>OZ004708.1:66898491-67498491 GCA_963924515.1 Vespertilio murinus
ACCTTACTGAATAAATGGTGATGTTGTTAACAGAAACTAAAAGCATTTTTTTATTTCTTACATGAGGTACTTACTGACTTTTTAATTTCCAAAATCTGTCTTCTCTTCCCAATCTAGTTTTTATCCACTCACCCTTGATGACCTCATACTATTTTCATTATATTTAATGTCCTTCCATGAGTTTGAACTTTAAAAATATTGAACATACTTATTCACAAAAACTTGAAAGATGTTTTATTTAATGTCAAAGTGTCATTTTTTAAATTTATCTTTATTGTTGAAAGTATTATAGATGTCCCTCTTCCCCCTACCTCCACATTGACCCTCTCCATCCCCCCAGGCCTTCACTGCACTGTTGTCTGTGTCCATGGGTTAGCATATATGCCTATATATTCTTTGGTTAATCTCTTCCTGCTCCCTATCTCTTCCCCTCTGTCTATTGCATGCTTTAATATCTCTGGTTCTATTTTCTTTATCACTTTATTTTCTTCACTAGACGCCTGGTGCATGAAATTCATGCATTGGGGGTTCCCCTAAGCCAAGTCTGCACCTTCTCCAACCCGGGACCCCTTGCGGAATGTCTGACTGCCGATTTAGGCCCTACCGGGATTGGGCCTAAACTGGCAGTCAGATATTCCTCTTACAATCTGGGACAACTGGCTCCTAACTGCTCACCTGCATCTCTTCCTAATTGCCCATAACTGCCCCCCATGCTGGCTTGATCACCCCCAACTGTCTCCCTGATGACCTGGTCGTCCCCAACTGCCCCCCTTTCCTGGCTGGGTTGCCCCTAACTGCCCCCTGCCAGCCTTGTCACTCCTTACTGTCTACCCTGCTGGCCTGTTTGGCCCCAACTGCCCCCACCACTGGCCTGGTCACCCCCAACTGCCCCCCTACCAGACTTGTCACCCCATGTAGCCTGCTGTTTAGTCATTTGGAAATCCCTCACTAAACCCCCTGCCAGCCTGGTCACCCCATGCAGCCTGCAGTTCAGTTGTATTGTAGTCCTTCATTACCCTCCTTCCCCAGGCAGCCTGCTGGTCATTAACAGCATCCCGGGCAATCTGCATGTTCCTCTATTATAGGATAGATTAGAGTCCACAGACAAGTGAGATTGTGTGATACTTCTCTTCCTCTGTCTGGCTTTTCAATTAGCATAATGCTTTCCAGGTTCCTCCACACTGTTCAGAGGGGCAAGAGAGCCTTTTTCACAGTTACATAGTATTCCCACGTGTCTGTGTGTGTGTGTGTGTGTGTGTGTGTGTGTGTGTGTGTATGCATGTGTGTATTCACAGGATGGTTTTATTTGTTTGTTTGTTTGCTTGTTTTTATCCATTCTTCTACTGATGGAAACTTTGGCTGTTTCTAGATCTTATCTATTGTAAATAAAACTGCTATGAACATAGGAGTGCATGTATTCTTTCTGATTGATGTTTCAGGTTTTTTAGGATATAGTCCTAGAAGTGGGATCACTGGGTCAAATGGCAATTCCATCTTTTTGTTTTTGAGGAAATTTCACACTGTTTTCCATAGTGGTTGTAGCAGTCTGCTTCCCACCAATAGTTTACATTCTTGCCAGCATCTTTTGTTGGTTACTAAAGTGTCATTGTTAATCTTCAAAGGCGTTAGTTCATTTGGAAAAGTTAGAGCATCTGGACTTCTTTATATTTTAAAATCCAAAGATACATTTCCCAATAAATATTTATATACTTTCCCAGAAGCCTAGAAATAATGTGATATTTAATTGATTGTATCCAGTATTCAGTTAACTATTATTAAATGTATAGATATCTAGAATGAAATAATTATTACTGACCTTCACTTTACTGAAGTGATTCATGGGCATTGACTGTTTTCCTGAAAATTGATTTCTGAGAGGAAGAGAGAGAGAAACATCAATGATGAGAGAGAATTATTTATGGGCTGCCTCCTGCACACTCCCAAACTGGGGATCAAGCCCTCAACCTATGTATGTGCCCTGACCTGAAATTGAACTGTGGCCTCCTGGTTCATAGATCAATGATCAACCATTGAGAGACACTGGCTGGATCATTTTCCTCAACTATCAAAGACCACTCCTATCAATGAATACTTTCTTTAATTACTTTTGGATAACTCTGGAGATAATTTACTAGGAAGCACCCATTGTTTATTATTTTGTGGTATAATTTCTTTATTAATAAATATATGTTATGATGGTTGATTATATATATATATATATATATATATATATATATATATTTAAAATCTATATAAAGAGGGAATATGCAAATTGACTGTCAAACCATCACAAAGATGGCAGCGCCCACAGCAGAGGTGGGTATCTCTAACACAAGATGGCTGCACCCACAATGGAGGCGAGGTTCTCATAACATGAGATGGCTGCACACATAGTGGAGGCTGAGTTCCTGTAACAAGCCTTAACAAGAAATCAGCAGGGACCTGAGGCTGTGGCAGGAGACCTGAGGTTGTGCACCCCGACCAGTGAGGCTTGACAGGGGACCTGAGTCCATGGCCCCTGTTTCAGCATCGGGCCAGGGGACATGAGGCTACCCCCCCCCCGACCACCCAGCAGGGCTTAATGGGGTATCTGAAGCTGCACCTCTCTCCAGTGCAGACATTCTTAATAAAAACTTGTTGAATATTGTTATATTTGAATGGTAACTGATTTTCAAATATGTTATCTAATTATAGGAATAGGAAGAATATTCATCATCTCTGCTTAATAGATAAAATAATTTGGCTCATATGATATAAATTGGGTTCTGTACTGCTACCTCCTGGGTTACCATTATTATTATTAGATAATCTGCTTTCTGAACCTATAAAGTTTCCACCCTTTATAAAAAAAATAGACCTTGAAGTACACAGTTAAGGCAGGAAGCTACATAGACTTGGCAATGCACATAAAGTGTAACCCCAAACTATCATCCAGTTATGCAGAAGAAATATGCACTAATAACGCTAATTTAAATGATCACCAGGGATGCAGCTTTGAAGTTTTAGATAATTTGATGACTTCACATTTTTAATTACATAGTTATGGACTATGAAATTAATTACTTTGCAATCCTTATTTTATGATACATACAAATGTGTGCATACTGACCTTTATTCAAACTATAGTTAAAACTGCTATAAGCTATCTCATTAACAAGAATGCTTAATAATGAAGCCTCAGAAGATATGAAATATCTCATTACTTCAAAAATTGTCTCTATAATTATGGCTCATTTGTTTACTTTAATATTATTAAGTTCTAGGAACCCAGATGCACTGAG
Source organism: Vespertilio murinus (assembly GCA_963924515.1). Classification (NCBI taxonomy): domain Eukaryota; kingdom Metazoa; phylum Chordata; class Mammalia; order Chiroptera; family Vespertilionidae; genus Vespertilio; species Vespertilio murinus. The sequence continues at coordinate 66,901,773 of OZ004708.1, forward strand.
TTAGGATCCTTCCCTCTCCACTGATTAGTGAACATTGCATCTGACTGTGGCTGGCTTTGTACATTAGAGATTTACTTTCCCCATAGTTCATTTAAAATTCACTTCTAGAAATATTTACATATCTATAATGTTTGAAATATTATAGGGGCCAAACCACAGGAAGAACAATGTGGGTGTTTTTCCCCTCTTTATAATTCACACACCTATTGGAAGATTGAGGTGGTAAATCAGAGCTTTCATTTGCACTGAACTTAAAGAGTTATTATTAATAATGACAGTGAACTAAGCAGATCATATTTTATGATATGTTGTTCACTTTATAAAAGGTGTTTATATCTAGTATAGACATTCAATTTTGTTATATAGTATCAGATAATTATTTATTCTTAGCCAATAATCATTCAAAGAATTGTGATAATTAATTTAGTTAATCTGTTGAAAGTTCTGTGGACTTGCTATGGGGTTTCAAATTTGAATTGCATTTTGAAGTGGTATCTGTCACAGTTCCACTTACTATATGAAAATGTAGTAATGTGAATGATCAGCTTCAGAATAGAGATGTGATAAACATACACTTTTAAAGGTGATGTTTCACTGTAATGTGTATTCCCCTTCATATTTTTCTTCAATACAATTGATTAAGGAAATACCACCAGGCCATTTAAATAATTTAATTGTGTATGTGTATAGAGCTTATTTGTCAATTTATCATAGTTGCACAAAAATATTTTTAAAGATTTTAAGAGACCAATGAGGAGAAGAAACTCTCATTCTATAAAATAATTTTCAGGTTATTTTTTAAGGCCATATCTCACCCATAGAAATGAGTGTGTGATGACTAGAGTAATTTTAAAGAGAGATTTAATACTTATTTATGTTGCATTTAATAAACTAGAAAAGGTGAAATTAGTTAAATATAATAAGGTGAATTTTAATTAAAATATTTTATTAACTTCAGAGAGAAAGGAAGAGGGAGAGAGAAACATTAATGAAGAGAGAGAATCATTGATTGGCTGCCTCCTGCACATCACATACTGGGGATTGAGCCCATATCCCCGGCATGAGCCCTGACAGGGAACTGAAGCGTGACCTCCATAGATTGATGCTTAACCACTGAGCCATGCCAGCCAGGCTGAATTTTAATTTTGTTCTAGTATCCTTGTTTACTATATATTGCAAGGTGATCATGTTTCATTAGCTTGAGAATGCTAATTTTCTTTCACATTTGGTTTGTCTGAAATCTGAATATGGTGACTACATGTGAAAAAAAAAAGTTTTATTTTTTCTAAATAGTACATAAAATAATAATGCATGTAACAATCAATGGAATCTTAGTTGCAATAAAATATGCTGCTATTTCTAGTCCACTGAGAAATAATTGCTGAAATAAATATAATGCATGAAAAAGTATAGCCATGATGGAGTCACTGTATCCTGATGCTTTAACTAATTACAACACAAGATAAAACATATGTCAGTGGTCAATGGGGAAAAAGAGGGGACATCTTTGTTGTAATACTTGCAACAATAAAAATAAATTTTAAAAGGATAAAAGGTATTAATTAATAGGATTTTAGAAACTGGAAAATAAAAAGCATGTAACAGTGAGTCATTAAACAAGAGAAGGAAATGAAAACTTACAATTGTCCCATTTTGCCATCTAGAGAGACTTTAAAGGACACAATACAGAAAGGATGAATCCCCCAAAACCCCCAAAGTTCCCCAGTGGAGGAGAAAGAGTTGAGAATTCAGGGTAAACAAGCCAGAATGCACAAGCCATGTATTGGTATAAGAGGAAAGAACAGAATGAACAGGAGAGAGATGAACAGAGAAAGAACATCAGAACTTTTCCCACTATTCTTCAGCTGAGCAGTAATCAGAATACAGGTGGGAGGAAAATACCCAAAGTCTGGAAAGTGTTATGACCGGCAGAACCCTGTCGGGGCAGGGCCCCAGCCCAGGGGAAGAATGAGCTCCCAGACCCATGTTAGTCTAAGCTGACTCTGTCTGCAGTCCCTGACCCCCAGGCATGTCCTGTTCCAAGAAATCTCAAGGCAGCACAAACAGAACAGACCAGGTCAAATAGAAACCACTTAAACTGAAAATGAGCCCCCGCCCCAGGTGTTGTGCAAACTTTTAATGATGTTACTGTACTAGTGGAATTTTTCATAGCTCATACTGTGATAGGTTATCATGACCCTAGGAGAGGCAAAGAGCCCTGCCCAGTCAGCTATGCCTCCCCCCACCGTTGCAAAACAACTGCCAGCTACCCTAGATCACAATAAGCCAAGGTCTCAAAACAAACTATAATGGTAGAGGAATAGCCTTCAGCTTTCCTGATAAGTAAACTTTAGCTCATAGACTGGTGTTTATGAAAATTAACCAATTAGACTTCGCCAAATAGGCCAAACATAAAAAAAAGATAAAAGCAGGCTTTTTGGTGTGCTCGGGGCTCTCTCTCTTTTTCTTACTGCTGCGATAGTAGGGGGAGAGCCCGGATTCGAATTCGTGAATAAAGGCATAAATTTTGATTTGGTGTCTTGGTGGTCTTCTCTGGGGGTCTCTCCACAACAAAAGTACTACTGGAAATGAGAAAGCAGAACAACCTATGGTCCCATGCAGAATGGAAATAGTTAGTTTCTCACAAGCAAGAATGGAAAAACTAAAATAAGAAAACAAAGAAAGATCTTTGTTATACTAATCAGATAAAAGGCAGAGAACTCAGAAGAATATAATTTAGTAATGGGTACTAATAATTCTAGACTACAGGCTGCTCTAGTTTCAGATCTAAAGTGATATCCTTGATGAGATGAAACCCAACAATAGGTATAGCTCCCCAAAATGACAGATGATAGAATAAGTAGATAAGATTGTTAAAATTGTTATGACTGTGTTTAATATACTCGGGAAGGTAGAGGGAAGCATGAGCATATTAAAAAACACACACACACACACCCCAGAAGATACTCAGAAGATCCAAATAGCACTTGTATGGTTAAAATATGTAGTGTTAGAGATAATAAATTGGATACTGCAGAAGAATATTTATGAAGCAGAAGTCATAGTGATAATAAACTATACAAAATAGAGAACATAAAGGGAAAAGGAAGAACAAAACTGGCCAAAGTCTCAATAAGAAACTGAGTATGCCATTGATAAGATATTCTGATTTTCTAGGTTTTCTTATACTCATTTTTATGTGTGTTTGTGTGTGTGCATTGTGTGTGTATTGAATATAAATCTACACAATTTTATTGCATAAATCCATTCATGTACTGTGTCCACCATAGTGGAAGTAAGGAACTGTTCAATTAGCACAAAAACCTGAGCTTTATAACCATTACCACTTCACATCGCCCCTCTCATATCTGTAACCCAAGTAACCATTAACCTGTTCCTCATTTCTAGAATTTTGTCATTTCAAATTGAATAAATGGAATCTTCCATTATATAACCTCTTGCTACTGGCTTTGTTTTCACTCAGTATAATTCTCTGGAGATTCATTCTAGTTGTTGCATCCATCTACTCGTTTTATTTTTGACAGCTATAGTTTGATTTTTATAATTTCTGACTAATATTCTTATGTCCTCTCTTATTGACATGCATTGAGTTATTTATAATTTTGTTTAATATTAAAATTTTATTAACATAATTTAATAACTTTTCTATTGCACGTTTGCATGGGTTTCTTTAGATGGATACCAAGAAATTGATCCAGTGAGACCTATAACATTCATATGTTCAGTTAGTTAACAATAATTTTCAAAGCTGAATTTACCAATTATACTACCATCAATCTGCACTTCCATTCATTTAGACATGTGCATTTTAATTTGAGTTACTTTAAACCACATTTCACAGATACCTATCAAGTTTTGATTGTGGATACAAAAGCCTTACTAGAACTGTTGTTATTAATAGCTTCAAAATCCTTCAACAGCTTTAAAATTTCCAGTGACTTAAACTCAATAATGATTCTTTAATGTTTTCATTGTCTTGTGTTTTATTTATTAAGTGGACTTTGGAAGGTGTATCAAATAGATAGTATGATAAAATTGTTATGTGGTAGGCAACCACTAAACCTTAGCATCATATAAAATAAGCATTTATTAGTCCACAAATTTGAAGGTTAGATGGCAGTTTGCTAATGCAGGCTGAGTCTGTGTGAATGCCTCTGCTGATGTTAAGTCTGAGTGAACTGGGAATTAACAGATCCAGGCTAAACTCTGCTCCAAGTGTCAGTCATTCCCCTTCTGGGAATAGTGGGTTGGCTGAGCATGTATTTTTCATAATCATTACAGAAGCATAGGAGAGCAAGCCCGAATGCACAGGTCTTTGCTTACATTACAGATATGAACATACCATTTTACAAAGCAAGTTACAAGTCCAAATGGGAGCATACTGAAAAGTTACATGGCAAAGGATATGGTGTTTACTCCTATTACAATTGAAAGAATAAAGAGTTATATAATGATGCACTCTACAACTGAACATGTAAATTGATATTTTTTTTACTAGTTTTCATGGTCTCAAGCATGCTATTTATATACATTTTTTCTAAACCATATTTTGTTTTGTGTAAGAAGTAGGACAGTGCTGCTACACAATACAGGGTGGGGTAAGAGTAGGGTTACAGTTATTCGTATGGGAAAATCATACAATAATTAACAAGTAATATAAGGATAAATTATGTTGCCCATACTCGCAACTGTAACCCTACTTTTATCCCACCTGTATTACATTTTCCAGAGATTAAGTGAATATGTTGTTTCATATATAATCCCTTGTGCTGAGTCTGAAAAAAGGGCTGAGACACCAAGTTACAAATATTTGAATTACATTCTTAGCAAGTTGTATTCAAGAAATGAAGGTCTATTCTATACGATTTCAGAGCTTGCTATTCATTTCAACACTTTTCAGCTGAATATTCAAAGATGTACCCTGATGTTGCTTCTCTTGTGACTGATGTTCTGGTGGTAAGAATAAGAACTGTCTTTCAAGGAATATTCCGTCTGACAGGCAGTATCTTGATGAAGATGAGCTTTAATTAAGATAAATGAGGCTGCTTAGTCATCTGTTTGGCATGATGAGCCCTGAGTCTTCAGAATAATCTTAAAGGTAATGGGAAATTTTCCATTTTCATGTTGAAAACACATTAGACTTAGAAGGGATAGCTTGCCCACCTGTGCTGTATGCTGGCACCTATTAGCGCTGAAGCTGTAATTTCATTATAGTTAGTGATCTCTCAACGGATTGGACTGTGCTGACTACCACACATCACACAAGGAAGTCAGTTAGCAGGATTTGTTCCAGGAAAAAAAGTGTGTGTGTGTGTTTGTGTGTGTGTGTGTGTGTGTGTGTGTGTGTGTGTGTGCGTGTTTTAAACAAAGTTAAGCCTAATTGGTGCTGATACGTTCACATAGTTGACAAAGCCATCATTTTGTTGTTGTTGTTGTTATTAACCTGTTCAGAAATCACAAAATACATTAAACTTTGACACTCACTGCTTTTACTTGGTTGGGAATGACTTTCCTTAATATCACTGTTAGTTATTTTGTTGCTCTGTAACAAATTATCATAGACTTAGGGTCTCACCACCACAACAACAATAAAAAATATTACCTAGGAGTTTCCATGGGTCAAAATTTCAGACATGGGTTAACTAGATTCTCTATTCAGAGACCTTCATGATGAAATCCATGTGTCAATTTGGGGTTGCTATTTAACTTGAGGCTCAGGATCTTCTCAGTTCATTCAGGTTATTGGCAGAGTTCAGGTCCCTGCAAGATAGTACCAACATGTCCATTTTCTTGTTGGTTAGAATATTATTCCCCACAGTAATTATTATTTTCTATTGGAAAAAAGTGGGAACAACTGTAATTTCAACCAACAAACTGTAAGTGAATAATTAAAATTTTTGAGTTTTCATATTAGAGATCTTAATCTTTAATACAATACACAGTAGGGTAGAATCTGCTAGTTTAATGTTAGATAATTTGGGTAATGAATCCATTATGTGAAATGCCTTCTCTTGAATGTTTTAAAAGCATAGGATTAGCTCTGACTGGTTTGGCTCAGTGGGTTGAGCATCAGCCATATCCACTGAAGGGTCCCTGGTTTGATTCCAGTCAAAGGCATGTACCTTGGTTGCAGGCATATCTATAGTAAGGGGTGTGCAGGAGGCAGTTGATCAGTGTTTCTCTCTCATCAGTGTTTCTAACTCTATTCCTCTCCCTTCCTCTCTGAAAAAAAATCAATAAAAACTTAAAAATAAATAAAATAAAAGCATAGGTTTATCAAGTAAGTTTTTTCATATTTATCTTAGAAAAGGAGGAAGGGTAAAAGTATAGATCTTATGAACAAGATCATAGAATTCTGCTACCTTAAGGTCCAAGCTCTAATATCCAGGAATAATCCTGACATTGGCAAGACTTGAGTGGGGAAAAATGCCCACAGAGAGACCAGAAGCAAAGAAGCACACAGAGAGACCGAAGCAAAGAATCAGGGCTGAGCTTGGGATATCACAAGAAATTTCTTTTGCTTGGGACATCACAAGTATTCTACTCCCACTAACAACTGGAGAAGACAAGGTCCTCTCTCCTCTGTTAACACAAGGAAAGTAGTCAAATTGACTCTGAGCATTTGACTTTAAGGTATGAAAAAAATAGTATCTACATTTACTTACCTAAAGAAATCAGAGATTATATATAAATGTAATTTCAGTTTTAATCACAGATTTGGAATATTGGTCATATATTGATAAGGATACTTTGGGTTCGGAATAGGAATTTAAGTTTAAGTTGAGAATATGTTTACCACTTGAATTCTCAGTAATTGGATGAAATACCTAACTATATTCCTCTACATAAAAGCAGATGCAAAGGAATATCTAATATACTGGTTGACTAAGAGGATCTTCACATTTCCCTCAGCTGGACTAAACTTTAGACAGCTTTCTTGCCAATTATAAGGCCCTGAGCTCCCTTTTCTTAGAACATTTACCTTAGAAAAATTATATTTGTAAATTCTTTCAGGACTGCCTCTTTGAGATGTAAATCTCCCAGCTTCTTGCCAGTTTTACAAAGGAAAAATGCTTTTCTCAAGAACCTGAGAGCAATGTCTTTGAAATGGAACCATGAAAATAGGGACTCTATCTCCAAGTCTCTGTGTGAGAGTAGAAGCTTAATGTCAGAGAGCACCAGTTAGCAAATGCAGAAGGTCTCCTCACATTGATCTATGCCCCCTCTACTTGCATCCTCCAGCTCACTTCAGTGATTAAAAACTCTCTCACCTTTTGTTGCAATGGAGTTGAGTCAAGTATCTCTCCTTTATGATAATAGTCTTAACCTGCATTGTATAGCATTGAATAAAGTCTTCAGCTTAGAACTTGTGTAGCTTTCCCAGCTAATGAGAGTAAAGGTGCTATATAAACACAGAGGATAAGAAATAAGAGTTTGATATGCCTTTATAATTGCCAACCACATGTGGTGTTACTTTCCAATAGAAAAGTCCCCATTGTATATGCCAGCAGAACATCACCTTCAATATCACCTTAAGTCTGCATCAGATTCTTTTCCTTGTGCATTTCCCTTTAGAGGTACAGGAAGCAAATAATTTATTCCTATTGGATGAGAGGGGCCATCATCATATCTCCAGCTCCATTCAGCTCCTGATATAATCCCTAAAGAAATACTCATAATCCTCTTTTATTTTTTCTCTTTGATGGACTTGGAGGTTGAGAAAATAGTAAGAAGCATATATTTGCAAAGCAGCTTCCTTTAAAAGTGTATGATATTTGCAAGAGAATCTCTATTTGGCCACTTGCTTTTTAAGAAAATGCTAAAATAAGCAGGAATGAGAAAAATATATTTAAAATGCCCCATTTAGTAGCTGAAATGCTAATTCCTTAGCAGTAATACATTAAATCGGCAAATATTACTTTACCCAATGCCACCATTTGGGAAAAGAAACCATTAGGTTCATAATCCTACGAGTACCATTATAAATGTCATCAAGATTCATTCTTCCTGAAGCTAGGAAGCTATGAAGCCAAATGTGAAGTTTAAATGAAATGATATCACGTGTTTCCTAGGGAATTACACAAAATCAACCTCTCCACTTGGCAGTTTTGTAAGACAAGTTGGGATATAGATGGCTGCTATTATAACTTTTATTCATATATCTATTTTATGGTTATTATTAAAGCTTAGTACATATGAGGTTATAAGTAAATTCCCTTTTAATTTTTACTATACTTTATACTTTTATAAACATTATTATGCTTTGTTCCCTTTTAATGCATGCAGCTTCGCACACTATTCTTTTTACCTCAGTCAGTTTCCTTATGTCACAGTTTATGCTTTTAAAAATATCTCATTTAGCAAAATATATGTGAAACTAGCCTTCTATACCTCTCTTTTTTCACTTCCCTGATAAATTTTGAATGCTATCTTTAAGGTACCTATTATTATTTATAAATTTTTATGGTAGTGACTTTACTTCCCACTTTTTAGTATAAATGAAATCCTAAGATTCTGGAATCTAAGCCAACCAACCCCTGGCTCTCTTGGAGAGTCCAGTTGAGCTGATTTTTCAGGTTAATTCAGCTCCATGAGTCAGCCTAAATGAAACCAGTCAGGAACTGCCTAAATACCTCTGAGGATTATGAGAAATCATACTTTTCCATTACCCTAAAGCACAGAGTTTTATAGTAATTTAATAATAACAGGTAGCCTAAACTGGTTTGGCTCAGTGGTAGAGCGTCAGCCTGCATATTGAAAGGTCCCAGGTTCGATTCCGGTCAAGGGCATGTACATTGGTTGCGGGCACATCCCCTGTAGGAGGTGTGCAAGAGGCAGCTGGTTGATGTTTCTCTCTCATCTACGTTTCTAGCTCTCTATCTCTCTCCATTCCTCTCTGTAAAATATTAATAAAATATATTTAAAAAAATAAAAATAATAATAACAGATAGAATAATCAGCAGATTATGGTGTGTCACATTGACAGTGTTTCAAAACAAAAATCTAAACATGCATCCTTGGCTTTGAGGCAGTGTGACAGGCAGAGCTGTGAGGGTGGTGAGGAGACTGCAAAAGAGCTTAGGAGAGCAGACTGTTCTCAGGTAACTATTCTCAGGAGTTGGAAAAAGGGTGACTCACATTATGTAACTGAAGAACAATTGGCTAAACTTTACTTAACAATGAACAACTAGGAAGATAGAAAGTGCACTTAATGCACCTGCAGTTCCTGTTTGGGAAATATGCACGCAGAATAAGAATGTCCCCTTACATTTTTATAGCTACATGTGTTAAAACACAGGCAGAAAGGTGAACCAAAGAAGCAGCTTGTAGTTGCAAGCAAAATTTAGAGGATTTAGGCAATCCTATCTAATAAAATAGGAATATGCAAATTAACCGTCACTCCACTACATCCACAAACCATGCCCACCAGCCAATTAGAAGTGAGTATGCAAATTAACCCAACCAAGATGGCTGTGGCCCCAGAGAGAGAAGGAGGAAGGCTTGGGTTTCCCTGGTGATGGAGGAAGCCAAGCTTTACACACACTCTGGACAGCCCAGGCCTCTGCTTAAGGCTACAAAGTTTCAATGATAGCAGATACATAAATCTCAACAGAAATGGCGGCAGCCACAGAGCTGGAAAGAGCAGGAAGCTAGGGTTCCCCTCACGGTGGAGGAAGACAAGCTTCTGCAGCCCTGGCCTGCTCTGACCTCCTCTTAAGGCTACAAAGTTTCAGTTATAGAAGATAAATAAACCAGAGATACCAGGGCCTCTGCTTGAGTTGCCAGAGGTGTAGCCAGCTTGCAAACCACCACAGGTTTCTTGCCCAGAATGCCCCATGCCCCAAGGGAACCCCCACCCTGATCTGGGACACCCTTCAAGGCAAATAAGCTAGCCCCCACCCATGCATCAGGCCTCTGCCTTATCTAATAAAAGAGTGATTTGCAAATTGGCTATCACTCCCACACACAAAATGGCTGACCCCATGTTGTCAAAGATGGCTGCCCCCTTGTGGACACAAGATAGTCACCACAAGATGGCCAGCAGAGGAGGGCACTTGGGAGGGACAAGGCCTACAAGGGAGGGCAGTTGTGGATGATCCACCCAGCAGGAGAGAACAGTCTAGAGGGATCAAGCCTGCAAGAGAGGGCAGTTGGGATAATCAGGCTGGCAGAGAAGGGAAGTTGGGGGCAAACAGGCTGGCAAGGGAGCAGTTAGACATCAATCAGGCTGGCAGGGAAATAGTTAGGAGGTGATTAGGCTGGCAGGCAGAAGCAGTTAGGGGCAATCAGGAAGGCAAGTAGGAAAACATTTGGGAGCCAGCAGTCCTTGATTGTGAGAGGGAGGTTCAACTGCCCAATCCTGGTGGCTAAACAGGCAGTTAAACATCCCTTGAGGGTGCAGATTGGAGAGGGTGCAGGCTGGGCTGAGGGACACCCCCCTCCCATGCCCTAATTTTGTGCCCTGGGCCTCTAATAAAAAAATAAAATATTATTCATCAGTTTTACTAATATATAAATATTAGTCTCTGGTGGAGGGAAAAATCTCAATGTGAAATAATACCTGGACTAAATTAATAGTCTAAGAGTGCAACTTTAATACCTTTTGTTCATATATCTGAAAGGTTTTAATAAGGTACTTTATTCCCTGGCAGTGTTGCTCAGTGGTTGAGCATTGACCTATGAGCTAGGAGGTCACCTGTTCAATTCCAGGTCAGGGCACATGCAGGAGTGGTGGGCTTGATCCCCAGTGTGTGTATGGGGGAGGGGTTGCGGAGGCAGCTGATCCATGATTCTCTCTCATCACCGATATTTCAATTTTTCCCCTCCTTTTCTCTCTGAAGTCAATTAAAAACATTAAAAAAAAAAAACAGGTTACCAATTAAAACTTGTCAGCAGATAAAATATGTGCTCAAAGAATTAATAGACACCCAGGGTACACACAGCTTTCTAAAACTTCACCTGGTGTTTCAAAAAATATTAGAGATCTTGCTTTTAGGTGGTACTAATAAAACATCCAGATTGGTTAAAAAATGATATCAAAACAGGAGATATTATATATATATATATATATATATATATATATATATATATAATTTATTTATTTATTTTTTTTACAGTTCTAAACTTAGGTCCTTTGCACAGGGTCAGTTACCCTTCCTGAAAAGGAAATGTAACTTCAGGAGGTAGAATCCAGGGCTGAGTAGAATCATAGTTCAGGAAACCATGCTCAGGAAACAGTCCCTCCTTCTGCAGGAGAGGAAACTGAGACGTGTACTTGGACAAATTGAGGAATTCTTATTGACTAGTGACTACTATATATGTTTCCTTCTTCCCATTTTTAAATGGGATTCTCTGTTGTTGCTGTCTATCTCAGTCTCATGGTGCTAGGAAGAGCAGTTCTTTTATGTTCACAGCTCTCTGCTTCTGTGTAGCTGTGCCCCAGAAGTTTCTTCCACATGTAGATCATATGCAGATAAAAAGATAACTGAGTTTGACTTTGATCTCATAAAAGAGATTGAGTGGGGTTTGGGGAGAGAATATATATTCTTTTTTTCTATTGGGAGCATTTGTGACACCATACAGTTGAGGCCAGAGGATGGACTGTGATAGATTAAGCACAACCACAGATTCTTTTCAGCTCCTCCCATCTTTACAGTGTGCTAAACCTAGGATAGTCTTTTAAATTACATTGACTAGCAATTTGTGGAAGAAGTACATTTACAACTTTCATGTCTATAGGCCAAAGGACATCCATATTTGCTACTGTGGTATCACTAAGTAAATAAGTGGTTAGTCATACATGAGTGTGGGATGCCATGTGGAGAATAAATGACTCAATCCAGCCAATAGTCCACACCCACAGCCAGACATGCAAATTATGCCATTTGGCCTTCCAATTAGCTAAATCTCCAACTAATTTTAGCCACATAAGTGAATCTAGGTAAAATCAGCAGAGGAAAAAGCCAGACAACAAAAACCCAGATAGTATTGTGAGGCATAATAAACCACAGGTGCTTGAGCCATAGGTGGAGAGGTTTATTATAAAGCAGTAGATAATGATACAGTGATACAGTTAGTGTTTGCAAAGAAATACATCCCTTTCCCTCCCCCCTAACACACACACACACACACACACACACACACACACACACACACACACATGCATACATACTAAAATGTAGATATGTATGTCCAAGAGAATCTAAGATTAATGAGCAAAACATTAGACTTGTTCTGGAAGTAGCTTTTCCATTCCTTTCTTACTCTGCTAGTAAATGGACCTACATTCTGCATGGTTTATATCTGTTTCTTTTTGTGTTTGTTTGTTTGTTTGTTTGTTTGTTTCTTTATTTCTTTTTCTTAGTTTGCCACATAATTTAATATGACCTATGTACTAGTTAACAGTTAAATGGCTATAGAAGATAATAAATATGAAATGAAGTAAAGGAATAATTTTTGTACTATATGTGAAGGAGAAGAAATTCAACATATAATTCAAATCCTGATAACATTTCACCATCTTCTAAGTTCTCTCATGTGAAGTATCATTCTGAGTGAGAAAAAAAAATGAATAAGCAATATATTAGTTACATTTTTTCAAGTTAAAGTTAAGATAAATCTGTTTGTTTGGGAAGATGTATTACAAGTATTTCTCTAACACTTTTTAGAAAGCTGATTCAGGGCTCATGGTACGGTAAGAATTTTCTCCAATATATTTTATGTAATAAGATCTTCCATTCCTTTGTGAATGTCTTTCTAGTAAGTGTTCCAATTAATAAATAATGGGAAAGAATTATTGAGATAAAAAAGTCTTTATTGAATACTCCTCATAATGAGCAACATGCATCATGTCATAGTAATAAAAAATAAAAAAAACCCAGAGTGATCCCAATCTGTTATTACCAGAACTATGATCTATACATTTTTAATTAATAATGCTTAATTTTTGTTATATTTAAATGGATATAAATATAATACCTGTCTCCTGAGATTTCCCCACCTCCCTGCAGAGGATATTGGGCATGGGTGGTTGGGAAGGGGGTGTGGGAATATGGGTTTGATTTGGAACCTTTTTTGTTTGTTTGTTTTGAGATATTCAAGTTGTTCTGGGCTGGAGGTCTTCGTTTGGAATTCTCCAGGATGATAATAGGATCAAACCCTGGGATAATAATGGGATTCCAGGGTAGAGACCTTCAGAGAGAAATGCTGAGTATCAAGTCTTGTAAATTTTGAGACACACATTGAAGGGGTATATGAGAAATCAGCAGTTGAGGCTAGAAGAAAACAGTCAAGGAAGAGCACACAGAGAGGGTAATCTGGTTCACTTAATAGAGGAGAATGTTTTAAGAAGGAAGGACTGTTATCAGCATTAAATAATGCTAACAGGTAAAGTAATATAAATAGTCGTTATTCTTTAAGAGTCCATGGAATATATCAGGAAGGTCACTGAGACCTCTAAAAAAAAAAAAAAAACAACAGTTAAGAGGTGGGGGCTGCAACCAAAATCAGGTCAGAAAACTAAAAGCACACTATGCTTCTGGAATAAATGAAAATTTAGGTGATTAATACTTTGCTGCTGCTAGAAGTTACTACCTTAGAAAAAAAATCCCATGGTAGTAATTTTAACACCTTTTTTGTCTTTTGTTTCTCCTTAAGAAAATGTAATTTGAAAGGAAAAGGGTTTACAACAAATGAGAATTAATTGATTCTTATATCCCAACTTATACTTGAGACTTTTTTAGGAAGATAATTATTATGTGAGAAACTCAATTGAATGGAAGTTGTCATTTTAAAAGTTAGGCATTTTTAAATTAGATAAACACATAAAAGAAATTGAGATACACCAATAAATGAAGGTTGACTGCCCTTTCTGACATTATATTGTCTTTATCTACATCATCCAAATTGATGAAAAACATGAGTTAGGTTGTGAAATTCAGCCGTGAGAACCATGCTGAAATGGAGAACTATGTTGAGTTGAATGGAGTTCTGTAGGTATGCAGCTCCATCTTATATAAGTAATAGGCAAATTGACTGTCATGCCCTCAAAAGATGACTGCCTAAGGCCAGGCCGGCAGGGGGGTTAGTGACGAATGACCAAAACAACTGAACAGCAGGCTGTGTGGGGTGACCAGGCCGGCATGGGGGACTGTGAGGTTTGACCAGGCCAGCAGGGGGGGAGGGGAGTTGGGGGCAACCAGGCCGGCAGGGGGGGCAGTAAAGGTTGAACAGGCTGGTGGAGGGGGCAGTTAGGAGTGAACAGGCCAGCAGGGAGGGGCCAGTTGGGGGGAACCTGGTAAATATCTGAGTTTTCTCAGGCTCTATGGCAGCGGGTCTCAACTTTTGGGTCACAACCCACAGGTTGAGAACCACTAGCAGGGTTGCCTAAGACCATCGGAAAACACAGATATTTACATTATGATTCATTAACAGTAGCCAAATTATAGTTATGAAGTAGCAAGGAAAATAATTTTATGGTTGGGGGTCACCACAACACGAGGAACTGTATTAAAGGGTCACATCATTAGAAATGTTGAGAACCACTGCAATGGGTCCTGGGTTGGAGAGGGTGCAGGCTGGGCTGAGGGGATCCCTCCTCAGTACACTGAGTTCATGCACTGGGTCTCTAGTACTTATATACTTAGGTAATGTGATGCCTTTGGGGCTCCTTATACTTTGGTGAAATGACTATATGGATGGTACTGAAGGGTAACAAAATATGCCATCTTGAAATATGGCTAATTGGCATATCGACTATTTTAAGTTAAAGGAATTTGAAAAACAGCATGCACAAAAGGGACACTGAGCTTTCTTTTCTTCCTCATAATAGATGGCACAGGAGAGAGCAAAGGGAAACCATGACTATTCAATCCTGTGTATGGCTCAATGACCAGTAAGCACCAACAACCAAATCAATAGGCTTTGCAATCCATTGAGCTATTCTTAATTTTTTTTCTTTTATTATTTTTTTTCCTTTGGAAAGGAAAGGAAAAGGAGAAATTCTATCCTTTCTCTCTGGACAGGATGGTACTTGTTGTTAGTTGTCTCACACCTGCTACAGTCTACTAGGTGAGTGGATGTCTCAGTGATGGTATCCCATCCTCATTGGCATAAGGCAGTGGTTGGCAAATCACAGCTTGCGAGCTGTCATGGTTTGTCTCTCTGTTGACTAATGAGTTTGCCGACCACTGTCATATACTACCCTTTACCTCTTTGTATACAATATGCCACCATCGCCTAATCCTCACAGCTTCCAACTACATGGTAACATTTAAGTCTAGTCCAGTGGTTGGCAAACTCATTAGTCAACAGAGTGGCAAACCGCAGCTTGCAAGCTACATGTGGCTTGTAAGCAGAGATTTTCCAACCACTGGCATAAGGGAAACAACGCTCCAGTGTTCTTCTTGTCCTGAGAATTAAGCTGACATTAAAAACATAATAACAGGAGAACAACATACATGTTTATCGTCCTCACAGAAAAATGAAGACTCAAGAAGACATGGCCAAGTGCTTAAACACTAGACGGAACAAAGAGTAGTAATTGTCAGAGTAACTGAAGTGTATGTGGGGACTAAAGGAAAGTAGGGCTATAATAACAAGGTCTCTCTTCGCCTCACCTCCCCATCTCTGTTGATAAGATTACTTCTTTCTTCTTGGAATAGGGAGGGGCATTTTTCACATGGGAGTTTCATCTAATAGGAAGAAGAGGGGAGATCATAGTGTCCCTTTTATATCTGCAGTTCTCAAGGGTCTTCAGCTCAAAGTAGAGAATTTGCCAAGTCATCATTTTTGGGTTGACATTATTCACCTACCCTTCAATGCAAAATTATGGCCACAGGTCTTACATTTGCTTAAAATGTAAAAAAAAGTCTGGTACTTATTCACTTGTATCAAGTTCAAGGGTATGGCAATGCTGGAATTCCTGAATTTAGTCTTCTTGATAAAAGATTTTCACAGGGCCCATATGGCGTGGCTCAGTGGTTGATCAAGACCTATGGAGGTGATGGTTCTATTCCCGGTCAGGGCACATACCTCAGTTTTGGGCTTGATCCCCAATGTGGGGCAGCTGATCAGTGGTTCTCTTTCATCACTGATGTTTCTATCTCTCTCCCTCTCCCTTCCTTTCTGAAATCAACAAAAATATATAAAAATATAATTTCAGAGGGAATTTTTACTTTTTGTTGGTAGAAGTTTTATGATGGCACTGCCTCTCCTGCCTGTACACCATGTACAGAGGCCCCTTTGAAACAGAAATTTAATAAAATGATTCCATAAAAAATTGTTGTTACAATTTCTATTAAAGTAATAGCAACCCTGACTGGTTTGGCTCAGTGGATAGAGTGTCTGCCTGCAGACTGAAAGGTCCCAGGTTCAATTCTGGTCAAGGGCATGTACCTTGTTTGCAGGCATGTCCCCAGTAGGGGGTATGCAGGAGGCAGCTGATTGATGTTTCTCTCTCATTGATGTTTCTAACTCTCTATCCCTCTCCATTTCTCCCTGTGAAAAATCAATAAAATATATTTAAAAATAAACTAATAGCAAAAGGGTTTTTATATTGTTTAAGACATAGATGACAAGACATAGAACAAAAGGGTAGGGAATTCTGGTAGAATATATGATGTATTTGGATCTAAAAAGTCAGAGACATTGGTTAATCAGCAACCTAAAGAATCTCATTTTTTCTGTCTGAAATCTGAAACAGCCACAGATCTAGAGTTCTCCATGCCCCTAATACTGCACTCCTTACATCTTCTTTTTAGGTAACAGAAAGCACTTTCATATTTTGCCTATTATCAGTTCATGGCCTCATTGTCCACAGCCATGTCCTGGGTCTCCAGCAAGTTTGCTCTGCTTTTCTTACATAATTTACATTCATACAAAGCATACTCTTTATAGAAGAATTTAGTATTGGGTTATATATAAAATGCCTCCTGTGTGTTTCATAAAAAAAAACACTTTTTCTTTTTTTAAACACTTGCTTTTCTAAGTACAATGACAATAAATATATTTTGCTCCATTTAAGGAAGGATGATATGTTTAATACACATAGGCTACTAAGGTTCTTTACTTTTGCAAATGAGCCAGGGTTGTCCATCGTCCTGCCTTTGGGTTACTATAAACTTAAGTCACTTAAAAGTCAACAAATATAACACTTACTTATTACATTTCTGTAGGCCCAGGGATGGTGATGATGATATTTATGAAAATGCCATATAAAAACTACCGATTTTTATAAACTTTAGACTTCCAGATAGAATATTCTGCAGTTCACTTTCCTTTTTTCTCTAAAATTAGACTTGTGGCAAACCTTTATGTGAGTTACTGAGCCTGACATCTAATTAACACAGTCTTTACAGGTTTAATGAGCAGTGATAAATTCCTATCCTTTCTTTGGCACATTTTAATTAGTTGTAATTATGAGTGGAATGACCTGAAAAGATTGTTGTCCCACAAAATCACAGTAAATTTGTATAATTTATATTTGCAGGGACAGAATGTGTTTTTATGACTTGAAAAACTGAAAGGTTATTTAAGCCAGTTTAGTAGTCACATAAAATCCTCTGTGGAGCACAGTTACCTAAAACACAGAGCATTCATATTTTGCCAACATCAGGAGAGATGCTTCATAAATCACATTTATCACAGAGCATTTCTCCAAAGTCAGCCTTTGTAATTTACATAAAATCTGAACTCAAACATATATATGCATATATATACTGATTTTATCTTAAGAAGGCAAAACTACATTAATTTTCTATAATTTTTAATATTAGTTAAAGCATAGTTATTCATGACTTGAGATATAGAAAAGTGTAATGTTTTAACTGAGATATTTGAAAATACCATATATCCATTAGGAATAAATTGAAGAACATGGCAGATTATAGCTTTATTTATAAAAATTATACTGTGGCAGAAGAGAAAAGCAAAACATGCCAATTGCCAACATGTGGATTACAACTGGAAGACCTATATTGTAACTAAGGGATTAATTAAATTTATGATAAATGATAGTGACTATGGTAATAGTAAAAATGATCTATAACTAAAAATAAATAACATTTTTGTGCTTATTAATTATTAGGTATTAGTATACAATTTTACTTATCTTTTAAATAACTTAATTTTTATAAAAAGGAGGACTAGTTGGTTGTATTTTCACATATAGAGCAAAGTTGTAGAGACAAAATAAAACACTAAGATTTTATTTTTAAACTAGAGTCCCAATGCACGAAAATTCATGCAAGAGTAGGCCTTCCTTCCCCCGGCTGTTGTGCTGGCTTTCCTCCAGCACTGGCCTCCCTTTGGCACCCAGAACCCGGGCTTTCTTCCTCTGGCTGCCCCACAGGCACCCAGGACCCAGCTGGCTTTCCTCGGGCCACCCACAGGCACGTGGGACCTGGGCTGGCTCCCCTCCTGGCCCGACTTGGTTAGGAAGGACATTGGAATGACATCCAGAAGATGTCTGGTCTAATTAGCATGCAACCCTTTTATTATTATAGATTCATTCCCAGTGGAATACTCTATAAATACACATCCTGTTACTTCCATTAGATGGGAAGGAGTGGCTCATTTTGTTTTTCCTGTATCCTCTCTGCATTTCAAATATATATTTTAATTCCAAGTAGTTATCATGAGTGCCAAGCCTAAAGGAACATGCATTTGTATTTGTTTGTTTTGTTAATCCTCACCCAATGATATTTTTTCCCCATAGATTTTTAGAGAGGGTGGCTGGGAAGCAGTAGAGAGAGTAAAAGAGAAAGGGAGAGACAGAGAGAGAGAGATAAACATGTACATGAGGGAGAAACACATTGGTTTTCTTCCACAAATGCCCCAACAGACCAGGGCCTGTGATAAAACTTGCAACCCAGGTACATGTCCTTGACAGGGAACTGAACCCTCAACCCTTTGGTGTGCAGGCTAACATCTCTCACTACTGAGTCAGGCTGCCCAGGGCAATGTCTTTTTTTATAGCTTTCATCTCCTGCCCTCTCCTCCACACTATAATCTGCTTTGAACCATCATCTTCATAAAGGAATCTAGTATCCCATTTATCTTGGGTCAGCTATATAAACTTTATTTCCTTATAACCTTTCTTAAGAGACAAGTCCTCCAATTATATACCTTCCATTGGTAGTGGAACATGAATATCATGTCCCATGAGACCCTCTTCTTCAGTTCTTTCTGTCGTCTCGGTTTTCTAAAGGCTGTTGTAGTGGAATTTATTTTATAATTATGGTTGCAACGTATATCTTGTTCTATAAATTCTTCTAATCTATGATCTTGACAACCCCATAACCCAATATATATACTGGAATAATAGAGATGGGAGGGAGTGGGTTGTGACTCACTTGTAACCACTTAACCACTGAATGACTTCTGAGGATAGTTTAGAAAAGGCAATGCAACTTATACCTTACATGCTGGAATACTCTTTTTGGAGCCCTGAGCCACCATGAAAGGGTTCTGACTACCCAAAAGACATCATCCAGCTTTCATGTGGAAAGACTCTGTGGAGAGGCCCTGTGGCCACATGAAGAGAGACAAATGCTTAGCCTACTCTATAATCAGCCAATGTATGAATGCAGCTGCATGGGACACCCTAAACCAAAGCTGTTAACACAGAGAAACTGCTTAAACACAGGGGCTGTAAGCGATTTTTTTAAAAAAATGATTACTTTAAGCTGAGTAAGTTCTGGCATAATTTGTTATGTAGCATTAGATGACTAGAAATGAGTTATTGAATAACATTTGCTATCAAGCTGTGCCCTCCATGAGTTCCTAGATTGCTTCACATATTGCAGGGAAATTTTTTCTTTGAGTTATGTACCACTCTTTCTATATCCTATTACTTTTCAGTTTTATTGGCCAATAGAATTCTTCTAAAAATGGTGTTCACTTTCATCTGGTTTGTCTCAGTGGATAGAGCATCTTCCTGCGGACTGAAGGGTCCCGGGGTTTGATGCTGGTCTAGGGCACATGCCTGGGTTGCAGGCTTGATCCACCAGTAGGGGGCATGCAGGAGCCAGCCAATCAATGGTTTTCTCTCATCATTGATGTTTTGATCTCTCCCTTTCCCTTCCTCTCTAAAGTCAATGAAAAAAATAAAAACTGTTTTCACATGTACACACAACAAGGATGACATACTGTAGGTAGCTCCACAACTCCTCTCTTGATTCTACAGACCTTAGATTCTGAGCATACTCTGAGAATCAAATGCTTTCATGGGCCAATCCCAGCTTGGCACTGGAATGCACTTCAGTTTCTGGCAAGTCACTTAACATCTGCAGAACAGCATTTTCCTCTGCAAAAAGACCATAATCTTTCCTGTCACAAAGGGGTGTTGTACTGTTTAGATTGGGTGGCACTCTGAAAATATGTCCTATCATTTCAAGGTAACATAAACATGCTTCTCCTTTCTCATTTGTGACCATATGGAGTGGTTGCTCAGAGGACTTCTGGTTTCTATTTTGCGAAATTTCCACTATTCAAATTGTCACCTGCTGCTTCCCTTACTCACCATTTAAGATCTGCAATGGTTGGTTAAATAAAAATCCATGCATCATCTAGAAATGCATGCTGTTTGGGCTTCATTTCACTAACTTTACAGACATTTTGCAAAGTTGTATGGGGATTTCATAGTTCCAATTTATCTTGGATTTGTGAGAGAATTTTATTTCACTCCTAAGCAGCCTACATCAGAGAATGATTTGTTATGGCAACCCAAGGTCCTGGTTAAATCTTAGTTAAAATATTCTGGTAAGAACACTCTAATGACTTTTGCACTCTTGGATATTGATATAAATTCCTTGGCTAATGAATGTATGTTTCTTTTAATAGAGTCTTGGATTATCTATATAGAAAATCTCCTTAAAAGACTTGCAATTAGCAGAATTAGTCCACATTTAATTTCATAATCGTACACATGAATTAAACATATAAGAAGTAAGTAATGGTTTATTATAATTTAACCAAGCAAAGTTTTCATTTAGTTTGGCCAATATAAAGGGAGAGAGAATGTATTTGTATTTTAATTGTAATTCAAACCTGTAGTTAATTCAAACAGCAATATCAGACCAAATTTAGCAGTGTTTAAATTGGGCTGATGGTCCCCTCCACACACACACACACACACACACACACACACACACACCCTTCCCATGTCCACATAGTAGCTTAAAATAAGACAGAAATGTAAGCTTATTGTTTTTAAAAGAGATGTGATAATATTGTCATTAAAATATTTTGATATTAAATCTTTATAGTTGCAGCAAAGAGATTTTTATTTTTTTTCTTCCTTATTTGCAATGCTCATACTGGTCTATAAACAATCATCCCTAAACCAGGGGATTTATAAGGCAATTACACCACTTATGTTTCACCCTTTTGATATTTGAATGTTGTTAATCCTGATCTTGTGTTTCTATAATGTATGCTTTTTAAAATATATTTTAGTGATTTTTTGCAGAGAGGAAGGGAGATGGTCAAAGAGTTAGAAACATCAATCAGCTGCTTCCTGCACATCCCCGAAGGGGATGTGCCAGTAACCAAGGTACATGCCCTTGACCTGAATCAAACCTGGGACCCTTCAGTCCACAAGCCTACACTCTATCCACTGAGCCAAATTAGTTAGGACATACTGCATGATTTTTTTAATATTAAATCTAAACTCTCTCCCTAAGAGGTATTATAACATAAGTTGAATTTATTATAATTCATCCAATAAACTGCTAAATAAAGGAAATTCATGGCTTTTTTTCCCCTGCACGTTTTTTGGATGGTTTTAAATATTTCATATCTTTTATGATTAAAAAAATTAAAATATCCTTGTGACTCTCTGAGGGAATACTCTAAACTCTCTGTGACAACTGCAGAAGTTTGGCAAGTTCCACTTGTCTTCAAGTGTCATCAATTTGCTGCTCTTCCACCATTAAACAACCATAGATGATAGAGATTGCACCTCATAAGACCTCCAACATTTTTTTTCAGATTAAAACCAGAATTTCGGTTCTCTAAAATGACATTTTGTCATAGAAGACTTTCACAGTTGGGACTTACAACAGCTACAAGTGGCCCTCAGGTAGGAAAGAGTAATTCTACATCCTGAAGAAAACCAAACAGAATGCCTAACCAGCATGCCTTCCTCTTCAGATAATCCAACTTCAGGCTCTTATAACCAAAATGTATATTCAGTACTAAGTAAGCAGGAATCCCAATTTGTATTGAAAGTACACATACATACACACACATCGTCATTGCATAAATATTTAACATTACTATCCAATCTAAACAATCAAAATCCTATAAAAACTTTTAGGAAAGTTATGATGTTGAAGAGTGAGTTGAGTTAAGGAGCAAGAGGACTTAAGTCAAGAGATTCCTCACCTTGCTAATGGGTAATTTAGTTCCATGGCAGTTTCCCTATGAGATTTTTTTTTCTGATGATTCTCAGTGAAAATAATTATTTGAAACTAGGAATTTGATTAAAAGTTAGAGTTTAATGGTTTTATATTACGCTTTAAGGTAAGTGAGCAGGTGAACATATATCAAAATAGCAATTAAATAAGTAAAATTGTACTTCAATCACATACTTCTTCTGGAATTTTAGGATTTTTTAAAGATTTGTTGAATACTTTATTTTGGAGCTCAGGGGTCTTAGCAACAAAGTAATTTAAATTCCCAACATATTGCATCTTAAGCATCCCCTATTTTTAATACCTCCTTAGTTATAAACCATTTCTGTGATTTGCACCATAAATTTAAAGTCATGGATATTCTTTCCTAAGCTCTATTGGTTATGCCATAATAAAACCAAACTCCATAATGCTGGCAAATAAAACATCTGCAAGAGTGCACAAATAAAATTAAAAATAAATAGATCATGTATTTTGACATGAAACCTACACTAATAAAAGAGAAATATGCACATTAACTGTACCTCTGTGATGCCTGCCAGCTGATCAGGAGTGCGTATGCAAAATAACCCAACAAAGATGGTGGGTTAATTTGTATACACAGGCACGGAGTGAAGACTGAAGGCTCCACCTGAGCGAAGACTAAAGATTGAAGCTGAAACCTTGAAGGCTCCCCTGTGGCCAGAACCAAGCCTGAAGGCTGAAAGCTTGGCTCTACTATGGCCTGGGTCCCAGGTGCTAGAGGAAAACGGGTGCCGGCAGCCAGGGGAAGGAAGGTCTTTGTTCAAAGGGCCTCTAGTAGGTTCATAATATATGTACTCATAAAAGATAGAAAGTGAATTACTAGTGAACTGAAAATGGAATTTAGGACTTTATGACTGCTAGTAATATTTTTAATACATGTATCAGACTTGTCAATTTTATTTGACAAATTTATTGTCAATTTTATTGACAACTGTCCTGGCAACATTATCTTTGAATTTAAACCAACTAGTATTTTTGGCTTGATAATTTTAAGTATCTGAAAATGTACAATCATAGGTTAGAGTTGGCAGAGGAAGAAGTTGTGACATTATATTACTGAAAATATTTATTAGTTCCTTAAAGAAATAATATTTTCTGTATTTTGGATTCATTAATTTGAATAGTAAAACTTTAATATTAAAGGAAGAATAGCTAAGAACATAAAACATGTTATATTGCTCCTTGTGTGTTGTTTGCCATTCTTATGGGCCCTTTCATTTATAGGACAACCAAACAATGTTAAATAAATTATTTCCTCCTGGTGGTTTTTCTAATCTGTAGTCCTTACTTAACTATAAACTACAAAAAATAGTGGCGTTGTATTTTCTAAATCTGGCATAATGCCTGGCACCTACAAAATATTAAATAACTATTTAATGAATAAAATTATTACATAGCGATTAGTCTAATCTCTTTCAAAAGTATACTCTATTTAATCAAGATATCTCTTCAGAGGAGTTGGGTTTTCATGAATCTTCAGTTCATATGATAGGCATATTTATATTTTATTGTTTAATTCAGGGAATTATTTTAAATTAAACATATTTACTTTTTGTTTTGACTTTTCAGAATTTTACTTATTTATTTATTAGATATCTTAAACCACATCTGCACAATGCTTTCTCTAATATTTTTATTCTTCTACTAGTGACCCAGTGATGGATTCATGCACATTAAAAGGACAATAATTAGAAGAAAAATTGTAATATTGCTATTTGCCCTTTCTCTGTAATGGACCCCTGGTCGCCATCTGTAGGATGACCAGTGGGGTGATTGGGCCTCCACCCTGCTCCCTCAGTGCCTGATCACTGTCTGCCTCCTGCTTGGCTTGGTGCCACCCGCTCACCTGCTCCACCATCTCACTGCAGTCCCACTCTCATTGAGGCCCATTGGGGTCTGCAGAGCCTCCACTGCCACCAGCTGCCAGCGCCATGTTACTGATCTCCACCGTGTTGTGTGCTGCCTTCTGGTGGTCAGTACACATCATAGCAAGTTGTCAAACTCCTGGTCCAGGGGGCAATTTGCATATGAGACTTTTATTATATAGCTGGATTGGTAATAATCTTAAACATTTGGTTTTTATTAATTTTAGGTGCAAAAAACATTTTTATTTGCATTTGATGTTGTTTTGACCAAAAAAAATAAATTATTTTTCCTGTATTTTATAATTAAGAAGGCAACTAAATTTTATGTGTATAGAAATTTTGTGTGAACACATTAAAGCTTGTAGTATATTTCAAGATAGTATAATTGATGCTATAGACAAGGATACCTTTTGGTGATAACTGATACAGTTGTTAATACACTCTAGTCATAGAGTATATGTTGTGTTTAGAAACAGGACCCCTGTGGACATCAACTGGCTGAATTAGTCCTTACAATGAGACAGTATGTGTGAGTGGGTCTCATATTACAGGATTGTGTCATCATGTTTATAGGACCAAAACTTTTATTTTTTTTTCATTTTTTCCACAAAATGTTATCTTATTTATTTATTTATTTTAAATTTATTAAGGTATTATATGTGTACATAGCTTACCATTGCCCCCCCTCCCATACATGCCCTCCCTCCCCAGAGTTTTGTGTCCATTGGTTGTACTTATATGCATGCATGCATACCAGTCCTTCAGTTGATCTCTTATCTTCCCCAGTCTCCTAAGGGTAGTCCAACTCTTACCTACAGGCCCACAGTCATCAGAATCCCAAGAACATGACATACCATTCAGAATGAATATTTTCTTCAAAGAAAACAATCCAATTTCTGTTACTCAGCATTGAAAATCATTCTCATTGAAAGACTCCTTTAAGAGTATAATGAAGGGCAACTATAGCAATTTTCAAGACTATAACTATGATAGCTAAATATAACTTCCAGAGCAGATTTTTACAAACAAGCATCTGAAAGCCTATTGTGGCCTGCTGCTTGCTTGCTTACTCATATCTCAGGAAAGAAGGTGTTCCTCACATTTTAAAATGATTGAAAAAATCAATAGAGTGTGTATATATATATATATATATATATATATATATATATATATATCTTCACCCAAGGATATGTTTATTTATTATTTAGAGAGATAGAGGAGGAAGGAGAAAGAGGGAGAAAAAAATACAATGATAGTTCCCACATGCACCAGCGATAGAACCTGCATTCTAAGTATGTGCCCTGAGAGGGAATTGAATCCACAACCAACAATGATCCAGTCAGCTGAGTTGTCTGACCAGGGCAAGAATAATATTTTCTGGCACATGAAACATGTATGAAATTCAAATGTCCAAACACCCAAAGTCAAATCACCTTCTGTCACCATATATGTGTCCCCTTTTCCACTTTACTACGTTCATGTCTTTGATCTTTTCTTTCTACATTTTGATTGGTATTTGTTATGTTTATGCTATGTAACTCTGTAGTTGAGCCTCAACCTGTGAAACAGGAGGTCATGGTTGATTCCATCAGGGCACATGCCCAGGTTGCAGGCTTGATCCCCAATAGGGGGCATTCAGGAACAGCCCATCAATGATTCCCTCTCATAATTGATGTTTCTGCTTCCCTTTCCCTCTCCTTTCCTTCATGAAATAAACAAACAAACAAACAAATAAATAAATATATTTTTTTATTTTCAGTATATATATATATATATATATATTTATATATAAGTAAATATATATTATAAGTAAATATATATTTATTTTCAGTATATATACACTGAAAAATATAGATATACTGAAAATAAATAAATAAAATACACAAATGCAATAATTGTAAATTTATTCGTGCTTGACATTCACCTGCCGCCTTTTAAGTGATTAACAAGCTACCATCTCAGTGACCCTCACCATTTTGGAGTATTCAGATAAGAAAACCAAGGATTGGAGAGAGATCACTAGCACTGCTGCTTGCTTACTCATATCTCTCAAAATGGAGATCGGGCTTTAAAACAAGGCCAAGTGAACTCCAGAGTTTATAATCCTTACCAACATGCTCTATGATTACAAAGTACATAATGAATATGTCCTGATTCTATACTCTTGATGTCATATTTTAAATTCATTGATGTTAAAAAAGAATATCACATAATTGTGAGTAGTCAATATACTCCTGTTAACGGTTTTCATCAGGATGTGTTTTTAAAGTAGAGCTTTATAAAAAGTAAAATGCCCAATTCACTTATATAGTTCAGCTAATTTAATAAAATATCATTGCATTTAGCATTATCTTCGCACTAATTAAAGATCTTGGTTCTGTGAGATTAGGGAATGAAAATATGCTTTTTTTCCTCCTTTGATCTTCTTCTATCTAATAAGTGAGAAAAACCAGTTACACTTGCAAGTTATTTTCACCTGAGTGCTTTTAGCAACATTTGAAAATAGAGTATAAGTGCTGCAATTTAAATTCCTTATATAAGTTCTATTACCTAATTGTTACCAACTGACCTAAATAAAATTTCAACTTTGAGTTTTAAAGTGCATTTTGCATTTTCTCACATGTACAGTTGGGTGCTGTTTTTTTTTTTGTTGTTGTTGTTGTTTGTTTGTTTGTTTTTTGTCTGATTTGCAAGTCTGGTGAAAAAATAAAAGTTGGTTTCTATGTTATATAAATTGATAGATAAGCATCTTTAATCCAAGATAGATGTTAAAAAGTAAAATTTTAATTTATCTGAAATTGTTCTTTTAACAAGAGCAAGTAAAAAAATAGAGAAATGCAAACATTTCATTGATTTTATTTTTCAAGAAATATAATGGGGATTAAAGATACCCAATAATAAGTTAACTTTCCATGAAAAATGATCTCTGGATAAAAATAAAATAATTTAAAATTAGAAGATAGTATAATTTATGAAAACCCATAGTTTTATTCAACATTAATTGGATATTCATAATTATTATTTCTCTGTTGCTGATGTATCAAACTGGAACCAATTTAACACTTAAATCAACATACATTTATTAATTTATAGTTTTTTTAGGTTTGAAGTCTACCAGTCTTAATGAACTAAATCAAGACATTAGGAAGGTGTATTCCTCTCTGTAGGCTCTAAGAATAAATTTTCCTTGTCTTTACCAGCTTAGAGAAGGCATCTGTATTCCTTGGCTTGTGACCTCTTCTTCCATTTTCAAAGCCAGCAATGTTGCATCTCTCTGTGTTTTACTTTCATAGTTGCATCTCTCTGACCCTAACTCCCTCAAATGTCCCATTCTTTCAATTTAGGACACTATTGATTACATTGTTCCTACCTACATGATTCAGAATAATCTTCCTATTTTAAGGCTGGTTAGGAACTGTAATTCTGTTTTCTATCATAATCCAATTTTGGCAATAACATACAGATACCGAGTATCAGGGTGTTGACATCTTTGGGGACCATAATTCTGCCTACCACAATATATACTTTTTTTCTCTTGGTTTTAATTCAAACATTACTGATTCTGGGTTCTTTCATTCAAGCAAAGTGACAGTTATTGCATTTTGTCCTGGAGTGATTATTTCTATCCCATTTTTATATATAACTGATTAATGAATAATCAAGTGGTAGCATACTTCATGATGAGCATGGCAGGGTAAATGTAGAGCTAGTGAATACCTCTTAGATGATCCTCAATATTTTCTCTCTGGGCCTGTATAGCAATCAATTTTGAAAATAGTTTTTTCTTTATTGTTTAAAGTTTTACATATGTTTCTTTTCCACAATTGACTGCCCCCCCCCCGCCATTCCCACCCAGACAAGCCCCCACCTCCTGTGTCTGTGTCCACTGGTTATGCTAATAAGCTTTTAATAGCGGCCAAAGACACATAAATTGGAAGCTCACATTTCACAGGATGCTCACCTCAGTGGAGAAGGAATGGAAACAAACTGTAGACCAAGTTTGCTAAAATTGCCTCTGTTGGCAAAATGTAGAAGTGGGTCAGGATCTGAAAGTGGCGAGGATACGTTTGGGGGAAAAACACATTATATTAAGAGAATAACTTATTTTGAATTATTATTTACACTGATGTCAGTTAACCTAGGGGCTTAATATTTTGTTGTAATCAAAAGGAGAGAAATAAATAGCATGGCATAGGACCAACCTAACTATTCTGAAAAACTCAGTATATTTGAGTTTCCTGGCTAGCCACTGGCCACTCTGAGAACTTGTGTATAAACTGGTACGAACACAGGCAGAAGTGGTTACAAAATATGCAAAATGGTAAGTCATTGTGCCTTGGGTGGCCTGCCCATATTCCAGTCAATCTCTTGCTCCCTATGTGGGATGATCCTGTTCCAGCAAAGTGTGCCCATTGTAGAGCATTTGACCTGCCTAGGAAACCAGAGCAAACCAACATTTGCCTATAGTTCTAAGCCATGACAGATTTAAATATTATCAGGCAATATGAGAACAGAAAGTCTTTTCTTAGAATTCGAGTTGTGTTTTGTCCTTAAGCCTGTCCTGTTTCAGGTGGATGCTTTCTAGTGTCCCTAGTGTCAGGGACCCAGCACACATTCTACTCTACCCTGAGCTACTGCCTTTTGCAGTCTATTCCTTCCTTTGACCTGATTAGAATGATGACTTTGTTGTACCCTAGAAAACTGCAACATTGGGTATCCCCAGAGTCTGTTTATGCCTGCTGATAAAAGAGATAACCAAGTAACACACTCCACTGGTACATTGCTTACTGAATAAGCAACCCTCTCATCAACACATCTTTTCAGAGCAAGAAGCTGAAGAAATAGCAATCCTCAGAGTATGCAAATCTCTTGAAATAAAGGAAGTCCTGTAAGAGTGCCACCTGTGGTGGGAAAATACTCACAAAAGAGTCTGACCCAAAGCATACACTAGGAAAACTATTCCACTTTAGCATGTTACCTTTGGGCCTTCAGGCAAATACATAAACAAAAAGGCAGCCTTTGAAAGGAAAACACCACAAAAACAAAATCACTTTGACGTGATGCTTTTAAGCAAGGTTCCCCATGGGCCGGGGAGGCTGCAGGCCAGCCCCCCTGTCTCTGTCCATGGCTGCTCTGGCGCCCTTGTCTCTGTCTGCCTCTTCGCTCAGGGCCTCACCTGCAAGCGCAACTCCTCCTCCTGTCCAGTTGTGACCTGTTACCACATCCTGGCATACTTTGCATATTCTCTCTCTCTCTCTCTCTCTCTCTCTCTCTCTCTCTCTCTCTCTCTTTAATGTCGACCTTATTAGAGTCTTTATCCTGTGGGCCTCTAATGCCCCAATTATACTCAAAGGACTTGCTGTAAACGTTTTACTTTGGGCCTGCCCTCAGACACTGAGGTTTCGGGCGGGCTCTCCCTTTCCTCTCTGGGCCTGTGCTAGTTTGCGGGCCAGCCCCCCATTCTCTGCCTTTGGCTGTCCTTGCTCCGGGGGGCCTGCCCAAGCCCTGGTGTGGTGGCTCAGGCCAGCCCCCCGGTCTGTCTCCTTCTCCACCCTCCTGTCCGGTTGTGACTGTTACAGCATCCTGGCCCTTTGACTCATGGGAAATTGCTTATTTGCTTTTTTAGTACAGGTCAGAGGAAAGAAGAGAGGGATAAAAATGGAAAAAAACACACAGAGTGCCTTAAATCCTAAACCGTCTCACAAAAATATGATAACTGACAGACTTCAGTCTTTGTAACTAGATAAAGGGGAGTTTTAATCTGATTTTTCACTTGTCACTAGTGTTGTTTTGAGAAATTTGCTTAAACTTACTAAATTTCACTTTCCTATAATATACCACAATATTATAAAAATATAGATATATACTACAATTGGCTTTTGGTATGTCATCTCATCAATCTATTCCTTATGATGCTATTAAATTAATAGAGCTTGATTTTCTAAATAATTTGATTTGAAAGCAATAATTTTTATGGGAAGAAAGCTCAATTTTATTTCTTTAATATATTTTTTATTCATTTCACCTGTTTGTTTATAGATGACCACAATTGTTCTATTTATTGAGAATCTTCCATGTAAATTTAAGTGTTTTTATGAGTACAAATTTGCTTAATCTTTACAACTACTTTTTATCTCATTTAAAAACAACACCCATTTCGCCGAAAACTGTTTTGGCTCAGTGGATAGAGCGTCGGCCTGTGGACTGAAAGGTCCCAGGTTCGATTCCAGTCAAGGGAATATACCTTGGTTGTGGGCACATCCTCAGTGGGGTGTGTGTAGAGGGCAGTTGATCAATGTTTCTCTCTCATCAATGTTTCTAGCTCTCTCTCCCTCTCTGTAAAAAATCAATAAAATATACAAAAAATCAAAACAAAACAATAACAAGAAGTGAACAAAACTCAAGCTTAGAAAGTATAAGTAGTGTGCTCAAGATTATAGATTAACAGATGGATTTAGATTTGAATTCATGCAGGCAAATTCTAAAGCCTTCCCATGCTCTGAAATAATATATTTATTACTTCTGTCTCTGCTCTTCTGAACCCTGACCATTGTTATCACATGTGGATACATTTGAACCATATCAGCACTCTGGTTGTATCTCCCCAAATTTCTGATATATTAATTTGGGATAGGGCTGACATTTTTTGTTTTTTAAAGCTTCCTGGTCATTAAATATGAAGCTGGCACTGAGAACTATTGCTCTAGATGACAAATAGTAACATAAAATAGACTGACAAAATATATAGGTGACTGTATGGAGATTCAGAATGTCACATAATCCATTCTGTGAACTACTTGTATACCAGGACAAGTGAATCAGGTTTAATTAGTTTAATTAGCACTATACAAGCTTTCAAAGGCTTTACTGCTAACTACCTTGGAGTCTAATAAGGCAAAATTCTTGTTCCACCTAAGAACATAGAGGAAATCACTGGCTGTAAATTTCTTAATGATTAAGAAGATCTTAGCCTGTCAGACTGTAGAGTTAATTACTTTTTATTCATGCATTCACATTTATTTCCCAAATAAAATTACACTAATGTCTAGTTATATGGTGACAAATGTAGAAATTTAAAGTAAAAATAAGGTCTATCTTTTCAAATAGATTAAAAGCAGGAAGAGGATGTGATTAGCATAAAAATTTATTTCTTAGATTTTTTAGGTCACTCATTTGAGATTTGGATCATTATATTATTTTTT
Source organism: Vespertilio murinus (assembly GCA_963924515.1). NCBI lineage: Eukaryota > Metazoa > Chordata > Mammalia > Chiroptera > Vespertilionidae > Vespertilio > Vespertilio murinus. The sequence continues at coordinate 66,933,300 of OZ004708.1, forward strand.
AATATATTTTATTGATTTTTTACAGAGAGGAAGAGAGAAGGATAGAGAGTTAGAAACATTGATGACAGAGAAACATCGACCAGCTGCCTCCTTGCACAACCCCCACTGGGGATGTGCCCGCAACCAAGGTACATGCCCTTGACCAGAATCAAACTGGGACCTTTCAGTCCACAGGCCAAAACTCTATCCACTGAGCCAAACCGGTTTTGGCTGGAACATTATTTTCATACTTCCTTTAGTCTTGTTTATCCCTGGAAATGGGCCCTATGCTTAAGTATTTTTTCATGGGAATATAATTTGCTTATATAATTTCTTTAATTCCTTTCCTCGGTGTTGGTAACCTCATGGGGCATTGACTTGATGGGATCATTGGTTCCTTTCCTGCTCTTGCTAACAATCTGTGTACCTAATTTATAAGAATCATTACCCTTAAAACCAATAAGTGATCCACTGTGTTGTTTTGAGCATTTTATAGACTTAGCAGTGTAAATTATTATTTGCCAATTTGTGTGATCTTCTTTTATTTTGTCTATATTATGGGTTTATTAAAATGCATATTATATATTACTTTTCTTAAGCTGTTATGGCTCCACCCAAAATGTAAGCAATTATTCTACTTTATTACTATCCACAAGCACTGTCTCTAAGTATTTTTATACCAAAATTATATTTTAAAACATGGTTATGATCATGTTCCTTGCATGCTGGAAAAAAATAGAAAGGGAGGCAGAAAGTGCTAACCAATGTGTTTTGAATAATATTTACAGAATTTTCCAACCATCATAATATAGTTTTTCTCTTTGCCCCATGTATTTCTAAGTAACCAGAAAAAAAGAATATTTAATATTCTTATAGTAGATCTAGCATTGTCTGTTCTCTATGCAATTACTCATGATTTGAAATACCCTTCTTCTTCTTCTTTATCTCTATCTACTTGTTCAAATGTTATGTAACAGATTAAGTCTTCTTGGATCATAAAAAGGAAGTTTCTCTCCTTTTGATATACCCACAAAGATTTTGCTCATGTATTAATTAGTGTTCATATATGTTACTGCTTCCTTCATTAAATTTTAAGCCCCTTTGAAATTCAGCATCTGACATTACTCATCTTGCAGTTTTATTATGATTTATCATTCACAATAGGAATATTTAAATGCCTGTTCAACTCATTTGATTGCAACTTATAAACCACATTTAGAAATAGTTTTTGAGCTATTACTTGCATATCATATGCTTGATACATAATACATTTTATTGTACATTAAAATAACCTTTTCATCTGTAGAATCTATGACAGAATGGTGCCTTGATATTAATTTTTTTCATTCATAAATTAATGAGAGAAAATAATGTATATTTGATATAATATATGATAATGCTATAGTTTACATTTAGATTCAATTATCAATTACCAATTTAATTTTTAGTTTATAATGATCTATTTAAAAGAACTTAAACAACATTCTGTTAAATCTTACCTGTAGATGGAAGAATCTACTTTGTGAATTTCAACTAAGAATACTTTTCAACTAAATAATAAATAAATATAAAGATGATAATTGTTGTCATATGAAATGTGACAAATGCTGATTTCAAATTATATATTGAGATTGGCAAAGCCTAAACCATGAGGATGATTTATTTAAAAAGGCATTTTGTAAATCTTCTCAAATGATGAGGAATAAGATGTTTTCTCTGATAATTTCTTTTGTGTTACCAATTAGATTATGTTTCCATGAAAGGCTACTGTCAAGGAAAAGAGGACAGAACACTGGATGATTAATGCTGTAGGCTTTTTTATTTTCCAAAAGAGAAAACATTCTGAATAGAAAACTCATAAATTTAAAATGCCCTTTCCTCCTACAGAAATTTGATAGTTGAGAATGATTTGTGTATTATGAAGAACCTCTCTATATCTAGTGGCACTTCATATTTTATATTGATGATCATAAAAATGGATGCATGTACTCATACCCTGATATGCATTTTTTAGAATCTCCATAGAGTATTGTTGGGAAAAAATAATATCTGCTGACAGAGTAAATATATTTCTAGGAATAGTATCAATGGTTTCCCATTTATTCCACATTTCACATCCACACTTACATGATGCTGAACCTATAGAAAGTGAAAGTGACCAATGGGTGCCTCAGCAGTTTAGGCCAGCTTTTAATAACCTCATCAACTGCCTGAGGCATTTCTCTTTTCTGACGCTCTGCAAAGGCAAACTGGCTAGTAATCTCCAAACAGAACTCTGCATGCTGCTTCGAAATTATAATATATATAGGGATTTGCAAGGCCTAAAAGCAATCATGTAGATAGTTTAGATAGGAGAAGTATCCAAGAGATAATAAGAGCTGAATAAACGGTAATTTCCATCGTTATGTCTGTTTTATTTTCTTTGCTATTTCCATAAAACTGAGGGTGAGAAAAGAGTCCTGGAGAAGAGTCTCACTCTAATTGCGGGACACTTGTCACTGGTCAAACAGGACTATGATGGACCATGCTGTCATTAAATGCCATCTGACATGTGACAAGTGTTAACACTTGTTAGTGGAGGTGCCACTAACATGTTCAATAGGAAATAAATGGCTCTGGGCAGACACATGCTGCCGTGTTTCCCCGAAAATAAAACATATTCCGAAAAGAAGACCTACTTAATGGAAAAATAATACATCTCCTGAAAATAAGACCTAGCACATCTTTGGGAGCAAAGATTAATATAAGACACTGTCTTATTTTCGGGGAAACAGGGTATCTATTCTATAGTTTTACAATATAAATATTTCTACTTGTTTTATGAAACCTTAAATACTTAAAAACCTTTTTTTGCATTAAGTGGTTTTTAAATATAGCAAGCTGATCACTTAGACTATTTCTGGGTATCATAGTTTGAATTCAGTGTATCTCTGGATATAGTTACTGCAATGTCAATCCATTCCTCTGATTTTTTTAGCTGAAATTTTTTCTGGAAATGAAAATGCTTTAAGCTAGGATGATCAGACATCCCATTTTTTGCCTGTAATAGTCTTGGTTTAATCCCATTGACATGGTGTTTCATATGGATTGGTAAGTACTGTTCTTGGTTGTGAATTGCTTTCAATCAAAGTCTTACTTAAAATATATTAAATGGAACCATAAATATTTTTAATAGATCAACATTGGTACATATAACTTCTGCCTTGATCTCATTTAATAGTATGTAAAAAGCATCTGAAGAGTGCTCTCATTTTAAATCATGATTAAAATTTAAAGATAGCAGAAACCGCTGAGGCCGGTTTGGCTCAGCAGTAGAGTGTTGGTCTGCGGACTGAAAGGCCCCCGGTTCGATTCCGGTCAAGGGCATGTACCTTGGTTGCGGGCACATCCCCAGTAGGGGGTGTGCAGGAGGCAGCGGGTCGGTGTTTCTCTCTCATCGACATTTCTGGCTCTCTATCTCTCTCCCTTCCTCTCTGTAAAATATCAATGAAATATATTAAAAAAATAAATAAAGATAGCAGAAACCTGTTTGGCTCAGTGAATAGAGCCTCTCCTTTGGACTGAAGGGCCCCAGGTTCGATTCTGGTCAAGGGCACACATACCTTGGTTGCAGGCACATCCCCAGAAGGAGGTGTACAGGAGGCAGCTAATAGGTGTTTCTCTCTCATCGATGTTTCTCACTCTCTATCCTTCCCTTCCTCTCTGTAAAAAATCAATAAAATTCATTTAAAAAATTTTAAAGATAAAAGATGAATAGTAAAAGGTCATCTATTTTCCTCACACTTTTCTGGACAGAATATTAGCAACTTTTAAAGATACTCTTTGAATAGACAGATCTTGCTTAGACACCAGAGGCCAGGGACAGTTCATTTCTTTTTGTCTATAGGGTTCTAGGGAGAAGTATTTATCTTTGCTGCCCCTGTAACCAGTGGTAAAGTGGCCCAGGTTGTGGCCTGTGAGATATATAACACCTCTAGGCAACCAGTCGTTTATCTCAGAAGTACAAGTTGCAAATCATTTGATAATTGTTTGTGAAATATATGCATGAAATAGACCCTGAATAGTTCTTACTATAGGGGTTTTAAAATTTTACTTTAGGATGTTAATATTTATGTACTTATTGTTTTAAGTTATTATATCTTTCAAAACCAACAATATAAATTAAATATTACATACTGGGTTTAAGTTCTTAAAGACAGTTGATAAAAATGTGTAATAGATCTATTCTAAACCTTGATACCCGTCATCTACCATGATACCATGAATGTTATAGTGGTATTGCTGATATTAGAATGATATTAGAATCAGAGGACATAAATCTGCTAGCAAAGCATCAGTATGTACTTCAAAAATTAGCAGATATATCATAAAGAATGTGCTTGGGATAATGACTTAACACCTGTAGGGTGTAGAAGGTTTAATTAACTCATCACTCTATGGAATATGAATCTTTATTTAGATGAAATAACTGTGCTTCAAATTGATTTTACTCATTTTAAATTCAAGTTTTCTTATGATCATGATTAAAATTGCAAGAATAGTTGTTAATATGTTCCTCCATTAACAGTTAAACTTTGTAAACATTGCACATATGTCAGATTCATTAGGTTTGATCAGACGATTCAAATTGAAAACCAGTAAGTTAATTCAGATATGTTTTGATTGATTTTATAAGGCATTATTCATTTTTAAATATTTTTAGTGTGAATGTTCTTGAAATATAGATCAAAAATTCAATATTGAAGATAAAATGATTTGCTTTGATGTTTATTGTATAAATAAACATTTTTATTGAGTACAATTGCTATCAAAAATTGATATGCCACAAAATTATGTATCTAAGAAGTGGAAATATCCTTGGAATTCAGTTTCATCCAAGAAGTTTGCAAAATATTAGCAATAGAAAAAAAAAGACAGGATTTTTAAAATTTGTAGACATACATACAGGAATATTTCTACTCCGTTATTTTGTGACAAAGCTGATATTGAATACAAATTATTCTTAAGCATGCCACAATGGTGGCTCTCTGCTGAGAAAACTTAATTTAACAAAAGTTTGAACATTTAAATAACTACTTTTATATCAAACATTCATATAAAATATAAAACTATTTTTTATAAATGAGTACTAAATTTTTTATAGCTTGTACAGTCAGTTGAAACTAATCAAATTATTCTATACAGAGATCACAAAAAAGTTTTACTTTTGAAGTTTTGTGTGTTATAATTATTGAAAACCAGGCTTGAAATGCAAAGGCATTGACAATTATCTCCTAAAATCAATGGAGAAACTGAAAAAAATTAAACCAGGGATCACAAAGTTTCATTTTTTTAATTGTGAAGTTCTAAATTCAATCTTTGAAGTGTCTACAATTTCAGTGAGAATCATTTTTATGGAACTTTTGTGGAGCTATTTTAATTAGATAAATTCATAATCTGTACCAGAATGGAATTTTTATAGATTAATTGTACAAGTGGCTCTGATTCTTCATTTCTCCCTATCCATGCACTTTGCAAGGTATTCTGGTAGCTTCTTCTATCCAGAGGTAGGTTTATCATATGACTTATTTTAGATAAACGGCCATGAAAAATAAGTCAGTTTGCCAATGTTAGCCTAGAACTCAAGAGGTTTGGCATAATGCTACTCTTCCTTTAGAACAAGTTAGTTAGGGGATTTGGGACATTATGTGGTAGAGTTGAAGAGAATACTTTGCTCCTGCAGGAGACACCTGAGACCAGCCAAGTGACTAGATGAGCAACCACAGCCAAGATCAGCTGAGCTTCAGACAAGACAAGCAGAATAGCCCAACATCTCAAAGACTTGTGATGAGTTATTGTTTTAAACCACTGAGTTTCGGGGTTATTTGTAACACAGAAAATAACTAATGAATGTAGGCATGAAGATGAAAAAGTTCACAAATTTATAGTGCCTTACTTCAGTGAAACATTCAAAGATTCATAAAGTCTGTTTTATAGAGTATTGATTTGGATAAACATTTTTTAACAAGTGGATAAAAAGAAAGTGTCTGTGAAAGCAGTGGGGTGAAGTGTTTGCACATTTCAATCATTTTAAATTAGTGGAACCAAATGGAGACTATTTATTTGCCAGAATGTTCTGAGTTCGCCATGTGCATGAATATCTAAAAGAGAACATTCTTTAATTTAAAGCACTGAGCCTTACAAAGAGGAATCAGTTGAAAGAGTAATTAATTTCAATAAGTGTCCTAAAAATGGAGTTTGAAAATTATAGACAATTTATGAAAAAATATATATAATAAGGACTGAAAAAGATACAATATTTAAAAAATAAATATAGTATTAAAGACCAATATAGCTAAGAAGCAAGTATATGAATACCTGAATCAAAAGAATAATTTTGCTTTTATTATTTAATGCTCAAATAGCCATTAAAAAGTCTGTTTTACATTTTTATTTTTAAGACTTTTTTTTTAGAGCAATTTTAGGTTGATGGAAAACTGAGAGGGAAGTACAGGTATTTCTCATACCTGCACAACCCCCCAAATTTTTTTTTCCAGTGCCATCCTACTGCTACTAATGCCTGAGTTTTCCCACTGAGTTTCATACAAATTCCAGACTTCGTGATTTTTTTTTAAAGTTATGGAACTCTGGAACATACCTACCATTCAATGAAACCTCATTCCTCTCTATCACATTGAACTCTCAGTGCCAGCCCTTTTATTTCTTCATGCACCTTTTTTTCAGTCCTGCATTTGAATGCTTCTTTTTCCTAGTATCTTTATCTTGCTCATTTATACTAGTACAATAAACTAATTTATTTCATCCACGTTTTCAATTTAGTTTTTGCTTTATATTTAAAACCTGCTTTTTAAAACTTTCATTTCTGGAATAAACCAAACTTGGTGATGAAAAATTGTCCTTCTCTATATGTGCAAACAACAGAACAAAATTGTTTCCAAATATTTTCAAATCAGTTGGATATTGCAACTGTATTTTTAAATTTATATTACATAGGTATTCAAATTAGCTCTTATGTGAATATCTGAAAGGTTTTTAGTGATATCCCTATTTTAATTTATTAAATTATTTGTTTATTCACTTTTTTCTGAAACAGTCTTACAAGAGTCAACAGTTTTTAAGTTCTTGTTGCTAATACAGAACTTTTGGGTTATATGACATATTAAATATATTTTAAGGTGACTATATTTATTGTAAGTCATGTGGTTACAGTCGTTGATAGAATCAGTATAAATGAGGCTATGTTTATACTAAGCACTTGTTTTAAATGATTGTGGTTCCACAGCTTCCTGCTGTCCACTGCACACTAGCCTGTCCCATTCTTGATTTTTTTAATGTCTGTTTTTATTATGATACAGTTCACATACTATACAAGTCACCTACTTAAAGTATGCAATTCAATAGTTTTTAGTATCTTCACATACCTTTTAATGTTTTTATCTTTTCTTTCTTCTGCTCTTTTATTAGGCTGTCTCTGACCTAATTCTCAACTAAAAAGTAGTTTTATTAAAAAGCTAATGATATGAAATGACCTAGTATTGCTACTGGTGAAATGCCACAAAGAACCATCCCGGAGTAAGCTAGAATGTGCTACACTGGTGGCTGTTATCACTTCACTTTATTAAAACTTATATAGGCTAAGGAATAGGACTAATAAAAGGATGTCTTGAGTATAATAAGAAAATATCACTGGATACATTTGCTTCCAGTAGACTTTGCATCCAAATTAAAAGTACTAAAGGGAAGTTCAGAGTCCCTTTATATTATCAGTAGTGGTGATTCTTGTGAAACGGAATTTCATAAATGCCTGCTCTGACTTTACATTTCAGAGTAGATGAAGTAGATAGTACTAACTTTACAGCAGTTTGAATTTTTATACAATCTTGAACACTATATAGAAGTGTATATAATATGGGAAGGCTCACATTAGATATACTATTCATGAATCTACATGCCCTAGGTTAATGAAACCAATCAAAATGAATCCCTGTTTCATATGAATTCATAATTTATAGGTTGTTGATAATTTCTAACACATTTTATATGTGATACTGAACCTGCATATTAGAAAATTTTAATATAGGCAATATTAAAACACTTTGAGCCGAAACCGGTTTGGCTCAGTGGTAGAGCGTTGGTCTGCGGAATGAAAGGTCCCAGGTTTGATTCCGGTCAAGGGCATGTACATTGGTCTCAGGCACATCCCCCATAGGAGGTGTGCAAAAGGCGGTTGGTCGATGTTTCTCTCCCATCAACGTTTCTAGCTTTCTATCTCTCTCTGTTCCTCTCTGTGAAATATCAATAAAATATATTTAAAAAAAACACTTTGAAAAGTCTTGTAGCCTAAGGATTCATTTGACTCTATTTTGCATTGTCTCCAAAAATTTTGCAAGTGATAAATAAGTCAATGACACCTTAATCTCTATTGGGCATCTGTTATGTATAGTATAATGGAAAAAAAAAAAAAAAACAACACGTGAGAAGAGAAATATTTCTACGATTGGAAGACACAGCCTTATGTTTTCACATGTAACCATCTAGAACTAAACCTTAATTTTAGAGTTAGCCTACTTTCAATAGGAGTTTTTATTGTTCACTAGAATAATAGAGTTAAGTTGTTAGAGAGATCAAAACTAGCATACATATTAATGATACATTTTAATCTTTGTCATACAGAGTTTTACCAATAGTAGAAAGCATAATTTAAACATTGTTTATATAAGGACTTTTTGTGGGATGTTTGTATAAAATGGAAAAAAAATGATATATGAGCAGCATTATTAGAAATCCAAGTGGTCCCTCTAAAAAATAAAAAATAAAAAAAAAACACCTATTAATTGTATCTTAGAATGCATGAAACTAATTCTATGTGGGGGAAAAAACTAAACAATATTAGAATACATTTCAATAACATGTACTAATATGCATGCTAAACTAATGGTGATTCTGTATTCATGACCATCTCTACTGACTCTAAATTATTGAATTAAACACTAGACCTATTTATGGTATCAGAATGTCATTATCCATTCTGACTCTTCAAGCTTCTAGCCCTTCTTTAAAATGTTTGCTCAGAAATATGGGTAGTGGGGCAGATTAAACCTCATTTTGTTGATACTACTCTCGACAATAAAACAGAAGTCTCACATTATATATTTAGCTTTCTTCTGACCTTCTTCTCATTTAACCTGATATAAACTATATCTTTCTATCTATATATATAATTCTATGTTTATCTATATCTATATATACATACACCTATATAGATATATAGATATACTAGAGGTCTGGTGCACGAATTCATGCACAATTGGGGGGTCCTTGGTCTGGCCAGCTATTGGGGCCAATCAGAGCCACCTTGCCCAGTCTAGGGGGAGGGACCATGGGAGTTTGGCTGCCATGAGAGTTTGGCTGCGGGAATGCACTGACCACCAGGAGGCAGCTCCTGCATTGAGTGTATGCCCCCTGGTGTTCAGTGTGTGTCATAGCGACTGGTCAACAGGTCATTCACTCAACCGGTCGTAATGAGCACTGAGGCTTTCATATATATGATATATGTGTAATTGGAAGTTACTTAGAAAACTACCATTATACTTCAAAGATATACAGAAGGAATAAAACAGGAAAAGTCATTTGCATACAAAACCCATGTGCACTCATAAAGTGCACATAATCTGCTCTTCTTTTTAAAACTATAGTTTCTCCTCTTCTTGATTGAAATCCTTGATATCAAGGCATGTTGCTATCTCAGCATTATTATACTGTTGTTATTATTGTATTATATTGCATTGAATACAGCATCTTAATATGAATGATCAGATAACCAAAATTCATTGCACCAGTACATAACCAAAGTTTCATTCTATAGCTGTTTTTATCCCAGAAAATAGAATAAAGCTATTTTCCAGAAAATTATGTTCAGCAACAGTTGTTGGAAATCAGATATAGGTTAGGATGAAAAACACAAAAACTTATTCTATTCCTGGTTAGCTCATCCCTTCCAAATCAATCAGGATTTTTTAAGCAAAGAATATGGGAAACAAGATAAATAAAATGTCTTATTATCTAGAGGTATTATAATAGACCCTAGTGAACACAAGTGAGTTAGACTTGACCCAATGGGGAATTTCATTGTCTCAGCTAAATCAGTTGTAATAACATGAAAACAAGGCTTTTTGGCAACATTGTGTATCTTTCTGTCTTACCAGATAGACCAAAAGACAATTTATGTATACACAATGTGAAGAAAAACTGTAACCTTTACATCCATAGTAAAAGGAAACAGAAGGTATATTTGCCCAGTGACTAGCAGGGATAGAAGAGGGAGACTGCTCTAATAGAAGTCACATCTTGGCTTGCCATACAGAAGTCCTTGATATTGTCTCAGAAATGGAACATACATGATAGCCCATTATTAGGCATTGTAACTCCTTCACTAGTTTTAAAGAAAAACAAAACCCAAAACCTTGACCAGATCAATTCAGAAAAACGTTCTTCCTTCTCAGCAATGATACACAACATTGGGTTAATTTCTCCTCTGATTAACAACCTGAAAAACTTAATAGGCAATCTGCATTTCTCTCCTACAAAAATCAGTTGACCTATGGTTGAGTGTATGAAATTCTTTACTAGCCACTGTCAAATATTATCTATAACTGAAACAATGAAAAGTAATGGTTAGTAAATAATTCTTAACTACAATCCTTCTCTCCAACTACCTAAGGACATTTTATACATAAAGTATGTTAAGTCTTATTGATCAACTTATAAATTTTTCTGTGAAATGGTCATCAAAACTATTTGTTTCAAAATGCAGTTATCAGCAGCTATTAGTTCATATTTAAATGGTGAGGGGAAAGAACTTAGCAAACCAGACTTCTTTTTAAAAAATATATATTTTATTGATTTTTTACAGAGAGGAAGAGAGAGGGATAGATAATTAGAAACATCGATGAGAGAGAATCATCAATCAGCTGCCTCTTGCATACCCCCTACTGGGGATGTACCCACAACCAAGGTACATGCCCTTGACCGGAATCGAACCCGGGACGCTTCAGACCACAGGCCTATGCTCTATCCACTGAGCCAAACCGGTTTCAGCCAGCCTTCTTATGAGAGTTGTAAGTACCTGCCTTTTTATAAAATAAAGAGGGACACTATTTGAGGAAAAATATTTTTCAATTGATATTATCATTGAGGAACAATAGGAGCGTGTCATAAAAGCAGCACTAGATCTGAATTACTAATGGTGCATATTTTTACACACACAGGCGCGCTTAGAGTGTCCTAAAAGAAAGAGGATCATGACATTTTTATGTATATTTTCAAAGACCTAAAGCACCTCAGGAGAAAAGAGGAAAATCTGCATCACTAGGAAGTAACATGCCGGCAGCCTGCTCTCAGCAGCGTGGCAGAACCTGAAGGTGCCATTGCCATCTCCCAGTGATTACCACTGAAGAGTTGAAGAGTGCTGGTGCTGAGAATGTTTCTACTAAACATACTGAATTGCCTCAAGCTAGCAAGTTGTTTAATGGCATATTGAGTCCATATGTTAAAAAAGTAGGAAATTATTTAGAAGAGAGCAATGCTATAATTATCTTCGCTGTTATCAGCCTGCATATTGTAAATCATTTTTTTAAGGTTATAAATTCTCCACACAATATAGCTTAAGCCATAGCTTCTGCTTTTATTTGATGAAGATAAACCAGAAATAAGTCAATATGAAGTTTCAATAAAATTTCTTCTTGATCCCTAGCCAGTTTGGCTCAGTGGATAGAGCATTAGCCAGTGGACTAAAGGGTCTCAGGTTTGATTCCGGTCAAGGACACATGCCTGGGTTTCAGGCTCTGCCCAACGTGCAGGAGGCAGCCAATCAATGATGCCCTCTCATCATTGATATTTCTTTTTTTCTCTTCCTCTTCCTTCCTCTCAGAAATCAATGAAATTATATTTTTTTAAAAAATGTCTTCTTGATTACTTATTACTTTTTCAATCAAAGATCCATGGGCCCATCCCAGACCCAAAGAATCAAAATCCCTTGTATCTACAACTTAATACCCGGTTTCCCCCAAAATAAGACAGTGTCTTATATTAATTTTTGCTCCCAAGGATGCGCTAGGTCTTATTTTCAGGGGATGCCTTATTTTTCCATGAAGAAGAATACAGTACATATTTATTGTTAAATGAAAATAAAGGAAATTTATTACCTGTATGCAGTACGGTAGTACAGTAGTTGTCAACACAAACCAGACAAACTGTGAATCCTACAGTATCAAGAATTTACTCATTTATTCAATGACAATCATGTCATCATCTTCTGGAACATCATCATAACAATCCAATTCCTGAATTTCCTGAGACTCCATTTCTTTCAGAATTAGTGGACCAAATCTCTCATGTTTAGCAATAGCACTGTCTTTATTTTTTTAAATATATTTTATTGATATTTTACAGAGAGAAAGGGAGAGAGATAGAGAGCTAGAAACATCAATAAGAGAGAAACATCGACCAGCTGCCTCTTGCACACCCCCCACCAGGGATGAATATCACTGTCTTTAAATGATTACTTCTTGTCAAGGTAGCCTGCTCGCAGTGCATTTGCAATGCAACTGTCAGTGATTTTCTCCCATGAATTCTTCACCCAAGTCACAACTTCTTGCAGTTTAGGTTTCACAAAGTTTCCACGCTGATTTCTCTCCATTCACACAGCAGTGATGTCAGGACTCCGCATAACGTCACTGGTTGCTAGACACCAGTGGGGGCGGCCCTAGTGACCAGTTTATGGTAAATTAATTTTCATTCTGAGACAGAGCCTGGGGACCTTATTTTCGGGGGATGCCTTATATTTCACTCAGAAGGAAACCTGTACGTATGTCTTATTTTCAGAGGATGTCTTATTTTCGGGGATACACGGTAGTTGGGCGTCCAGAACTCTTTACCCATAAGCATCTGGAGCTCTAAGGGAGCCACTACATTGGATAATCACTATTTGCAGAACACAGGGCAGGTAGTCAACTACAGAAAAGACTTGGACAGAGTTGCTTAATAAAATGCTGCTTAATAGAATTCTGTATGCACAGGTCCAATTTAAAAGAAAATGTTTTCTTCTCTTAAAGTATTATGGTTTTTGCCATCAAAGGAAATAATTGCCAGATCTTTCCTCTCCTCTTCATGCACCACAGTGTTTACTGCAGAATAAAAGGAAGCATAGAAAGCTGTGGTCTTTCTATTTGGAAGCATGACCCCTATCAATTTTTAAGGACACACTTAATTGGCTCTTCTTGGTTATGTTTCTTTTCCCTTGGGGCTTTCAGGTTAAAAGGAACAGAGAACTGCAATTGATGGATCTTTTAAAAGGAAACAAAATACAAAACAAAAGCTGGGAACAGGAAGTATAGGGAACTCTTCATTCACCACACAACCGTGCCTCCTGAAATTAGAACAATACTGCTTATCTTTCTAGATAAAACATCTCATTGCAACCTAAACAGCAGCTTCAGGGGTTCTGTTTTCTTTACATTTTCTCAGGACTATGAAGCAACTGACAAGGAAGGGAAGACACCTGTTTCCTACCCTACATATTTAAAAACTCTTTTTGTTTCACTCTGTAGATTTGCTTTACCTGCTACTGACTCTAACTCCTGTCACTACACTGGATTTTATAGGCTTCTTCTATGTCATATCCAAAATTTCTTGAAATAAGTTGTATTGGATCAATCTGATTTTAGTCAAAAAGAAATCAATTAGTGGAAAGCTATCTCTGTCAGACCACTCCGGAGCACAGGCCTCTCTCATGTCCGGTGTGTGGCTGACTGGAGATGGCAACAATCTCCCCAGAGTTCACCAGGTAACTCAAGTCCAGAAAACCTTCAGGAAGGTTACTTTGGTTTATCTGGGGAGTGGGTATGCACTTAGAATGCTATTGGTTTAGGTTTTCCCATGAAAAGAAAAGGGGCGGGAACAAGGGTGAGAGAAAGAAAGAGCAGAGAGAGAAAGAGAGATGACAGTGACATTATCTAGACAACGTATTCTGTAGGGGAGGAAAAAAAATCCTTCATAACAGGGTGGAGATATAGGTGCTTTGTTAGCTATCCAGCACTTGTGATTTAATAACATTATTTATCCTTCTGTGTTTGGTACTTTGGGTTGTAAATAGAGAGTTTTCCAACATTCCCTGCGGTTCAGAAGAGTGACTCAGGATCCTGTTATATCAGAGGCGTTGGGAATTTCAGCAACTACATAGCAGCAGATTGCCAGCTTTCTCCAACAGAGAGGTTGCTTTCTTCAAGTGACAACTGTCGTCATGATAAGAAACGTTCATGTAGTTTGTATGTAGTGCCTGGCCCTATTATTTCCTATTTGGTCCCTGGTAGTCTTTTGGAACTTGAGAGATACTTCCGAGTAAAACCTACAGAGAAAAGAATTGTGATTTTTCACAAAAGCCTTCAAATAATAGCTTTATATCATAACTTCTATGAAACTTGAGTTGTGATTCCAGCAACACACTGCTTAATTCTTGTGAGCAACCTGTGGGGTAGAAGACTTATTAACACAGTCACATGATGGGATGTAGCTGAGTATTATTATTTTATTTCTACTTAGGATCAATGACCAAGAACCCTCTACCTATTTATTATATGCCCTACCTAGAAAGAATGAGACTGGAGATTGTTATCAGTGTGATCAATAAATAAAGTGTATCTCTTTGTATATTGAGGCTTTTGTGCTTCCCAATATAGAAAAAGCACCCTATATAATAAAGGGTAATATGCAAATTGATCGACCAGTCACCGTGTTGTGCACTGACCACTAGGGGGCAGATGCTCAATGCAGGTGGCCCCCTCTGTGCAGTTCCTGATGGCCCAATCCAGGCCTGCCAGCCAACCTCTCAGTCCCTTTGCCTGGCCAGCAGGCTCCAATCACTTGATGGGGAACAGGGAACTGGGGTTGGGTGGCGGGAGGCTTGGGTGGCTCCAGGCCAAGGACCCGCCCCGCTGGTCGCCCCACACACAGAGGGCAACTGGCGGTGGAGGATGGCATCAGCAAGTGGGTTGAAATAGCCAACTTCTTGGTTTTCCCCCCTGGCTGGCAGGCTCCGACCACCAAATGGCGAATGGGGGGAGAGGGAGGTGCGTGTGTGGCAGCAGGAGAAAGGCCAGCCTGCTGGCATTCTTCCCTTCAGCGGAGACACAGACCTGCCCACAGCTGCAGACATTTGCTCCTCACTCCTCCCCACCTGCTCCCTGAAGGGGAGGCAGCAGCCATCAGCAAAGGAGCAGGCGTTGGTAAGGTGGGGTGTTGAGAAGCCTGTCTCCTGATGTTGCTGAGTTCTAACCCCCTTCAGAATTCCATGTTCTCTGCTTAAAGCACCTAATCTTACCCTCCTCAGTGGTGATGCGACCTGAAATATAATGGGACCTGTTTATAGGATGGGTTGCCACACCCCAGGACTGTGCAAATAGAATCCTCCAGTGCATAAACACGGTGAATAATCAGGCGTGACCAGAATGACCCTGATAGAGCCACGGGGGCCCATACCTCATCCCTTACTGTAAGAAATTCCACACAAAAGCACGTCCTGCAAATGGGCCTCCACCAGGGGGGTCACAGACTCCTACACCGGCTCCAAGTACATCCTGGATCGGGCCCACCTCGGGTGTGAGATGACAGACAAAGAACCGGAGTGGGTGGCATGGGGGCCAGCCGGCTGTCAGCAGCCGGGAAAGATGTCACTGATAGCAGGCCAGGCCTAGGGACCATACTGGTGCACACATTTCATAAGCTGGGCCTCAAGGTTTCTATATTACTTATTGAAAATGCTTGTTTTCTTATAATTTCTACTTAAGGACAATGGCTAAATTTTATTTATAGTGATATATTTAATGTCCATCAGAGTGTCTACCACAAGATAGAGTCATAGAATAGTTATTCCCAGAATAGATGTGCTAATGAATGAGTAGATGGATGGATGAATGCATTGGGGGGGGGGGGGATCCATTTAGTTTTTCCTCTCTCGGTCACAAAATAGCTTACCGCATGACTTCTCAAACTTGATTGTAGGTGTGAATAATCTGGATATCTGGGTAAAATGCATAGTCTAATTGGTGGCTCTGAGGTTGGACCTGACATTTCTAGTTTGCAACCAGACGTGATGGTGATACTTTTGGTACACTGAGACATTTTGAAAAACAAGCTTGAAAGTATTATTGCAAACAATAGATTCCCTAGGTTATTTTTTTGTTTTGTTTTGCTTTGTTTTTAATATGATGAGCAATGTATAATATTTAAAATGAGTGCCAGGGTCTACTGCATGACAATATTTACACATTTTTATTTGTTAATTAAATATATGATATAGACAGCTGCTTTGCAATCAAGTAATGCTTCAACGTGGATCTGCATTTTATTTTTTAAAGCATAAAAATAAATATGTGCATGCAACATAATATTTATTAATCTGCATAAAGCATATTTAGTGCTTTAAATACTGTTAAACAGCTAACCTTATAGTGTTGTCTGTGCAACAGGGGATATCCTGAGGGGGAAAAAATCTATGAGGTCAAACATATTTTCATGATAATATTAAGATTTTTTTCTTACCACAGAAATATATTTTTATAAAACTAAGATGTCATTTGCTTTTTTTTCATTTCATTGACATTGTGTGATAGTGCAAAAGCTGGAAACAAGGCATCACCTGTACTAGTCACTGGTTTCTTGGCCACCATGTACCCACTGTTTAAATAATGCCAGTTTAAATGAAGAATGTCCATAATGAAGAGCTGAAGTTACATTTTCTGAAATCTTGGCCTCCAATATAAGCCTTTGGAATATTCTGTATGATAAAAGAGGAAGGATGCATATGACACAGTTTCTGCATAATGAAATGCAGTGCTTGTCTCAAGGAAAAGCACTTATGTGTTTTTTTGTTTTTTTTTTGTGAGCAAATCAGTTGCTGTTTTGCTGTTTTTCATAGAATACAAGTTAACTACAAATACTGTCGAACATTGACTTTTCTGATTTGGGTGTGTGGCAGACATTTCCTTGAAAATAAATGTCACAAGTCTGTTATATCAAGGTAAACAATGGGCAGTATTTGTTGCCAGTGATAAAATTTGAGCTTTCTAAGAAAACCAGATATTGAGAAAACTGCATCAGCCACTGTGAATTTGGCAGGTTACTTGTACCTAACACTTTTCAGATGAGAAGGGTGGTGATATTTTAAAATGTGGAGTTTTTTGTAGTTGTTGCTGTTGCTATTGTATAATGAAATCTGTCAACATTTGGGAGATCTTAATAACACAGAAACCAACATTTTCCAAATGACCAATGTATTCTGTTGGAAAATCATGTGTAATAAAAGATCCATTCACAAGAAAGACCAATCGATTTTAATGTAACTCAGTACAAAAAGTTAGTTGATAATGTTTTAGATTACAAAGTGAACAAATATTTTTAAATATATTTTATTGATTTTTTACAGAGAGGAAGAGCGAGGGATAGAGAGTTAGAAACATCGATGAGAGAGAATCATAGATCAGCTGCCTCCTGCACACCCCTACTGCCCTTGACCGGAATTGAACCTGGGACCTTCCAGTCCGCAGGCCAATGCTCTATCCACTGAGCCAAACTGGTTTTGGCTGAACAAATATTTTTTAATAGCACCATTTGTTAAGAGATTTTTGTGGTATTGAAAGTGCAATTCTTGCCGAAACCAGTTTGGCTCAGTGGATAGAGCGTCAGCCTGTGGACTGAAGGGTCCCGGATTCAGTTCCTGTCAAGGGCACATATCTTGGTTGTGGGCACATCCCCAGTAGGGAGTGTGCAGGAGGCAGCTGGTTGATGATTCTCTCTCATTGATGTTTCTAACTCTCTATCCCTCTCTCTTCCTCTCTGTAAAAAATCACCAAAATATATTCATAAAAAAGAAAAAAGAAAATGCAATTCTCTGTCATGGCTTGATGGCTCAGGTTAGAACATCATCCTGTACAACAAAAGGTGGCAGCTTTGATTGTATTCCAAGTCAGGGCACATACATAGGTTGCAGTTAAAGTTCATAAGGGAGGAAACTGATGCTTCTCATATCAATGTTTCTCTCTTTCTCTCTTTCTAAAGTCAACACAAACATCCGAAACTAGTTTGTCTCAGTGTGTAGAGCATTGGCCTGCAGACTGAGGTGTCTCAAGTTCGATTCTGATCAAGGGCATGTACCTTGGTTGTGGGCACATCCCCAGTAAGGGGTGTGAAAGAGGCAGCTGATTCATGTTTCTATCTCATCAATGTTTCTAACTCTCTATCTCTCTCTCTTCCTCTCTGTAAAGAAAATCAATAAAATATATTTTAAAATAAAATAAAATCAATACAAACATATCCTATGGGGGTAAGCATTTAAAAAGAAACCCACATAGTCTGCAGTTTCAGTATGCCCTGTTACATGAATCCATCTAAAATTTTAACTATCCTATATAATAAAGTGGTAATATGCAAATTGACCATCACACCCTCACACAAGATGGCAGGCAGGGAAGGGCAGTGAGGGGTGACCAGGCCAGCAGGGGAGGGAAGTTAGAAATGACCAGGCCTGAAGGGGAGGGCATTTGGGGGCAACCAGGCCTGCAAGAGAGAACAGTTGGGAGCGACTAGGCTGGCAGGTGAGGACAGTTGGGGGGACCAGGCCTGCAGATGAGAAAGGGCAGTTGGGGCGGGACTGGGCCTGCAGGGGAGGGCAGTTAGGGGTGACAAGGATGGAAGGGAAGGGCAATCAGGGGTGACCAGGTCTGCAGGGGAGGGTAGTTGGGGGCAATAGGGCCAGCAAGGGAGGACAGTTAGACGTCAATCAGGCTGGAAAGGTATAGGATAGGTGGTGATCAGGTTGGAGGCAGAAGCATTTAGGGGCAATTAGGCCAGCAGGCAGGCAAGTGATTGGGAGCCAGCAGTCCTGTATTGTGAGAAGGATGTCTGATTGTCAGTTTAGGGATTGATCCCTCAGAGATCAGGCCTAAACCAGCAGTGAGACATTGCCCCAGTGGTCCCAAAATGGAGAGGGTGCATGCTGGGCTGAGGAACACTCCCTAAGTATACGAATTTTGTGCACCAGGCCGCTAGTGACTAATAAAATAATTCAAATATTGCTTCTCTGCTTTTTACTACATTCTTGTCTTTGAGATACAGCTTGACTTAGTAAAAGGTTTCAGTCTTCTAAGCAATACTGCATTATATATATATATATATATATATATATATATATATATATACTTCTCCATAATACATATTCACATAATTATAAATGCCTAGTAGTTGGTTAACGGTTCCTATAGCTATACTTAGTTTAGTTTTCAGTCACTGTAAGTTCATTTGAAAAAATGTGAGTGGGTGTTTATGTTTGTTTTTATGTTCATTACAGTCGCAAGCATATGGATTGATTCTGAAAAAAATTGTAAATATACATATGACCATGTAATAAAAAATGAGCAGTTTATAAGACTTATTTTAACTCTAAGACAATATTTTCTCTAGTAAAAAGTAATTTGCTTATGATCTAGCTCTTCTGTGTCTTTTTAAATATAAAAACAATTCAAGTATTTGTTGTTGCTATTGTTCGATTTCGGATCAAATGCAAAATATGCATTGATTTTAAGAGTTTTCAAAAATATTGATTCTTTTTTCTTTTCAACATTACCATGGTCCAGGCATTTTAGAGTAAAAATAAATTATTGGCATACATTTTCTAAGACTTAGTATCTGAAAAAAATAAATTCTGAGTTACTTAACATCTTTAAATGTGAATTAAGTATAATGACATTGAGCTATAATTATGTTTTGATTTTTTGAATATTATTATCCTATATAATAAAAGGTTAATATGCAAATTGACCAAAAGGCAGAAGGACTGGTTGCTATGACGTGTACTGACCACTAGGGGGCAGATGCTAAGTGCAGGAGTGACCACAGGGGGAGCGCCACTCAGCCAGAAGCCCTGAGCCTGAGCACGGTTCACAGCAGGCAGTGCAGTAGCGGTAGTGGGAGCCTCTCCCGCCTCAGCTGCAGTGCTAAGGATGTCCCTGAGGGCTGCTGGACTGCAAGGGGGTGCAGACTGGGCTGAGGGGACCCCCACCTTCCCAGGAGCACAAGGGCCTCTAGTCATCTAAATAATTATAAATGAGTTGGCAGAAATTCTAAAGATATTTGGATCCAGGATTGTTTAGGCAAATAGATTGCAATTTTGTATAAACTACGTACATTATGGTTACAAAAGTCTACCAATTTAAGAAGGAAGTAAAATAAATGAATCATTTCCTCTTTGTTTTACTCTAGAAAATGGGTCAGAAAACTTTTAAACATAGTAAGGAAAGACATTTGCATTTGTGGGTCATACAATCTGTGTTGCAACTACTCAACTTTGTTACAGTACAAAATAGTCAAAGACAAGTAATAAATGAATGTTTGAGGTTGTGGTTCCGATACAACTGTACTTACAAGAACAGGTTGTAGCCCAGCCAGAGTGGCTTAGTGATTGAGAGTTGACCATTCGAACCAGGAGATCATGGTTAGATTTTTGGTTGGGGCATATGCCAGGGTTGTGAGTTTGTCCTTGGTGGGGGAGTGCAGGAGGCAGCTATCAATGATTATCTCTCATCAATTATGTTTCTATCTCTCTCTTCCTCTCTGAATTCAAATATATATATCACTTAAAGATGGGTTGTAGGCCAATTTTTCCCAGAGTTGTTAAGTCCTACCCCCCCCACCCCACCCCCAAGCTCTAGAAAGATGATAAAGCTTATTAATGGGTCCCTGGAACAAACAAAAAGTACTTTAGGAAGTGCTTGGCTTTATTAGTCATTGATATTTTTGGCATTGTTCTTGGTTTTTGTTTTTTGTTAATCTTCAGAGAAGGCTATTTTCCCCCATTGATCTTTAGAGAGGGAGGGAGGGAGAGAAACTGGTTTCCTTCTTCACACACCCTGATTGGGACCTGGGATTGAACCTGCAAACAAGGTGTGTGCCTTTGACTGGGAATCAAACCCGTGACCCTTTGGTCCACTGTCCAACACTCTAACCATTGAGCAAAACTGGCCAGATCCTTTGTTAGTCTATTGAAGTGATACATTTCATGCTTATGACAGTTTTCAGGATTTTGAGTATATCTGATATGTGTTGAGTGTACCTGACCTTACCTTTTTATCTGTGTTATTTTTATCAGTGATGCTGAGCTGCCTTCCATGAGGGCAGCCACGTTTTGTTTGTTGTTGTATCCTCTCTTAGACACTCTCTGGTGATGGGTTCAGAATCCCATGAGGACACTGCTTCTTTACTGGAATGCTCTAGCAATTGAAAAGTGAAAACTAAGCAGCGCTTCTATGAGTTTCTGTGTCTGTGGTTATGGCTACTAATGGTCATAATAGAACCTTATTTCATAGCGTTGTTCTGAGAATTGAATAAGATGATACTTATTAAACACAGCACTGCCATTCTATCAACTCAATAGAAGTTACTCTTTACTATTAACAAGCTACAATTATATTTTTAAATAAACACTAATTGAATTAATGTGGAGGGTTTCTCATGGTGTTTTTAATTACTTTCATTTATATACATGATAATATTTAAAATTAAGAAAACAACAACACATTAGGCTCTTACTGTGTTAATGGTAAATTTAATTCTACTTGATTAGGATTATAAAGGAATCTTGAATTTATTTCTCTCCCTTACAAAATGTTGGCTTTTTATTCTTCTAATTATTTATTGTGATACTCTAATTGCTTTAAAGTTCCACTTAAATAGTTTTAATTACTATTATCTTATTCACAATGATACTTAAAATGAAAGATAAAACCTACAAATAGGGGTTCATACTCTCTTAATGGGAATTTGAATTGTACTTGTTTATGATTATAAGGGAAAGCTACATTTATCTACCTATTGTATATGTTTGTTGTGGTACTAAAATTGGTTTAAATTTTCCAGTTAAGTAAAAGCTATGGAAGTAAATAGTACTTCATATCATCTATTATCCAATCCTTTGTTTATTAGATGATATTAAGTCCTTTGTGCTGTATAAGTTTCTTTTCTCCACCTTCTTACCTCCCATTTCTACCATTCCTCCCACCCCCACACTGTGTGCTACCATAGATGGGCAGTGTGGACTACCTTAACTGGATCCTTTATCCAAAGGCAACCACTGAGCAAAAGATAAGAAGAAAGGGTAAAGGGTTAGGGGAATAAGAGATCAACCAAAGGATTTGTATGCATGCAGCAGTTCTAAGAGATCAACCAAAGGACTCTACAGCAGCAACCCATAAGTTGAGAACTGCTAGCAGGGTCGCCTAAGACCATTGTAAAACACAGATATTTACATTATGATTCATAATAGTAGCAACATTACAGTTATGTAGTAGCAACGAAAATAATTCTATGGCTGGGGATCACCACAACATGAGATACTGTATTAAAGGGCCGTGGCATTAGAAAGGTTGATAACTACTGCTCTACACAATCCTTTCTTCTCCAAGTTTAAGCACAGGGAACATGTGCTTCCTTCTTCAGGTCTGGGGAGAGATAGCTGCTTCCATTTTTGTTAAATTATGGTACTGCCCTATGACATGTGGTTTTCTTATTACCCTACCACAACTTTGTAAATGATCATTTTATTGGTTCTCTTCAAATCGTCCCAATTTGAATGACATTTAAAGTTCAATTTTCAGGACACTGGTGGCACACTTTATTTATATATATAAAAGCCTAAGCGATCAAACAACCAGTTGACTGGTTGCCATAATGCACACTGACCACCAGGAGACAGATGCTCAGCACACAGAATTGGGCTCCCTCCTGTCTGGATTGGGCCTGCGGGGATCAGGCTGAAGCCGGCTCTTCAACATTCCTCGAGGGGCCCCGGATTGTGAGAAGGCACAGGCCAGACCGAGGGACCCCAACAGTGCATGAATCCATGCACTGGGTCTCTAGTGCATTAATAAGAGAAGAAAGGTTTTGAGAATAGGAAATACTTGTCTTTTACCCAGAAATATATGGAAAACAGCCTATAAGGGAGGTCTTTCAGTTATAATTAGTAATATCTTCTTAATTGCTTTCATTGGCAACTCTTAAAAAAATACAACACCACTGCCTCTCTATATATTACACACGTACACATGCACATACAGCACATACTGCCTGTGGTCCCTGGAGGGTAGTGATTAAATGAGGGGCTCTTGCTTTCTGGGCAAGTGCTATTCATAGAAAGACAGCCTCTGTTCAACAAAGCCAGCCACTGAATGATACTAGCCCTGAAGAAACTAACATCCAAGCTTCTCAGCCAGAGCCAATAAGGCCTCCAGAACTAGATATGAGACTCCGGGAAGAAAGAGAACAAAAGATGAATACTTGTAAGGAGCTCTTCTAAGAAACGCACAGCAGTCTCCCAAACTCACAGAGAACCGCTGCTGGAGTTCAGGAGACCTTGGCAGAGATGATCCGCCAACACCAGAAGAGTCAACCCTGTAAAATCCACAGCAAATGGTCTTAATAAATGACCCTGAACAGGAAGCAAGAGAGTCCTCTCTAGTCCTCAGTGTCAGTGTGAAAGTAGATGAAAATGGCCCTGTTTCTCTGTCTGTATTAACCAAAAGGCTTACTTCGAAGGTGAATGAGAGAACTGCTAAGTTTCCTTAAGAATGTTAAGACCTGGCCCTTCCCAAAGAGCTGGAGAAAGTGCTGAAGTGCTGCCTGGACTTGTTCCACATCAGGTGGGCCCTGGGTCCTGGCAGCATGATCCATGAAATGCAGCAAGGGGCCCAAGAGCTTCCGCAGAAATACAGCAACATTAAAGTTTACCCAAAGCACTGCCAGACGTGCACTTGAACTTTCAAAGGCTTTTCAGATAACTTGTGCCAAATTCAAAACTTCTGACACCTTTCGCCTCTGCCAGATTTTTGTTCTGATCCCTAGATGTTTTTGCAGTGATCCAAGTATTTCAAAATGAGGGTCAAGTTTGAATCAACTCTACCCTGAGATCAGGGGTGGGGAAACTACTCTTCTGCCAAGGGCCATTTGGATATTTATAACATCGATCATGGGCCAAGTCAAAATTATCAACTTAAAAATTAGCTTACTACTGTATATTTGGCCATCTCATTAACTCACCCCTAATGCCTTGACAGGCCGGATGTTCCCCACCCCAGCCTTGGACACCATAGAATCTGACTGTGGACTCAGGTGTGGATTCCTACTGAAGGATCATCAAAAGCCAGAAGTAGTTATTAGAACTAACACCTACAAGAGTGGTTGTTGGTCATCTCTAACATCTTGTGTAGGTTTTACCCAAAGATGAGAAACTTTTAATCACTCAAAGTGTTATGTTCTTTAATTATGTTTTTAAATGCTTCACCTGACCATAAACATACCATTCTTGTACCAGATGCAATTGCTGCAATTTATGTCTATTGGGACCATCTTCTAAAATTATTTCTGTTAGCTTGTGCTCTCCTGCTTTTGCTCTACTGCTACTATTACTCTCTCCCACTAAATGTAAAATAGTGTTGACTCTTTATCCTCTCTCTGAACTTTAGATTAAAAAAAAATGGTTTTATTGTTTTGTGTAACTGATTATTTCAACAAATCACCTACTAAAGAGTTAACAAAAATTTAACAATAATAAATAAATTTACCCATCACTATTTCCTAGCTGTATATGGTTGAAAAAGTATGTCTCCAATCTTTTTCAAAAAGTGGAGAAAATAAGACTACCCATCCCGTAGAGATGTTATGGAGATGAATAGAAACAAACTTCTAAAACATGTAGTAGAACTAAGCTTACAGAGAAAACCTAAATAAATGCCAGCCATCATACCACTTTACTAATAGTATCAGCGCATAATAGTAATATCATTATTTTCATAAAGTGAATTGAAGTAGAATCAATGGGATTTGCTTTGTTCCATTTTAGTGAGTTTGTTCATTTGAACTGAGAATATTCAAATTTTGATTGTTAAAACTTCAGTTTTCTAATACATCCAGGGTTCTTAAAACACCTGGCATTTTATGCACATGTTGAGGGAATGTATATTATTTGGGCTAAATCAAAAATAAATATAGCTGTATAAAAATTAACTGAAAGCATGTTTTAGTATTTTAAAACCCCATTATCTTCTAACAGAATCATTTTGCTTTCGATCAGTAATAATTATATATTTTGAAAATTTAGAGGTTTCTCTAAATTTTGGACTGTAAATGTAGTCTTGTGTCTAATGGTCACAAAGATTTATGCAGTTAAATAAAATAGCAATTTTGAATGCATATATATATATATATATATATATATAGTAAAATTTATAAAATAGCTGTTATTGTTTTAAATAAACTCCACTTTGATAAAATCTGTATTTCATATACATAGGTGAAAATTGAGAGGCAGACACACTCCTCCAAATTAATTTGTTTTAAGTAAAAATGGCTATGTAAATTAAGAAAAAAATATATATACAATGCACTAGAAAGTCTCCAAAATATATTTTAAAATTTCTAAACTTGATTAAAACATTTCTTTTAAAAATATGTTCACATTAAAAATAACCGTTTCCCTTGTTTATAGTCATTCCAAAAAGTTTGAGGTGATATCTCATTGTGATTTTGTATTAAATTGTCCTGATGTTGAGTATCTCTTTATGCACCTTTTGGACATTTGTATGTCCTCTTTGGAAGAATGTCTATTCGATTTCTTTGTCTATTTTTCAGTTAGTTTTATTATTGTTGTTGTTCATAATGAGTTGTTTATATATGTTGGATATTATTCAATATATAGTTTGCAAATGTTTTCTCACATTCTGTATGTGCCTTTGATTTAATTTTTTAAGTCATTTCTATTGGTGTTCAAACATTTTGAGTTTCATGTAGTCCCATTTGTTTATTTTTGCTTTTCTTGCATGTGCTTTTGGTGTCATCGCTAAAATGGAACCCTTGTACATGGTTAGTGGAATGTTAAATAAAATTAGCAGCCATGAAAAACAGTATGGGAAAAAAAACTACCACACGATCCAGCAATCTCACTCTGGGCACATCCCAAGGAAATGAAAACATGATATCAAAATAATATCTGCATTCCCATGTTACTACAGACTTATTCATAATAGCCAAGATATGGAAAACCTAAGTATCTGTCAACAGATAAATGGATAAAGAAAATGTAATATACATACACAATGGAATATTTATTCTGCTACAAGAAAGAAGGAAATTCTGTCATTTTAAACTACATTTTTGAATCTTTAGGGCGTTATTCTAAGTGAAATAAATCAGACAGAGGAAAATAAATACTGTAGATATCACTTATTTATAGAATCTAAAATACGTCAAACTCAGAGAGAGTAGAATGGTGGTTGCAGGGGTCAGGGTGAAGGAATTGGAGGGATACCATTAAAAGGCACAAGGAGTAATTTAATGTACAGCATAGTGAGTACTGTTAATGATACTGTGTTACATACTTCAAAGTTGCTAAGAGAGTAGTATATCATCAGTATTCTCACCAAAAAACTAAAATAAATGATATTATGTGATATAATAGAGGTATTATCTAACGCTGCTGTGGTAATCATATTTTAATATATAGGATGGGGCAAAAGTAGGTTTATAGTTGTTCATAATGAAAATAATACAAATAATTAATAAATCATAATAAAAGAATGTACTCTGTTTCACATGCTCATAACTTTGAACCTGCTTTTGTACACAATATTTTATATCAATTATTTTTAGTAAAAAATAATTTTCCCTTGAAAAAAACAATTCACTTGATTAACTTAGTCTAAAAAAACAAAACAGAAGATAGAATAGAAATGAAGAAATAGAAATGACTTTCTATTCTTGATATCAAGATCCTATAATTATCCAATCTCAATCTTCTCTTCTGATAATGTATACATAGAAAAATAGATAGATAGATAGACAGATAGATAGATAGATACATATATAGATTGTTTCTTTTATTCATAACCCTAATAGAATACTAGTATGAATCTCCTCATTCACTTGACTATCATTTGAACCATATGGTGCTCATTGGAATTGCACTTACATTGCAAGACAAATCTCATGATTTTTAATATGCTTTTTAATCCTTGATCTCTCCAGTATATTTATTGACAGTTTTCCTCATCTTCACATGGCTTCTGGATGAGGTTTTAATTACTCCATCTGTATACCTGCTTGAAATTATGCCACAGCAATATTAACTGTACAGCAATTGTGTGCACAAAATGAAGAAACCCAGTGATTTGGTAGGTGAACGTGTGTGTTGCATTTTTTCAGAATCCACATCCAGGCCTACTTCTAGTTTACTACAACAGCAAATGTCTGTTGCTCACTGACAGGCTCTTCACTGGGAAGATGAGAATGACTGATGTACTGCATAAAATGTGGACAATCAAATGGGAACTATATTAGAAAATGCATCGCCTTCCTGTGATTAATTTTTGTTTTCTATTCCAACAGTCACTGAGTAAGTAGTACCTCCAGTTACACTGATGCCCATATACACTAGAGAGATGATGCCTTCACATCTCTCATGTGCAACAGAAAAGAGTGTGTTGTTTTATCCCAATAAAATAAAGTGCTACTGTATTGTATCTCATTTTCCAGTGTCCATTTTGCACCATTTATTTATTTATGTATGTATGTATGTATGTATACATGTATGTATGTATTTACTTATTTAGTACTTTGCACTTGAATTTAGATAGCATTCACGCAGGATGCAAATATTAATACGTTGGCTGGGCATTATTAATGGTTGCTTACACTTTCACAACTGAATACATGGGCAAGTGTCCTTCAAGCTGACTTTTGTTGTTGCTGCTACATTCTCGCCTTATTCTGTTCACTGAAGCAGCTGACTTATTTAATTATATAAAGCAGCTGTTGTGCAAGGGCAGCAGCTGTTTTGCATAATGTTTATTTACATTGCCATAATGTAATTTAAGAGGCTATTATGATTCCATTTTTTAAAGCCAGTCTCATATTCCTTTGTAGATTATGTGGCAATGAACTTCTTTTTGTCAGAGCCTAAAGTGATAAAGTAACCCAAATGAAACCATGATATATGGCTTTGTCTTTATTTTATGAGTTATGAACACAAGTGTATAATGTATTCTCCAATCACTTAGTAATAACTCATCTGAAAAAGTGCGAGGATTATAAAACATCCAGTACAATAAACTATGTTTAAGCACTTGTTAGGACACAGAGTTTCCATGTTTCTTCAGCTCTCTGTGCTCTTCCTTTCTTTCTGGCTCCTTTTTTGGCATGCCTTTTGTGTGGGTTGCCCTTCACTCTCAGATTTGGATGAACCCCTCATCTTAATGCCTGAGAGATTACTGATGGGCTAGTTGGTTCTCCTGTAATCATGATCAACTTAGTCCCCTGGGGGATGAAACTGAACCTGTGAGAAAATGTATGTGGGTCATGAGGAAGATGCCAATTTTGTTAAATGTACTATGGAGACCCCCAGGTCTGGCCATCAGATCAAAAGGAACTGAGATAAGAACAACCTGTGAGCAACTTAGTCCTGTCAACAATCAGATGAATGAGTTTAGACTGGAAGCTGATCTTTCCCTGGTTGAGCCTTGAGATGATGGCAGTTCAGTGGACCACTTATTGTTGATTTTAAATTCTTTTTATTTTTAAATCCTCAATCCTTACCAAAGGACATACTTATAGAGAGGAAGGAAAAGGAAAGGAAATGGAAAGAGAGGAGGAGAGCTCAATTGGTTGCCTTTTATATGCTCCTGCAACTCCCCCCCCCCCCCCCCAGCAGAGATCAAACCAGCAACCCAGGTATGTGCTCTCCCTTCTCTCCCACCAACAATCAGGGACATTCACTATTGGAGTGAAGTGAATGTGCTGTGAATTATTCATATATATATATATATATATATATGTATGTATATATATATATCCCAAAAATGTATGTACACTTTAATAGCTGATAGATCAATTTTGAAAACCAAATGTATTTTAATAAGCAATACCCTTATACTTATTCAAAGTGTGTGTGTACATATTTGGAGATTTGTATATATATATATATATATATATATATATATATATATATATATTATAAAATAATCAGTTATAATACTTCTTAACTTCTATTATGGGTTTCATTCATGTGCTAATTTATAGTGTATACCTTAAAACATATTTAATAGATGTCTCTATATTAACTTTTAACTTCATCACAGAAGATGACACTTTCTGTGTAATTTTAATCCTTAAAATTTGGTGAAATGAGTTTTATGGTTCAGGGTCTTAATCAATTTTGATAATGATTCCATATATACTTCAAAGTAATTCTAATTCTTTTTTTTAAATAGTTCTTGCTGAAAGTATTTGTATGTCTATTAGGTAAAGTTTGTAATTATACTACCAAATTTTCTATACCCTTAAGTGATTTGTTTTATCTGTTCCGACAATTATTAGAAATGATATATTGAAGAATTTCACAGCATTGTGAATTTGTCCTTTCATGTTGGAATATATCAACTTTTGCTGTGGTACATAATGAACTTAAATTGGTGAATTGAACAATATATTATCTATTTATTTAATATTAATATAGCTACACCAGCTTCTTCCTTGGTAGTGTTTTGTATGATTTACTTTTGCTCCTTCTTTTATCGCAATGTTTTGTATTTGCCTATATGTTTCACTTTGCTTTTTGTATGCAGCACATTATTGATGTTTTACCTTTATTGCCTAGCCAAATATTCCTTTATCAGTAAGAACATTTATTTCATTTACATTTTGTGCAATTTTTGATAAGATGTAGGTTAAATCTATAGTCTTATTTTGTTCTGAACAATTTTTGTGTTTATATTATAACTAGAGGCCTGGTGCACGAAATTCATGCATGGGGTGGGGGATGTCCCTCAGCCCAGCTTGCACTCTCTCCAATCTGGGACACCTCAAGGGATGTTGGACTGCCTGTGTAGGCCCAATCCCAGTATGATTGGGCCAAAACAGAGAGTTGGACATCCTTCTCACAATACAGGACTGCTGGCTCCCAACTGCTCACCTGCCTGCCTTTCTGATTGCCCCTAACTGCTTCTGCCTGCCAGCCTGATCATCCCCTAACCACTTCCCTGCCAGCCTGATCGATGACTAACTGCTCCCCTGCCAGCCTGATTGCCCCTAACTGCCCTCCCCTGCAGGCCTGGGTACCCCCCAACTGCCCTTCCCTGCAGGCCCAGTTACTCCCAGCTTCCCTCCTCTGCTGGCCTGGTCACTCTAACTGCCCTCCTCTGCATGCTTGATCACCCCCAACTGCCCTCCATTGCAGGCCTGGTCCCTCCCAACTGCCCTCTCTGCTGGCTATCTTATGGCAGCCATCTTTTGTCCACATGGAGGCAGTCATCTTTGAACACATGGGGGAAGCCAGTTTGTGTGTTGGAGTGACAGTCAATTTTCATATTACTTTTTTTTTTTAATTAGATAGGCTAGAGTTCTGGTACATGGCTGGGGGCCAGCTGGTTTGCCCTGAATCGTGTCCCGGATCATGATGGAGGTTCCCTTGGGGCATGGAGCAGCCTGGGTTAGGGGCCTGTGGTGGTTTGCAGGCTGGCCATGCTCCCTTGTGACCCAAGCAAAGGCCCTGGTATCTGGGATTTATTTATCTTCTAAATTGAAACTTTGTAGCCTTGAGCGGAGGCCAGGGCAGGCCAGGGTGAGGGAAGCTTGGCTTCCTCTATTGCTAGGGAAACCCACACCTTCTGCTCACTCCATGGCCACAGCCATCTTGATTGGGTTAGTTTGCATACTTGCTCCTGATTGGCTTGGTGGGTGTGGCTTCTGGATATAGCAGAGGTATGGTCAATTTGCATATTTCTCTTTTATTAGGATTTCTTTTCTTTCATTTCTTGCCTAATTTGGGATTATTGGGGCTTTTTTTAAAAAAAAAATTTCACTGGTTTAGTTGATCATTCGTCTTAGTAGTTTTATTGTAGTCTCAAAAGTAGGTATTTGCCGGCGTATAAGACGATTTTTTGGCCCTGAAAAATATGCCTCCAAGTGGGGGGTAGTCTTATACGGCGAGTATATAACAAACTCTGTATTTTGAGTGGAAATGTTAGGGGGTCGTCTTATACCCAGTCGTCTTATACGCCGGTAAATACGGTATATTTTTATTGATTTCAGAGAAGAGGCCAGAGGGAGACAGAGATGGAATCATCAATGATGAGAGAGAATCATTGATTAGCTGTCTACTGCATTCATTCCTCTGGGAATCAAGCCTGAAACCCTGGCATGTAATCTAATGGAGACCTCTTGGTTCATAAGTCGACACTCAACCACTGAGCCATGCTGGTAAGGCTCAAAATGATTTTATAAGAATCTTTAATGGACTCTCTGTGGCTAATATCTAGAATAGATTGAAAGTACTTATTCTGTGGTAATTTATGTTTGTTTCTGCTTTTTAAATATGTTTTCCAAGTATACATATACTAATAAAAGATAAACATGCAAACTGACCATCTCTTCACTACACCCACCATCCAATCAGGGTGAGTATGCAAATTAACTCAACAAAGATGGTGTCAACCAAGGAGCTAGAGTGAGAAGGAGGCTTAGGCTGTTTCCTGTGTTGGAAAAAGCCAAACTTCCTGCCCACCCTGGCCAGTCCTCCATTCAAAGCTACAAAGTTTCAATTATAGAAGATAAATAAATCTGAGATACCTGCTTCCAGCCAGACCTGGCCTCTGCTCAAGGAAACACTGAAAAAGAAAAAAGAAAAAAAGGAGAGGCAGGGAGGTTGGGTCACCAGGAGGTGTGACCAGCCTACAAACAGCCATCAAGCACTCACCCAGGCTGACCAAGCACCCCAGTTGGTACCCTACCCTAAAGGGGTTGTGGCCAGCCTGAAAACAGCCCTCAGCCCCTCACATAGGCTGGCCACACCCACATGGCCTGATCCCTGTAAAAGGGCAGTTGAACATCCATCCCTCGAGGGGTTTCAGATTGGAGAGGGTGCAGACTGGGCTGAGGGACACCCCCCCCCCTCATGCACGCAATTCATGCACCAGGCCTCTAGTATTAATATAAGTGAGGTATAGATAGCAAGGAAGTAATATTACATGAAATATAGTTAATTGAGGAAAGGGAAATGAAATGGTTTATACTTAATAAACTAATATAAGTATAATTTACTAAAGCTTAATTTCATTTCATCGTGAGAAAATATTTATCTTAAATAGGGTCATACCAAAGAGGAATGGAGTTTTTTTTATGCAGTGAATTCTAATCAATGAACTGCTTAACCATGTTAGCTGTGGTGAACTCTGTCAAGGAAACCTTGAGATGCAGTCAATGTCTCATTTCTCTTGTCCTCATTGATATCGAGTCCAAGCTTGTCAGTGACTATTTGGACTTTGGAAGAAAAGGAAGTATTTGGCCTCACTGGCCTGATGGATGAATCATTTTAAGACAGCTATTAACCACTATGAAGTAGGAACATTTTTTCGAACCATATGTTAATAAAGTTGGTATTTGGCTGAGAACATAATTTACACTCCTAGGCTTTCAGCACTCTTCCAGCTTCCAACTTTTCTCTCCCTTCAGCTTCTTTAACTTCCCCTTCACTTACGTTGTAAAATTTTTCTTCATAAGGGCAATAATCACTGATATATTCTAATAATTGCCTTACCCTTTAGAGTCTATGAGATTAGTGAGAATAAAATACAGATATTTTAAAATAAGAAGTTTCATTTTAGGTGTCATGGCACAACTCTTGGTCTTCAATTTATGAGTACCTGGTTGAAAAAATATTGTTACCTGAAAATTGCATGGATTGCCTTTCTCTGTTGTGCAAGTGGGAGTGGCATTATTGGGGTGCTCCTGGTATAAGCATTCCCGGAGACCCCCTGAGAATATGAGATGTGGTAGAAAACTTTATTTGCATAGAATTATATCCCTGGGTTTTGAAAGTCCAATTTCCTTTAAACCAGTCCTGGAAGAGGTCCAGCTGGGATTCAACAGACCTAAAAGCAGAGCCAGTGTCCAGAGTTTCTGTTCCATGGTGGAGTTGAGTCCAGCTAGGATCAGGCTAGTTGCAGTCCATTAGTCCATTAGTCCATTGTATGGGGTGCATGTGACCATGAGCCAGGTGGGTGAATGCAGGGGCGTATGCCCCCTACAACAAGGGAGCCAGGAGTCTAGCATGCTAGAGAGAATAAAAGGCAAGAGCAAGAGAGGGAACTTTTTTGGGTGGGAGTTTACATATCTCGCATTCTTTGCCCTTGCAGCGGCCAAGCTCATCCTGGCCAATGACCTGTCCCAGGTGTGACCAACCCCTCAAGCATCTTCTCTTCTTCACCCACAACTCTCTGGGCATTAGTCTATTTGGCCCTCCCTTTGCTCCTTTTCTGTTAATTAGCAATTGAGTTAAATACAATGATATCATTATGACTTTTATATATCAAAGGCGAAACTCAGTGAAGTTTTTTATTATTTGGAGGATGTGTGGGAAATATAAAACTTTTACCTGCTTGATGTGGCAGTTAAATGATCTCTCACCATCACTGGTTTTTCCCAGTGGTTAAGAGTGTCAGCCCTCAAATCAAAGAGTTACAGGTTTGATTTCTGGTCAAGGACACATTTCTGGTTGCAGGAGACAACCAATCAATGAGTGTCTCTCATGTAAATATTTCTCTCTCTCTCTCCCCCCTCTTCTCTCCCTTCTGCTTTCTCTAAAACTCAATGGGAAAAATATCCTCACTCCTTGGGTAAGGATTAAAAAAACATAAAGAAAATAAGAAATTGCCTCTCATTTCCAAATCAACCTTCCTATGTGTGTTTTGTTCTAAGACTCTAACATTCATTTTTTTTTTTTTTGTCACTGGATCTCTATTGGGCTGTGCCATTAGGTTGTGCTGGAAGGCTTTCAAAAGAATAAACTTCATTCTCCTACTAGAGACCCAATGCACAGATTCCCTATAATATAATGTTTCATTACACTGGTTCATTTTATTGATGCTGATTAGAAAGTGGCAATTATGTTAGGTGTCATAATATGACATCCGTGCCATAGATTGGAAGGTGAATATAGTTGTTTTTAGGTTTTACTTCTGGAAATCCAAAGATTAGTATGATATGGTGCTGTCCACTCTTCAGTGCAAGGTAGGGCGCTGCAGTTTGTACCACTGACAGTTCCCAAAGAATTGTTGCCTGGTGAACCATCTTAGATTTCAGAGGCAACACAATATACATTAAATGTGCTTTTCAGACTCACTTATCAAATACTTTGGAAGGTTGCCCGTTTTGAGTATGGTCAGAGAAAAAAAATACTTGTGGATTTGTGTAATGAATACATTTTTTAACTAGGATATTATTTTGCCTACTGATGCTTTAAATCATATGACTTGTTTCATGGCCAAAAATATGGGGCAATGGGCTCTATATATATGGGATTTGCTTACCATCACCTTATCAATGAGAAGCAGCTAAACTCATAGATCAGAGGAATCACCTATGAAAAGACTCAGTTATGGAATTGGATGCAAAGAAGACCCTTAATACACGGAATTCAAATGACAGGATTCAGTATATGCTTGATGAAGCAATTGGTATATGATAGTAACTTTTCTTATAGCCACAATACACAAGTATTAGAAAAAAAGGCATGAGATAGGATGTGACTTTTTTTTTAACTAATAAGCTGATGTTTCAATTGTAGAATTCTGACTTCCACAACCTTGAGCTGTGCTGGTTTGGAGCCTTTATATCTCTAAGGATAGATATTTCCACCAAGGAAAACCAATTTTATTGAATTATAAGTTGGAACTGCCTCCTAACCATTGGGGAACCTCACATCACATAATACAATGGGAAAAAAGGATGTTACTTTACTGAATGAAATTAATAATTTCGATAACCATGGGAAAATTGAGTTATTACTAGATATTGAGGTCAGTTGTTACCTGAGGCACTTCTTTGTACTTTCCATGCTCAGTAGTAGGTCCACAGAGAGCTCCATCTTTCCAAAAACTAAATTTGGGTCACCCCTCTAATAAGCTGAGAATCTGGCTGAGAACAAAGGAAATGCAGAAGTTGTATATATCAGCTTTAGTCTTGACACCAGTTACTCAGATGGAGGATGTAATACCTGTAAGAATAGTTACATGAAACAGTGACTGCATTTTATAAACAATAAATAAGAAATAGCATGTAGAAAAGCTTTGAGTTGGAAGCG
Source organism: Vespertilio murinus (assembly GCA_963924515.1). Lineage (NCBI taxonomy): Eukaryota > Metazoa > Chordata > Mammalia > Chiroptera > Vespertilionidae > Vespertilio > Vespertilio murinus. The sequence continues at coordinate 66,968,506 of OZ004708.1, forward strand.
TGTTTAGTGTGTCAAAGAACAATAAGAGAATGGAAGGACAAGTGAACTGAGAGAAAGGGTTGGAGGGACGAGGTCTAAGAGATAAAATAAGAGCTTTGTAGATAATGGACACCCGCATACACCATGACTTGGGATATATATTTGTAAACATTGGCAATACCTCAGATATTCTAATACAGATACTCCTTACTTGGTGATTGCTTCAACTTTACACTAGCGACATAGTCATGCTTGTGTTCAATATATATATATATATATATATATATATATATATATATATATATATATAGTAGAGTATTTATTGCAGAACTGATTACCACATAACAACCAACAAGATATATGGCTGAAAAAAATATTGTACATCTATTAATGGAATTTTTCATAGAGATATAAAGAATGACGATTTCTGAATTTTCTAATAATAGCACAAAGATTGTTAAGTGAGAAAAACAAGGTACAAAAAGGCATGCTACCATTTTGTTTTTGAAAATATGTTTAAGATACACACATGTATGCACATACATCATTCTAGGAAAAAAAATAAAAGTATTATTAATAGTTTTTACTCCTGAAGTGATAGAGATTCTTTCCCTATCCATCTTAACTGTTAGAGTTATTTACATATTTTAGAACTATTCATTATAACAAAAGAAAATACCAAAAGATTAATAAAATAAATAAATTAACATAAGACATTATGAAATGTTACCTTTTATATTCATATATATGTTTCCAGACATATATTAGGATATCTGGATTCTCTCTCTATTTGTTTTCTTAAAATAAATTCCAATAGCTTTTTACCTTTTGGTTGGATAGAGAATGGGTACTTTTCTCCTGATTTGGAAAACTACTGGTTAACAAGGAAAATGCATTTTGAGATACCCGAAATTGTAGGAGATTTTAAGAAACTGATTCAGTGTCCTGTTACATTGAAGTAATCCTGGGTTAGAGGGTAATTTATAGTTTACAAATATAAAAATTATTGCTATGGATGATGGACAAGATTGAAGAAATCCACACAGAATTGGCTAAATTCAATATTCTTTGGTGACAAATTTACAACCATGTGCCAAACAGTTTTAGAATACAAACAACAATAAAAAAGATTCGAACCAAAATAACTTAATGTCTGCACAATAATTTTCATAGAAATCTGAGTTAATCCCATTTTCTAGTCAGCAAATAAAATATAGTGTTTTTCATATTTTATAAAATAAAAAGTATAATACCCCAATTATATTTAGATGAGCTCTAAACTATTAGAAATAACTAGAGTTATGTCTAAATATATGCTTCTGAAATTTACAAAGACATTAATGCATAGTTCAAAACCTTTTAACTGGAAGGTTATAAAGTACAGAGTCAGTATTGAGAGAAGGATGCAGGCAACTTTGAAAGCACAAGGAGATCAATTTTATTATGTATACATGCTGTAGAGAATTTCTAGTTACATTCTTTAAAGTTTTTTGCTCTCTTTTATTTTTCCATACCTTTGAAGAATATCTTTGAACCTTATTAAAAATGAAATGTGAATGTTATTTCTTCGAATAAATGTAGCCATTTGACTAAGCACTAACTTGTATAAATGACTTATGGGCTTCAGATCTGCAACTTCATTTATATACTTTCATTCCTCTCCTTTTGGCATATTGTCCTTGATTGTTATTGCAAGGTCTTGAACACACTATTTCTTCATAAAGTTGGAAGTTATGAGGAAGGGCAGTAAGTTATTTTCCATTGCATTGTACTTGAAAAGAGTGTGACAATGCTTAAATATATTCATTTATATGCAATAAGTTGTGCACCATATTTTTTAATAAGTATTAGTTCTAGAAACTGTTTGTTCTGCATAATTGGAAACAAATTCAAATAAAAAATAGCCTTAAAATAATTGCCAGCTCAATATGATACTAAATTGTCCTATTTATAACTTTCCCCCATATGAAAAATTTATCATTGAGAAAAACAATCATAAATAATTAGTTATATTCAAAGATTTGAGTTTATATGAAACAAGTGCCCTTGTGACATAATCATGCACATTGAAAGGAAATTAATTAGAAGGTAGCCAGGGAGTGGGACTGGGTGAGACCGGCCGGACATGCCCTGGAGCCAACCTCCAGCAGTCCCTCCCCAGCTGGCTGCACCTGGGATGGTGCTGCAGCTGGAAGGGTGTCTGCAGAGTCAGCAAGGTCCCTTTGGCAGGTAGGGTCCCTCGGACTGGCCTGTGGGGATTGGACCAAAACTGGCTCTCTGACATTCCCAGAGGGGCCCTGGATTGTGAGAGGGCGGTTCTAGGGTGATGCAACCCAGAATTGGGCTCCCTCCTCTCTGGTTCCCGGGAGTGTCACCCGAGAACCACCCGCTGCCAATCACTACAGCTTGGCAGCTCCTGTGTTGAGCATCTGCCTCCTGGTGGTCATTGTGCATCATAACTACAGTTGGAGCATCTTCCCCCTGGTGGTCATTGAACGTTATAGCTACTGGTCAGGTGGTCGGATGGTTGCTTAGCCTTTTATATAGAGAGATTCTGGGTTTCTGTTTTGGGGCTTCTACTTTTCTATGATATGTGAATGCTTAAATGCATGTATAATTTTGTTTAAAATCAAACAGTGTATAATTGTAAATATTCTTTTTATCCAAGGTAAGACTCAAAATTGGAAATTTTGATTTATCTGATAATATAACTTAATAAACTTGAGAAAGAATTTAAGCTATACTTTATATTTATGTTTTGTATTATTAATACCATACAATTGCTATATCACATATAGTAACATTACTTTAATTGTTCTCGTCTGGTTTAAGCATGCTAGTTCAGCCATTTTGTTGGTAAAGCCTATTTGGTAGACTCCTAGGTGATTATAACTAATCCAGTAATTATTTAAATCATACTTGCACTAAAAACATTGCATACAAATTTAAATATGGCAGTAAGTGGATGTCTAACAGTCCTGTGTAATTCTCTGGCTCAATTTTACTAGGAAAACTCTTTGCATATACCATGTGTTCTGAAGTGAACAGTGCAAAAGTCCTATGACTTAATTGATCAAGAAATTTTAAAAAGTGAAAAATACAAAGGAAATCCCTTTGGAAGTGACTGCCAAATGATTTTTCAAATAGAAGACAACTTAATGTTCACATGAACCATGGGTTACCGCTAAAGAAGAATGCATTTCACTATTTAGAAAACATTGTTGTGATTTATTCTGCAGAGTCTCATTTACTTGGATTTATTTGAATAATGTTCATCGTTCTCAATTAGCAATAGCATACAAGAGTGAGGTAGCTGGAGTGGTTCACCACAGTGCAGACAATTAGCGTATGCAATGACTGCAGAGAATGGAAAAATGAATAAAAACTGACTAAAATACACTGTACTCCTTATTAACGCCCTGTGATATCCATTCTAAATGCTGGCAAAGGTAAAACACTCCCCTATGTCAACTTTTATTTTTAATCCTAAGTTTTAAAAACTTAAGATTTACTGTTGAATTTTAATTTTATACACACATGCACATATAATCGCATGTGGTAAGCTTCAAAGCAGCACTTTTAAAACACTTTTTAAAAATAAACATTGTATTTTACATGGAATTTAATTTAAAAGCACTACCAGGGATACCAGTTAGTCGGTGATACCACAGGTAGATCCTGCCGCTAGTGTTCATTTTGGTAGTATTAGTTTGTGTCTCCCAATCCTGCAATGATGCATAGTCCTGTTTTAGAAGTAAATATTGGGGGGGGGGAGATACAATATTTGCTGAAACCAGTTTGGCTCAGTGGATAGAGCTTCGGCCTGGAGACTGAAAGGTTCCAGGTTCGATTCCCAGCAAGGGCTTGTACCTGGGTTGCGGGCACATCCCCAGTAGGGGTGTGCAGGAGGCAGCTGATCAATGTTTATCTCTCATCGATGTTTCTAACTCTATCCCTCTTTTTCCCTCTCTGTAGAAAAACAATAAGATATATTAAAAATAGACACAAGACTAAATGTAAAGGGGAAGAAATAGACTTGATTTACTTCAGTCTATCTTTCTGTGTAACCACTGGAGAATTTCTGTTTAACAATAAAGCAGTGAAATAGACTAGGAAGGGCAAAATGTCATATTTATATGTTACTTAAAAATATTTTTAACTCAAATATTTCACTGAAAATTAATAATCTTTACAAGTTAAATTTTATTTTAATTGCTATTTTTATAATATAAATAAAAATATGAAACATTTTTATTTACATAGTTATTACTAAAAATAACTTGTTGTAATAGAAGCAGTATTATTATTTTTTTTAATTATCCACAGTTGGAATCAAATATGCTGGGAATACATATCACATAAAGTTAAATTCCTGGTTAATATATTTTGTCATTTTTTTCTTTTTAAAATATTTTTTAAATTGATTTTTAGATAGAGTGGAAGGGAAATACAGAGAGAAAGAGAAACATCCATGAGAGAGAATCATGGATCGGCTGCCTCCTGCATGTCCTCTATCAGGAATGGAGCCCTGAACCCAGGCATGTGACCTGACCAGGAATCAAACAGGGACCTCGGGATTCATAGGTCAATGCTCAACCGCTGAGCCACCTGAGGTGGGCCATTGTGCCATTTCCTAACAGTAATTCTGATTTATAGATATATATTCTTATAAAACATACAAGAACATTTATTTTAAACTTTGTAGCTATTAGATAAAGAACCTAGAAAATTCTTATCAATATATCAGTGTCACTCAGGAGAGACATAAAAAAGTTGTATTTAATTATCCTTGTAATGTACTTAGGAGATTTGCTAATGACATTGAATTTAGACTGAGTCACAGCCAATATTTATTTCAGTTTCAAGTGACCTTAATGTTATATTCAGAAACAGAACAATTAAAATTAATATGACCATGAACAATATATTATACCTGAGCAGAATATTATAAACTGAATTAAAATCAGTAGCTATTTGCATAAGAAAGAAAAAAAAGAGCAAGAGGATTAATGAACAAAGTTGACATCATCCTTTTGGTTTGAGTTGCTGATTTAAAAGTTATGATAGTGAAATACATGAAATTGACAATATTAACATATCGGCTTCCTGACTATATAACTCACAAGCTAATTTTACTAAAGAATGTCTTAGATATTTTATTTCATACAGTGTTTATACCAACACTGTAATATTTATGAAGCTGACAAACCTGCATATTTTTGTTAAGGAAACACTATACCTGACTAACCTGAAGCCATTACACATTAATTCGGTTGAGCTAAGACTAGAACTCTGTTCCTTTGACCCTCAGAATGAAGGGTTAATGCATCTAATGAGTATATTCCTCATACATATTCAGCAGAATAAGGTCTTTTCTGGACTTAAATAAGAAGATCAAATAATATTAGAAAGGAAGAAATAAAGGCCATCACAAGAATGTTTGGAATGTCAAATTTATACCAACATAAATAAAAAGATCAAATAATATTAGAAAGGAAGAAATAAAGGCCATCACAAGAATGTTTGGAATATCAGAAATTCATACCAACATAAGAGTATTAAAGAGCTTTATTATGAGAAAAAAGTATGGAGCAATATATTATTCACATTAGTATATGTAAATCCTTCACAACTAAAACCAGTGGAATACATATCTTTGTTAATATTCTAAATTTATTTATCCTATTCTTATTCCAAATAATTGTGATTGCTCATTTTTCTATTTATTTACTATGAATAATTTAACATATAAAAATGAGGCTATATCCTAAGAATGAAACTTAACAGGAAAACTACGTATGAGATTGACTGATAAACTACCTTACTTAGGATCAAACTCAAAGCTAGTACAAGTATGTAAGCAACACTGAGTCATAAACCTTGGATATGGCTCTTACTGCATTTCTTTAAGTAGAATTATGTTTAACTTCTGACATATACAAGGCAGATCCTAAACAATGAGGTTTTGCATCCCTGCCTGGTTAAATCAGGTTTGCACTTGATCACTTATTTTCTGAACCATTCACTTTATTTTTTCTGATCCTATTCCAGTGGCTTACAAGGAAGGTACTATAGCTGTCTCTCTCAATTTTGAGAGGAAACTCTTATAACTACCAGAATTACCAGCCAGAAAGCAATCAGCAAATGTTTGGTCTTCCAGAGTCCGGCAAAACTAAGTGACTAAAAAGTAACCCAGTGTTCAGTGCGGCAAATGTAATGGCACCTCATAGAATCCCACTATAGTTTTGACAATCTTTTAAGTCTTAAGAAACATATATTGTTTTCTTTCTGTTAACCACAATAAAGGATACAATATAGGACAGTTTTCATAAAATGCAACCATTGCCCTTGAATAACATGAAATTATAAATGACTAAAAAGCAACTTATATACAACTAATCATAAGCACCATAAAGTATCAGCATGTAATCTACAAACAATAATAACTTATACAAACCCTGATACATATTATTTTATTGATCTCCTTGAAAATAATTTCAGCATAGTCTGAAGCAGTATCTCTAGAATTCTATATACATTATGCTAAAAAGCTTTATCTGCAGTCTGGTATAAAATGGGGATCAGGTTAGGCCACTTATTTTACATTTGTATTTGCTGAGAACGATGATTGTGTTATTTAGATTTCATGTTGTAGATCAGCAAGTTTAAACCTTCTCGATGTCATAGTACACATAAACTAATTACTTAAATTCTTCAGCACACTGAAAATATATATTTTTTTGCTGATCTAACAGGAAAAAAGTAGATATCCTTTTAATTCCTTCACACTCTACTGTTGTAGTTGTGTTGGTTATTGTCATTTTTTTTATTTGAAAATCTAAGGCAAAAGAGGTCAGTGCCCCTAGCTAGTCAGGCACTGCATGTTTTAAAAATTCTTGCCACATGCAGTGCTGTGGCACAGGGGTTGAAAATCGCTGTTGTAGATCCATTAGAACCATTGAAGCTTACTAGACATGATTTTCATAAGCATAAACATTTAAATGTCAGCATAAGTATTACCAATATTTATAAGAGGAGTAACAAATAATAATAATAATATTTTAATATTGGGAAGCTGATGGAGGTTACAGGAGGCAACTCATTCAACAGCAGCTGCAAAAGAACTACTCTTTAAACTGTCACTGTTTTTCACCTATGTCTTATTTAAAAAATAGTGAGGCCATGTAGATGCATACATTCATACATACATACATACATACATACGCACATATAGAGATAAATCTTGCCAGGTGTTGTCAGTTGAATTATTGTTGCTGTCACCTTGGGGACTTTGCCTAAGGACTCTGTGTCCTTGGATCAAGGTTTCAGCAGATCCTGAGAGATGGGTTTGGCTAAATCAGAGTTTTTTTTTAATGCTATTGGGGACCTGATCACCTGGCTTCTCCTTCTAGCAGCTATTGTTATAACCAGGTAATGTAAAAGCTTTACAATGCATTTAAAACTAGACACAAAGTATATACATATTGTTATTCTCTCTTGGACATTGTCCTTTTGGATTTCTTTTCTTGCTTCCTATGAAAAGTCCCATGACAAAAGCTGATGTTGGGCCTGAAACACGATACTTGTGGATGGTGTGAACTTACATAATAGGAAGCACTCTAAGCCCACCCCTCAAAAATATTTAATTATCTTTACAGAATACTTAAACATTATAAATGATAGGGGAGAGAGCATCCACAAGACTCAGCCCCGGGGCCATCCTCTAGGACCCAATACCAGATCAGAATTTACTTTTCAGAGTCTGTGACTTTTCCAATGGCCGGTTAAAGACCTTCACACACAACTGTACATGACTTTGTTAGCAAATGTGACGCAAATTTAGGAGAGAAACCAACCACTAGCTAACAGCTTTGTTTGTCATGAATATCTCATGGAAGTTTTAATTAAATCTTTAATATTGAGTTCATAAAATCTCTGCAAAGAAAAAAACACACAAAATTTTTGACACAAAAGAACATAGCTTAGAAATGCTATTTACCTTAGATTATTTTATAAGATGGTGGTTTTTAGTCAAAGAATAATGATATAAAACCATTTTTTTTATTTTTCAGTAATTGATTAAAATAATAAATGTATTCTAATTATTTATAAAGCCAAAACATTTAATTATAATTAAATATATAAACAATGATAGAGCTCATTTCTGAATTGCTAAAAATGGAATTATAGAAAAAAATCCTTACATAGCATTCTTGCCAATTAAGTATAATAACTTGACTTTCAAAAATTTTCAGGAATAACTCAGTATTGATTCTCTAGTCAGATTTGAAATAGCTTTTCTACCTCTAAGTCATTGGGTCATTTCATTAAAAGGAAAAATTGTCAACCACTGACCATACAATTTGTATTCTGTAATTGGCTACGTCAAAACTTTTTCTGGGTTCATTTTCACTTGGGACTCCAGCCAGAAACTGACAGCAAGAGGACACTTGTCCAGTGGTTTTTCTCCATCACAAGCCATGCCAACAATGCTGCCTAAAAATTAAATTGTTTTTATACCTCATCGATGGAGAAAGACATATTGACAATGAAATTTCATTCACTTTTAAGGATGTGTTTGTTTTCAGCATAACCATCAGTGGTCATGGAAAAAGTTCCATGAATACTAGTAATATACACTTCAAGAACATATATTATTGGTGTTTACATTTGTTATTTGCATTCTCCTTCTGTAACAAAGCTGGCATTTTAATAAAATAAATTTGACTTAGAAGTGGAAGATAGGCTATTGCAACAGGATGTCCTAGAATAAAATATGCAAGTTATAAAAAAGTTAACTTTTACTTTGTGGCAATATTTTTATTTTCTTATCTCTATAAAACTCAGAATTGTCCTATTTTAAAAAAGGAAGATTTCAACTTTATTACAAGCCCAGAGATATTGAATAATTGAGACCCAGAGATACTAAATAATTTACCCAGTGTTACCCAACTTGTATGCCAACTTCAAAATAGAGGGCTTCTCTTCATGAAACCACCTGCCAAAAAGCAGATGTTAATAATCATGATTCTAAAGCAAACATGTCTTTATACTCTTTCAAACAGAGAAACATAAAAACTCATAAATATTTCCATCCCCAAAATGAAGTTATCTGAATATCAAAATGAAAACTACCCTGAGAACTTATAGTCTGACCAGCAACACTGAATTTCCCATCATCTGTCTCACTCATGCCAACCTGAGTTAGAACAGAAAAAGCAATCATACCAAATAGACCTAAATTAAACATTTTTAAAAATGTGTTTTTAAAGTTAATAAGAATTATATAACAAATGCATTTTACTTTGATGGTTCTGATGCATGTCTTTCCCCCATGATCTTTCTTTTTTTATTATTATTTGAAAAAAAAGAAGTTATTATATCAAGATTAATGAGTGATAAAACTATGAATGAAAAACTGAGGCATAAATTAATAAATGAATAAAAATTATTTGCACCTAAAACACTCATTATACTGCATACGGTTGATTGGTAATATGGTGGAGTAAGCATAGCTAAGCAGCACTTGATAAACATCATAAGCAACGATTAAAATGATTAGCTTACTTCCTCTTCTTCCAATCTCATATGGTAGCTGGATTGAGTTAAATAAATATATTTTTCATCAGTCAAACTACAGCCGTAGTTGGCAAACTAAGGCTCACGAGCCACATGTGGCTTTTTGGCCCCTTGTGTGTGGCTCTTCCACAAAATCCCATGGCCTGGGTGAGTCTATTTTGAAGAAGTGGCATTAGAAGAAGTTTAAGTTTTAAAATTTTGGCTCTCAAAAGAAATTTCAATTGTTGTACTGTTGATATTTGCCTCTGTTGACTAATGAGTTTGCCAACCACTGAACTACAGTATTGTGAATGAAGGAAAGAATGAGTCATTTGTTATATGTAGATAATCTAAATATTAGGTATAACTTGCAATGATATAAAAGAATACAAAATTAGGTATAACTTGCAATGATATAAAAGAATACAAAATAATTTGGAGAAATCACAAGGCTTACATACAACTCCAGGTCATCTCAAAGTAGCCTACTCTCTCTTGATCCTTGATCTTGGCCAGTTGTCTTGCTCTAAGCCACAGAAGCTGATGTGAAATCTCGCCTTATTCTATAGTTATAAAGCACAGCCCATGCACAGTGATGGAATCAGCAGAGAGAGTACCTGGTTTTGCCAGAATTTCCTCTTAACCTCAGTAACATAACCTTGTAGTACAAGTGAATTGAAGTTACATGAAGCAGACTTTGAAAGTGGGATTTGGGAGATAGGATAGAGTAAACAGATATATCTTCTTTCTTCTACCAATTGACAGTCTGGGTTTCAATAATTCCATATTGGTTTTCTGAAAACACCCTCAGAGGTATCATATATTGGTCAACTACTACCACAATAAGCCTTTCCAGAACTCAATATTTTACAGCCACCATTTATTTTTTACTGGGACATCTGGGTTTGACTGTTCCAGCTGACTTTAGGTGGATGTGGCCCTAGGACATGGATTGAGGTCAGGCCTACTCCAAGTTGGTTTTATGCATGCAGGACCAACAGGCAAGATTAGAGCCTCAGCCCATAGGCACATTTAATAAGCACATTTAAATCTCTTTTCAAAAATTTATTTTTATTGTTGCAAGTATCACATATATCCCCTTTTTTCCTTCAACGCCCTTTACCCCTCTTCTGCCCCCTCCCCAGAGCCCTTTACCACACTATTGTCTGTGTCCATGAGTTCTGCATATAAATTATTTGATTAATCTCTTGTGCCCCCACCCCTTCCCCACACCCCTCAACCTTCCCTCTGAGATTCATCTGTCTTTTGTGTCTCTCAGGTAATATCCAAATGTCCAAAGAAAAACACATGTTCAAGCATAAATTCAATAGGTATGGAAACACAGTTTGCCTCTAAAGATAAGAATTGCAAGACATAAAGCAAAGGGAATGAATGTAGGCATAGAATGAAGAACTGAAACCAATAATTCACTGTTCCACAGAGAGAAATCACGTGTGTGTGTGTGTGTGTGTGTGTGTGTGTGTGTGTGTGAGAGAGAGAGAGAGAGAGAGAGAGAGAGAGAGAGAGAGAGAGAGAGAAAATTTAGTATCAGTATCATTAAACACCTTTTCTTATTTTTTCTTCATTTTGCCTTTCCTACCCATCTTATTTCACTGCTGCTTCTTTGGAATTTCATTTTTTAAAAAGCATTAGCAGTAAAGTTTTTGCTTTAGTCTCTATTTTCTGGGGATCATGGACTAGAAAGGTCAGTAAATGGATTATAAAGAGACCTAAGAATGGGATTTTGGGTAGAGTTGTATGACAATATGAGGGCAATATTTGTCAATATGATTGATAAAGAGGGTGTTTCAAACTACTAGTAGCCACATTTAGTAAAACTTGCATTTGTTTAGGTAAGTTTAGGTAAGATGAAGCTATAAGATAAACATATTGGGATAGTAAATACTTGGTGAACTTGATGGCAATGATCACAAAATGTACTGTGGCTTTTGCAGATGACATTTGAAATCTTGCAGAAAGTAAATGATAGGTTTAGTGAAGCTCATAGCCAAATTAAAACACATTGTGAAGCATATGGGGCTTTTATATGATCTTTAAAGAAAAGGTTAATATGTCCTTAAAGGAGAACCCCAAGAAGCTGAAAATAAAGTAGATAATCAGAATCACTTCTGCAAAAGAAATTGTATACAGTCTTACATCAAAATCAGAATGCTGATATGGAACAATGGAACTCAAACCTAGGATGAATGCATTTATAAAAATGACTTAATTGAAAATATCCACCCTATGAGAATTACCTCTCAACCAACAGGAAAGACTGTGAAAATAGGAAACAAAAATCCACTAGTTATCACAGACAGTTATGGTAAGCAGGTAAATCCTCCATTCTCTATTTGCTTGACACATATAGTTACTGGGGACATTATACCAGATCTTAAATGACACCCAGATCACCTGATTGGTAAAAACAGCCTTTTCTCCCTTGCAAAGCAGGAAGGAAAGGACTTGGACTGATTGATGGATAGGTTAAGGCAAGAGTTTAGTCAGTAATAACTACTGACAAAATAACTCCACGCAGGGGTATCCCTGAAAGACAACAATGAAGAAATGTTTTTCTGGTGAGTAGACATTTTTCTTATATTTAAGGAGAAAAATCCACAATACCTTTTTCTTATTTAAAATATGAAGGAGATGTGTCTAGAGTTAAAAAATCTATACTCATTCAAAAGCATACAGTGTGGCCAGTCTGTTAACCTAGACTGGACAAGATTGAAAACTCATTGACAAGGAAATCTGAAGAAGATTCATGTGGATAGATCTTTGGAAATGGGCAAAAAGACCTGCAAAGGTGTCTAATGGTAATACTTACCAGCAATTATACATTATAAAATATTCAATATTTCCTTGGCTCAGACTAAGGATTTCCTTTAAGGTATTAGTAACCTCATTAACCGGAAACATTCAGACTATGTAATGGTAAAATGGCCTTTTGAAAGTTTAACTACAATCCTGTGTGTCATTGGGCACTCTCAGTTGCCAGTGTATCGTATAATGTCCCCAGTGACTAGATGTGTCAAGCAACAAAGAGAATGAAGGAGGATTTACCTGCTTACCATAACTGTCTATGACAACTAGTGGATTTTTGTTTCCTATTTCCACAGTCTTTTCTGCTGGTTGAGGGGTGATTCTCATAGGATGGATACTTTCAATAGCTGACATAGTGAGGATTCTATTGATATAGAAAGTATGATTTCCACATTACCACTGTGGTCTTATGCTGGTGAACTAGCAGACAAAAAAAAATAGATACTGTACTGAATGGTAAGTGGACCTGATTAGCATGAATATCTAGGGTTGCAGAGAGAAATACTTATGTCTTATGTTTCTTCTGCGGCTCGTTATAACTCTAAAGTGGGAAATTGCAACAACCACAGCTCTACAAGTACAAGGAAACTGCAATTCTGTACCTCATGAGGGTGAGGTAGGACCAAGACTTAGGTTAGACAAGCAAAACACAAGGGTCATAAATATAAAAAATGTAGGACCCTAATAATGAATATCTTTTTTAGATTTTGCTGTGTAGGAACCTTACTTGCCTCACCACAGTCCAGGTGCTTTGATTCAGACCATTCTTCTAGTCCAATGGTTGGCAAACTCATTAGTCAGCAGAGCCAAATATCAACAGTACACTGATTGAAATTTCTTTTGCGAGCCCAATTTTTTAAACCTAAACTTCTTTTAAGGCCACTTCTTCAAAATAGACTCACCCAGGCCATGGTATTTTGTGGAAGAGCCACACTCAAGGGGCCAAAGAGCCGACCACAGTTCTAGTCAAACAATTAGACTATCCAAAGTGCTGCATGAGGGTGAAGGAAAATCTGAAAAGCTGGTGAAGGAATTATGAAAAAACAGTTGTTATAATAAGACACTTCACCTCTCCACCTCTTCCCCTCTTCCAGAAATGAAGACACATTATTGCGATCAGGATACCATGAGAGGGTTGACGGAATAAAAATGAAACAAGGACCATAATGGATTTTGCTAATGTGCCATTCCAGATGGTCACAGTTTTGCCTACTTCCCCTCCAGGACTTGACAACTTGTGCTTCTGGTACTAGTGACAATTTGAATTATTTCTGTGGTTATAGAAGCTCCTGCTACTGCACCTGTCACCCAAGTTGCCTCTAAAGTCTCCCTGGGTGCCTACACTGACAAGGAGAGACCAGCATGCACATACACACTAGATACGTTAGATCCCTAGAATGTGACATGACATGCTGGATGACACAACCCCAAGGTGTGGGTGAGTTGGTATGCTGTCAGGTGAAATCAGTTTGTGGATAATGGAAAGCAGAGGGAGGTGGAAAGAAATAGCTTGAGCAACTTCTACATCTGTTCTAACTGCTTGGTCCGAGGTGCTGTGGTTTCAAAGGTCCTATCAGAGTATACACTAATAGGAATGAGCATTTGTTAATAATGAACATTAGTATACAGCCTTAACAAGGTTGGTGATACCTCTCCTGTATTTTCCTTTCTTTGCTTTTTCTTCACCCCCCCCTCCACCTCACTTTTTCCCTGTGAATCTCTCTTCTCTCCCCAGTAAAACATTACCAGGAAACCTTTTCTTTGTCACTACGTCTTTTTTGGGGGGCGATCATAACATAGATAATATCAATCATGACCTAGTTTCATAGGTTGACATCCTTTCCACCATGTTTGTCTTCACATGATGCTTTTGACAAGTAGAAAATAAATAAATCAACAGTATTGGAAGAAAAAAGAGCTAATAAGCCAAACACCACAGCTCTTCCCAGCAGCGTGTGTCGTTGCTCAATTAATGTCAGTGTTTAAGTTCTACAGAATGAGCCTCCAGTGGAGCATTACCTGGCAACAGCAAAATATGCAAACACATTGCTAATTGCAGCATTACTTCCCCTGGCCAATCAGAAACCACATAATCATAAGCTATCTGCAGCTCAGCTGCACCGGGAAATGTTATTTGGGCAAAGAGAAGGTATTTACTTGCTTGTTTCGACTTGAAACATTTCCTCACACATTTAAAAGAGAAGGTTAAAAATAAAAATAATTAAAGCTTAGTAAACTATGGACAGGAGTTCTATTAACTTAAAAAGGGGCAATTTCCAACTTTTCCCAGAAAAGAGAACATTCTGGAAGTATGGAGAGATGGCCATCTGTATAGATTCTATAGAACATCACCTTTTGTCATTAAAATTCAGGAATAAAAATGAAAAGTTCTAAAAGTTAACCTTCAAAATCAAGAAGTTTTTAATGTGCGTAGAAATTTGGTAACATTAAAAATGTGGCATTTAAATTGTGTCATGTTTGTGCTCTTCAGATGCATCTCCCGTACCTAAGGAGTTTGCATTATGAAAGCTTTAATTTAGCAAAGATTGAACTTCTGCAATTTTAATACTATTATTATGTAGACATACACCGATCACTTATTGTGCTAAATGCTCTATATGAAATACCTTAGGAGATGTTGCTGAGGCCATATATGAGATATGTTATTGTTTACCCCTACATTATCTGTAAAGTATAAGAGACTTATAGAGTTCATCTAATTTACTTTTGCATAACTGACAGAGCTGAGGCTCAGTCTCAATGTCATTTAACTCCAGAATTTATGTTCTGTGAGTTGGATTTAAAATAAAATTGTTAGTCAGCCCTCTCCTTAAATCAGAGAATCCTGATGTTCTTTCTCTTCCTTTGCTAAGCCAAGCTTTTGTCACTGTAAAGCAATCACATATCTGGTCTCCATTGCCCGAAATGCTTTGTATCCAGCTGTTTATCCAAAATAAAAAACAAAAGCAACTAAACTTGAAGGGCTTGCCTTGATTAACCCATGCACAACACTCATTCTTCCCTCCCACCGTCTGCAGCATACTTTTGTTTTGTTTTCTTCATAACACTCATTTTCATCGGATATTACTTTGTTTATTTATTTGTTTTCCTCCTTGTTTTTATTTCCTCACCAGAACATAATAGCAGAGACCTAGACTTTTTTTATTCATTAATGATTTCTTTCTCTTTTTAAAAAATATATGTTATTGATTTTTTACAGAGAGGAAGGGAGAGAGATAGAGAGCTAGAAATGTCGATGAGAGAGAAACATCCATCAGCTGCCTCTTGCACACCCCCTACTGGGGATGTGCCCACAACCAATGTACATGCCCTTGGCCAGAATCGAACCTGGGACCTTCAGTCCGCAGACCGACACTCTACCACTTAGCCAAACTGGTTTCGGCCATTAATGATTTCTTATGACCTATAAAAAAAATCTGACAGTTAAAAATATCTATTAAAAAATAAGTACATATTGTGTTAGGAACAAATAGTTGCTCTAAGTAATTCTGTATATAAATGACTAGGCATACATTCAATTTACAACAATGAGCAATTGCTTGTTTTGTACAAAATATAATTTCATTAATTCAAAATAAATGTTAGACTTATAGAAGTTATGTTTTCATATAGACTGTCTTATTATCAATTGCATTTTCTCATTTTTTAATTCTTAAAGTAATAGTCTATTTTTTCATGCCCAAGAGTCTTATCAGCTATACAGAAACACCACCCCCCCACACACACACAAATACCCATATATTCTACTGAAACCACTTCCTCTAAAGTCACAAATTAGTTATTTTTTTTTATTAAGGTATTATCTGTATACATAGCTTATCATTGCCCCCCCCCCCAATATATGCCCTCCCTCCCCAGAGTTTTGTGTCCATTGGCTATTCTTATATGCAAGCATACCAGTCCTTTGGTTGATCTCTTATCTCCCCCAGATCTCCCTACCCCCCCCCCCCCCGCTGTCATTTGACAGACTGCCTCTTGTTTTACTGTCACTATATCAATCTTTCTGTTCATTCGTTTATAATGATATTTAATATCCATAAATGACTGAGGTCATGTAGTGTTTCTCTTTCATTGACTGGCTTATTTCACTCAGCATGATGCTCTCCAATTCCATCCAAGTTACTGCAAATGATGAGAATTCCTTCCTTTTTATGGCAGCATAGTATTCCATGGTGTAGATGTACCATAGTTTTCTGATCCATTCATCTGCTGACGGGCACCTAGGCTGTTTCCAAGTCCTAGCTATTGTAAATTGTGCTGCTATGAACATAGGGGTGCATATATCCTTTCTGATTGGTCTTTCTAGTTTCTTGGGGTATATTCCTAGTAGTGGGATTACTGGGTCAAATGGGAGTTCCATTTTCAGTTTTTTGAGGAAGCTCCATACTGTTTTCCACAGTGGTTGCACCAACCTACAATCCCACCAGCAGTGCACGAGGGTTCCTTTTTCTCCACAACCTCGCCAACATTTGTTGTTTGTTGTTTTGTTGATGTTGGCCATTCTGACAGGTGTGAGAGGGTACCGCATTGTTGTTTTGATTTGCATCTCTCGGATAATTAGTGACTTGGAGCATGTTTTCATGTGCCTCTTGGCCTTCCTTCTGTCTTCTTTTGAGAGGATTCTATTTAGGTCCATTGCCCATTTTTTAATTGGCTCATTCATTTTCCTTTTATTGAGTTGTATAAGCTGTCTGTAGATGTTGGAGATTAAACCTTTATCAGTGATATCGTTTGCAAATATGTTCTCCCATACAGTGGGTTTTCTTGTTGTTTTGTTGATGGTTTCTTTTGACGTAAAAAAGCTTTTTATTTTGATGTAGTCCCATTTGTTTATTTTCTCTTTAGCTTCCATTGCCCTAGGGTTAGTATCAGTGAAGAAGTTCTTTAGGCATATGTCTGAGATTTTGCTGCCTGTGGATGCCTCTAGTATTTTTATGGTTTCCCGTCTTATGTTTAAGTCCTGTATCCATTTTGAGTTTATTTTTGTGTATGGTGTAAGTTGGTGATCTAGTTTCATTCTTTTGCATGTATGTGTCCAATTTTCCCAACACCATTTATTAAAAAGACTGTCTTGACTCCATTGTATGTTCGTGCCTCCTTTGTCAAATATTAATTGAGCATATTGATTTGGGTTGATGTCTGGATTCTCTAATCTATTCCATTGATCAATATGTCTGTTCTTGTGCCAGTACCAGGCTGTTTTGAGAACAGTTGCTTTGTAATACAGCTTGAAATCTGGTATTGAGATTCCTCCTACTTTACTCTTATTTCTTAAGATTGCTGAGGCTATTCGGGGTCTTTTATTGTTCCAAATGAATTTTTGGAGAGTTCTTTCTAGGTCTGTGAAGTATGTCCATGGTATTTTCATGGGGAGTGCATTGAACTTATATATTGCTTTGGGAAGTATGGACATTTTGATGATGTTGATTCTACCAATCCATGAACATGGTATGTTCTTCCATCTGTTTACATCTTTCTCTATTTCTTTTTTCAGTGTCCTGTAGTTTTCTGCATATAGGTCTTTTACCTCCTTGGTTAAGTTTATTCCTAGGTATCTTAATTTTTTTGGTGCGATGGTAAACGGGATTGCTTTTTTAGTCTCTGTTTCTGTAAGTTCACTATTGGTGTAGAGAAATGCCATTGATTTCTTGGCATTTATTTTGTATCCTGCTACATTGCCAAATTCGTTTATTAAGTCTATTAGCTTTTTGATGGAGTCTCTTGGGTTTTTTATGTACAATATCATGTCATCTGCAAATAGTGACAGCTTTACTTCTTCTTTTCCGATTTTGATGCCTTTTATTTCCTCTTCTTGTCTAATTGCGATGGCGAGTACTTCCAGTACTATGTCAAAGAGGAGTGGTGAGAGTGGGCATCCCTGTCTTGTTCCTGTTCTTAGAGGGAATGGTTTTAGTTTTTGCCCATTGAGCATGATGTTGGCTGTGGGTTTATCATATATAGCTTTTATTATGTTGAGGTATGATCCTTGTACTCCCACCTTGTTGAGAGTTTTTATCAGGAAAGGGTGTTGGATTTTATCAAATGCCTTTTCTGCATCGATAGATATGACCATATGATTTTTATCTCTCAATTTGTTTATGTGATGTATCACGTTAATTGATTTGCGAATATTGTACCATCCTTGCATTCCTGGTATAAAACCTACTTGGTCATGGTGTATGATCTTCCTGATGTACTGCTGGAGCCGATTTGCTAGAATTTTGTTGAGGATTTTGGCATCTATGTTCATGAGGGATATTGGCCTGTAATTCTCTTTCATTGAGTTGTCTTTATCTGGTTTTGGTATTAGGGTGATGCTGGCTTCATAAAAGGAGTTTGGCAGTGTTCCTTCCTCTTGAATTTTTTGGAAAAGTCTGAGGAGGATAGGTTTTAGTTCTTCCTTGAATGTTTGGTAAAACTCTCCTGTGAAGCCATCTGGCCCTGGGCTTTTGTTTGCTGGAACTTTTTGATGACTGCTTCAATTTCTTCCCAAGTTACTGGTCTATTGAGATTTTTAGATTCTTCCTGATTGAGTTTTGGAAGGTTGTATTTTTCTAGGAATATGTCCATTTCCTCCAGGTTGTCCTGTTTGTTGGAATATAGTTGTTCATAGTATTTTGTAACAATCCTTTGTATTTCGGCGGGGTCTGTTGTTATTTCACCTCTTTCATTTCTAATTTTGTTTATTTGGGTCCTCTCTCTTTGTTTCTTGGTTAGCCTGGCTAGAGGCTCATCAATCTTGTTAATCCTTTCAAAGAACCAGCTCTTGGTTTTGTTGATCTTATGTATTGTGTCTTTGGTCTCTATGTCGTTAATCTCCGCTCTGATTTTTATTATTTCCTTCCTTCTGCTTACAGTGGGCCTTTCTTGCTGTTCTTTTTCTAACTGTTTGCGTTGTAGGGTAAGATAATTTGTTACCATTCTTTCTTGTTTTTTGCAATAGGCTTGTAGGGATATGAACTTCCCTCTCAAAACAGCTTTTACTGTGTCCCATAGATTTTGGATTGTTGTGTTTTCATTGTCATTAGTTGCCATGATGTTTTTGATTTCTTCCTTGATTTCTCTGGTAACCCAGTCTTTGTTCAATAGCATGCTATTTAGTCTCCATGTGTTTAATTTCTTTGGCTTATTATTATTGTAGTTGATTTCCAATTTTAGGGCACTGTGATCTGAGAAAATGCTTGATAAGATTTCTATCTTCTTGAATTTGAAGAGGCTTTGCCTATGTCCCAATATGTGGTCTATCTTTGAGAATGACCCGGGTGCACTTGAGAAGAATGTATATTCTGTGGCTTTGGGATGGAATGTTCTGAAGATGTCAATTAATTCCATCTGGTCTAATACGTCATTTAGAATTGACGTTTCTTTACTGATTTTTTGTTTAGATGATTTGTCCAGAGGTGACAATGGAGTATTAAAATCTCCTACTATGATAGCATTGCTATTAATCTGTCCCTTAATGTCCTCCAGCAGTTTCTTTATGTATTTGGGTGCTCCCAAATTGGGTGCATATATGTTTACCAGGGTTATTTCTTCTTGTTGGATTACACCCTTTAGTATTATGAAGTGGCCTTCCTTATCTCTTGTTATGTCCTTCACTTTGAGATCTAGTTTGTCAGATATAAGTATTGCTACCCCAGCTTTTTTTTCGTTTCCGTTTGCCTGGAAAATCTTTTTCCATCCTTTCACCTTCAGTCTGTGGGCGTCTGTTTTTCTGAGGTGGGTTTCTTGTAGACAGCAGATGAATGGGTTTTGCTTTCTTATCCATTCTGTTACCCTATGTCTTTTAATTGGAGCATTTAAACCATTTACATTTAAAGTAATTATTGAAAGGTAGGTATTTGATGCCATTTTTATTCTATCCCCCTGTGTTCCTTCTTCACTTCCTATTTCTTTATTATTACAGTAGACCCTTTAGCATTTCTTGCATTGCTGGTTTGTTGGAGATAAATTCCTTTAGTCTGTTTTTGTCGGTGAAGCTCCTGATTACACCTTCAATTTTGATTGACAGCCTTGCGGGGTACAGTATTCTTGGGTTCAGACCCTTCCTTTGCATGACTTTGTATATGTCATCCCATTCCCTTCTGGCCTGATGAGTTTCTGTTGAGAAATCAGTTGCTAGTCTGATGGGGTTTCCTTTATATGTAACTTTCTGTCTCTCTCTGGCTGCTTTTAAGATTCTGGTTTTGTCGATGTTTTTTGCCAGTTTAATTATAATGTGTCTGGGTGTTGATCTTTGGGGGTTCATTTTGTTGGGGACCCTTCGAGCATCTTGGATTTGTGTTGGTTTTTTCTTCTCTATCTCAGGAAAGTTTTCTGTCATTATTTCTTGAAATACTTTTTCCATATCTTGCTCAGTTTCCTTTCCTTCTGGAACCCCTATTATTCTAATATTGTTTTGTTTTGTATTGTCCCAAAGCTCCCTTAGGCTCTCCTCCTGTTTTTTAATTTTTTTTTCTAGCAACTGCTGTAATTGGGTATTTTTTTCCATTTTGTCTTCTAGCTCACTGATGCGGTCTTCTGCTTCATCTAGTCTACTCTTGATGCTTTCTATTGAGTTCTTCATAGTAGCGATGTCATTTTTCATTTCTTCTTGGGTCACCTTCATTTCCTCTTGGGTCACCTTCATTTCCTCTTGGGTCTTATTCATATTGTCAAATTTGTCTTCCATTCTTTTTAGCCAACTTATGATCATTACTCTGAATTCTTGCTCTGGTAGGTTGCTTGCCTCTAACTCGTTTACTTCATTTTCTGGTGATGGTTGATTTTCTTTCACAGGCGGGTTGTTTCTTAGTCTCCCCATGCTCTCTCTTTATAGGGTGCCTGGTAACGTAGTTCTCTCCCTCCTGCTTTGATTTAAAGGCACAAAATACAACACAACCAGGTACAACACACAAGGCACTGGACAGAAATGTGTTTGCAATATTAATATCCTCCAATAAAGGTGTCTAGAACCCAGATAACAAGAACATACAATCCAATAAAAAGAATAAGCAAACCAATCTTACACACACAAAAAAAAGCATAAACCTTTGATATAGTTAGCATTCAACATACAACAACAAAGGGGTAGAGAGAAGGCTTTTTTTTTTTTTTTTGGTGGGGGGGCAGTGGCAAGGTAGGTGTGAATGGGATTGGAGCAGGGGGTTGGGAATTATATATACACAGGACAGGTGAAAATTTTGGAGAGGGTAAACAGAAAGAGTAAGGAAAATCTATAGCAGTAAAGGGTTAAGATAAGCAGGACACCAAAGGTAAAGGGTTAGGAATAGAGAGATGTCATAAAGGTAGGTTTGAGATAGAATAGAGTGTTGGAGAAGGCAAGGTATGAATAGTTTTTAGAATAGTAATCCCGAAGGAGGAAATAGAGAAAAAAGGAAATAGAGGAAAAAGGAAAAAAAAAATAGAAAGCAAAAAAAAGGATTATAATATGACACTTAAAAAGTAGTAATAAAAATAAACAAAAGAAAATAAGATACAAAATATAAAAAAGGTAAAATAGTAGTAGTAATAATGTTGATTACCTATAAAAATGAATTAATTAAAAAGGTAAAATCTAGTGATGGCAGATGAAAAAAATTTCTTGAGTAAACTTTGCAATTAAAGTAGGTAAAAAACAAAAATTCAACAGTTAAAAAAATAAAAATTGAAAATTAAAAATTAAACAAAATTTGCAGTAATGAAGGTCATTCACTTTCTGTGTTGCTATGTCTCGCACGCCTGTTCCCAGTCTGGGCGGTAGTGGCAGTTCACTGTGTTTCACCGTTCCTCCGTGTTGATTACAAGACCTGATTTTTAAGCCAATCTAGAGACCCTATGTGCTTTAGCCTCTGGGTGGCAGTGTTTCTGGATGACTTCCAGGACTCTAAAGCCTTTCTAGCTTTTTCCCCTTCTCTGTGTCTTTGATGGCTGGGGGTGGGGCGGTCCGGAGCTGGCTGCACTTCCCTGTAATTCTGCGGCTACTTCTTGGACTCAGATCCAGCTGTGCTGCTCCTTAGATATCCCTAGTCTTAGGAGCCCTGTCCACAGACAGGCGCGCCTCCAGCTGAGAATTAAATCCACGACCAGTCCCTCAGCCTCTGTGCGCTGCGCGCGCTGGTGCGCAGGGGGGGGGGGGTGTTGCTGCGGCGAGTGGAACTCAGAACTACCGGTCCCAGTCCCTCAGCCTCTGTGCGCCGCGCGCGCTGGTGCGCAGGGGGGGGGGGGGGGTGTTGCTGCGCCGAGTGGAACTCGGTCAGAACTACCGGTCCGAGGGGAACTCACCCACCGGATCGCTGCGAAATCTGAGCTCCTCTGAGATCAAGGGTTCGCGCCGACTATGTTCATTTGGTGTTCCTTGGGGCTGGGGATAATCAGGCCTCCGACACTCGAACCTCCTCCCTTCCAAGATGGCGAGATTTCCCGTCTGCGCGGGCAAGTATCTCCGGTAAGGGACCCAGCTGTGGGTGGTCAGCTGTTGGTGGCTCCCTAATCAGCAGACCCCAAATTTCCTCTGGTGTTTGCTAGTCTCCTGGCTTGTTGACGAGCACTCCTAGCGCGATCCTCAGCTGCTTTCTCTCTCTTCCTCGGGACAAGACTCAGAAACCGCCCATCTGCTCTTCCGCCATTTTCTCCTTCTAGTTATTTTTTTTAAATTATAGAATTTATTGGGGTTACCTTGGTTAATAAAATTACATAGGCTTTAAGAGGACAATTCTAGTATACATCTATATATTGTATTGTGTTTTAACCACCCTAAATCAAGTCACCTTCTATCACCATTTATCCCTTCCTTACCCTCTTCTATCTCTCTTTACCCCCACTTTTCCTCCGGTAATCACCATACTTTTGTCTGTGTCTATGAGGTTGTTTCTTTTATCCTTAATCCCTTTACCTTTTTTATCCAGCTCCCAACACTTTTCCCCTCTAACTGCAAACTGTTTTTCTTTAGGCTGCACCAATCTGCATTCCCATAAGCAGTGTTCTTAGGGCTCCACTTTTCTACACAGTTGTCGAATACATTCTCCAGTTCAGTGGGTTTTTCTTTTAATTTTGTTGATGTTTTCCTTTGAGAAGGCTAAAAAGGCTAATTCCAATGTAACCCTGATATTTGGGACTAGTGATATGAATCCAAGCCAGCAAGCTCAGTGTATAGTCCTGATAACCTATAATTAAGACCCTAACCCCTTCCCAGTCTGGACTTGCAAAACCCGTTACTGTGAAAAGTGCTGCCCTGGAGGGAGGTTTATATATGCTGGCACCAGGCCAGACCATCAGATATGGCCTAGAGACCCCCAACACCTGAGGGCCTTATTGCAAGGCCTGGGAAAAGGACCAGAAGCATAATCCATATTTATGGGACAAGGACCACAAGGAGATATAAGGGAGGGCCCCATGCATGTTCTTTCACTCAGATTTGGAAGTCTGTTCCCTGAGTCTGCTGGTGTATTAAACAGTGCCCCTCCTCTTCTTCGAAGCATCCCTGGATGTCTTTGGTCTTCTGCAACACCTTTTCTGTGCAAAAACTCTTTTTTTGGTTCCATTTGTTTATTTCTTCTTTTGTTTCCTTTGTCCAATGAAATACATTAGAAAAAAATAATACTAAGAGAACTGTCTCAGATTTTACTGCCTATTTTACTCTTGGATTTTTATGGTTTTTAATCTTACATTTAAGTTTTTGATCCCTTTTGAGTGTGATGTAATAAGGTGGTCTAGTTTCTTTATTTTTATTATTGAACAAACTGCCTTTACCCTATTATATATTCTTGCCGCCTTATCAAATATTGAACATACAAATTAGTTCTTAAACTCAAAACAACAGCCTTTATTCACTTAATATTCTTTATTTGTGTGTGTATGTGTGTGTGTGTGTGTGTGTGTGTGTGAGCGCGCAAGAAGAAATTGCTTCCATACAAACTTTATTAAATTTTCCTTTTTAATTTTCTTTTTTTACACTAATGTCCCCTGACTTTCCCTATTTTCATCATTTTCATGAACAAAATATATATGTAATCGTGTGGATATTTCCCACCAGGACATTTGGAAACAAACAAACAAACAACAAAACACAGCAAGAATTAAAAGCTGACCCAGAAGCTAGCCAAAAGTATGATGTCAGTTTTGTTTGTTTGTTTGTTTGTTTTTAGAGCTTCTGATCAAGCAGATCTCATAAATCCTGGCCCAGGTCTGTATAAGACTAACAAGTGTTCTTTCTTGATGAACCACAATGAGACTACGTTGGCTAAAGTCAATTAAGTGAAACCTATGATCTAGGTCCAATTGAATACAGTTTCTGACAGTATCTGGTAGCCAGGTGAAGATGACTGATGCTGAGCTTCGACACAACATCCACGTAGCTGTCAAATTTTTGGTACCATTCCTCAAGAAGAATAGACAGAACATACAGCTTTATACAGGAAGAGCATCGTGGGAAAACCCCAGCTCCTGCACTAAAACACAATTTTATATGCTTTAGTAACTTGTCACTTCATTGATCTTGTCACTATAGTTTCACTATATGGTTTTGATGTTGTCATTTCAGCCTCACTACATGTGTGACTGCATTCTTACCATGTTTCTATGTCTTGAGGTGAAAGATAGGGGAGATCACTAAGTCCAGGTGGCGGATTTGGACATATGTCATACAGTCCTCCCATTCATTAAATTTTGTATGTAAGATTTTTATGTGATATTCCAAGAGATGTATTTATATAATTAAGTAGTATCTAAGTTATTTTATTAGATAAACATTCATTAATATATTGAAAAATAGGCTAATGCAGTGAATGCCTAAGGATAGACATTTAGCTGTCACCAAAGTGTCATAATTCCAAACACTCATCTGTCTGAATGTGGTTTTGTTGTTGTTGTTAATCCTCTCCGGAGGATATTTTTTCCATTGAGTTTTAGAGAGAGAGGAAGGGAGGGAAAGTGGGGGAGGAGGATGAAACAGGAACTTTGGGGAAGTATAGGCAGGCTTAGGAAATTTTTAGAATTGGGGTTCATGGAAAAACACAGGCTACAGACTGGGAGAAGGTAAATTTCCATAACACAAAAGCTGGTGCAGCTACATTTCCACAAGACAAGGGAACTGGAAATAGCCAGAAAAGGTCTATATTTACAAAATGAAGTAGGAGGGAGGCAGCCCAGGAGGAATGGAAGGACTATGAAGGAGGAGGACCTCAGGAATCACCATAGTAGCCAATTTGAAAGGGAATATTGACCAATCAGGGTGGGTATCAGAACATAGGAACTGCAGCTTTTATAAACCACCTAATGCTGCTGTGGATGTGGTGAAACTGAATCACTAGCACATTGCTAATGGAGATATATATTGGTATCACCACTCTGAAAAACCTGTTATAAAACTAACTATGTAATTATCATATGAACCGACAATTTCACTTTTGGGAATTCAATCCAGATAAATTTATTTTCACCTGAAAAATCTAGAGAATGTTTATAACATTTATAGTAGTAGCTCCAAAGTGAAAATATTCAGGATGTCCTTCAACAGGTGAATGGTTAAACAAACTTGTGTATCCATACCAGAGTGCAATTCACCAGTAAAAAGAAACAGACTATTGATAGGCACAAAGAAGACTCTCCAGGGAATTATGTTGAATAAAAAAGCCAACTTCCAAAAGACTGTATGCTATATGATTCTATGTACATTACATTTTGAAATGACAAAACTATAGGAATAGAGAACAGATTATTGAAGTGGGAGTGGCTAAAAAAGAGAAAACAGGAGGAATCCTTCTCAGATGATCATAGATGATCATCTATCTCACTGTGTGTTAATACCCTGGTTAGGTATTCAACTATAATTTCACATGATGTTTTCACAGGGGGAGATTGGCTAAAGAATACATGGGATATCTCAGTATTATTCCTTATTATTGTATGTGAACCTAAAGTTATTTCACTATAAACATTTTAATTAAAATAAACAAAAGATAAAACCACAACAAACAAAAATTCACCTAGCATCATGTCATCAGGTTCACTGATATGATATCATGAAATATGATTTTCTTCCTTTCATAGACTGAATAATATTCCATTGTATTTATGTACACCACACTTCTTTATCCATTCATCTGTCAATGTATATTTGGATTGCTTTTATTTCTTAAATATTTTGAGTAATGCTGCTATATAAACATGAGTGATAAAATATCTTTTCAAGATTCTTTCAGTTATTTTTGATGCATGCACAAAAGTGGATTGCTGCATCATAAAATATCTCTATTTTTAATTATTTAAAGAACTACCATATTGTTTTCTATAGTAGTTGTACCATTCTACAAGTTCACCAACACTGCACAAGAGTTCCAATTTCTTCAAATCCTCACAATTGTATTTTTATATAATTTGATTACCATCTATTCCATTTGCTACTTGTTTTCTATTATTTTCCCTTATTTTGCTATTAATATTTTTCTGCCTTTGGTCTTTTTCCCCCCTTTGTCTTGATTAAGGTATTACATATGTGTCCTTAACCCCCTCCCCATAACCCCACCTCCACCTTTCCAGCTTATGCCCTCACCTTCCTGGTGTCTGTGTCAATTGGTTATGCTTACATGCATGCATACAAGTCCTTTGGTTGATCTCTCCCCCTAACCCCCACCCTTCCCTACCTTCCCTCTGAGGTTTGAGCATCTGATCAATGCTTCTCTGTCTCTGGATCTATTTTTGTTAATCAGTTTATATCATTCATTATATTACACAAATGAGTGAGAGCATTATGCTAAGTGAATAAAGTCAGTCAGAGAAAGATAAATATCACTTTTACCCCAGTCAATAGTGGTGTTCAGAAATACCCAGAGCTATCATGTGGAGTCAAGATTTAAAGAGAGAGAGAGAGAGAGAGGAGAGAGAGAGAGAGAGAGAGAGAGAGAGAGAGAGAGAGAGAGAGAGAGAGAGAGAGAAAGAAAGAAAGAAAGAGAGAGATAAATTAAAGGGAGTTAACAGAGCCTGCATGTTGGACAGAATGTGGCAGAGAGGAGAGCATCATCTGCATTGATCTGTTCCAAAGCTAGTCCTGCTATTGAAGTTCTGTAAATTATGGCAGGAAAAAAAGTTTAATATAATTTCTCTAGGGAAAGTCCTTCAAAAAGTGTAGCAGAGTCTTCCCAGTTGACAATGCAAAAATATTTGAGGTCAGTAACAGTACTCACACCATTCAATTAATAACAATATACACAATATGGGGGAAGCATAGTTACTGGTAGTAAAGAAGCAAGATGGTGTGAGAAGTGAACACCGAAGGACATAGAGTTAAAATTTGTCAGCCTGTGCTGATATATGACAACTCCATCAACATCCTAAATAAAAATCCAGGGGAGCCCTCGCTGGTGTTGCACAATGTGTAGAGCATTGGCCCTCATACCAAAGGGCAATTACCTGGGTTTCAGGATCAATCCTGACCAGTTGGGGTGCTCATAGAAGGCACTTGAAGGAGATGTTTAACTCTCTCACATTAATATCTCTCTCTCCCACCTCCTCCCTCCCTTCCTTCCACTCTCTCTTAAAATAAATTGGGGGGTTATCCTCAATTGAGGATTAATGAAATTAAAATCCTATCAGAAATATTTACAGGTAGGGGTCAAGAGAAAATGATTGGGCATCTTGATAAGAGCACACTAAAAAGGTCATTACCTTAGAAGTATTGCTGTAAATGTTATTTGTATTTTCCATTTGGTGAGTCCATTGATGATATGGAATAAAACATATTCATCAAAACAATGTCATTCAAAAAAGATTTCAGCCCAGCTGTCCTGGCTCAGTGGATTGAGTGTCATTCCATGCACAAAGAGGTTGCTGGTGCCATTCCGGGAAAGGGCAAATGCCTTATTGTGGGCTAAATCCCCAGTGAAGGCGGGGCAGGGGGGGCATTCAGGAAGCAGCAGGTTGATGTTTCTCTATGATGGATGTGTTTCTGTCTTTTCTCCCTCTCCATTCCTTTCTCTCTAAAAAACCAATAAAAACATAGTTTGTGGGGGAAAATTTTTTCAAAAAGGCTTTGGCCAAAATTGCATATGCACATCAAATGTTAATGTCAAAAGACAGTTCCAAACTAAATTGTAAGGCATTACTGAACTGAATCTAGTCAATTGGAAAAAAAGAATGAAGAGGATAAAATAAAATAAATGCTACAGAGAAAAAAGAAACATAAATGTGAAGTTTCTCTAGTGGTGGAGGAGGTTCAATGTGTTGCTTAATGAGCCTGTGCCTACAATTATTCCCAGATAATAAGAGAGGTTTTAGAGGCACATTAACTCTTTCAAATCACTAACCACCTAATTTGCAATTAGGGGATATTTCACAAAAAAAAATGTAACAGGAACTGCTAAATGTTTTTAGATATTTCTTGAAATTTGCACTGTAGAACTTTATGAAAGAACAAAAAGCATGGTTTATGACAATGCAAATGAATATAAACTGAAAAAAATACAATTTAGTAGATAAATAGAATATGTTTGCTTCATAAGACATGGGAGACCTTTAGGCTCTATGATACTTGAAGTTAGCAAACATTTTATTTTATGATCAATTTAAGTATAAAAATTGATTGTTGTTTTTTTTTTCTTTCTTTTTCCTAACTACATTTCAAAGCACCATTTGTATTTGAAAAAAGATATAAATACTTGAGCTGAATCGAGATTTCTCAGGAATAATTTTAAATATACTACTCAGATTTTCAAAGCATCAATGATAATGCATGGAATACTTATATTTTTATAGGGACTGTTTAAAGAAGACTCAAAACTTAGTCAAAGGATTCTATGTGTTCTGCGATGTTCTGTGGTAACATTTTCTAAGGACAAAGAATAATATAAAACAAGAGAATAAATAACTCATATTGTTTTCCTCAATTTTGACTTTTCCTTATTATTCTAGTGGTTTTAAATCATTTTAAACAACACAGGATTGAGTTTAGCTTTGATATGAGGTGATGCCTATTAAAATATTACCTTGGTTTCAACCAAAAATTTGTACTGTATTTCCAGTACTTTTTCTGGTTTGAACTACCATAAGCAGCAGGTTTTTAAATGTTTTTAAAAAGCTGCTTTTATAATACCTTTGTCAGCAGAGCAGAATAACTTTTATTGACTTTAATTTCTCCAATATTTATTTTGAAAATTTAAGAACACTGAAATTTATTTAAGCAAATCTACTACCACTTCATATTTACTGAGACTGAAATACAATTTGGATTGGATGGCTTCTCCTCCATCTTCATGGTGAATATATTATAGTTCAAATAGCTTTGAATAAAATATACATAATGCTATCCAGTATCCACTAAAATGAAAATATTGGGTAACTTCTAGTGCCTAGCACTGTGCTATGGATATCCAGGAACTCTTGCCACTTGATAGGAAAGATTAGTATATGTGGTTATAAAATGTAGAGTGTTGTGATTAAAATCAAAAGCTCCAAAGTGACTGGGAAGCTTTACCCCTTACTTCTTTTTTTTTATTCTTAGAAAAATTACAGAACTAAGTTTCAGTTCCCACTTGGAAATGCTAACAGGATCATTCTTTAGGGTCACTCTCAAAATTAAAATAGAATTTATGCTAATGAAGTTCTTACCTACAATCTCTATAGCATAAATTAAGTGCTAAGAAATAGTTATTTTTATGATAAGATCATCTCACTAAATTTTGTGCATTGAAAATTCAGTATTAATGAATCATAGAGCCATGTAAAATAAAGGTAAGGTATATGTCCTGAACGTAACATTTTTATTAAATAACATATAAAACATTAAAGTCTAATTTGACAAAAGCTAAGTCATCATTGATTAAATTTGCTAACTTCAATAACCAATTCTCAAATTTGAAACATACGGCATGTTTTTTTTTGTACTATTTTCAGCTCTCAATTGAGTAATTCACTTTATTTCTAGTGTGAACAGGACTATCTGACAACCTATTCTGTTACTGAAACAAAGATCTCTGACATTGGTTCAAATGTGTCCATTCCTATATTTAAACATATGTTTCTATAAAAGTATTTATTTATTGCATGTAATATGACTATTCAGATATATTACACATTAAATTTCCTCCAATAGCCAAAACCGGTTTGGCTCAGTGGATAGAGCGTCGGCTGTGGACTGAAAGGTCCCGGGTTCAGTTCCGTTCAAGGGCATGTACCATGGTTGTGAGCACATCCCCAGTAGGGGCTGTGCAAGAGGCAGTTGTCAATGATTCTCTCATCGATCTTTCTAACTCTCTATCCCTCTCTCTTCCTCTCTGTAAAAAATCAATAAAATATAGATTTAATAAATAAATAAATAAATTTCCTCCAATAATTGAAGGTTGCATTTCTTATTTGAGTATAGAATTCCAGCTAAAATACAGTATAACAACTAAAATTCTATACATTGAGTTAGTTGACTTCTTGAGGTTTATATTGGAGTCATTGAGCTATTCATACTCCTATTACAAAGATATAGCTCTTTTCATCAGATGGTAAAGAGAATGGAACATATATTGTTCTGTTTCTCATTACCATTTTATGGGATAAGCTATTAATTCCAGCCACTGTCTGGCCTTGTACTATGCTTTTCTCTTCAAAATTAATGTTAATTAATTCCCTGGATATATTTTAAGTGATTCAAAAAGAAAGGTAGAAAGAGTTTGGGGAATGGATATTTTAAAAGTTTAGTTGATTAAAGAAAGGAGTAAAAGAGTAAAAGATACGATATAGTGTTTTGTGACTGTGAATTAATGAGCCTGGGATAATTCATTAGGTGACATTTTTTCAAGTAGATTTAACAAATTGGCATAAATTCAATATTTTGATTGAAAATAATCACCTAAAATTATTTTAATACTGTAGTTTTTGTTTAATAGCATGTGTAGTTCTAAACATTCCCAGATACTGCATATAAAGGGGGAAAATATTCATCATAAATAAATAGTAAACATTTTTTAGAGATTATTATGACATTGGAATGAGCACATTGCATCAATTACTTCATTTAGTGGTTAAAATAACATACAAATTGAATAATACTATTACCCTACTGTGATAATTAATTTTTAAATTAATAAACTTTATATTTTAGAACATATTTTGGTTCAGAGCAAAACTGAGCTGAAAGCAGTGTTTCTATATGCACCCTGTTCTCCCCCTACCACTCCCACCACGAATCTCCAATATTCGACATCAGCATGGTACATAATTTATAATTGATGGACCTATAATTACAGATTATTATCACGCAAAGTTCATAGCTTAACTATGTTAGAGTTCACTCACATTCTAAGGGGTCTGACAAATGTATAATGTATAGTAATATCATACAGAACAGTTTTACTGCCACAAAGCTCTTATGTGCTCTGTTTATTAATTTCTCCCTCCCCCCACTGATTTTTTAGTCTCCACAATTTTGCCTTTTACAGAATATCCTCTAGTTGAAATCATACAGTATGGAGTTTTTTCAGGTTGTCTTCTTTCACTTAGTAGTATGCATTTGAATTTCCACCATATATTTTCATTGCTTGATAGTTCATTCTTTTAGGTACTAAATAAATCCATTTTCTGGATGTACCACAATTTATGTACTCACCTATCTTAATGATTGCATCTAAAGTTTAACAATTGTGAATAAAGTTTCTGTAAACATCTGTGTGCAGGTTTTTATGTTCACATAAGTTTTCAAGTCATTTGGGATTATAATTGCTGGATCTTATGATGATTATAGAGTGTTTTCTTTTAATCTTTATAGTTGAAATTATTACCTATGTCCCCTTACTTTATCCCCATTGATCTGTCCTGCATCCCTCCCCCTGATTTTACCACCACCCCATTGTCTGTGTCCATGGGTTATGCATATATATATATATATATATATATATATATATATATATATATGCCTAAGCAACCGTTATGACAAAACGACTGGTCAACCAGTCTTTATGACATACACTGATCACCAAGGGGCAGCCACAAAACAGAAGCTGCCCCCTAGTGATCAGTGCACTTCCACAGCCAACCTCTCATGGTCCCTCCCCTGGCTGGCTAACCTCCATGGTCCCTCCACCCCACCAGCCTACCATAGGCCCTGATTGGGGTTCCAGCCAATCAACCTCTTGAGGTCCCTCCTCCTGGCCGACTGGCCCCCTGATAGGCCACAATCACCAACCAGGCAGAGGGACCTCACCTGTGCACAAATTCATGCACCATGCCTTTAGTATGCATATAAATTCTTTGGCAATCTCTTCCCCCAACCCTTCACCTCTGCCTTCCCCAAACCACCAAACTATCTTTGGATTCCCACTAGCAATGAGTGAGAGGTCCTGTTATTCCACACCCTCACTAGCATTTGGTATTTTCAGTGTTTTAGTTGGACATCCTAATTGATATGCAAAAATATTTCATTGTTTTGACTTTCACTTCCCTAAAGTTATATGACATTGAACAGATTTTCAGATGCTTTCTGTAATCTGTATATCTTGTTTGGTTAAGTGTTGTTCATTTCTTTAACCCATTTTTAATTGGATCGTTTGTTTTCTATTGGTGAGTTTTAGATGCACTTTGTATGTTTGGATAAAATTCCTATGTCAAATATGTGTTTTTTAAATATATTCTCCTAATCTGTGTCTTTTTTTCTTTTTTGGTGGTGTTTTTTGCAGAACAAAAACTTTTATTAATGAAATCTTGGTTATCAATTATTTATTTTCAGGTGTTGTTTCTAAGAAAGCATTGCCTTACACATATCATCAGGGTTTTCTTCTATGAAATTTTCTAGGAATTTTATAGCTAGCATTTTACTTGTAGGTCTATGATGTATTTTGGGTTAATTTTTGTGAAGTGTATTAGATCTGTGTCTAAATTCATTTATTTGGCATGTAAATGCCATTTACTCCAGCATCATTTGTTGAGGAGATATTTTGTTCCATTGTATTGCCTTTACTTCTTTGTGAAACGTCTTTAAATACATTATGGATATATATTTATGGATTCTCTATTTTTTTTCCATTAGCCTATTTGTTTATTATTTTGGAAATAGCACACTATACTGATTCCTGTGCTTCATTGTAAGTCTTGAACACAAGTATTGTCAGCCGTCTAAGTTTGTTCTTATTTAATCTTGAGTTGACTATTCTGATAATGTCATTGTTGAACAAACATAATTGTATTTATTTCAAGTCTGGATACATTTTATTTTCCTTTTATTATTTTATTTCATTACCTAAGCCTTCCAGTATGATGTTGAAAAGCAGTGGTAAGATTGTTCCTGATATTACTTCTTGCCTTGTTGTCTGGTACTATTCCTGGTCTTGTTCCTGACAACAGCAGAAAAGTTTTGATTTTCTTATTCTTAAGTGTGATGTCAGCTCTGTAGATGTTCTTTATTACATTTACAAAGTTTCCTCTCCCTATTTTGCTAAGAGTTTTTATTTTTATCATGAATAGGTTTTGAACATTGTTTTTTTTCTGCATCTATTTGTATGATCATGTGATTTCTCGTTTTTAGCCCCTTAATATGAATTATATTAATTTATTTTTGAATGTTGTAACAGCCTTACATACCCAGGATAAATAACATTTGATTATGGGATATAATTATTTTTATGCATTATTGGAATCAATTTGCTAATGTTTTATTGAGAATTTTTGCATCATGCTGATTAGAGATATCGATTGATCTGTCGTTGTCTTGAAACAGTGTTGTCTGGTTTTTGAGCTAGGTTAATTATGGCATCATGGAATGGGTTAGAAAGTACTCCCTGTACTCTACCTTTAGTAAAACAATTCAGAGAATTGGTATAATTTATTCCTTAAAGAATTGGTAGGATTCACCAGTGAACCTATCTGGGTTTGATCCCTTTTCTTTTGGAAGGTTATTAATTGTTAATTTAAGATCTTTATTAGATAACCACCTTTCCAGATTATCATTTTTTGTGTGAATTTTGGCAGATTTATCTTTGAAGGAATTGATCCAAAATATCTATATTATCAAATTTGTAGTATTGTCTGTAGTACTCTTTTATAATTTTTTTAAACGTTCATGGGTTCTAAATGATGGATCCTATTTAATTTCTGACATTAGTAATGTGTGTCTTTTCTCTTTTTTAAGTCAGTTATCCTGATTATAGGCTTATCAATTTTACTGAGATTTTCTCTGGGCTTGCATACAACGTTTTCTTCCTCATTTGAGTTATGATTTGAGCTTGCCCAGTTTTTGCTAATTTTCAGTAATCAATTTATAGCTAGGATTAGTGCTGTTAGAAACAGACTGTGTGTGTGTGTGTGTGTGTGTGTGTGTGTGTGTGTGTTTTGTTGTTACTTAAGACTTGCATCTCACACAATGCAACAGGGAAGTAAGCATAGATTGTAATAGAGTGCCAGGTATGATCTTATCTCCTGGATAATCAGAAATTTTTAAAAACTTAAAAATATTTAGAACAATTTAGCTAGAATACCCAACTCCCTCTCTTGAGCAATTATCAGTACCACAAATTAAAGTGAGTACTGGTATTTTTCTGGATTGCATAACCCAGAAAGAAAATGTCCTTTTATATGTCTGCTCTTATTAGCATTTAACAAATTAGCCCTCTATTCTTTGTATTAACTAAGGATATTGGTGGATACTATTAGTTATGCATAAAAGCCTTCAGAGTTATTTTAGTATACTCATTTCCTCTGAACTTCTGGAGTCAGACAGGATGGTGCTTTAAGGTGGCACTAACGGAGGAGTCCTATTCCTGGTGAAGAGCTATCCTCACAAGGCTTGCTTCTAGAACCCATCTTTGGCAGAAGAAGCTTTCCTCAGACTTCACTCACTTTTAGAAAATTAGCGGATGGAAATGAGAAAAATCAGAATTATTGAAGTGCTAAGAGCTTTATAGTAGTAAATTGTGCTGATATTGGTGGAAAATTCCAACAATAAAGTAGGGATTCAGGATGTGATTTGGGTCTTTGAAATATTATAAAATTTTGATTTAAAACTAGGCCTGACTCCAGGTTTTCATCTCCCAAGGATTCTGACTTATCGGCAAGCGTTGTTAATGGACTATTAATTTATTGCATCCCTTCATGGAATGATTACACATTTAAATACTTTATTAATTTTTCATTGTTAAGCAATGAATACAATCTGATTCTGCTCTGCGCGCAGCAGGCCACATACGATATTTTAGAGGAAAATTACTGCACTTCAGTCCTACATAAATAGATACCCTTTGGTATTAAAATAATTTTCCTATTCTCATACCTACCCTTAGTGCTTACTTCACATTCTACTATTTGTTCTTCTGTAATAATAAAAGGGTAGTATGGTAATTAGACCAAACATCCTTCTGGACATCATTCTGAGTGTCCTGACAAAGCTGGGGCCAGAGGGAAGCCAGCCCGGGTCCCGAATGCCTGCTGGTGGCTGAAGGAGGGAAGCCCGGGTCCCGGGTGTTGGAGGGAAGCCGATGCCAGCAGCCAGGGAAGGAAGGACTACTCTTCCATGAATTTTTGTGCATCAGGCCTCTAGTTAATTCATAAAACACATTAAAATTGTCCTGAATTGCCATGCACCACTATAAACAGCATATTAGCACACTAAATATTTCTAAAATGAAAAAACAGTTCGATGTTTCTCTGAAATACTATTGGGTAATATCTATTTAACTACTAATTTTATGCTAGCTAATATTTGAAGTAATTTAGTGTTCTAGGTAGTGACTTCAGAAGAACTAGAATAAGATAATGGGGTCTATCAATGTTTTAATAATTATGTACATATATTAAAACTCTGGTTTATTATTACTTCCACAATCTGAACATTTCTTATGTAATACATTTTTGTATTTTAGATATAGATTAAATATCTTAGCTCTGCAACTATAAAAATGTTTGACCTTAGCTTGTAAATACATATTAATGAAAGCAGTAATAATTATGTATAGTTATATTATTATAGAATAGTAATAACCTGAGAGCTAAACCTTTACTATATATGTATCACCTTGACTTGAATAAGTATGCTGCGATACTCATCAAATACTGTCACTCTGGGTTTTAAATCTTTTTTATCACCCAAAGGATCTCATCTGCCAATATTCGATTAGAGGATCTAGCTACCTGAGACAGGTTTCCTCAGTTTGATAGATAATCTGGAGCTTCAAGACTATTGATTGAAGCTGCATTCAATTAAAAAAAAAATAGAAGTGGAAGATACTTTTGATAATACTTCAACCTGTGACTTCTGCTTTCTGCCACCTTGAGTCCAAACAGCAAAATGTGTTTCTGTCTTATCACCACAAACAGATTCTTTTATATTGACTGAAGAAATAAACTTTAAATCACCTTGATGAAATTTTTAAAAATCCCATTAAGAGTAAACAAAAATAAATCTTGAATCTTTCTTTTTTATATTTTCATTCGAGTAATATAAATTAAAGGCATTTAAAAGGGCACTAACATTTGAATGTGGCAGTGTACCTGGAAGTCTTTTGTTATTAGATAGGTAAAGTGAGAACATTGATGTGAACCGTTTAAACCTACTTCAGCAAAATATAGATGGAACATGAAGCTTTCTTACCTGATTTTTAGATAATTTACTGCTTTTATCTAACTATTTAACATTCTAATGGAACGCAACTGGGATTTAGTGGACACCTAAGGCAGTCATGAGACTAACTGCATTAGTATACATTTTAGTTGTGCACTCTATTTGATTATAATCATAAGCCAAATAAAAGCCTTTATAATATCTCTGTCCCCTGACAAACAACATTTTAAAATGACTTCATAAGTATCAGGCTAAACATGGAGAACTTAATTTAAAATCAGTTTTCATGAAATTAAATGCACACATTGTTACTGTACTGTTAGATGAAATTTGACAAATATATACTTTAGTGTAGTTGCCAACCCAATAAAGATTTGAATGTTCCCATTGATTCTGAAAGATCTCCTTGAGGTTCTTTCAGTCAGTTCTCTTAAACCTGGACCCAGGCAACATCTGATTTGTTTTCAATCACTAGAAATTTATTCCCATTTCTAGAATTTAATAAAAATGTGGGCACACAGTAGATACCCTTTCGTATACGTTTTGTCATTCAGCCTATGATTTTCAAATCAATCTATGTTATTGTGTGCATTAGGAGATCCTACCTTATTATCTGAGCAGTATCCTATTGTGTGGATCTGCACCAGGTGTGTTGACCCCCTCAGCTACTGATGGACATTTGTAGTGTTTTCAACTTGAGGCTATTATTATAGAATAGTATAGTATTCATACACGTGTATTGATGTTGACATGAGTTTACATTGCATTTAGGTAAAAACCTAGGGGTGAAATTGCCTGGTCAGATGGAAATACATATTTAAGTTCAATACACGCAGTCCAGCTCTTTTCTTACATATTTTTTCCGTTTTATT
The DNA here is from genome assembly GCA_963924515.1 of Vespertilio murinus. Taxonomy (NCBI): domain Eukaryota; kingdom Metazoa; phylum Chordata; class Mammalia; order Chiroptera; family Vespertilionidae; genus Vespertilio; species Vespertilio murinus. The sequence goes on from OZ004708.1 coordinate 67,006,267, forward strand.
TTCTCAGAAATAATGTACCATAGTTCCAGTTTATCAACATCAAGACCTGTCAGTGCTTTAATTTTTAACTATTGTGATGGAGGTGTAATAGAATCTCATTGTGGTTTTAATTTAAATTTTATGAATGACTGACTATGTGAGAAACTTTACAGTCATATGTTAAGTTCATGTGTTTACTTTCAAATGTATCTGCTCAGAGTTATTGCCAATCTTTGTTGGAGTTTATGTCTTACTAAGTTTAGTTCTTACATATTCTGGATATAAATACTATGTCAGATATATACATTGCAAGTATCATCCTTCAGTTTGTAGTTTGAATATCCATTTTTTAGTGGTGCCTTTCAAATATAGTAATTTTTTTATGTTGCGTTTCAATGTATCACTTGTTTTTATTATGGTTCATGACTGTTGTCCTCTAAGAAATCCCTTCCTATCTCAAGCTTTATAGTTACAATTTCCCATTAAATTTAGAATGCATATAGAGTCAATATTTATGTATAGTATGAGATGAGTAGCAAGGTGAATTATGCTCTATATGGATGTTCAATTGGCTCAGGACTAGTGGTTGAAAACACTACCCCCCTCCCCCCATTCAATGAACATGGCATCTATGTTGAAAATCAGTTAGCCATATACTAGTATGTATGGTTGAACTTCTGGTCTATCTTCTCCTCTGCAGTATTACAGTATTATCCTTATACCACATTGTTTCAGTTGCCATAGATTTATAGTAAGTTCTACAATTGGTTTTTCACATTTTACTTTTTATATAGTAAATAACATTGATTTTTTTTCTAAATGTTAAACCAACCTGGTATTCCAGAGATGAAATCAACTTAGCCATTCTTTTTGAATATTGCTGAATTGTATTTTCTAAAATGTTTAAAGGCCATATTTAAAACTGTGTATTTTCAGAGGAAGAAATACAAAGTATAAAAATAACCCCAATTGCATATAAAAATCCAGTGAGTGGTAATGTTGCCTTTTCAAATCAGTACCAGAAGTGTGTAATATTTAATAAATGTAGTTATTCTCAGTAGCCACTGGAAAATGCAGTTACATTTTTATATCTCATCTAACAATAAAGTTATTCCAGGCAAATCAAATATTTAAAGTATGTATAAAGCTATTAAAGTTCAGTGAAAAAATATTGAAAGAATTTGTACAAGGACACAGATGTCACATATTAAAAAAATACTAATGTGAAAAGACAAATGATCAATTGATTTCAGAAAATGAAACTCACATCTCAAATACAAGATTGATTTCCTTAATTTCTAAAGATTTCCTAACACATCAATTTGTAAAAATATGCAATAATAATATGAGGGCAATATGAATCGAGAAAAGCAGAGGCAAGTTACTCTTAAATATATTTTTAAATGCTCAATTGCAATCCTGATCAGAAAAATGCAAATCAAAACTACTTTGAGAAATCATTCTTTATAGCATTATTAAAAACTACAGAAAGATTTGATAATCATATTTTAATGGCAGTGTGGGAAAAATGATATCTTCTTTGGCGTTCAATTTTGCAATATCTACACAAATTAATATGTATAAATTTTATCCAATTCCACACTTTAAGGATTTAACAAAGGACATACTTGACCATATGTGAATTACATATGTATAGTTTGGGCATTTTTGCAGATGTATGTATATATGAATGCACATATATGTTAATGTTTACCTGAAGATTTTTTTCACTGATTTTTAGGGATAGTGGAAGAGAGAGGAAAAGACAAAGAAACATTGATATGAGAGAAGCACATAGATTGGCTGCTTCCTGCATGCCCCTGACCAGGGCCCGAGCCAGAGAGAAGCCTGCAACTAAGGCATGTGCCCTTGGCCAAAATCAAACCCATGACCCTTTGGCTCATAGGCCAACTCTCTATCCACTGAGCCAAACCATACAGAGCTGTAGAATTATTTTTAATATCAATATTACAGAAAAAGGGAGGGGAGATAGAGGAGAGGAAGAGGATGACCAGATTACTAGTAAATAATATAATATTATACAACTAGTAAAAATAATGAGGCAGCTTTATAGATACTCATATGGAAGAATTCTGTGTTCTTGAATTTAAAAAAAAACTGACAGAAGGTACCTTGTATTCATGAACAGTTTAAAAATTGACATACATGTATGTATGAATACATATATGCATGTGTGTGCATGTATTTACACACACATATGTATACACACACGCGCACACACACACACACACACACACATATATATATATATATATATATATATATATATATATATGCAATTTTTTTGTTAAATTCACTCTTTAGAGCTCCAGGGTGCCAGATGGTGAGCCAAGGTTCAACCCGTGATCACACGGGAAGAATGTGGCATTCTTTGAAGAGATACATGGAGAAGGAAAGGCAGTACATAGACAGAGAGAGTCAGGACTTATATGCTTATATAAGGGGCACAAAAGAGGAAGGCACTGGAAAACAGGAGATACTGATGCTTATGAGGGCTGCTTGCAAAGTTGTATTGGGATCTTACATTTATTTGTCACTCTGCATATTGGTAATCTAGAGTATGCATTCACAGGGTGGACTAGAGTCAGTTTGAGCCCCATGGACTGCATGGCCACACTAAATGGATATTGAGACAGCAAAGGGGTGTGTGACTAAGCACTGGACACTATATACATGTAACTTGTCACATTTTTTAGGAGGATACAGGATAGTCTCTGAAGTGGCTAATATGTGCCTGAAGGACAAGTGTGGGAAAAGAGAAATACAACCTTTTCTACTTTTTAAAAAAATCATACTAAATACTATATATTCAAATTTAATAAAACCTTATGGACCATATGTTGTTATTATTTTTGAAATACCCTTGCATATTAAATATTTTTATGAATAAATCTCATTGATTTTTATTTATTTTTTTAACACGTCATGCCTTTTTGTTGGCCTCCTGGATGAATTATGGAACTCACATTTTGATATGTAGACCATAGTACTAGTTTGAACACTGAAGGGTGCCAGACTAAAGGGACTCATTTTACAAGGGGAAGGAACAGGGAGGGCAAAAGTAATGGAGCAAATGTTAATTAAATCAATAAGAAAATGACCTAAATTAGTTTGTAAATGGCTTTATCATCATTGAGATGTGGGTAAATTATAACTAAATATGACAATGCCCTAGTCAGTTTGGCTCAGTGGATAGAGCATCAGCCTGCAGACCAAAGGGCCCCAGGTTTGATTCTGGTCAAGGTCATGTACCTTACTTGCAGGCACATCCCCAGTGGGAGGCAGCTGACTGATGTTTCTCTCCCATTGATGTTTCTAACTCTGTATCTCTCTCCTGAGGCTGGCTGACCAACTTTCCATATCCTTTCCCCACATCCAGCCAGCCCTAATTGGCCCCAATCAGTGTGGACTGACTGGACCCCACCCATACAGGAATTTGAGTACCAGGCCTCTAGTAAAATCAATAAAAATTAAAAGATTTTTTTTAATCTTAGGAAATTCGTTTAAAATACAAACAACTTATTTTCAACATTAAACTCTTTAGAGTATAAGTTACAGATAGTTTGTTCGTGGTTGTGTAAAAATGAATACAAGTGATCAGTGTTCCTAATGTGAGAGGGTTTTTCCTGAAATCATGATAATAGACATTTCTTTATGAAGTATAAAAAACATGGCCAGGATCAGGATTCATGGGTCCTAGATTTACGGTTAAAGCTATCCTTGGGAAGTTAGTTAAACTCTAAATCTCAGTACTTTTTCCAGCATCATGAGGGGTTTGCTCCATTATCAGTACGGCCACTTCCTAAAAACTATATCAAATGATGAGCTGACGTTCCTGTTTCTTCTAGCACCAGTGTATGTGGTTTTATGGTATTTCAGTACACTAGCAAGGGGCAAAATAAATTATTTGTTTGTATCTATTCCCTACTGTCTAAGGATCAGATATCTGAAGTGGCTATAAAAGAGTGTCTGGTCATAAATTACTCCTAGGGATTTTTCTCACTTTTAGTTTTGAAGCCGATTACCCACAATGTGGTGCCTGTTGTTTCACTGCCAAAGCTGGGGTTGATGGCTGCCGGCTTATGGGAGGATATTTTGCAGATAATATCTCCCTCTCACATGTAATAGAACCTACAGTTTCATATGGCTCTTCTCATTTTTATATGTAGCCACATACATACAACATAGCTATTTTAGATTTAATTAAAAATAGGCAAATCATATTTGTTCTGAACATTGCAGAATAAGGTAATGGATTTAGTTTCCTGAGGGATTTCAGACCTAGGAGGCAGAGGGCAGTTGAAAAATGAGACAATTGGGATGCAGATTTTAATCAGAGTTTGATTAGCTAAATATGTCCACTGAAAATATACATACAGATGCAGGCACATACCAATCAATAAGGTGTTTCATGGTGACAGAAATAAAGTAGTCATGAAAAATAAAAAGGAAAACAAAAGAAAAACTCTTCAGGATTTAGCAATGATGCCAGAAGTAACCATTATTTAATTTAAAATGCGCACATCTATTCCTCGTGGTACGAAGAATAAATAGATGTTTATGTTCTTTGGTTCATATGTAGCAAAATCAAGATCCTTTGCCTACCCTGTAGATAACCTGCAGAGTTTCCTAAAAAGGTAGATCTCAGATATCATGTTAGAAATCATTTTGTACAAGGTTTGCTTATTTTTGTCTGGCTTCCTCTGCATGGTTTCTTCTCTTCACAAGGATACTCATTGTAATATATGGATTTTATCTCATTTGCTAGCTGCTTTTATTTTAGACAACTGTATTTTTTGGCTATACTTCTGGAGATGGATGAACATATGCAATTCTTAGTGTAATTGTCAGGAATTTTGTTCTTTGCTCTCATATAACCACCCAATTTCCAGAAAAATGATCAAAATTTATCATCTTAAATAAAACAAATTGGAAAGTCATACACACACTATATTTATATTTTAATTATTGTATGGAGTATAATCATCCACTTATATTAATTATTATTCTTTACCATATAACCATTATATTTTCTTTCCAGACATAAAAAATAGAATGCAATTTATTTCTTTATTCTATTTATTTCATATTATTTTAAGAAATTTTAAGTGACAAAAGAAATATTATATTTAAATCGTATGTGTATAAACATGTAAATATATTTCTGTGCTTTCCTCTAAGATTAAGAGCAAAATATGTTTAGTGACTAGTGTCTAATAAAATATTAATATGCAAATTGACCATCACTCCAACACACAAGATGGCAGCACCCATGAGGTCAAAGATGGCTGCCCCTAAGTGAACACAAGATGGCCACCACAAGATGGCCTGCAGGGGAGGGAAGTTGGGAGGGACCATGCCTGCAAAGAGGGTAATCAAGCCTGCAAGTGAAGGTAGTTAGGGGTGATCAGGTTGGCAGAGGAGAGAAGTTGGAGGTAAACAGGCTGGCAGGGGAGCCTTTAGACATCAATCAGGCTGGCAGGGAAGTGTTTAAGGGATGATCAGGCTGGCAGGCAGAAGAGGTTAGGGGCAATCAGGAAGGCAGCAGGTGTGCAGTTGGAAGCCATCAGTCCTGGATTGTGAGAGGGCTGTCCAACTGCCCGTTTAGGAGGTCCCAGATTGAGGAAGGTGCAGGCTGGGCTGAGGGACACTCACCCCCATGCATGAATTTCATGCACTGAGCTTCTAGTTTAAAAATAAAAGCCATAGATTTCTGGGCATAAATTTTGTATCCTGCTACATTGCCAAATTGATTTATTAAGTGTAATCGTTTTTTTTGTTGTTGTTGTTTTTTTGTTTGTTTGTTTGTTTGTGTGGTTTTTTTTTTATGGAGTCTTTGGGACTTTCTAGGTACCTATCATGTCATGTGCAAATAATGACTGTGTTACTTCTTGTTTTCCAATTTGGATGTCTTTTATTTCTTTGTCTTATCTAATAGCTATGACTAGCACTTCTAGTACTATGTTGAACAGGAGTGGTGAGAGTGTAACCTTATCTTGTTCCTGTTCTTAGGGGAAATAGTTTAGTTTTTAGTATGATGTTGGCTGTATGTTTGTCATTTAAGACTTTTATTATGTTGAGGTATGATCCCTCTATTCCCATTTTTCTGAGGGTTTTTATCAAGGAAGAGTGTTGGATTTTGTCAAATGCTTTTTTTCTGCATCAATTGATATGACTATGTGATTTTTATCTTTCAGTTTGTTTATGTGATGTATCCTGTTTATTGATTTGCAGATATTGTGCTGGCTTGCATCCCCAGGATAAATCCTACTAGGTCATGGTGTATGATCTTTTTAATGTAATGCTGGATCTGATTTGCTATGATTTTAGCATCCATGTTCATCAGACATATTGGCCTGTAATTCTCTGTCTTTGTAGAGTCTTTATATGGTTTTGGGGTTAGGGTAATGCTGGCTTCATAGAAAGAGCTTGGAAGTGTGCCTTCCTCTTGACTTTTTTGGAATAGTCTGAGGATGGGTTTTAGTTCATCTTTGACTGTCTGGTAATACTTCCTTGTGAAGCTGTCTGGCCCAGGGCTTTTGTTTGGTGGAAGTTTTGATGACTGCTTCAATCCCCTCCATAGTTGTTGGCCTATTCATATAATATTCTTTTATTCTTCCTGATTGAGTTTTGGAAAGTCGTATTTGTCTAGGAATATGTCTATTTCTTCTAGGTTGACCAGACTGTAGTAATATAGTTGTTCATATCATTTTATTTTATAATTATTTGTGTTTATGTGGGGTCTGTTACTACCCAAAGCAATCTATAGATTCAATGCAATCTCCATTGAAATACCAATATTTTAATATTTCACAGACCTAGAAAAAACTCTCCAAAACTTATATGGAATAATAAAAGACATGGAATAGCTATAGCAATCTTGAGGAAAAAAGAACAAAGTAGGAGGGATCTCAATACCTGATATCAAGCTATATTACAAAGCCACTGTCCTCAAAAATGCTTGGCACAAGAACAGATATATAGGCCAATGGAACAGAACAGAGAACCCAGAAACTGACTCACGGCAGTATGCTCAATTAATATTTTACAAAGGAGGCCAGAGCACACAATGGAGTCAAGATATTCTCTTAAAAATGGTGCTGGAAAAATTGGACAGATACATGCAAAAAAAAAATGAAACTAGACCACCAACTTACACCATACACCAAAATAAGCTCAAAATGGATAAAAGACTGAAATATAAGATGGGAAACCATAAAAATCTTAGAGGAAACCACAGGCAGCAAAATATCAAACATATGTTGTACCATTATCTTCACCAATACAGCTCCTAGGGCAATGGAAATTAATGAGAAACTAAATAAATGAAACTACTTCAAAATAAAAAGCTTCTGCACAGCAAAATAAACCATCAACAAAACAATAAGAAAACCCACTTCATGTAAGAACATGTATGCCAATATTATCTCCAATAAGGGTTTAGTGTCCAAAATTTATAGTGAGCTCATACAACTTAATAAAAGGAAGATAAACAATCCAATCAAAAAATGGGCAAGGGACCTAAATAGACACTTTTTGAAAGAGGACAACAGTCTTATTAGCTAAAAAAGGGAAAGGTTTGGTCATTTTCATTGTCTGCTAATTGTTTGGATTTTGATATGAATACAGATTTTTGCTATTTATGTCTTGGCTAATTCAGTCACAGAGTGGCCTTGTCTCTTTTGGTGTTGAATGAAAAAAAAGTTGGTGTTCAATTGTAGAATATTATGTGTAACTGTGATATCCAGGCCAGCAACACCAAGCCCTGGCTGATCATGCCAGTCCAGGTTCCATTGACTAGAAGTGCTTTTCATATTCTCCAGAGTAAAGTATTTTGGGAAGAAATCTTCGCATAAAAGCACTTGTTATACCATATAGACCTGGCTCTTTTCAGGACATTTGCTCCTATCCAAAATGTCCCTGGAAACATTTGGTCCACACCGACCTATCCACACCACAATTATTGGACCAAGAAAGATGATAGTATTTTTTATGTTAGTCCTCTAAACTAGAAGTATACATAAGTGTTATGGGCTATTTGAAACCAGGGATGTTTCCTAAGTTTGGATGCTTTGACAGGAGCAAATATCAAGGACCATTTGGCATGGGTCAGATGTCTTTATGGAGGTTTGGGACAAACCCAATGTCCACTAATTGACCTGGCTACCCAGTTTTCTGTGGCAGAGTATATACGTCTAAGATAAAGAAGGGTAGGCTAAGATAGATCAAATATATATTGACCTTTTCTGCCAAGCCTCTACTTTTTTTGTACATTTCTAATAGCAGAATTATTACCCTGTTTTGTACTGGTCTCAGCCTGTCAATAATCAAAGTTGTGGCAACACCAGTCCCTGAGGTTCTTATTATGATTGAAAGATCCTTTGGCAATAACCATCAGGAAATTTGAAAAGATACAGGTGTATTACTTACCAAACCTGGAAATTATACTGCATACCAGGGACCATACAGGGAGGAGTGGGGGGGGGGAGAGAAAGAGGGTGGTTTAGAGAGAGAAAACGGTGGAAGGAGAGGAAGAGATTAGGCCTGGGGTTTTGCTTTTATTTGGGTCAAGGGTGAGGGCCTATAGTTTGTGGGTTTACTGCTTATTGTTGTATTTAAAACATGAGTGCAGGAATATTGATTAAAATATATAAAGGAAAAAACAAAGAAACAAAAACAAGAAGCCAAATGCTCAGTTATTAAAAGAAACTAAGATCTCTAAAAAACAAAGGCACTTTATGTGGCCTGACTTTTTTGTCAAGTCAAGTAGTTGGCAGTGTGTTCATTGAAGAGGGTCCTCTTTGAGCCCATCCCTCTATGAAATGGATCCATTGGTAATCAAAGCTTAAGTCAGGTATTTGCATTCCATAAAGAAGAATGAAACAAATTGTAAAGGCTTACACTGCACTGCATTGTCAGCAATAACAGCACTAATCAAATCGCAAGCCTCCTTTTCTAGTTCACGATACATTTTCATCAGTTCTTAAAAGTTCTATATAAATTGTTGCTAACATTAGAAAATTAGACTTAGAATTTTCTGCTATTTCTAATTTCTCTTTTTATTTATGCTGCATCTACTTGCTCTAGGATTAACTTATTAGTAATTAGGGAGAAGCTTCCTCAGGAAATTATATAAGATGCTATTTTCAACCTAAACTTTACACCCTCCTTTCTCTATATGTTTTGTAAATCTTTCAAAAAATATTGGTAGTTAAGAACTATTTGGAGGTGGAGGAATAGATTACAGAATAATTAGAAAGCTGAGGGACTTGTGGGGATTGGATATATAAAAAAATAGGATAGAGATCAACATTTTTTGTTACATTTTTGTATCTATATTTTTACAGCTTTATTTTACATCACCTTATGGAACTTGCACTTCTTTGTTGAATCAGCCAGTCCTTAAGAAGCATAGAAATTAGCAGTAGGGATAGGATATTTAAAAAATATATATTTATGTAAAACAATGACATACTCTAACACATTCAGATTTTTTAAAAAGGACAATCACATGATTAAAAATAAAAATAAAAAAGGCACATAACTGAATGCCAACCTACAGAGATTCCACACTTTCAGTATACCAGGAAATAAAGGACACCCTGTGGCTCAATCAGATTCATTGAGAAATGATATTGCTTTCCTGTAGAGATTTAATGGAACAGAAATAGGGTCAATGAAAAACCACATAATCCACTTTATTGGAGCCTATCCTTAATAAGCAAAATATTGCAAGCTGCAAAAATGTCATCATCTTTGCCTACCATCCAACCAAAGTGAAATTTATATACAGATCACAGAGCTTTTTTTTAAGAACTCAATTATACAGACTTGTTATTTCACCATGGAGACCATTTAATTCTATCACCCTAAATTCCTGAGTAAATACAATGTCTTTACTGATGCTTTTTCTCACCTGCGTTTTGCAGTTTGTTGATTCCCAGTGTGTATTTTCTGTAGTTATTTGTGAAATAACTTCTTGGTTGCTACCCAGCAGTTCTCAGTGGTTATAAATCAATTCCTTAAAGCAATTAATTTAAAACTTTAAGGCAGTTAATCCAGCCTAAGGCCTCCAAACTCATGGATCACCAGCTGGGTTTATGGAAGCCATCTGGCATATACTGATTTTCCCTTTTTTCTTTTTAAAATTTGCAACATAGATGGTTCAATCAAGATCTTTTCTTAAAAGATTCAGGACATAGAATCTCACTCCGAAAGCCATCTAAATGTAGGTAAGTATGGATATATATATATATAAACTTAGGTTAATACATTTCATTTGGGGAATAATATTACAGGTTATCCTTGAGGGGAAAAATGTCATTTTATGAGTGTCACTTTTACTTTTTTCTACTCCTCCATATCCATTTTTTCAAGTGTCAGAAAAGTCTACATTTTGATTCAGCAATTCTCAAACTTTTAAGACCCAATAACATATTTTAAGAACAAAAATTTTATAACAAAGTTTCCTATAGTAAAATAAAATTTATAGATTCTGTAGCTTACCTAAGTAAGGGAAGCAAACCAATGCAGTTCCATAAATATAAGTTGGATATTAAAACAATAATAAATAATAGTTTTCATTTTAACTTGAGACATAATTACCTTAGAAGTAATGAACGAGTGAGATACTTATAGTTCAACATAAAATCACAATGAATGAGGCAAACACAGAAAGGTATTTTAATAGATTCAAATTTTGAGTTCACAAGAAGACGGTTTTTAAGTTGCCATTTCTTCCTTTCCACCTCATCTTAGTAATCAGACCAACCTCCTCCATTTAGTCCCCCTTCCCACCTGCACCCTCTGTCTTAGGTCAGAGGTGGAAATTCACATCACAGTAGAGCAAGCCACTCACAACATCTCATAACCATAATAAAAACTCTAAGCTGCCCATATCTTTTTGTTCTTGCTTCTCTCCAGACATAACCTGAGCCTTCCTCCTTGGAGGAATCTATTTCCTGTTTACTATGCGAGTAACACAATTTATTTCACATTCGGGGGATGGGGATATATCATTAGATTTCTGGTTCATAAATCTTGGTTGCAGGAGACGTTGTGTCCCTGTATCAGCAGATGAGACTAGGTGGCCACATTAAAGAAAAAGAAAAGAAAAGATCAAGTTGTCTATTGTTGATTATTTATAAACTATAATCCACTGTTTTATCGTTGAGGGTATGGATTTTTAAAAAATAGTAAATGAAGTTTAATAAAGTTTTAAGAAAAAATTTACCTATTCATTTTCTATTTGAAAATAGCTAAGACTCAGAGTGTTTATTGCCTTTCAAGCACTATTGTATGTTCTTTTTAAAATATATATATATATATATATATATATATATATATATATATATATATATTATGGGGGTGCATTTACGGAGAGGAAGGGGGAGGGAGATAGAGTTACACACATTGATGATAGATAAACATCAATCAGCTACCTCCTTTACATCCCCTACTGGGGTAGTGCCCACAACCAAGGAACATGCCTTTGACTAGAATTGAACCTGGGACCCTTGAGTCCACAGGGTGATGCTCTAACTACTGAGCAAAATCAGTTAGGGCTATTGTAGGTTCTTTACATTTCACTCATCACAACATCCCTGATCATCACAAGTTTACCAACAGGAGAAACTTGTGCAGGAGTGTAACTTGCCAGAGGCCATGCAGTTAGTGATAGATCCAGAATCTAGAGTCTAGAAGTCTACACTATATTGGATCTAAGACACTTTTCACTTACGTGCACTCCAGCTAGATTCTAGCCTGAGGTGATTAAGTAAAAAGTACGTTTTCATTCCACACATCTCAGGCAGAACAAGCAACAGTTGACAAAATGCAGGACAGTATTGAGTACTTCACCCTGCAGGACCGGGGCCAGCTAACTGCCCAATGGACCTTATCACGGGACACCATTCCATCGCACAACCTACTGGAGTTGTTAAAATAAAAGCACCACCAAGAACTTACAAAATGCCCAGAGTTGGGAGTATTTTTTTCTGTGGACACTATTGTATTACATTGTGTATGAAAATGAAAGTATGGGATAAAAATATGGCAAATTGCCTATTTATAAGCATCAAAAACCCATCTACCGGACAGGGATGTCTAGGAGGTAAGTGTGATCTTGAACAAGTCATAAAAATTCCCCACATGTATACCAGCATTGCATCCCAAGTTGGTAGATGTTAGACGTTTTTTCAGTGTTTTTATTCAGGGCACTGGAAGCTTGGATGGCACGTAGTGTTTCCAGAACTAGATGTTGGTATTTTTACTTGCTATCTCCAGCATTTTGTTATTACACACAGGTCTAGTTTAAATACCTATCTTTGTCTCTGTCAATTTTGGTCTCACATTTCTACTCTTCCAAGTCAGTAAGCTCTAGACAAAGGCCTTAGCAATTGATAAAGCAACTTAATATTATTTCTTATTCTGCATTTATTTAAGCTTATGATCAAAGTAACTGTATTTGAAACTTTCAAAGCAATTAATCTCAAATAGCTTCAGAGATTTTTTTTTTTTAATTTCAAAAGTCTCCAGGTATCACTCTGTCTAAAATTATAAAAATGAAGCTATGACAAAGTCAAGTTTACCAAAACATTTGTAAAGTGCATATTTCTCCATATATTTTTGTCATTCGGGACAAATTATATTGACAACTCATAAAACTATTTAAGTAATGACAAAAAAATTATTGATATTTTTCATGTTAATGTTAATACTTTCTCATTATTTTAATTCTGGGTTTCTTTGGGTGTTTTTTGCATCTTTTTTTTTTAAAAAAACAAAACTACTATATATTTGGTATTAATATTTGACACAGTGAAGCCTGAATTGCTCTTATACCTTAAAAACCAATTTTTCAAGTCTTATACTAATCCCCTATATCACAATGTTTGACCTTTGGGAACAATAGACTTTTTCTTTGGCTTTTGAATTAATTTAAGAATGATTTTCTACATTCTAATGCAGTAATGAATCACTGAAGGGATACTAGTGGAACAAGAGACTGTGTCAATAATTATTTATGACTAATTCAAAATTGTGTAGATACATCGTTTCAAAGTTTGGAGAAGTAAACATGGCATTCATCAGTAATGTTTTCATGCCAATGAGATAGAAATCGTTGAGCAAATCCTATAGCAAACATCACTTCTCAGCTGCCATTAGGAAAATGCTGAGCATCTTATTTCCAAGCTCTGGTCAATTTTAGTGGTATTCTCAAGATCAACTTCCTGTCAGAAGATGCTATAGAAAAAGCAAGTCAACAAATACAAACTGTTCTCAATGGGAAATTATTCTCAGACAAAGAGACACACTGTAAAGCTAATAATTAAATATCACCTTTAACTTGGCGATGTTTGACTTTGAAGTAGTGATGAACAACAAAACACAGTAATATAAAACACAGACAATTACTTCTACCCAAGTTTCTTTTTCCCTTTTAAATGATTTACTTACTTTTTTTTTTCATTGATTGAGCCACTTAAAATGCAAACTGTTTCATAGTTTAGTTGAAAGATAACTGGACTAGAACTCAAGGGCATTGGATTTCACTTTCAGGATTGTTTGCTGGCATGTCATATATTTTACTTATTGGGATTTGCATGGGCCCCCTTATATGAGAAATGAGGTTGCACTAGATAGGGTTTTTAAATTATGTTTGGTGGTGTCCTCTTTGGGCCATGGCGACAGTAGAGGGTGGGAGTGTAGGGAGTTGGGTAGCATGATTCTCCGCTTTGCACCTTTGTTTCAAACACAATAGATTTACCTTTGTGTACTCTCCTTGTGACCCTGATGTATCAACTTTGATTCAAAGCAGGTATTGGTGATTTACTCCTTTTCACGAAGGTTTGTAGATGGTTTTTCTCTAAATATTGCTGAAAATGAGAATAGCAAGCCTGAATTTCTTTCCCAGTGGCAAATAGGCTTTAGTCGAAGAAAACAAACTGTTAACGTGTAAGAGGGAAGAGTGTTATTGTGTAATGGCTTCCTATGGATTTGTGGAGGTACATGGATACAGAAGCCCAGGGTGGGTTTGCTATGCGGGTGATGGTGGGTGATGATTATAAACAATGTGTCAGCTATCTCAGCTCTGACTGCAACTGGTCCTCTCACTACACTCCAGACACCAGTTTTGAAGATGTGAACTATCAAAGGCTGGGTGTCCAGGTGTCTGCTAATACCTTATCCCACACCTACACCTTCAACTCTGCATGGCTTTTGCCTTCCTTATATCTTTTGTTTCTATTTTGAGATTCAAAATAATCCCTATTCGTGTTGCATCATTTTCTCCCGTTTTCATAAAGGGAGACTTGACTCTGATAGAAACCAAGGACAGTGTAAGAGATAAAACAGCTTTGGCCATACTTAGCAGCATGTGGAAATAACTGGAAGGAAGTTGGGATAAGCTGCTATACGCCTCAGAATATATTATAGGTACAAAGAGAGTGGGGAATTGCAGTGAAGAAGTGTAAATATAAAGATCTTCATCGTGACGCCCTGTAGAGATTTGTTTCAACTCTTTACAGAGGACCTCTACAATTCTATATTTACGGTTAGACATTTAATTTATATTCTGTGTACTATGTGCATCTCCCTATTTCACTGCTATGTTGCCACTTCCCAAGTATAAATAGTAACAAGGACTCAGTGACTCAGGCTGCTTCAATGCAAGATGAAATGATCATTTCCATATTAAAAAGTGGGCATTTTCACACTGAAAGCGGAGATATGAGCTGGTGATATAACATGGAGATTATAAATAAAGGAATGGCTTATATTGCAGAGAAGCACATCTTGCCTATCAAAGCCTAGTCAGGGGGAGCATGGGGCTTCAGGAAGTGGTCTTGACAGGAGGTGACAGGTCTCCTGGGAAATGAAGTGGAAATCACTAAGACATCAAGTCAAAATGTTCCCCTTCATCCCGGCACCCAGCTCTTTCATGAGACACTAACCACAGACTGAACAGAGGGCTGGGTCCCTAGATACTGTGTTTGATCAAGAGGTCTCAAAGAGAGAAAATTTCCACGGATATGCTCACACTGCAGGAATATAAGTTTCTCATCTTACTGGATGGCTGTATAATCACAGTCCTGGTGGATTTCACCCCTTCAGTATGTTACCTTTCATTTAAGAAAGACAAAGGTTGAAATTTGGTTCAATTGCTTAGACATAATGGATATTTGGGCCAAAGATATGATGAGGAGTACATTCTTTCTCTGGAGGTATATTTAAATAGACATGCATCACTGCACATCTATTTAAAGTTCTGACTAATGTACATTTTTCTAAAATTTTTTGGCCTCAAAAGCGCCCAAGATTGCAATTTATTGAATCTATAGATACTTTTCCATCAAATTTGTAATCTATACCCTCGAGAAAATTAACCCTACACCTGTAGTCTACTACAAGACCTTCACTTTGAACACATGTCAATGGCTTTCCTGATTAATTGCAAAATTTGGATTTGTAGGGTCAATGTTCTACACCAGGAGTGGATTATGTTAAAAGGTTGTTAATTCACTATTGATTACTGTTAAAGTCTTTGGCATCCTATGGAGAAACTCCTTTGGAATAATTTATGGGTGTTTGTGTCTATTATTAACTTTGAAAAAATCTTCATTTTGTGATTGTTATGTTTGAGATGCTAATGTTCAGTATGCCTTACCCTTATCCTACTCGTTATTGATATTTTGGTAGAACTTCCTTATTATTAATATAATGAAGAGTAGTTTTCACCAGGGTCAATATGAATTTATTCATTTTAGATCATTTCTTTTTAAATGCGTGTTTTAAAGGCAATATCCTATTCACAGATGAGATTTACATCTGTCTCTTATGAGTCTAGACCAAGCATGTCTAATTCGGGCTGCATGAGTGTTTATTTGGCCCGTGTTAGCCTTTGAGTTTGACATGGTTGCTCTAGACCCTCTTCAGTAGAGCAGTGATAGAAGATTTTTTTTTTAACATGAAGATGACACAGTGGTGTTTCCCTGAAACTCGCATACAAAGTTAGAGAGCAAACTTGGCCTTTCTTTCAAATAGAATGCATTAATTAGTTTTTGTCAAATCAAGATAACCTAAAAAGCTGAATCCTCATAATAAAAAAGATATTCACTAATGCATTGACACTTATTAAATTATTCTCTTTAAAGTTCAGAGTATAAACCATCCATGTGCATTTCACTCTTGTGATTATTGTTTAATTAGTAGATATTGTGGTCATGCAAAAAAAAATCAAAACAAATTAATGTTAAGTTAAAAATCTTGCAAAAGATATAGCATTTTGTGAGTCAAATAAAAATGAGCTTGGGTTACCACTAAAATCACTAGAATAGCTGACTTATGAATTAGAAGAATTAAAAATAAAAGAGAGATAGTTATATATACTCTAGAGGTCTGGTGCACCAATTCATACACAGGTGGGGACTGATTGGAGCTGGGCTAGCTGGGGGTAGGGACTGTGGGAGGTTGGCCAGCTGGCCCTGCTTCTGATTGGGCCTTTTGGCTGGGCACAGTGTCCATCATAGCAAATGGTCTTTCTGATCATTTGGGTCCTTCCAGTTCCTCTAGCTGCTTGGATTTTATATATATAGATAATGTAAAATCAAATCATATACTTGCATCCTAAAATTGGATGAAATATTTTACACAATGTTCTGGGTTTTTTACTATAATATTTTTATCATAAAAATAATATGTAGGTGTATCTTTTTCTACTTTAAGTTGTTCACATTAGTGTCATTATGGTCTACTTTATTTGCCCAAAGCAAAATCTGGGAATAATTCTCACTTAAATGTTTATTTTTATGTTTGATCACTTTCCAGGTTTGTTGATTTTTATTTCTCAGGGCTTCTCTAATCCATTTATTCTTACTCTTACCACTGATGGTAGTCTAAGTCAGTCTCTAATCAGCTACCACTTCATTTGTGCAAGCATTCACTAATCATCTTTGGCATTTTGAAGCATCTTGGTATAAACCTTGAGTATAGAACTCAGCATATGTGATGAGATTTTATATTTCTCACTCTCTCACTAAATTATTACCTTCTAAATTGTGAGGACCAAGTATTATTTATAAGCTTATCCCAGTGCCTATGAGCAATAGTATTTTAGAAAACATTTGTCAAAATAATGTTAACATATCTATCAAGGTCAGAATGAGAAGAGAAAAAAATATCCAGAACAATTGAGTATAAAACTGTGTTAATTTACAACATAAGATTAACTGAAAAGAAGATGCTGGTGTTCTAGTCTATCTTTAGTTCTTTTTAAAATATATTTTATTGATATTTTACAGAGAGGAAGGGAGAGAGACAGAGATCTAGAAATGTACATGAGAGAGAAATACCTACCAGCTGACTCTTGCACACCCCCTACCGGGGATGTGCCTGCAACCAAGTTACATGCCCTTGACAGGAATTGAACCTGGGACCTTTCAGTCCGCAGACCGATGCTCTACCACTGAGCCAAACCGGTTTTGGCAATCTTTAGTTCTGATTTAAAAAACAAAAAATACAAACTTACCAGATTTGAGTGGCTTAAGATTAGGTGGTTATACTGAGAATGTATAACCCATGGGTGATTTATAAAATAAGATTTATAAAATAATAAATGTGAGTTGTTTTAAGCCACTAGTTTTGTGATAATTTGTTAAAGCAGCAATAGAAAGCAAATACATATGGAAAAAAACACACACAAAGATTCAGAAATTATAAATAAGTTTACCCAAAGTCTCAAAGGGAATACATTACCGAGTCTAAATCTTTTTTATTTATTTAATTTATTGTAATTACATTTTACCCAGAGTATTTTACTTGTTTTTAGGGGGCATCCCATCATCCACATACGACTTTTATAATACAATTCAAGGTGAAGAAAACCCCAAGCTACATAAACAGACATCTATTACAAACTTGGGTTAGGAGAAGCCAAAGTCATATAAATAAGAGAGAGCAAAACTAGGTGTGAGAAAAACCCTTCCTGTATCAATCAGGATGATGGAGTTAGAGGCAAAAAAGAGTGTTTTAGAAACCAACAGAATCAAAATGATGCTTCAGGTTTCCTTAAACGACCAATAAGTTAAAGCTAAAGTAAATATGCATCTGCTGCTTGTTTGTTTGTTTGTGTGCTGCACTCAGCATGGCTAGGGATGAAACTAGGGGGATGGGGTGAAGGATTAAAGAAAACAGACAAGTGAATAAATCTGGCGCAAGGTTGGACACTGCTCTTGGATGGAGAGACAGTGCCACAACCTGCAAGCTGAGTATTTTATAGCCACATTCCACAAGACAAAGTAAGGGTGTGTGGTCAAGATGTTTACAATCTTCTTGTGGGTTTCGAATCTACTAAATTACATGCACCTGAACTCTGTCAAGCTTTGTTTTGGCAGGACTTGCTGCAATCCCTCAGCCTATATCACTTGGCCACCTGGCACCACAGGTTTGGACCATAAGGTCAAGCTTACAACTATAGCCTTTGGCTATAATTGTGCTGGGAGGGCTTTGCTCTCCAAGCTGGGACTTGCGCGTGGCTTTGCCATGAGAGAACTATGCCCTCTCATTAGTCTGAGGCCTGGACCTGTCCAAACACTGTAGCCGCTCTCCACAGTTTGTTTTATGTGATGATCAGTCAGATAATGCCACAGGCGGAGACAGAGAAGAGGCCCAGGAAAACAAAGTTTATCATACTCACATACTCACTGTTTCTAGAGAAGGCACACCATGCGGAGCCACCCGAGAAAGCAGAAAACACTGGTGAGGGGAAAGTCCCAGCCATCGCCTTTATTGAGGTTTCTGCGTGAAGAGCAAGGCAGGGCAGAACAAACAGTTGAAGATTGGCTAGTTTAAATAGTTTCTTTTCTTTCTTTTTTTAAATATAATTTATTGATTTTTTACAGAGAGGAAGAGAGAGGGATAGACAGTTAGAAACATCGATGAGAGAGAAACTGCCTCCTGCACACCTCCCACCGGGGGATGTGCCCGCAACCAAGGTACATGCCCTTGACCGTAATCAAACCTGGGACCCTTCAGTCTGCAGGCTGACGCTCTATCCACTGAGCAAAACCGGTCTCGGCTAGTTTAAATAGTTTTGGCAGGTCTTGGAAATAAGGGGTAGACAACAGCTGAGTAGTACATGGTCTTAGGTGATTAAAGGTTCAGATCTATCGCCTCTTGGAGTGCACAGGCCACATAAGAGGAGAAGAGTTTCTGATCGATTAGTTGCATAAAGTATACTTTCAGCTGAGCCTTTTGATGTCTCAGAGAATTGGCCATCCTCACTGGCCAGTCTCTCCTCAGCCAGAAAGTATTTTTTAGCATGTGAAAACATGATCATATTCAGAACATAGAACATAAATAATGCAGTAGGGTAAGAAATCATTATGACTCAGTAATAGAAATTATTACTAAATGTAACAATGTTTAAATCTAATCAGTAAGATGAACAACTTCATTTACCAAAAATACTTTCAAGGCTGGGGGGAAGTCAGTCAGCGGGAGAAACAGTATGCCACCGGCCTTGAGCATCCTTGCCTATTCTTGCTGAGTATGCGGGGCTGAAAGCTCTCTGGCCTGAGAGGTTTCTGTAGGTGATCACATAGGTAGATATGAAGGTCAAAGAATGACTGCTGTGTAACCGCTCGCTCCCCTGAGTGCGTGGGGAGTGGGTGAAGGAGGATGAGACGCATTTGGCATGTTTGCCATGTGACACAATGTGAGCACTTTGGTTAACATATGCTGGGCTTTAGCCCTGGGTATCTCACCTGTGAATAGTATCTACCTTGCAAGTAGCATGTACCTTGTCAAAGATAAATAATGCCGGGTGCTAGGTAAAGGGGTAAGGACAGATGTTAATCATAATATACTGTTGCTCTAAGGGAAATAGTTGAGCTTGTACTGAACTCAATTTCAATTTGTGCAGAGGTGACTGTTTTTGAAAGGGAGAATGAGGGAATGAGAAGAGGGGTGAGCCGGGGCTCAGCAGAATCAGTGAAGTAAAAAATTACAAAAGTCCGGAGGGACTGTTGGTCCTTGTGAAAACCGCCTGGATGTGCTGGCTGCTGTTAACGGAAACTGGGCTCTGATCCTCCCCCAGAGGCTGGGACACAGCGGCCTTATCTTCAGGCTGGCTGGCACGGGCAGCGAGTTGTTTTGGTAGCCTTGAATCTTAACAAGCAGGCACTCTAACACGGGCTAGCATTATCCTAGGAATGTGGCCTTGCGCTGTTGGAAACCATATTAGTGTTTCGTTCAAGATTTTCTAGGCCAAGCTTGAGGTCTGGTTGAGAACAGGGCTCAGAAGATTCTGGTCAAGGAAAGAATCTTTGCCAGCTTTGACCCATCTCTCATCTCTTCACTTTGGTGGAACTGAGGGCAAGGGGAAGTGGTGAAAATATGCTGATACGTATGCTCTTTGCTTCTGTGCTATAATAGTCTTTTCTCTCTTATTCATAAGTTTTTGTCTTCTTCACACTCATGACACTGGCAAGAATATATTCGCTTGCAAGTAGGATGCAGTCTCAGAGTGTGCACAGTTTTGTTTTGTTTTTAAATCCTATGTTTTCTTGATTTTAGAGGGAATCAAAGGGAGAAAGAGAAAGAAATATCAATGTGAGAGAGAAACATTGATTGGTTGCCTCCCATACTCACCCTGACCTTGGATTGAACCTGCAATCTGGGTATGGGCGCTGACCAGAAATCAACGTTGGGACCTTTCGGTTTATGGGACAATAGTCGCTCGGACCAACTGAGCCACACTGGCCGGAGCCCTTCACAGTTCTTAACAGCCATTAACTTAGAGAAAACATTTGGTATACCTAATACTAATAAACACTTAGTATCAATAATATGTAAAGAATTCTGGTGAATCAGTAAGAAAATGAAAAACAAAATGGAAACATGCATAAGAAAGGATTGGCCATTTAAATAGGAGAAAAATATTGAACATGCACATATAATATGTCTCAGCTTCATTTATAATTAGTGAAATTATAAATAAGCTCACAATTGGATAAGATTTTACACTATTTAGTTTGACCACAAATAAGATGTGTGATGATATTCAGTTTTGGATAAGATATGGAACAATGGGAAATTGTATGATTTGTTGCTTCAAGTATGAATTGATTATAAAACAACACTTCAGAACAGAATAGCATTTACTACTCTAAAATACAATACAATACAGTTCCCCTTTCCCACAGGGGATATGCTTCAAAACCCACAGTGGATGCCTGAAACCGTGAATAACACCAAACCCTATATATGCTATGATTTTCCTTATACATACATACTTATGATAAAGCTTAATTTATAAATTAGTAATAGCAAGAGGTTCACAGCAGTAACTAACCAAAAGGTGGAAAGTGAAACCATGGATGGGCACTGGGAATTACTGTATTACTTTGTTATCTTGCAAATGAAGGTGAGCTAAATATACCGCTCAATATGTGACTGCAGAAGTTTTCAAGACATATCACCCCCAATTATGCCCCTGTGGCATGTTAATTGCTTTGATCCGTAGGCACTTGAAAACTGCTGGTGGATGGGGAAGCTTTGCCTGAACTCCCCTTCTCTACTTAAAGGCAAATGCTCCAGAAGTAGCCCATTGCCATAGGGCCCCCTGGGAGTTTCGTCATTCGGGGCAGATGGACACTAAAAGTGGACACCACACCCAGACAAACTTTGTCACAAACTATCAGACCTCCAGTCTATTCTTCTAAGGCCTATTTAGCTCCCCTAAAAATAATGTCCTCCCCACTAAGCTGCCTACATCCCACCTCCCCTTTCCCTATTAAGCTTGAATTCTAAGCCACCTCAGCGAGTTATTCATTCTCCCCTGGGTATCTTTCATGAATATGTGAAGCATACATATCAAGAAACTTCTGTTTGCTTTTCTCTTATTAATCTTTCAGTACAGAGGTCTAAACCAGAACTCAGGAGAGTAGAAGGAAGACTGTTTTCCCTCCCTTAACACAAGAATGCAGAAAGGAACATGCAGACGATTATTAATAGCAATGCTGCTTATAAGGAAGTAGACTAAGTGTCACCCAAATGTCCATTGATAAGAGGGGATATGAATATTGAATTAAATAAATATCTTATAGCTGTGATATTGAACAAAGGAAAGACATACTCATTGATGTTAGTGCATCTTAGAAAAATAAATGTGGGCCGCCAAAAGCAAGATTTAGCATATTACACTTTATATATGAAATCCAGAATGAGTCTTGGTGGGTGTGGCTTAGTTGGTTTGGCCTCATCCTGTGCACTGAGAGGTTGCCAGTTCAGTTCTGGTCAATGCACCTGCCTGAGTTTCAGACTCGGTCCCCAGTAGGGGGCATGCAGGAGGCAGCCAATCCATGTTTAACTATCACATCAGTGTTTCTCTCATTCTCTCTAAATATTGATAAACTATTATTTTTAAAACATCCAAATAATACATGTTAACTTACTGAGTGCAAGCCATGGAGACAAAATTCAGTAAAATTCATTAATACCACGACAGAGATACAAAATTTGAAGTAACATACTAGTACATATATAGTCAATCTTTTTGGTAACATTCAAGTTAAATATGGTAATGTGACCCTCAGTATTTATTTCTATTATATTTTGTAACATATCTATCTATCTATTACAAATCAAATACTGCATATAATTTAAACAGCATGATAAATCAAATTAAACCTTAAGAATTTATACTGTACATAGAAGGAAAACAATGAATTTATAATTTGGATATTAAAACATAGTTTCTGTACTGTCTAAGAAAATAACTATATGGATAATTTCACTGAGTTCCTGAATTTCATTACAGTGTCTTTGCTTTCCTTTTCTTTTCTTTCCTTTATTTAAATTTACAATTCTAGGGCATTTTCATATTCAGTTCTCATAATTCTAAAGCTTTTGTTCTATCACTTAAACCTGAAAAGCCATATAAAAGTTCTCTTATTCCAAAAAATTTTTTGGGTGCTATTCTAACCAGTGATCTCTAACCATTTAATTATTATACTAGATATGCTCTCAAACCCAAGGCCAAACAGCATTTTTTTAAAATATTTTTTATTGATATTTTACAGAGAGGAAGGGAGAGATAGAGAGCTAGAAACGTCGATGAGAGAGAAACATCGACCAGCTGCCCCTTGCACACTCCCTACTGGGGATGTGCCCACAGCCAAGGTACATGCCCTTGACCGGAATCGAACCTGGGACCCTTCAGTCCGCAGACCGATGCTCTACCACTGAGCCAAATCGGTTTCGGCCAAACAGCATTTTAAACATCAGAGTCAGCATTTGCATTCACTCATTATACAAGCTTCTCAGTGATAAATATATACTTTAGATCGATGCTTGTTTATATCAAATTCTGGAACATAATATCTATGCCTGGAATGTATTAGTAAATATAGTTATAGAAACTTAAACTTCTGTGTTTTATTTCTTTGAAAATATTTTTTACCTATATTATTTATATTTATATCTTATTCTAAGTGCCCAGTCTTACACATCTGAATAGAATCAGGAATGTGCTAACTTATCCTGAGTTCATAGAAATAAAGTTTCTCAGGAAATTTGTGCATTGCCCTACATGTTAATTAAGTTTATTTTAACAGTATATGTGTCTATCTTTGCTAATTCTAACTTCCATGCTCTGCAGTGCATATAAAAATGTAAGAGCATTAAGTTACTGCTGTTCTAATCTAAAAGACCTAATTACAACTGTACAGTGGTTTTCTTTTCACTGTGTTTCAACAAATCAGCTGCAAGTCAAGCATGGAAAGTCATTAATCCTTGTTAGTTTTCCTTCAGGTACAGGTAAAATCGAACTTCCCAACTCCAAGAATTTGGCTCACCCTCAAGAATAAATACGTAACAGATTTATTTTTCATTTTACCAAGAAAAGTACCTTTCTCACAAATTTTGTGAACGGGAACTCTTCACAGAGTAGAATTTTGTGAGCAGTTATTTTAACCCATTAGTCCCTTTGGGTGTTTTTACTTTGCCAAATGTAATGGGAGTGAAGCTCTCCAGGGATTGATTGCTGAGCTGGAGGGGATACATGTTCTTTGCAAAACAATGAACTCTGTGTGGGTTTATCTTACCTGGCTCTTAATGTGGGTCTGCTTCTTCTCTTAAAGTCTAGCAGAACATTTAACATGGCTGTATAATGTATTCTAGAAAGATGATTTTTAATGATAGTGGACATGTTTCAAATGAGATAAAGAAAGGTATTTTCTCTACTTCAGTTCATTTTTCTTCCTTTTGAGGATCTACATTTGAGTAATTGTCAGCTAAAGGGAGAGTACTTAAGTGTGCCTTTGGTGATGCAGAGGTCTGCGGGCTCTCTGTCATTGTTTTGACATTTCCAGTGACCCACATGTATTTTATTTCTTACCTTTGTCAATGTTTTCTGGTTTCACTGAAAAGTTGCATAACCTGCCTCCTAATCCTAAAGGCGGTTAAAATAGTTTAGTTGGCTTATAAAATTAATTATATCCCCTTAATATATAAAATGGTACATTTTGAAAACATGATGCACTTTAACATGCTATTTATAATAAAAATATTTATGTGCCAAGAATTTAGCTTTTTCAGATGTGTCTGTTTATGAAAGAGAAAAACCAGAATAATAAGCCTTCCATCTTCAGAGCTCACTGTTTAGTACAGATTCCTCATCCTCTAGTTTGAAGGCAGTCACATAAAATAACTTGGCACATAAATAAATTCATGGAGGCATTTTTAAGCTGCATTAAATAGCTGTCAATAAAAAGGATGACAATGGAGGGTAGAGGGAGAATTTTAAAGTGATGTAGGTGAACTCCTTTATGATCCAATGGGGAAAATAAATATGAAAGCTTCCCTTATAATGAAACATAGAAATGCTAGATAAGATTTTGAGCATAGCATGGACTTTAGATAGATAAGCCCCTTAATTTCCTACACAGAAACTAAAAAAACAGCACAGAGTCCCAGATTTACTGTAATATTGTCATTATTATCAAGGTAGTGGCCCCCTCCCCCCCCCCTTTTTTTTAGCATTCGGAAGTATTTC
Source organism: Vespertilio murinus (assembly GCA_963924515.1). NCBI lineage: Eukaryota > Metazoa > Chordata > Mammalia > Chiroptera > Vespertilionidae > Vespertilio > Vespertilio murinus. Next base: position 67,031,321 of record OZ004708.1, read on the forward strand.
CTTGAGATCTAAGAGAGAAAAACTTAAGTTATTTTGTAATTCATGACTATGGAACCCACTGGAAATCAAGGATTCTTCTCTCACCCAGAAAGATTGGACAGGCTGAATTAATCAGGCACAGTGATGAGAAATTCCCCCCCAACACTCAGTGGGTGGCCTTTTGTGATGACAGACACAGTAGTGAAAGCTAAGATGTAGAACAGAGACTGGAATTATCCTGGGTATGAAACTTGAAAAAAATCTCCAAGAAAATACATGCATCAATGTATTGCAAAACACTAGACGTGAACAAATGATAGTGATTCCTAAAGGACAGGGCAAATGCAGTGCGAGCCCTACATTGTTCCAGCAATCTCCCTCACAGAACTTCCAGGGATCGGTGCAGAGAAAGGAAACTGAGAGGAAACTAAAAGTCCCCTTGGATTGAGAAGATGTTGCCAAGAGTCTGGGTCAATCAAGGTGGCTTGATTGGATGAGACTGTATGCCAGAGAAGAGATAACTGCATTGAGGGAGAATCCCAGAGATCTGTAGATATTTCTCCTGTAGTATTTAATAGTGTATTGGTCAACATATACAATGGTTTACAGTTGTGATTATGAGCAACAGTTTATTCTTATATTATTATTTATTATATATTGTATGATTTCCATAATCACAACTGTAAACCTAATTTTTCACATCTCTGAAATATATTCCTTGTGTATTTATGAAGATAGAAAGCTCTCAAGTTCATGCAGTTTACACAATTGCAAACCTAATAAAGGGCAAGCTATTTCCGTGGGCTTCAGAGTACTCTTCTACTATGTTGCCACTCTAAGGAAAATACAACATTCTGGAACTTGGTCTTCTGCTTTTGCATTGTTCTTAATTTGTTATATAGATATGTTGTGTGTGAAATGGGTAACATTCAGAAATATTTTATTTTATGTTTTACTTGAAAATCTTATTTTTAAAAGGGTACATGAAAATGCATATTGTATTTTAAAACATTTTTTTCTTCTTTTGAAAATATGCATTCAGTTATGACTAAAAACCATAGTTGAGGGTTAGCATTGGGCATACATACACAGACACACATACATGAACACAAAATATCCTTGCCACCTTTAAAACTCTTACTTACACAAAACTGGTTTTGAATTTTGAAGACTCTGCTATTATAAAAATATAGAGAGTTATTAGGAAAATAGTAATCAAATAAGCATACTAAATTATGAATACCTGAGGCATCTTTGTGTTTTTAATATTAGGAAATTATATATTTGGAGTGAAAAAACATGAGAGAGGAGAGAAAATATCTCAAAAGTAAGCATCTTATTGTATTTATCTTTACTTAAGCATCTTATTGTGTTTATCTGAATTATAGGTTAAATATACATTAAAATTTTAAAGTTTCAAAATGGCTAAGTTAATATTTCCATTTACTTTAACAATATACCTATACTATTTTTTGAAGAAAAGTTTGTCATGAAATTCAATATGCTCCCTTAAACTAAAATTATGGTTCATTATTATTTTTCAGTCTGGAAATGTAAAGTAAGTAGTTACTTGAATATATCTATATTATTATACTTTTTGATAAAACTGTGAAATGGTCTAGAAATAGACTTGTGGCCTGGCAGTGAGACAATACTATTGCTACTTGTGTCAATTTAATGAAAATGACTAAAAAGGCATTTAAGAACTATAAGAAGGTGTAATGTAATGCATTTATGGAATGCTGATTTATTTGTAATTAATGAAAATATCTATCTACTTCATCTATGCCCTTGTCAAATTTAAAAACACTTTAAATATTTTTGAATATTGATGAATAATTAATTGCAATCAAGGCATCCTTCATTGGAAGAATGGATAAACAGATTATAGTACAAATATACAATAAAAAAGTATTCAGAATATACAATAAAAAAGTATTCAGAATTAGAAAGTGTGTTGTTGATTCATGGATGCAATGGCTAAATCTTAAATGCATTTTTTTTAAATAAAAGAAGGTAGACTCAAAGGGCTGCATTTTATATCATTTCATTTATATGACAAAATGGAAAGCAAAACTATGGTGACAGAAAACATATCAGTAGTTTCCCAGGGGTTTAGAAAAGGTGGGAAATGGTCGAGCCCAAGTGGAAATTTTAGGATGATGGAACTGTTTTCAAACAATGACAGAAGTAGTAAATGCATGACTCTATGCATTTGTTAACATCAATACAACTGTACATCACAAATGTTTCAATGTACAGACACACAAGAAAGCAACCAAGATTTCAGGGATCTATGGATGGAATGTAGACTGCGATAAATAAATCTGACTGTTATAAATGTGTGGGATAACTACACTGAAAAAGAAAATAAAGGAGCTGGCTTTTAAGCAACATTATAAAATGGTGTTTTGACTGAATGTTATAGGGGTAAATACAAAAGTAACTGTACATAATCACTGCACTTTAGTTGGCAACTTTCCCCCATAGGGCTGAGGTTAACAATTGTGAATCTGCTTTACATGTACTGGCATTGAAAAGTAGATGGACGGTGAAGAGTGGTGGTCAGGTTTCTCTCTGTAGGAGCACAAAGTTAGAGGTAAGCAAAATGGAACCTTGAGGTACTAGACTAGAGTCACTATATACTCATGCTAGTATTTTGAAAGTATATATACAGATGTACTACACAATAGAGTTAAAGTAGTTAAGGAAAATATATGGATCAGCACACTCTTTCCCTACTCTACCTGCTGAGCAGGCCAAGAAGTAGTGACACCCGGTGACAGCAGGTACTCCCAGTGCCCAGATTTTGATTTCCAAACACCATGTAAATCCAACTAAAAGAACCAGGACTCCTTTGAGAAATGATATATCATAAGGCAAGTGTAAGAAGATCCAGGGGCATCATATAGTATCAGAACATAAGGACATGTTTTAAAATAAAAGATACCTAGGAGCCAAACAGAAGGAATTCCTAATAGCCAAAGATGGAAAATAATGAGCAACAAAAACATGAACATAATATTGATTTATAATACAAAGTATGAAATGCTATTGGTATAAAATACATAAATGTAAATGGGGACAACAGATAATTTCCTTCCTTCCGATTAGTGCATGCACTTGCTCCCCAACAGCAGGAGGAGCTTAGCCACCGCCCCCCTCTCCCTCCCCCCCCCCGTAATGCTGGGCTGTATTTAATGACTCATTTCCTAAGAACAGAGTATGGCAATAGAAAATTCACAGTGGGGAAACCTCGTGTACACTACCTACATCAAATGAACAAGGTTAATGCCACGATGTCATATGCCCTTCTGATGACAAATGTACAGGGCACCTCATCTCCGTGATAACTCCTTCCCAAATTCCATAAGCCACGTCTGTTCATAAGGAATACATCAGACATCCCACTTTGAAGGGCATTCTCCAAATACCTGACCAGTACTCCTCAAAACTGTCAAGATCATAAAAAAACAAGGGCAAACAGAAATTCTCACAGACTAGAAGAGATGAAAGAGACATGGCAACTCAATGCGATGTGGTATCTAGATTAAACCTCAGAACAACAACAGCACAATGGGGGCATTGATGGGAAATAAATTGGTGAAATTCAAATAAAGTATGGAGTCTAGTTAATAGTGGTGTATTAAAGTTGGTTTTTTAGTCTTGACACATGCACTGTGGTAAGATAATACCGTTGGAGGTAAAGGAACTTGAAGGTGCAGGATAACACTCTGCACTATCTTTGCAACCTATCTGTAAACCTGGAAAAATAATTCCAAAGCAAAATACTTAATAGAAAAATTCACGATAATCCCAAAGAATTTGGTTTTATTTCTCCCTCTCAAAGCCGGTCTTGGAAACTCAGAGCACATATTTGGAAGCATGCTCTTGCTTGTAGAGCTGAACTGGCTTACTAACAGGCTATGTACCTTCATGCGGAAACCCCCTGACAGCTTGATCTGTAGGCGGTATACCGATATAATGAGGTGGCCTTGGGTGTTAAAACTCATGGAATGCTATCGGTTGTAAAACAGGGGTCTACTGCCACAACCTGACAGTAACAGGCCCCAGAGAGAAGTGAACTAATGTGGAAAATATTAGAAATTCAGAGAATACCAACATAAAAAAATAAACTTTATACTCACTGAATCACCCTGTCTAGTTTACAAAGACATTTTTATTTCTACTCAGGAGTAAGCTACCCAATTTTTCTGAGGACCAGAGGTTGTTTATTGCATTGTACGTATTTCATAGCTTGATGCTATAGGAATTATTTCTGAATTATATATTAGAAAAAAAAGTGTCCTATTGTTAAAAACAAAGGTTTGTAAATATAAATTCCTGAAGAAACTCTGCTTTTAGTTGTGAAGATGAAGTGCTGCCATCGTTTCCCTTGCATTAGGGACTTGGTGACCTCCACTTGCTTATAGATGACCAAGTGCTGCATAATCACCTCTCTTCCATCCATGTCCTAATCCAGTGGTCGGCAAACGGTGGCTCAGGAGCCACATGTGGCTCTTTGGCCCTTGAGTTTTTAGCAAAGGCCAGCTTAGGAGTACCCTAATTAAGTTAATAACAGTGTAGCTACCTATGTAGTTTAAGTTTAAAAAATTTGGCTCTCAAAAGAAATTTCAGTCGTTGTACTGTTGATATTTGGCTCTGCTGACTAATGAGTTTGCCAACTACTGTCCTACTCAATGAAAGGCTTATTTTCACTACATGTTGCCATTACTTTTTAAATGTTTTGCCGTCTTTTTCAAGCCAATGCCAAATAGAAAGTAAATGATAAAATAAAAGGATACTTAAGAAAAAGATATATGAGTTCTACATTCCTTAAAAGACATTTGGGGTGAGATCTCAGAACTCTGAATTTTTCAAATTTTATGAGTATAACTCATTACTTATACCACTTATTGCATGATGTCTTGCCTGTACATTAATAATTTAGCAGCAAAGTTTATGAATATTTACAGTGAGTGAAATGAATAATGCCTTTGAAGATTTTGGCAACAAATGATCTCTATAGTTTTTGCCACAATATAGGCTCAAAACCTTACTAGTTTGCACTTTCTTTGTTTTAAAATTCAAAATTGCTGGTAAAGAATTTGAAACTTTATGTCTCTATTTTTTTCTCTCTATTAGAAACCACACATGTTTGAATCCCATGCTCACAGTTAAGTATATAGTATCCCAAATATTTCTAGTGAGTGATAATAAAAGAAAGGGTATTTATCCAGTTTTGTATAGCAAAGCCTCAGTTTTGTCTATCATCTTTGAGTCCCACCTTGTTTAGTATTTAGTACTCTCTAGAGATCCCAGCTTGTAGAATAAATTATATGATCACTGTGGTTAAAGGCCATTTTGTAAGGCATCTCTCTCCTCAGCAAAACTGAGGAGGTCTAGAGCCACAAGGCAAGCCCAGAGACTTAGTTGTGTGGAACACGTTGACTTAATTTAAAATAATAATAGGTTATCATTATTTGATTGAAAACAAGTTTCCAAATATCAGAATAATGTGAGTAATTTAAACATCAGTAATTCTCCAAATGCTTATACATATAGTGACAATACCCTGCCTTACCATTTCTACCCCAAGCTCCTGCTCCCCCGAGGCACCCAATTATGACATTTTAGGTATTTGGGGGAAAACTGATTCTCTTCATTCTTTCAATAGTTAGTTGTTAAGTATCTACCATGCAACATTCCATATGAACCACATAGCCTACTGGAGTAATAAATAATAAGTGATATGAATAGTTAATAGGAAAATAAGTAATACACTATAGGATAAAGAGATTATGGAAAACCATGGCAGGCACAATTATTATAGGTTCCAGGGGATAAAATATTGTGTGCAATTTAAAATAAGATATCCAGCCAAAACCAGTTTGGCTCAGTGGATAGAGCATCAGCCTGCAGACTAAAGGGTCCCAGGTTCGATTCTGGTTAAGGGCATGTACCTTGGTTAAGCACACATCCCCAGGAGGCAGCTGATCAATGATTCTATCTCTCTCCCTTCCTCTAGGTAAGAAAATCAATAAAATATATTTTTAAAAAATAAATAAAATAAGATATCCATGGTGAGTCTCTCTGAAATGCATATGATTGAGTGAAATTTTGGAAATGAAGTAGTTAGCTATGAAGGTTTCTGTGGAAGTATTTTACCAGGATGATGGTCTATTTTATCCTATATGATAACTAATATGCTAATTAGAGCAGATGGCGGAACAATCTTCCAGAATTAACAGTGGGGGGGAGGGGCGCACGAGGGCCCACAGGGCAGTAAGACAGCTGGGACTGTGAGGGTCTACTCTTGCATAATTTTCATGCATTGGGCCTCTAAATTATATATTGTTTTAAAATGTCTAAAAGCTTAGGAAACAATTACTTTTTCATTATTATGCTTTTGGTGTTCTATCTAAGATATATTTGCCTAAGCCAATTTCATATGGATTTTTCTAGAAGCTTTGTACCTTTAAGTTTTACCTTTATGTCTGTTATCCACTTTGAATTAATGTTTTTGCATAGTAAAAATTGTAAAAACACACCCCCTATTTGCCTAAGAATATCCAGATTTGTTGAAAGGGTAATATAATTCTCTGTTGTACTACATTTGTGTCTTGGTAAAGAATCAGTTCATATAAATGTGAGTTATTTCTATACTTTCTATTCTCTTTTTCCTATGTGTCTATTTTCATGTCAATGATATGCTGCTGTAATTACTATAGCGGACATGTGAATTATACATTTATATGCTATAAACCTCACAATGCATTGCTATTGTTAGTATTTTAAGAAAACAGTCGCTTATCTTTCAAAGAGGTTTACATAATAAGAAAATCATACTTTTCCATTTACTTATAACTATTTCTAGAGCTCATTTCTTTAAGTAAATCAAGTATTTGGCTCTTATCATTCTCTTTCTATATGAAAGATTTCCATTAATGTTTCTTGTAATGCAGGGATGATGGTGATAGTCTTTCAACATTTTTACATCTGCAAATGTCTTTATTTTACCATTTTGAAAGATATTTCTATCATGTATAAAATTACAAGTTAATCTTTTTGTTTATTTGTTTTAAAGATGTAACTCTCCCATCTTCTTGCTTACACTGTTTATAGCAAGTATCATCTAGTATTACCTCCATTTGTTCCTTTGCATGTAACAAATCTGTTTTTTTTAGGGTCACTTTTAGTAACTTTTTTTATCAATTATATTTTACCTTTGTATCATTTTCCTCATGCTTCCTATGCTTGGATTTAAATGAGTTTCTTGCATCTATGGGTTTATGGTTTTCATTAAGTTTTAAAATTTTAGCTTTTATTTTTTCAAATAATTTTTCTATTCCTCAACTCTCCTCTCTTTTAGGGACCCAGCTACCCCTAAATTAGTGGGTTTGAAGTTGTCCCACAACTCATTGAATAAGTCCTGGTCAGTGGCTCGGTTGGTTGGTGCATCCTCCTGTACACCAGAAGGTCAGGCCACCTACTTAAGTTGCAGGTAGGTTTCATCCCCAGACTGGGCACACTGGTGACACATAGGAGGCAACATATTGATCTCTCTCTCTTTTCTCTCTCTCTCTCTCTCTCTCTCTCTCTCTCTCTCTCTCTCTTTCTTTCTCTCTCTCTATTTCTCTCTATCTATCTGTCTGTCTAAAATCAATAAAAAAACATGTCATTGGGTGAGGATAAAAATTTAAAAAAATAAAGAAATACATAGGACCGGATTATAAAATTCAACTTTTAGCACTAATAAGAAAAAATAAATGCTGAGAACTTAATTTTTAATAAACATCACTGTAACATTTGTGGGCAAGCTAAATAAAAAGTTACTGAGGTTAGTTTAAATGATAAGGAAGATTCTACTTAATTAGCAGATTTTATGGACTGTCCCAGAGGAGCTGATGGAAATTTAGATCCCATGTGATGGGCTTCCTCTCTAGTTTGTTTCTTCCATCCCTTAATAAGGCCACATTAATCCAGGATTTACATTGTGTTCTGTTAATGTTATCCTATCTAATAAAAGAGTGATATGCAAATTGACCATCACTCCAACACACAAGATGGCTGCCCCCATGTGGACACACAATGGCTGCCACAAGATGGCCGGCAGGGGAGGAAAGTTGTGGGCAATCAGGCCTGCAGAGAAGGGTAGTTAGGGGCAATCAGGCTGGCAGGGGAACAGTTAGACGTCAATCAGGCTGGCTAGGGACTGGTTAGGGGGTGATCAGGCTGGCAGGTAGAAGCAGTTAGGGGCAAGCAGGCAAGCAGGCAGGCAAACAGTTGGGAACCAGCAGTCCTGGATTGTGAGAGAGATCCCAAATTAGAGAGGGTGCAGGCTGGGCTGAGGGACACACTCCCCCCACCCTCCCCATGCCCAAGTTCCATGCACTGGGCCTCTAGTGATATTATGTTCATCAATTCATTTCTTAATGGGAACTCCTTTGCCTTTATTTACATTACAAAATAGTATATATAGCCAGAGAATGTTCAGCCTTTAGAGTAAAAGTATAGCCTCAAAATAGATATTTTAAAGGGTTGTGTGCAGACATTTTAAAGTCTAAAAGTATGAATTACTTTTAATGCATTACAAACATAATCTAAGGAGTGCAGGCAATGATGATAATTGGTAAGTAGGATTCCTCAATGGCTAGGTATAAATCATTACATAGTAGATAAGATTTAGTCTTTGCTTCAAAACATTAAATGTTTATGCCATTGGAGCCTGTTAGATAAAGATGCTGTGGCTAATGGTGTTATTTTCTGAAAAGATGTGTGTAGCTGAAAGTGCTATTACAGGACTGTGATGTTTTGCCTCAGCCATTCCTGGGGGAGTCCTATTATCTGAAGCTCTGTGACCTTATAGATAACACCTTGCTTTTCTTTGAATAGAATCTGTGTCTAATTGCTTGGCTATGACTGCATCTCATTGTTCTCAAAGGGGGCATTAAGCTCTGGAAACATCTCTTTAGCCCACCTTCTGTTCTGTTCTCCTTCATTCAGCCTTTTTGAAAGCATTTACCTTGAAACCCTGATGCTCTGTTTTGTTGATTCTCATGTGGCTTTCGTGGAAAAGCTAATGTTCAGTGATTTTTTTTTTAAGTTTTAGGTTTGGATGCACTGCCTTAAAATAAGAATATGTCTCAACCATAGATGTCCCTAAAATTAAGTGAATCGTAGCCAAACTTTGATGTTTCAAACCCAATGTGTATTTCTTTCTTACATATGGGAAATGGCTTCTTTCTCAAGAAGGCTTGTTTCTATTCAAAGAGGAATAATACAAAGCACTTCCACTTGAACAACATTTTCCTGTTACTTGATTGTCAGCAGTAGACACTGTCATCCCAGTGATGGCTTACTAGCAGAAGATTGTTTGTTTGATTATATTTAAAGAAAATTTTCACAGATAACGATATACATTAATGCTTTTACTTTAAACTATATTTTATTAAGTTTAAATTCGTCCCTTTTTAAATTATGTTGTTCTTTTACTCTATTGATAAAAGCTTAGTTAACATAATGAACGAATGGAAATTAGATAGAGATTATAATTGATTTGCCTTTCAAACCGTTATACATTTATTTTCTATTTTTTGCTTGTGATTTTGGCAAATTTGATCTACTTTTATACTTTCTGGGCTAATATAGGCCCAGTTTAGGGATGAATAGTCCTGGCACTATTTTTAAGCAGGTGTCAGAAATACTGCGCTGATCATTTCTGGATTCGCACAGGATGTGCTGCCATCTTCTCTTCACGTTCCAGGGATTGTTTTCCCATTCACTACTTAATCATCCTGACACGGAATTGAGCCACAGAGAGCTAAAATGGCAATGACAATGTTTACTATGGTTAGAGCTCTCTGGAGAAGAATGTCCCCAGTCAGAAATTAAAGGAAATAGAGGAACTGAAATGGTACAAACATAACCTAAAAATAGGGTGCAATCCACAGAAGTGAGTAGGACATCAAGGATGCCACTGTTCAGCCCTCCACATTGTAGAACTCGCCTTAAACATCTAATGTGTGGTCTGTGACTGAAATTCAGCCAGATTTCTCTCTTCATCCCAAGGACTGTCTGCACAACTTCTGGGGTGCATATACTGCATTTTGGATACCACTGATTGATTATTTGTTCGCATCACTTCATGAAAACATAAAACATATACATGAAGAAACTTGTTATAGCTGAAAATATAAAATACATGAATACTAGTCCATATTATTTATTTGAATAATAAATGTGCAATAGGAGATAGAATTAAATAATAAAACAAAATTTAAAATGTATTAGATTAGCTAAGGCATTATTTTCAGGAAAATTGAAGATTAGACAAAGATAACAGGGAAATAGAAATTAGGCAGAATTACTAAAAAATAGAGAACTAGACATAGCTTTGCAAAAATTTTGAGCTGTTTTCATAAAAAGATGACACACAAGTTTTAAGGTGGAAAAATCAGTTATTTTTAGAAGTGAAGATAATTAGATGAGTATCTTTTTTTCAGTCTGATTGTAGGATCATGCTTGATAGGGGAACAAAATGGGTAGGCTTTGAACAAAAGGTTATGATCCAGTACCCAAACATGAGTCCAATTCATATTAATATTAAGAGACAATAGAAAGACATAGTGGAACATGCACCAAATTAGAAACCATGACATCTATGAACCTTCTCTATGGCAATAATTTAAGGAAAATACCTAACCAAGAAAAAGGACCAATGGTATAAAAATAAAAGTAACCATGGACTTTTGCCTTCTCCAGTAGGACGTCACTGAGGGACTTGCAGCGAGATGGCTGAAGCAGATGCAGTGTACCAGTGCTGGTCAGCTCTCAAAACTGACGAAGGAAAAACTATTTACAGTGCAGTCAAAATTGCACCAGATTTGGGAGAACCAAGATGAACAAAGGAGAAGTCCCAGACCAAAGTCAGGCAGGGAAAGAGAACCAGAACCTCATGAAAAACAAGTCGCCATATCGCTGAACACTTTACCCAAAACAAAACTTTGGAAGCAGAACCTTTGGGAAGACAGAAAAGCTTTCCTGAACTCTGCTTCATTATCAAGTCCAGGACAGCTAAGTTCATCTAACCGTAAGAGGAATAAATGTCTGGATGTCAAATCCCATGCAAGGTTATTGGGAGAATAAAGAACAGACTACTATCCCTGCAGACAAGGAGAGCAAGCCAGGAAGAGATGCCCACACACAAATCTAAACTCTAGCCTACTATGTTAAAATGAACCGTGAGGTGTGAATATTATAATACACAGCTTGGAAGAGCCATGCAAACCAGAACTAGACTGACAACTGAGGTCACAGAACTCAAGAATTAGAAATAATAGGAAAAACTATGTCATAAAGGAATACTAAAGTTGAAAGAACACAAAAGTAGCAATGTCAAGAAAATAATTCCCTAAGTCAAATAGTAAGTAAAATAATATAAGCATTTCAAATAACTATTAAAATTAAAGAGATAAAAAAGTTTAGGAGAAAAATTGGAAAGGTACTGAAAATAGACAAGGGAAATTAACATACAGTTATAAGAATCACAGAAGAAAACCAAAGCAAGAAAATAGAGAACGTACAAAAATCCATAATTTTTATAAAATCCTGACTATAAAACAAGTAAAAAAATGTTTTTAAACTACATATATATTTTGGGAGCACCTAGAAAAAGAGCACGTGTCTTACAAGGGGGAACTATATTATCAACCTACATTATTACAGCAACACTGAAGCTTATTACACATGTCAATGAGATATATGCTACCTACATATTAAATGGAACATGTAGCTCATTATTTGAGTGCCAGGATATTATGAAAATTTGATAAGTCTATTGGAAGAGTTTGTACATAAGCTTTAGTTGATAGAGTAGAAAGCAATTTAGTTCTTTCTATTTGATCATATTTCTAATGCATACAAAATTTCAGTTAGGCACTATGAGTTATCCTCGAATTGTCTCATCTTGATATATAAACTCCTGAAGGGAAAAAGAAGTGGTCAGACATTTCTAAAGTGCAATAAACTTTCCTGCAACACTACTATTCCCTTGCCTGCTAATCTAGCACTTCCGAAATCCATGCCAATCCGCCCAAGGTAATGTGTACTTTGATAGGTTTTATATAATACATAAAAAGCAGACAGTTCAAAATGTGCTAAATAATACAGTCTATATTATTTTCAACAGCGCTACAAATAATAAACCTTTCTCCCAGATACCTCAAAGCAATTCATAAATAATGAATTGTTAAGAGCTCTGAGATGAAAATATGCTGTCAGTATGGTTTTAATGAAAGAAAAAGGGATGTTCACAGAGGTAACATAAGCCTCTAAAAACATTCATCGAGTTAGAGTGAAGGCTGAAGATAGGACCCAAGACTCACATCTCTCCATACAGAACATAAAAGAGAACTATTTTTTCTTAGTAATAAAATGCAAATTCATGTAAGAATCATATTGCAAGGGAATTAATTAAGTTCAAGGGAAACCATTAAGCTAGACCAAAAGAGAAAAATAGATAGCATAAGAAAAGTTAGTTCTGATTATTACAAACTTTGGAGCAGTGTTATCAGTCATTTGGCTCAACATGAATTAATATTTCAACATTATGAAGTATAGACAGTTCTGACAAAACATCATATTGGAGGAGTGTAGGAAATAGTTATCAAGTGAGAAATGGTTGGATCACTAGCAAACATATCTTCTAGCTACCAAAGTGTTCCCTGTATGTGAGAGAATAACTCACCCCCTAAGAAGCCCCTAAAACTTATGTGATATTTATTTCTGGGCAGTTATCAGAGTAGAAAAATCATAATATAATAAAACATAGCATAGAGGCTAGCATAAAAATAATTTCTGATGATCTGCAATTTTTTTTAATTGGTGAACAATACTGAAAAAAAAAAAAGGGAACAAAACAGATCCAGAGACAGAGAAGCATATTTGAGACCATCAAACCTCATAGAAAAGATAGGAGAGGGAAGGGGTAAGGGGGAGAGATCAACCAAAGGACTTGTATGCATGCCTATAAGCCTAACCAATGAAGGGGGGGGCAGGCGGGGTGGTGGTGGTGGTGGTAGTGGTGAGAGCATGGGGAGAGGGGGCACTGGGGAGATAAGGACACATATGTAATACCTTAATCAACAAAATAAAATGAAAATACTGAATTTATATATCAAACTATATCTGATAACCTAATAATCATCTATACTAATAAAAGTTTAGGTGGTGTTACACCCTCACATGCGCCATCGTCACAAGATGGTCGCCACAAGATGGTCCCCACAAGATGGCCATGTGCACAGTAGAGGCGGGGCCCAGTGGCCAAATCTGCACAGCATGGAGGAGCCTGGTTCCAGCATCTCCGCTGCCTCATTCAGAGGAGACGAGTCCCAGCAGAGGAGGAGGGTCATGGCAAGGGAGGGTAGTTGTGGGCCATCAAGTCAGCAGGAGAGGGCAGTTATGGGAAATCGGGTCAGCAGAGGTGGGCAGTTGTGGGAGATTGGGCTGGCAGGGAGGGTAGTTTTTGGCGACCAGTCCGGCAGGGGAGGGCAGTTATGGGAAATCTGGCTGTCAGGGAGGGCAGTTGGAGGGCGATTGGACCAGCAAGGGAATGGTTAGGGGGCAATCAGGCTGGCAGGTAGTTGAGCAGTTAGGAGCTAGTGGTCACAGATTGGAGAGGGTGCAGGCCATTCTGAGGTACAGCCCCTCCATGCATGAGTTTCATGCACTGGGTCTCTGGTTTAAGATAATATAAATAGCAACTGTGCAATTACCAGAGAATTATCAACCTAAAGAATTCAGTCCTCCTCAATTATGGAACACATGCTTACCTTCTCTCTGTAAAACATTTTTATAATTTAAAAAAAACTCTTTTAAATGTTTTTATTTAATAAAATCAGAAGGGAAAGCAGGACTCTATAATTCGGATGAATAAAAGGGATCAGACTTGATCTCCAGAAAACAGCTCTTCTGATGAAATAAAACAATTTGCCTGAATGCAGTACAAGGAATTTATTCTACTGATGTAATGAATTGCTTGCAGTTCATAAAAAAACAAAACAAAACAAAACAAAACAAAAAAAAAGTCACACCTTTTTGTGGAACATAAAGAAGAGAAGAAGGGAACAAATGGACTTAGTGATGCACTGGACAGTACAAAGTAGTGGTATCATCTCTCTATATATAAAGGCTAATATGCAGTGTCCCCTCTGAAGTTTGGGAGACTAGGAGTTAGATCGCTCTCTATGACATGCACTGACCACCAGGGAGCAGTATGGAATGAAGGAAGGCCCTGGCTGTGAGCCAGGGAAGGAAGGCCCCTATAGACCCTGATTGCTGGCCAGGTGTAGGGACCCGTGCACAAGTTTTGTGCACCAGGCCTCTAGTAGTCTATAAATGGGCAATCTCTTATGGTTGTACTTAATATCACTTATTTGAGAGCTTCTCCAGGAAAGTTTTGAATCAAGTTTAAGCCATTAAAAAAGAGCCTCAGATGCCTATCCATGTTTGATATATACAAGAAGACATGTACAGAAAGGAATTTCATACATTACCACATATTTTTATCTCAACAAATAATCATATTTGACGTTTATACCACCCTTAAAACTAAACCCATTAATATAAAATCACACAATTCATAAAAAATATAAACTCTCTCAGATACAATTAGTTCTTTAATAACAGCTCACTTTTTCTCAAGTGACAGGAAAGAATTAAATAACCATACTAATTTACTTATCTATATGTTTATACCACATACATGCGAATATAAAAACAGTTTGCCTAATATAATCTGTGGAAGAATAAAACTGAAATAGGTTAGAGAATATTAATTTTTGAATACATGTATTAAAAATAGGAAACTAAGTACCTACCATTTTCCTCCAATAAGGTTTTTCATGCACTGATTTTTATCAACACTGAAATAGAGATGCAAAGGCCCTCAATTTAAATGGTCAGTTCTAGAATTTCTAAAATCCCTTGTTCCTGAACTGCCTGTAAGATCCTAATTTATGTTTTGGTGAACACTCCTGTTTTCTGCAAATGTATTGGCAGCCCTTATTCCATAGTGTAGACAGGTAGATGATAGATCATAGAGCCCTAGTAAGAACTGTCCAATTAAACTGCCTATCCAGAGAGTCCCTGTCCTAGTTGAAGTGATTTTAATTGCAATGGGGCTCCCTCTGATGAAAACTCTTGGATAGAGGACAACCCTGCTATTAATTTTCTAGCATCTCCTTTGAAAGACTCTCCTGCTGCTCCTAGCTTAATGTACCTACCCACTGCAGTCTGAAACCTTGTTCTCCCAATAATCACAGCAAAAAAAACACACCCAAAAACATGATCTTGAGGCAAATGTGCATACAAGGGAAAATGACTTTTGAAGTGATGACATGTTTTATAACACCTCTGAGTGGCTACTCCCCAACTGGGGTCTGTCAGAATAATTTTGACTGTAAAACAGAGTAGAAATCATTTCCTTTTATGTTTAAAGTAATAGGCATGGAGTATGCAAGGCTCCAAAGTGGTAAAGATGGAGAGAAAATGTGAGAAGTGCTCCATCCCTTAAGGGATATACCATGTTTGAAATTCTAACACAGAGATTCTCTCCCTCATCTCTTGTGAAAGAAAATAATCCCAAATCACACAGGTAAACTGTCAATGCTGTCAGATATCAATGAACACTCCACCATCAATCATCAACATTTTATCTCTTAGCAAGATTTGGAAAGCTGTCCAAAATATGATGCAATGACCCCCAGCTACCACAAATACTTAATGAGATCTTCATAGGATCTTGTGAAATGTTGCTTTTAACATTTAACGCCTTTCCTTGTTTCATTCTCACCAGACTCTTTTACAGACACTTGTGATTCCACTTTAATAATCTTCTTTATTATTGCGGGGCACACTGGAACTGAAGACAGCCTTTGTACATGATTTATAAAGTGTGTATTTCCATAGCAACCAACTGAAAACAGGCATCTTTATAAGAAACTGGATAACTACAGTGAGAAATGACAAAAATGGTAGTATGGTTTATTCTTTAGCTTATATTGTTTTCCACAATTGCCTTATTGCACTTACATTAGTTAGTCAATTAATTTGTAAACTTTCACCAATAGTGCATTCATTATAATTTTATCGTCAGTGGATTTTTACAAAAGACGTGGTTCTATTTTTCTGAGAGACCTCTATCTAAGGGAGCTTAAATAGTTTAAACACAACACATTGGGGGTGGGGGGAGGAGCAGGGGACTCTTTAGTCATTGTTTCTAAGATGATGTCCAAATATTAAAAATTGAGGAGTGTTTGATGTTTTTAAAATAAAAGCCAGATTATGGAATTAACTGTTTCACAGCAATGGAATGACGTGTCTCAGGGAGTTACATTGCCAAAAATCATCATAGTTAAGCCAGGCAGACAACAGAATACCAAAAAGCAGCTCATGCTCGCCGAAGTGCCAAGAGTGGAGATGTAACGGGACACAACCAAGTCACGTAGTACTACATTTCTCTAGACAGACACAGAGATCAGGATTTAAATTCCTTTATTAAGTACATAATGATTGCACATTTATGATATGCTAGGCACCGTACAAGCCTCAGATGACATGGCAATGAAAAGATGGATGAGGCCGTGCCTACAGGAAGCTTGCAGTTGAGTAAAAGGAAACATATTAAAGATCTGTACAAATATTACCTATCTTTGTTATAAGTGACATGAAGATAAAGAGCAGAATATGGTAAGGTTACATTACATTGGGGTCTTGAACAATTCTTATGTATGCTAATAACAGCACAAACAGCCGGAATCTATCAATGCTTGGTTACTGTGTTGTTATTCTGTGGTAAATTTAGGAATGCAAACCAATGCTTTTCACTTCAGGCAGCTTTCTAGGTATCCTATCTAATAAAAAGCTAATATGCTAATTAGACTAGATGGCAGAATGACCTTCTTGAACTGCCAGTGGGTCGGGGAGTGGCCACAAGGCAGCCAGGGCTGCTGCAAGGGTGGAGGCTGCAGCGGGGCTACAAGGGCCAAACCCATTGTATGAATTTCATGCATTAGGCCTCTAGTCTAATTTATAAAGAGTTACTACAATTCATCGTAAAGAGCAAAAACAATTACTTTCAAATAGATAAAATTTTAGCAAACCACATGATATCACAGCTGTGCTTTGTTCTTTTTTGTTCCTTAGATGAATTGTAATTACTGATCCAAGAGGTCTATTTATAGTTATCTCTGTGCGCTCTATTACTGGTGTGTATTTTCTCTAGCTTTCCTGTCTATATACAATGCCCTTCTTTGTACTTTCATATCCAAACCTTATTTATTCTTTAAGAATTAATCTAAAATACTTTCTCATTAGTGGAATCTCTATTTTTGATGGTGTACCATGTAGTATTTAGAGCAGTAGTCATTAAAATCTTCTGAACAACTAAAATAATATGTTTATTGCACAAATTATGAATGACAAAACTAGACTAGTGTACTATTATTACACACCTAGGGGACTGACTTGTCTAAAGAGGCTACAATAGCTGTGTGTTTGTGTGTGTTGAAAGAACCTGACTCATTTACACCACATTTCATAATTCTGATTTATCATGGTAGACCTACAGAACTAAAAGGCTATATTGCTTTTCTACCTCAAGCAAGGTAAACTGGATACCTTTGACATAGACATCTGATCATGCTCACTGATGTCCAAATGAAGGGTGCAGGTGACCTCTAAGGTGTGCACCCTCAAATTCTGACCTAGCTGAGGCTGCTCTCTGGCCCTGGACCCTTCAGGCAATGGAACTATCCCACCTTCAGAGAGGAGGATGGACCAGTTCAGGAGTCACCAAGGTATTTTTTGCCACTGTATGTGAGAAGGAATAACGAAATAATAAAATCATTTGTCAGATTCCTCCCTGCTATTTTTATCTGCAAATTCTATTTTAATGAAATTAAAAAGCTAAAACATGTCATTTATCAGAAAAAAAAGAAAAGTTCTTAAAATTGCCTAGACTTTTATATAATAAGCTAAACAAGTCAATAATCCCTTTGAAAATAGTAGGAAGTAAAAGAAGGCACGTCAATTGTTTTCAGGCCTAAAGCTCTACCTACAAATTTTAAAATATATGTAATATTAGGGTTGACATAAAGTTTCAAAGCTCAGTAAAATGCTGTGGTTTGATTATGAGTTTCAAAGTTCCAAAAGATGTGAGTTCAATTCTTATTTCTCTTAAAGTAGTATGCTATGGGTGCCAACTTCTCCAGGTATTAGTTTATTTGTCAGCAAATTTGGAAAATCATATTCTGATAAGATAAATGAATTCATCTAGAAAAATATAGGTGTATAAATTTAACAATAGAAAGATGCTAAAATCCTAATCTCATGGCTTCTCTTTTCTCAATGATATACAAAGTAGGACTATGTGTGATGATTTTGAGAAGATGTGAAACTTAATAGAAAAAAAAACAATAAAATAGATGTGCTATCATTAACGTTCTACAGTTGTCAGCAATAGTCCCCATAATGTAATGTTGGTCAATCTTCTGGGTCTCATAATTTTCTCTACCTATGCTAAACTGAACATCTAGAGAGAGGGTAAAAATATGGTAAAAGGGTCATCCAATATTTGCATTTTGCTTTCAGATTAAGGAGGACTAAATAAATTACAAGATCAAACATAAACAGAAATCATTTAAATAGAGGTGCTTTTAATTAAACGCTAAATAGGATATATTGACTTAGAGTCTTCCAATATCAGTGGTGAATATTTTTCTATAAATATTGTTATAATAAAACTAAGTGCATGAAAAAAGTCTCACAGATCTTAAAGGAATTAAACCACATGGAGAATATTCTCTGACTATAGTGACATTAAGTAAAAAGCAAATATTTAAATGACAAGTGTATCTCAACATGAGGAAAAGTGAATAATATATTTCAAAATAAGACATGAATTAAAGAAGAAATTACAATGGGAATATTTTCAGTCTACTAAAATATAACATATTAAGACACATAAAACACAGCTAGATTTGTGCTCACAGTAAAATTTATAGTTTTAAATGTGTAACTTGAAAGGAATAAAAATTTAAAAACATAGATCTGACCATAGAAATCAAGAATGCTGTAAAAGCCTTAGCTGGTTTGGTTCAGTGGATAAAGTGTTGGCTTGTGCCTGATGGGTCCAAGGGCACATGCCCTGATTGTGGGCTTGATCCCCATAAGAGGGTATGCAGAAGGCAATGATTCTCATAATTGATGTTTCTCTCTCTCCCTCTCCTTTCTTCTCTGAAGTCAATAAAAATATATTTTAAAAAATAATGCTGTAAAAGAACAACATTTTAAGCCTAACCAAAATAAGAGAGAAGTAAGAAAAATCAAAAATTGATGGCATCCCAAATCATTTTGTGTTGGAGAAAGTAAAAATGAATTTAATTCCTTAAAAAGAGCAATAAAGTTTAACAAACTCCTGGATATATTGGTCAAAAAGATGCAGTGCAATACAGGTATAAATTATCCCAATTAGAAATTAATATCAGACAATTTAAATATTCAAGATATATTAAAAATAAAATAAACACTTAAATTTAAAAAAAAATGTTAAGAAAGTGAATTAATTTCTAAAAAGAGGCAATGTGCCCAAAATGATTAAAGTAAAAACAGAAAAAAATGAGTACTCCTCTGTCTAAAAATAAATTGAATTCATATATAAGAAGAAATTACAATGGGAATATTTTAAGTCTACTAAAATATAACATATTAAGACACATAAAACACAGCTAGATTTGTGCTCACAGTAAAATTTATAGTTTTAAATGTGTAACCTTCCCATGAAAATAAAAACTCTAGATTTGTGAGGCTTTTTTAGTAAAAATTGCTAAATATATAAGGAAGAACTCATCCCCCTTTGCACTAATTATCTCATATTATTAATAAGAGGAAAGAGTTATCAGCACTTTCAGTTATGTTTATAAAACCTGACAAGAACAATACAATAAGTCACTTATAATAATATTCATAAATTTAGATGGAAAAAAATCTAAACTAAACATTAGCAAAATAAAATTATCAATACATAAAAAGATATTGCTTTATAACCAAGATTATCCCAGGAATTAAAGTTTGAATTTAACATTCAGAAATTAGTAAAACCTACAACATTAACAAAGTAAATTTAAAAAGTTACATTAGTAATTATTTATTAATATATAAATTAGCCATTGTCTTATGAAGTCCATGAGTGGCCACTAGCCTATGTACAAAAGAAATTGCTAAGATTGCATCTGAATATTAAAACAAAGATAATGTATTTAGCTTAAAGATCAAAATTACTGAGTGAAAAAAATTCAGGTCATTTTTCTTATTCCTGCCTAAGGTATTAGAAAACAAAATTTAGGCATCTTTAATTTTTGTTAATAAGAATATATTTCTAAATTAAACAGTTACTTCCAAGGACTTCTGACAAACTCAGAAGTTTACTGACAATAGTAATCTTTTGCAACTATTATAAGTCAATTACATATATTGTAATAATCTCTGAAGTTTTAAGCATAGACATACTTTTTTCATTAGTAGGAGTAATGTTATCCTAAAGCAGGAAGAGTGATCATACCAAGTTATTCTTTAGAAACTTTTTGTTTGTTTTAAGGCAGAAGCTTCCACCAACTAAATGCGTTTTAATCTGCTAGGAGCAATATTTGATTATTAAGAGCCAATTCTATACCTTCCCCAATGTTTTCTTTTTAAAATTGCCTAGTTATTGAAATGCATAATGTAAGGACACCTCCAGGAGTATTCAAAGTTAAACTACTCTACTCTTGTTGGAGAGTACCAGCTCTTCACGTTAACTGGTCTCCAGATGAAGGGGTTCTATAATTAGCTGTGCACTCAGCAGCTTAAAGTGATACTTTCAATGATTAAGGGACCTTTCTTTGGACCCAGTAGTTTGCATTTCAGATAACTTGATTGCGTTTCAGTTACACTGCATTGTTCCTGCATATGGTGCATCTCACCTGGGCAGTGGTGCAGTGAAGGTGAAGATCACAGCCAGGAGCAATCTTTATCTGAAAGAGTACTCCTGCATCTTCCGTCACAGCCAGATGAACAGAATAGAACAACCGCAAGGTTGAATAAATGGAAGCCTTTGTCATTCTTTTTATAATTCATTAATTCTGCTTAGTGTTGTGTTCATTCTTTCTTTTTCTTTTTTTTTTGACTCAAGATATCTTATTAATTACCTAAGTAGAATCAAACCACAGTGTTAGGTCTGAGTGTGAGCTTTAATATTTGATAGGTGTTAAATGCTAATTATTATTGTCATCCCTCCAAAAATTGTCTGAGTTGTAGATTCTAGGCTAGTAATAGCCACCATGGGAATGATGTAATTTTTCCAAATAGTCTGAAATTTTAGGTTTGTTGAATACAGTGGAAATATAAAAATTACTAGGGGACCAGTGCATGAAGATTCGTGCATGGAGAAGAAGGGGGTCACTCAGCCTGACCTGCACCCTCTCCAATCTGGGAGCCCCCTCTAATCTGAGTTTCTGTCTGTTTGCAATCATATGAGTGAATTGTCTGAGACCCCAACCCAGTTTGTTGCTCACAGAATATAGAGGCTTTTTTTTTCTCTTTGCTTCATTGTTGGCGTTTTCCTGGAAGTTTTAGGATATCTTCCCTTTAATTTTACCTAGACATTCTGATTTTACTTATGTCTCTCACCTTTGCTTTCCCTCCATTCCCCACTGCAATAGTAACTTGCTCCTGGCTCACTTTGCTCTAGTGTCTAGGAGATCCATCTGCCACTGTAAAATTTGCCCCAGAAGGAGACCCTCACTCTGTCCCAAGGATCGACGGCGACCCAATCAACCGCAGGAGGCATCACTTGATGCAAGCAGCAAGAGGCTTTATTCCATCGCGATGGGGCTTGACTCATAACCCACACAGGAGCAGAGGAGTCCAGCAGCCGAGTAGAAAATCTTACAAGCATATATAGGCAAAAGTCACGCATAGGAGGGGTTACACATGGAGGGGGAAGAAGGGAACAAAGGAATTCCAAAAAGGGAAGCTGGGCTCCTTAATTACTTGTTTCATGAGAGGGTCTACACTTAGTCAACAGTCCCACCTGGTAATCTTATCTTATCTATCAGAGCACTGTTCAGGGGCTATAACTCTCAGAGCACTAATTGGGGCTATTGCCTTGAGCGGTTTTAAGAGCTATGTTCCCATCACTAATGGGGGACCTTGGGAGTAGAGATAAGACAGACAGCCTTCTTAAAAAGATGTTTATTCTTTGAACAGCTCAGGGCAGCCACAGGCCACATGCCAATGAGAAATTCCAGCTTCCTCACTGCTAGGTGAGGCGGGGGGGTTGCATTTTTCACCACTAGACCTACAATTCCAAGCCTTCCTGGTGTTCCCTATGTTCTGAGTTTTCCCTTCCTGACCTGTCTCTGTCCCATGGCCTCCAGCTCTGTCAAGTCCTCCAAACCTCCAGCTCTCCCTCTCTGTTCTCCGCCTAGCACCTAACTTGCCATCTTTGGTGAGTTACTTTGCATAAGCACTCCTGATTGGCTGGTGAGTATAGAGGAAGTATGGTCAATTTACATGTTTCTCTTTTATTATATAGGATATCTTATGGTCTGAAATCTTGTTCCTAAGTTGAAAGTTTGAGGGTTATAAAAGTACATTTTATAACGTTTTGAATCTGGTAAATTCACATTAACTATTGCAAAGCTCTAATGAATCAAGTATCCACTGGGCTACATAAGCAACGGACCAGGGCAGTGGCACAGCATCTCAGACTGGAAGGGCCACTTGCTTTAGGTATAATAATACTCAGTGATCATCACCTTGGAAATTTTAAAAATCATGCATGTACATGTGAAATATCTACATATAGGAGCAATAGAATATTAACCTTAGGCCCTAGAGCTTTGCCTCAGGCTGCCTCACTGCCTGCCTGCTCCCTGTGAAGGGTTTTCAGATGCCACCCCAGTTGCCCCCCAAGTTGGCCCCTTCCCCTGACCCAGCAGAAAACTGCCACTGTTCTTTTTTTTTTTTCCCAGTGGAATCTGAGCACAGGTGTGAGAGGAGCTGGCATGAATGCAGGTGTGCCCTCCACCCCCGCTTCTCTCTCTCCCCCGTTGGCTCAGGCTGGTGCAAGGCAATGGTTGTTTGCCCAGAGGCTGGCAACACTAAGGGGCATCCATGGGCAACTAAGTTGACCCTTTTGTGTGAAAGTGGTGATAGCCATGTCCTGCATGGCTTGGGTTCAGGACCTGGAGAAGGGCTGCACACAAATAAAGAAACTAGACAATTAATATGAATTTAGAAATTATAGAGGGCCAGGCAGAGAGTCTTCCTCAAGAGGAAAGGCTTCACTAGTGCCCAGGCCCTACCAGCTTTTTATTCAATTTTAGATACACATCTTGCCCTTAGGCAGGCAATTCCCGTAGCAGATGGACTATCTTAAAGGTCAGTAAATATTAGTAAAAATTTACTTTGATACTAGTAGGTCAGGAAGTTGCTTGAGCCACCATTGTCTTGACAGAACAATTGGTGCATAGCTTTTAGCCCTTGCCAAAGCTCAAGGTCCATCAACCTTCTTGGTTCCTTGCTTGCACTTTCCCCGATAGTGTACACAATGGGTAGCTTCCAGCACTTTTGCTCACCTCTAAGCCCTTTATGCTGTAGTTCCTGCTGGGAGGTCACATTCCCTGGGGGCTATCTGGCCATGGTTGGTTAAGCAGCAGAGCAGAGGGAGATCAGAGAAGCCTATAGTGACCTCCCTGGTTTCTGGACAGACAATCTGGGTCTGGAGGCTGGTGGGCAGGGGAACCTGACAGCTGGTGAGCCACATGCCCACACTCTCTGACCCTTCTATCTGTGAGAGTCTGTGGGAATTCCTATGCCCTAGGAAAACAATATTAAATAGCAAATGCTATGTCATAAAGAGACCATGCCATACAGGAAAAAACAAGTTGTATTTCGTTTAATGGCATGCTTAAAATATATATTGTTTTCATTGATTTTTAGAGAGAGAGAGAGAGAGAGAGAGAGAGAGAGAGAGAGAGAGAGAGAGAATCAACAATCAGCTTCCTCAACCTGGGCATGCTCCCCAACTGAGAATTTAATCAGACTTCAGTGCATAGGAGGACTCTCAGCCAGCTGAGCCACACCGGCCAGAGCTAACTGGCACATTTGTAACTGCGTGTTGTTGTTTTTCTCCTTTGTGCACCAGGGGCCTGTGTTGTCCTTTTGCATTGGGCCATAAAAACTATGTAGCCAGCATTTCGGTCCACTAGTTTTTATGAATCTAAGAAGAAATTGTTTTCCAAACTGCCAGCTATTGATTTGCTAGATTTTACTCATAATCCTAAGAGGAAACAAAGCTGTACCAGAAACATTTGGATGATATATATTCACTTTTATTTCTAATGGGGACAGGAGAGTGGGTGGAGAGGGGAATTAAGGGGAGAAGTAAAGAAGGCAATTCTGTACTCATTTTCTTAATGGGAATCAGACAAAATGGCCATTCCAAGCTCTCAAAGAGATGTCTCATTGGAAAAAAAAAAGTAAACACATAATGCATGTTATTTCATTCATTGAGAATTGCGTATCTGCATGTTAGATAGAATTTTTCATCACAGCAATCAGATCTTTAATGTCAATCATATAATCATTATCTCACAATACCATCAGGGAGAAATTATCTCAGCATTTCTCAAAGAATGTGTCTTGCTCTATTAAGTGGTTTTATTATGATTTGTTTTTCTATTGCATTTGAATGAGGCTGAGAATACACCCATAATTCCTTGTCATTCCCTCCCCTGCTCTCAACTCCAGGCTGTGACAGGCCTGCTCCAGGGTTTACAGAAAAAGCCTTCCCTTTGTGCAGAATGCATCTGTGGTATCAAGGAGCAGGAAAGAATGCCACCTGCAAAAACAGACTCACATTTGTCTCCTCATCTAGCACTCTATTAAGTAAAGAAGTGTAACGTTTTGCTATGGAATAAAAATTTTAATTATATTGCATGTTTTAAAATCCCAGCTGAGAATAATATAATTTTAGCAGCTCATTTCTCCTGAGGCATCAACATCATTTATCACTCTGGCTGCCATCTGGCACGTCTGAACCATCATGATCAGCAGTTTATGTGGAAATTAAAGCCTTCAATGGGTGTCTCTTCAATAATGCTCTGAGGTCAGGGACAATATTGCTGGCGGCAGTGAAGATGCATTTTTATCGCACACTTGAGAGGCATCCATTCGACATATTTTATAGCTTTCTAGGTTAAGACTAGCCAAGCTTTTCCTTACTTGCACTGACCTGACATGAGGGTCATTCTGTATAATAACTATCTAAGAATCGTCCAGGATAGTTCCCTCTCGGCTGTTGTGCTTATAAAGCTACATTCCGCTGAAACCTTTGTCGTAGCAATAAAAGACCTCTCTCTCACTTTCTCTTTCTCCCTTCTGGCCTTCCTTCCTCCTTCCCTTCTCCCCTACCTCCCTTCTCCTTATATTTATATAATATACTTAAATATATAACTAAGAAACTCTCTCTCTATATATATACTAAATTATATATGTAGTTTGTTACATATTCATATTTTGTATCTACTAGTATCTATCTATTATCTATCTATCTATCTATCTATCTATCTATCTATCTATCATCATCATCATCATCTATCTACATCTATCATTCCTTTGTGTCTATTCCCTATTAAAGAATGCAAGAAAATACCAACCATGGGACTGTAATTAATGTATCCTATTCTCAGGAGCAAATATTAATCTTTTTTCAACATAATAAAAAATAAACATATCTTCAACAGACATATCTTTGTAATGTTATTTGGTGATATTGTCAAAGATGCCTTGTGGTTTGGATTTAAATTTGATTTTTCATGACTGGGAATGTAAGGGACATTTATTCCATGAGTTCAAAAATTATTGAGCTTCTCAGGATAGTGAGCTGCTTGACTAAAAACAGCTAATGCCCTGCAAGTGCAACTGTCTAGTCTTTATAAAATGCAGTATGTTCCTACAGCATGATGTAACGTGATTTTTGACATTAAGTCGGAACCCACCTACATAAGCACCTATGTTGCTCACATGGAGCACATACACGGCAGTAATGAAGTGAAATAGTAAAATAAACAAACAAATAAATTAATAAATTAATAAATAAATAAATAAAACAATTCCTAACCTTTACTTGTGGTGAATAAATAATAAAAAAATGTACATTTGTCAAAATGACAAAACTTATTTTTTTAAATAAATGGGAGATGGCAATGTAACCACAAAATGACATACATCGAGTCCAAAGACTGTGTGTAATACACTTCAGACATTTTCAAGGTTGGAAAAGACTTTCTCTCTTATGAGGAAGTTTATGTCTTAAGAAAGAGTAAAGCACGATTTTTTAAAATAATAATTAAAAAAACAGTAATGGTATTCTTTTCCATAAAAGAATATTTGTGAAAGTGAAAAGAAAACACACAAATTTCTTTTTCTTAGTTATTCACCATCAGTGTTTTAGTTTTGCTTACCCTCTGTTAAACTTCTCCACCCAAAATACACATTTATGTGCACAACACACACACACACACACACACGCACACACAAAGCACAACAGTCCCACCATGGTTCAGAGGACAAACTAATTAAAATAGAGAAGTCATCATACGGATATGGAATATTTGTGGACTTAAAACACAAATATTCTTTGTATATTGAACCAATAATTTAGATAAGTGAATATATCTGGTACTGGATGCCCGCTGCACAACATTCATGCACTGGGGTAGGGGGTCCCTCAGCCCAGACTGTACCCTCCTGAGGGGTCCTTCGTGCTGTTGTGGAGGTGGGAGAGGCTCCTGCCACTGCCACTGTGCTCACCAGCTGCCAGCTGAGAGCCCAGCTTCTAGCTGAGCAGCGCTCCCCCTGTGGGAGTGCAATGAGCACCAGAGGGCAGCTCCTGTGTTGAGCTAATGTCCCCATTGGTCAATGAGAGTCATAGTGACTCGTCATTCTGCCTTTCAGTTGATTTTGCATATTAGGGTTTTATTATATAGGACTAGAGGCTCAGTGCATGAAATTCATGCATGGGTTGGCAGGGTACATGTTCCTCAGCCCAGCCTGCACCTTCTCCTATCTGCGATATCCCTTTCAAAATCCAGGAATGCTGGCTCCCAACCACTCACCTGCCTGCCTGCCTTATTTGCCTCTAACCTTTTCTGCCTTTCAGTCTGATAACCCCTTAACCACTCCCCTGCCAGCTTGATCAACACCTAACTGCTCCCCTGCTGGCCCAATTGCTGCAAACTGCCTTCCCCTGCTGGCCTGGTCACCCCCAACTGCCCTCTCCTTCAGGCCTGGTCCCCCCTAACTGTCCTCCTCTTCAGGCCTGGTCCCTACCAACTGCCCTCCTCTGCTGGGCTAGTCACCCCCAACTTCCCTTCCCTGCAAGCCTGATTGCCCCCAACTTCCCTCCCCTGCTGACCCAGTCAACCCTAACTGCCCTCCCCTGCAGGCCATCTTGTGGTGGCCATCTTTGACAACATGGGGCGGCCATCTTATGTGCTGGAGTGATGGTCAATTTGCATATTAGCCTTTTATTAGATAGGATAGTATAATATTAGGAAAACTTCAGTGAGGAAATGCTTTTTTGATAATATTGGGAAAGTGGTAAGATTTGTTTCTATAATATAAGTACTAATGCTTGTTTTAAAGATTGATAAATCAGCCAAAACTGGTTTGGCTCAGTGGATAGAGCGTCGGCCTGCAGACTGAAAGATCCCAGGTTCGATTCTGGTCAAGGGCATCTACCTTAGTTGCGGGCACATCCTCAGTAGGGGGTGTGCAGGAGGCGGCTGATCAATGTTTCTCTCTCATCAATGTTTCTAGCTCTCTATCCCTCTCCCTTCCTCTCTGTAAAAAATCAATAAAATATATTTTAAAAAAAGATTGTTAAATCACAAAACAAAGACTTTGATTTTCTCTTAAATTGTATAGCTTTTTTTTTATATAGGATCTTTTTTTTTTTTTTTCTTACATTTTATTGGTAAGGTTCAAGGTGTTTTTGTTTGGTTTGGTCTTCTGCTTTCCCTCTTAATTTCAATTCTTCCAACACAATTTGTTAAAAATGCTATACTTCATTGAATTAATTTTATAGCACTGTAATTTGTTGTGAGTTTTAATGATGAACAGGTATCACATTTTGCCAAATGCCTTTTCTGTATGAATTTTTATAATTATTGATGTTTCTTCCTTAGACTGTTGGTACTGTAAATTATATAGGGATGGGAAAAATCAATTTATAGTTGTTGGTATGGAAAATAATACAATAATTAATAAATAATAAATAAGAACTAACTGTATTTCTCATACTCACTTTTTCCCACCCTTGTATTGATTTATTTTTGGATATTGAACTCAAGCTTTACATTCTGGAAATAAAATAAAGTATACATACCATTGATGTATGTTGTTCTTTTATATAATGCTAGAATTGATTTACTGTTGACCCTTGAACAGCATAGGGTTGAGGGCTCTGATATTCCAACAGGTCAAAAGTTGTCATTTAATTGGACTTGGCCAAATAGCTCAATTGGTTAGAAAGGTATACCCATACACCTAGATTGTAAGTTTGACCCCCTTCAGGGCACATATAAGAATCATCAATAAATGAATAAATTATTGGAACAACAAATTAATGTCTCTCTCTCTCTCTCTCTCTCTCTCTCTCTCTCTCTCTCTTTCTCCCTCGCTCTCTTTTTTTTTCTCTCTCTCTCTCTCTCTTTCACTGATGGAAGGAAGGAAGGAAGGAAGAAAGGAAGGAAGGAAGGAAGGAAGAGAAGGAGAAAAGGAGGGAGGGAGGGATAGAGGGAGGAAAGAAGAAAGGAAGGTTCTGTATATAACTTTTGCATCTATAGGGACACTTCACATCTGCAGAGTCAGCTAATGAAGATAGAAAACAGTCTTAAACAGTCTTTTCCATTTCATGTTGGAAATCCTGGGTTGGGAAACTGCGACTGGGAATATGAACTTATTGTTTTCCATCTGGGTTGGCTGAATCTCCAGTTTGTGGTTATCAAGAGCCTAGTGTATTTTTAAAATTATCTGCATATAACTGGACCAGAGCAGTTCAAATCTGTGTTGGTCAAGAGGCAACTGTATTTTTATGAAGATATTTGAAGTTATAATCATAAGGACCATAGTTCAGTAGTTTTCTTTGTTTCTTTTTATTCATTTATTTATTTGTTTGTTCATCATTACTGTATATTTGTTTGGTTTGCTGGCTTCATGAAATGGTTTGAGAAGTGTCCTATTTTTTTTTTAATTTCCTAGAACTCATTTGTGGAATTGGTACTAACTTTTCTGTAAATATTTGGTAAAATTCATAAGTGAAGCCATCTGATACTGTAGATTTCTTTTATGGAAGGCATAATTGCTAATTGAAAAATTTTAATGAATTTATGATAATTCATATTGTTTTATCTTGGATGAGTTGTATTTCATGGGTTTCAGTAAGTTGTTTGATTTCATGTATGTAGTTACATTATGTCTCTAATTGTTTGTAATATTCCTTAATATCCTTTGAATGTCTGTACTATACAGTGATAGTCCCCTTTTATTATGATAGGTAATTTGTTTATTTTTTTATAAGCATAATTTTATTGCTCTCCCCAGATAAGTAGTTATCAGTTTTATTCATTTCCTCCATTGGTTTTCTGTTTATTTATTTCATTGATTTGTGTTGTTATCTTTATCATCTTTTTCTGCTGCTTTAGATTTATTTATTTTTTCCTTTTTTAGTGTATTGAGGTAACAGCATAGGTTATTTAATTGAGACTTGCTTTTCTCCTAATATTAATATCTAGTGTTATATCAATTACTCAAATCTGTGCTTTCCCTTAGTTTCACAGATATTGATTGATATATGTATTTTATTAGCATTCAGCTTAATATATATATATATATATATATATATATATATATATATATATTCATTTGCACTTGAGCTTTTCTGTTTTACTCATGAACATTTATAAGTGTATTGCTTAATATCTAAGAGTTTGAACACTCCCATTATCTGTCATTTATTTTCAATTTGACTTCCTTATGGTTAGAAAACATATTAGTATAATTTCAGTTATTTTAAATTTATTTAAATTTATGTTTTAACAAGTCTTCTGCCTCTCTTTAAAGTCATTTATATGACTAAAATCAAATGAAAACTAAAATAACTATTGGTCTTGGTCAAAATGTGTAATGACAGTATGTAACAAAATGTGTAAAATCCAGATGGTTGGTATATTGCTAATACAACTAATTAGTATGGATATATTAAATGAGTTCATTGAAGAAAAATATAACCTTATAGATGTGGATGGAGTATATAAATCAACCTTTGAAGTACCTATGTAATTACTTCAATATTTTTTTAACTTTAAGGACAATAAAAAGGAATAAAAATGAAGATAATAATTGTATTTAGGAATTATTTTAAAATTATATCCCTTAAAATTCACCAAAAGTTTTGAGATCTATCCTGTACTAATAAAGAACTGAGATATAAAAATAAAGATTAGGGTCAGCACAAATTAAATCAGTTAATATGTATGATGATTCTAGGCAGAATTGCCTCAAAATGTAATCTGTTGATGACTAACTACACTGCTTCTCTATGGTTAAAAACATACTACCCAAATTACAGCAGGGGGAGGAGGGGTATTAAAGAGCAGTCCTAAGATTGTCCAGTATAAGCAGTTAATTTTAGCCAAATATCAACATCTTATTATAAACACATACTTTAGTTACTATTGATATTAAATCACATATAAAAATTAAAAGGTTACATGGTCATTCAAATCAACCAAATATTCACCATATGCCAAGGATAATCTTTCAAACTATGGAGCTGATGAGTCCATGAGTATAATTGAAATACATGAGACCATCAAATAGAAAAACTAAAATGTACATAAGATAGAAGAGCATCTAGTAAAATGTAGACTCAGTGTCTACAAATCAATCAATCAATAGTGTCAAAGCCAAGAAAAATATAAGATTGCTGTCTAAGTTTTATATGTTGACAACATTAACCTGTGATACTTTAGATCTGTCTATGGATCCATATGCAATATTAAAATATTTTCAGGATCATTAATAACATTTGAACAGTCATAAAATGCTCTTATGGAAGAGCTGCTTCTTTTTGTTATCACTATCTACAATATAAAATGAGAATTGAAGACCGAAAGAGATTCACCCTTAGGACATATAAAAATATTTAAACCACGTTTCATTGCATGAATGAAATTTGCACATTATGCATATAAAAGTAGATTACAGGCTTAACTAAGGAGCATATGTTCCAATAGAATTTAGAATAATGAATGATAGAAATATTGATAAGTAGTCTTAAAGGAAATTACGTGTGTAAAGCATCTTTCTATATAAACGCCTAAGCAACCATTGCAACAGAAACAACCTAATGGACCACCGAACAGGCTGCATGGGGCAACCAGGCTGGCAGAGGATTAGTAAGGGGCTACCAAACAACCAAACAGCAGGCTGCATGGGGTGGCCAGGCTGGTGGGGGGTTGGGGGAGAGTTTGGGGCGATCAGGCCAGCATGGGGCAATTAGGGCCTACCAGGCTGGCAGGAGGGGAAGTGAGGGGCAATCAGGTGGCAGGCAGAGGTGGTTAGGGTTGATCAGGCAGGCAGGCAGGTGAGCAGTTAGGAACTAGCAGTCCAGGATTGTGAGAGGGATATTCCAATCCGCAGGATCGGGCCTAAACCAGCAGTCAGACATCCTCTGGGGGTCCCGGTTTGGAGAGGGAGCAGGCTGTGCTGAGAGGACCCCGCCCCTTGCACAAATTTCATGCATCTGATCTTTAGTATAATAATAATTTTTTATGAAAAATGTTACTGTAAATTTTAATTTATATAATAGAGATTTTATCTGGTGTAACATTTTAACCTATACCGTTTTTTTTAAATGTGTAAATAAAAAAAAATCACTGATATTGTGATTAACCTAAACCTTGCAATATTTCCAGATATAGCAGTACGATTATATGTCTCTGAGAATTATCAACAATCTGCCATTTAGCTACTGAGTTACTTTTAATTGATATTATAATTCCCTTAAAAAATGATGTTAAAGTATGTATAGTAGTAACTTTTTGAATCCACAAAAAAATAGTGATCTCCTTTGAGATGATCAAGACTCGAGAAAGGATAATGGAGCTTGTGAGTTTTCCTCTCTCAGGTGATTTGGGCAATCCAGTAGAAGTATTAGTTGGGCAGATATTAAAGAGCTCACTAAAGCCTGAATTGGTATGGTTGATATTCAGGAGAGAAGCAACTGGGGAAGGTTAAGGATCCCTACAACTAAGTTCCTTAGTGTAAGAAAACATAAAGCTAGGGTTGAACATTAACATAAGAAAACATTAAGCTAGGTGGAAAATGTCAATAGAAATGAGTTTAGAAACAGAGCAGCTAGGAGAATTAATCTGAAACAGAGAAAAGGAGGAAGGAAGGGTCAAAAGTCAGAAATCAGGACATTTACCTCACAGAGAATCTTATAAATATCTGTAAGTTATTTAGTACATGAATAATTTGACTTGGTCCAAAAAATTTAAAGTCATGGTATAATTTGTGTCATTTTGATAAAACCAGATATTATAAGGGAAGCAATACTTCTTGTATTAGGTCTTGGTTAATTTTTTTACATGGAAAACATTGATAGTTACTTAAATTCAAAACACACACATGCATATTCATGCATTCTGAAAGGAAATATCACCGTTATAACTTAATAGGACGCCTTTGCCTCTTCTAGGTGAGTATACTTCTAAGAACTACAAAGAGCAAAGTAAAAACATTTATACAGTTGATGAAAAATGTAGAAACTAATTCCCTAAAATAATGACTATTATAGCTGAATTTCAAACAGTGACCTTGTTGAAGCAAATCATCTCATTACCATTATTATATTGCCCTAATTATATTTTATAAATTTTAATTAATATTTTATAAATTTTAATTAATATGATTTAAATCTCTTTATTATAATAGATAATTTCCTTTGAATATTTGAATCATATCAAACCTTAAAATTATTTCATATACTTTATGTGCTGATATAGTCTTTTCCAAAATATTACTATAGCATTTTATAACTTTATTAAAATGTTTGAGAATGATATATTCTAGTAAGCTAGAAAAACTTGAAATTTTTAAAAAGAGAGGACATATTTCATATTATTCAGAAATATCTCAAAATCTTTTCTGGAAAAAGTTGGTTTTATGCACTTAAAGCAGTGCATTGCTTCCTTGTTAAAATACATATTTCTACAAAAGTAGGGTGACACTTTATATATTAAGCACTTTTCACTAGAAAGTTGTCAGAAGCATGAGATAAAACATTGTCTAGCATTACATTGATCTATAAGAGCAAATTTTGCTATTCTCAAAATATTTAACTGAATATACCCCTTTTAACAAGTTTTATATATGCTTATAATGATAGTAGAGGCCCGCTGCATGGATTCATGCACTGGTGGGGTCCCTCAGCTTGGCCTGCGCAGTTCGATTCCGGTCAAGGGCATGTACACTGGTGCGGGCACATCCCCGGTGGGGGGTGTGCAAGAGGCAGCTGGTCGATGTTTCTCTCTCATCGATGTTTCTAACTCTATATCTCTCTCCCTTCCTCTCTGTAAAATATCAATAAAATGTATTCTTTTAATTAAAAAAAACTGGGACCTTTCAGTCAGCAGGCCTTATAAATTTTTTTCATGTGGTAAGAACTTTAAGACCTGCTCGCTTAGCAACATTCAAATACACAATACAGTATTGTTAACTGTAATAACCATACTGTACATTAGATCCTGACTAGCGATTTATCTTAAAACTAGGAGTTCTTACTGATAAACCACCTTCACTCATTTATCCCACCTCATACTCTCCACCTCTGACAACTACCAATCTGTACTCTGTATCGATGATACCTTTTTTCTTTCTTTTGTAGGTTCCACATACATTATGAGGTTGAAGCAGAATAGAATCAGTGTCAGAATGTTTAACAACATGTGCTAGTATGTAAAGGATGGGTACTCCAAAAGAGATCACACACACACACACACACACACACACACACACACACACAATGCAGTGTTCTGGAAATGCTGCTTAACAGTCTCACAACATTTCAGTAAATTCCAATTGTCGCATAAACATATATTACTGAGTTTGCTTCTGATGACGGTGGGCAAGCCTTTTTTATTGGCTGAAAGAAGAATTATGACCTGGAGGCAGAGGAAGTGATAGATTTTTTTTAAATCTGGAATCAGATTGGCCACTTATAGTGTATGAAGGAGACCAGTCTTGCTAAATGGAATGTTATATATGAATGGACTCCCAGCATATGGAAGTGATAGCCTAGTAGTGTTTCCCAAACTTTTGACATATGTGTACCCTTTGTATAATTTTCGTAACGCTGAGTACCCCTCGTCAAAAAAGGATATATTTAATAACAATCAAAATATATTTATTTATTTATTTAGTACGTACACTAAATAATAATATATGAAAAATAAAATTATTCATAAAAATATAAATAAAAGTTATATTATAAATAACATTTATTTGGATCAATGAGAAGGATGAAATTGACTTGACTCATGAGAAAGTAGAATTAGGTGCAGCTAAGCATGGTGCAGTGCATATCCCCACCAAACTCTGGTGCAACGCATACCCCCGCCAAACTCTTCCCGTACCCCTGGGGGTACGCGTACCACACTTTGGGAAACACTGGCCTAGTGGATCTTTCATAGAGATGCATTCTCTCTCTCTTTCTCTCTCTCTCTCTCTCTCTCTCTCTCTCTCTCTCTCTCTCTCTCTCCCACACACACACACACACACACACACACATTCACTCAGTGGTAAATATGGTAAAAGTAGGAAAATTTTATGTTTGTTTCCCAACTGAATATTATACTAAAGGAGAGGAAATGAGAATGGCCAGACCCTTATAAATTTCTTTTTCAGATTTTCTTTTTTCTTATTTTAATTAAT
The DNA here is from genome assembly GCA_963924515.1 of Vespertilio murinus. Taxonomy (NCBI): domain Eukaryota; kingdom Metazoa; phylum Chordata; class Mammalia; order Chiroptera; family Vespertilionidae; genus Vespertilio; species Vespertilio murinus. Next base: position 67,066,406 of record OZ004708.1, read on the forward strand.
CATTACTTCTTTAGGTACTGAAAAATATTTAAAATGGAATCCTCTATCCTCACCCCCCCTCTTTTCCCCACCCTGTACTACATCTTATTAAGAACAGTCTCACATGCATATGGTCAGCCCCTATCCATATACTGCTTCCTCTACTAACTGATGCAACTTTGCCACCCGCTATCAGAGAAGAGTGCACAAAACATGCATTCTAGTTTGTCATTGGGAGGTGAGACTCAGGGAAGAAGCCATGTATTCTTTTGAAACTGGAACTGGGTAATTGTCTATCTGATGAGGGGGATTCAAGGTCTCCTGCATTTGGGACATGCTACAGAAATGTGGTCAGCTTTGGATGGGAAAATGACCTTAGATCCATGGATGTTTGTCATCTCATGAAAAAGGACATAGTCCGAGAGGGTCAGAGTATGCCACCCTTTAGATAAAACAATTATTGGGTTTAAAGGAAATACTACAGCTCATGTAGCAAGATTACAAACAAAAAATATAGACACATGTGCATACATGTGCAGATGTGTGAGTATATGTATGTATGTTTATGAAGTAGTGAGGATTGATTTAAATAAAAAAACAGTAGCTTAAATAAAAGATGTAGGTTATTCATCAGGTTTTAAAGGCTTCCTGAGAAGCAAACTTTTAGACAAGAAATATATGCAAATTGTCTATGACTAATTGCACTAAAAAAAAATAACTGGCAAGAAAATAGAGGGAACATAATAGCTCAGTGAGAACAGGACTTTAGGTGAAGCCTGCCTTTCACCTAGCACTATGGGAACCTCTAGGATATCCATTTCTACTACTTGTGTCATTCCTTGAATTAGGGGAGCTGGGATTTCATGTCGCTTCACCAGTCATCCATGAGGTACTATGTTATGACATCTCAGGCACTTTCAGCTCTTCATGAAAAGCTGCTATAACAGCCCCAACATAATCTCTTTTGTAAACTCCACCAAATCTTAAGGATGGCCCAAGAGAAGATACTAGGGGTCTGGGAGGTGGAGTATAGGACACATCCTCTACTGCAGTGAACTCAGGATGTAATGATAAATAAAGTCACAGTAAAAAAAAGTCCAGATGAGATCTAAATGATTGTGACATTAATGATGGTGATGACCACCACCATCATCATTACTAGTATCATCAAACTTAGTGATAGCAAATTGAGAATTTTGAAAGGGTGGATTATTTATTAGGTTTGACATTTCTAGAAGGAAAGCTTAGAATTTGGCTATGAAGTGTCTATGGCAAAAGTTATCATTTGGAATAATTATTATTAGAAAAGAGACAGATAGAATCATCTTTAATTAATGAGAAATGATGTTAAGACTTTCAGGATGTTGCAGTAGAATTTTAAGTTGAAATTTCCCAAAGCACATAGAAGGTGTCTCAAAGGATCTGTAGTTATTATCTCTTATTTGTCTTTTTAAAGACAAAAAAATTTAGAAGGAAAGATTTAGAATATTGGTCAAATTGACCTGTATATCTTCTTCTTAAGTTTAATATTTCTCTCTAGATGTACTACTTTCCAATATTCTCATATTTTACCTATTTTTTATCTTCAAAAATTATTATATTGGAAATGAGCTTTTTTGTTATTTTTTTGACATTTCCCTAATTATTTACAAATTAATTCTAAAACAAAATACTTTGTAGAGTTATCTTGAAAGGTTATGTTAACTTATTAATAAATAAGAAATATAAAATTTATCTTATGAAGTCACATTTTGTGTTTTAAAAAATGTTTTACCATATTTACAGAATAATTTATTTCTCTTGAGAAGCCGTGGTGTTTAACATATATGTAGAAGTAATAAGGCCTCTGACTCTAATTTGCAGTAAGATTTAAAATTATCTCAAACATTTTAGTTCTTAAAATATGCTTGAGATAGTTTTCTTTGTTATTCTCTATATTTCCCACCCATATCTTTATAATGAAGAAAGGCATGATCACTTATATGCTATTTCTTATCATTGATAAAGCAGTTAATCCTGCTTCACAAACTTAAGGTTTACAATATTATTTGATCTTAAAATATTAGGAATTTATTTTCTATAACTTCTTTTTTACTTATATTCATTCAAGAATGAAAAGGATTGAGAAAAAATAAAGATTAAAATGAAGCTGATAGAAGGGAGTTAAACACACAAGGGTCTTTGTTTAAAAATGGGCCAGGATGTTACAGAAGCTTAATTCACATTTTGAAAGTGTCTTAGCAAGATAAAAATAATAAAATAATGTTTTCTGAGCCAATGAAATTGGAAGCAAAAAAGTAAACTAGTGCGCAATAATAAAATTAACAAGGTGCACACTTAAAAATAGAGACGCTTCACGTTTTAGTTTTAAAACCAATAGTTGTTTGTCATTACTTCTTAATTCACATGTCAGTGAAGTTTTAGATAAATCCAGCTTCATAAGATATCTACTGTTTCGTGGTGTATTTGGTCACTGGTTGCAGATTGGCTGAAGTCCATTCAGCAGAAAAGAAAATTCTTTTCAAAAAGCCAAATGCCCATTAACATCATATTTCATTTGTAGTAGGGGCCGTTCTAAACCTTATGCATGCCTGTTACAATAAATATATAGCAAATCCTCTTACAGTATCTGTAGGCTTTAAGAATGCTCATATTTTCTTCATGGCTTACCTAAATAATGAATGCACACACTGCATCTATCGAGCACAAAATGTTCTTAAGCAGCTGTTTGGCAAAGCTTTGATTTAAGCTTGACAGAATCTTGTGGGGGGAAAAAAGATAATATTTTAACCACTCATCTCATTTGTTAAACTTTACTTGAATGCCCCTGCCAAGTGGTGATCTAGAATTATTTTAATCGCTGTTATCACATGAATGTCACCTACTCTTAATTGAATAACATTTTTTGAATATTATAAAGCTCTTCCTTGGGAACTTCTAGTGCAGAGGTAGATTAAGTAGAGACCCCATTACTCTTTGAAGTATCATAAAGCATAAGAGTGGGAAACATCTACATTGGTACATTCAATTATATTACAACTATAACAAAATGCATTAAAGTAATGTACAAATCAGGCAGCAGGCGAAGTCACCAGATTACTACTTCCAGAGCCAAACTGATAACACAGTCCATGAATAAGCAATAGGCCTAGGTTAACATATCCTGTCTCTGCAAATGCTAAAGTCTCCTGATGAGAAAACTTGTGTTGTCTTAGAATACGGGTGACTAGGGAAGAAAAGACTAGGTCAGTTATTTTCCCTCTGGTTTCCAGATTTCAGAATTCTTGATAAAAGCATGGAACAACCTGAAGGTCCCTTGTCAAAGAAAATAGGATTGGCATTGAAGTAGAAATAAGCATTTATACTAGAAAATAAAATAAAATCCAGACTTCATTATTCACTACTCCTTCACTACGATAAAGCTCATGCAACTAACAATGTACACATTTCATCTTCCACGTTCTGCAGCTATCATCGCTAAAGAAGTAGTACCTTTTTTCTGTTACAATTTTTTTGAAAAAAGTAAAGCTCTCTGAATGCTCTGAATTGGATGGCCAACTCTTGTCCATACACTGTGTTTAGGTTGGCAGATGTGAGGTAAACAAAGAACATGGCAGCCTCCATATCTGTAACAGGCTGGACTAAGAGAAACAGCATCTGCCCACCCTGATGAAATCACAGTTATTCCTCTGTTGAGCTAACATCTCTCAGATCTTCTCTCTGCTGACACGTGTGTTGACTTATCATCTTATCTCAAGCAGACAGAGTGATCCTTCAAAAACATGTCTGATTATATGAACCTCTGCTCAGAACTCTGTAATACCATACCACCTCTCTACTCAGAATTGAAGCCAAGGTCTTTTCTCACAATCCGACTTTCTGTTTCCCTCTGATTTCCTTCCCTATTACTCTCCCTGGCAGGTTTATTCTCTGTTGCCCTTCCTCAAAGAAGTCAGACAAGTTAGGGCCTTCACTTCTATGCTGGTCTTTGCCATGTGAGCATCTAGATAATGCAAGTTACACTTTCTCAGGAATACTTTCTCTGACTCAGATTTAAAATTCTACATATCATCCCAAGTCCTTATATCCCTTATTCCCTTGACACTTTTTTTTTTATTACCACAACACTTAACACCTTCTAAAGAGGCAGATTGTATGTTGAACTCAGTTATATGGCTGCCTAGTGCTTAAAACAATATCTGGAATATGATATTTCTTTAATATATATGTGGCTGAATGAAGGCAGTATTCTGGGATAATATTTTCATAAATGTTAACCATAGACATTTTAAGTGATTTCCAAATCACACATCTATTAAGTGTTAGGACTGGGATTTGGAAGCAGATGATAGTTATTGCATGAATAATATTCTAAATGTTAGAATATGAAAGTGATTATAAACATTGACACCATTGAATATATAACATTTAGTGTATACATATACAACAACTTGGCTGTAAGATAAAACTGTAAATTATATAACCAAATTATAATATAGTTCCCTATATGGGAGAAAAGGTGTGCCTGTAACCAAAGGTGCAGGTAGCCTGGAGAATTCTAGTAGCATTTTGTAAACACATTCACAGATTTTATAAAAATATATGTTCTTCCGAAATACAAATTACATTACCCAGACCATTTTGCAGTTAAATAGGACTATGTTCAATAAACTGTAAACAGAAGTGCATAAGAATTCTTTCTAATGGGAGGGTGCATACCCCTTTGTTCTTGTAACTTCTGGCTACCTAGAGTATAGATGCAATGTCCAGAAATTGAGCAGACATTATCAGTCCATAATGCAACACATGCAGGAAGCAAAAGCAGTAAGATAAAAGTAGTTTATGGTACTTATCCCCAACTCCTTGTCTCATATGCCATCATTATTTTGAGATTTGGGGGTATCTGGTAACCTAACTAAATCCTCTGTAAATAGATATTTATATTTTATTTTATGTAGATGGATAATTATAACTTAAATGATATATGAAATTTTATAAAGAGGCAGTTGGAAATGTATCTTTGTTTGGTAAAAGTATTAAGAAACAAGGAAGGGACTAACAGAAATGGAGATGGTGGTTATTTGGTGGAAAGGAGGGATTTATGATCAGGATGGCCCCTTGGAAGTTTCTGGAATTGTTCTCAAAGTTCTATTTCTTAATCTGAGTGGCTGAGGGACAAAGATCATTGAAAGGGTATTTTGTGCCAAAACTGGTTTGGCTCAGTGGATAGAGCATCGGTCTGTGGACTGAATGATCCCAGGTTCAATTCCAGTCAAGGGCATGTACATTGGTTGCTGGAACATCCCTGGTGGGGGGTGTGCAGGAGGCAGCTGGTCAATGTTTCTCTCTCATGGATGTTTCTGGCTATCTGTCCCTCCCCTTGCTCTCTGTGAAAAATCAATAAAATATTTTGTTTTGGTTATTAACTAAAGTATAGTTATTTGTATAGTTTTCTGAATGTGTAATTTACATTAAAATATATTGTTTTAAAATATTAATACAAGGCACCCAGCTCACTAGAAAACTCATTTCCTATTTTGAAAAACCTTAAAGGGATCATGACAATTGTGTTTAATTGTGCACTCTACAGTTTCTTCTGTTTTATAGTTATAGGTTCTTGTTGATGCTTCAGTGCAGTCTAGTTTTCTTTTTATGGCATTTTTTCACACCAAAAGAATTGCTTTCCAATGTATCGCTATAGTTAAAGCTTGCCAACATAATTAGGGTGAGGTGGAAAATGACTATCACACAGCACAGACTCAGAGTCCTGAAGACACCTGGCAGAAGTAGATGAAGAAAACGAGCAATACCTTCCCAAGGTATTTTGTGTTTCAAATTTCTGTTAACAATTGCTCAAGATAAAAATAATTACAATTCATTGACTCTACTATACAATCTATTTTCTTCTCAATGTCAGATTACTCCCATGTATTAAATTAAAGGTAAATATAATTAACATTATGTTAAAACGTTGCTCAGAGTTAATTGAAGTAACCCATAATCTTTCAAATATAAAAGCTATAAAGTCAGCTGGAATTAAATGTTAGTTCAAATAAATATACCTATTTAGGACTTACAATAATGAGCTAATAAAATTAAGAACGTTAAAATTAATTTTAATTCACTCTATTACTATTTCACCCCATCTTTTTATTTATGAAAAAAAAAAAGCTCAGAAATACTTCCCTATGAACTTTACATGAGTGCATATAAATTACTTCTGACCTACTTTAGATGAAAACTTTTCTCTTTAAAGTGGGTGAATTCCTGCCTGAGCTATAAATTTAGGTATAGAAAAATAATTCCTTCTCTTGATGTCTGTTCATTGTCTTCCTAAATAATCAAACTATTGTTTTTAAAAGGTGTTATCATCTAAACCCCCCACACATTTTTAAGTGAGTGGTAATCATTTTTAACTGTGAATTGAATAGTACAGCTTCCTGCCTTTGCATGCACACTGCCCCGCTGATAAAGCTGAGGAGTGGGCTGAAGTCAGAGGGCCGTTTCAGCGGCACCAGGTAAGAACTCAGACAGACTAATGCCTCCGAACAAATGGGGAGAAGACCCCGGTGACCACCAGGCAGTTGATGTGCATGGAAGCTTTTAAAATTTCATTGCTTGTTAGTGTGATCTAGCTACATTGAAAAAGATGTGCTGGGGGAAGCGGTGTGAAATAAAAAGGTTCATTTGTCTCCTTCTGGACCAGAAAGTTACAGCTGCCTAATTTTACTGCTTTTATAGAGGAAAGTGAGTGAAAAATTGACCTATGGCAGAACACGCTCAAAGAATCGGAGACGGGTATTAAAATTGTTCCAGACCAAATCACATGATGATACAGGCTGGTGCTTAGCCTGTCCCTAAAGGCTTTTAGGAATTTAACTCTAAAACAATATAACCACACTGAGATGTTAATAGCGATTAGGTGTTAATGAGTAATTCTTTCACAAGATGACCACACTCCGGTCAGAAATACTTCCTTTCAGGGAATTAATATCAGAGGCTAGAATGGTGAATACATTTGACTATTTCTCCTCTATGAACTTGCTGGAGCTGTGAAGATTAAAAATGAGTGTTCTAGCCTAAACGGTTTGGCTCAGTGGATAGAGCGTCGGCCTGTGGACTCAAGGGTCCCAGGTTTGATTCCGGTCAAGGGCATGTACCTTGGTTGCAGGTACATCCCCAGTAGGGCATGTGCAGGAGGCAGCTGATCAGTGTTTCTCTCGCATTGATGTTTCTAACTCTCTATCCCTCTCCTTTCCTCTCTGTAAAAATCAATAAAATATATTTTTAAAAAATAAAAATAAATAAAAATAAGTTTGGCTCAGTGGATAGAGCATTGGCCTGCTGACTGAAGGGTCCAGGGTTCCATTCCAAACAAGGGCAAGCTTGCCCAGATTATAACCTTGATCCCCAGTAGGGGTATGCAAGAAGCAGCTAATCAATGATTCTCTCCCATCTTTGATGTTTCTCTCTCTCTCTCTCTCTCTCTTTCTCTCTCTCTCTCTCTCTCTTTCCCTATCCTTCCTCTCCAAAAGCAATAAAAATATTTAAAACTTTTTAAAAAGTCAAAGGATTGTAAGCCAAATTAAAGGTATACATTTGAAGTTGCTATTGAAGTTGCTAACGTGATGAGTGATAGATTGGGAATGTTATTTTAAAAAATATATCGCCCCAAAGTAGAACTGATTATAGCATTTCCCAAAGAAGTTGAGAAAGTTGTAAAAATTACCAATGCACCTTCCACACAGTTCCCCCGGTAGGGTGCCATGAGTATATTTTTCAATGCTTTTTACATATATTGTTCAAATTCCCCAGGAATCCTATAAAGCTTTGTGCAGTCTTAATTTAGAGAACATTTTACATGTTTTTTAAAAAAAGTCCTATATTCCAGAATAAAAGCTCCCAAAGATATTCAGGATAAAAAAAAAATGTGTCAGTGCTACTTATTTAAAGATGTGCGGATATATTAGAGAGCGTGTTCATAAATAGAATTTAGAACAAATTAGCAAGAAAGCATGAACTAACTCTGAGGAAATTAGTGTGTGTGTGTGTGTGTGTGTGTGTGTGTGTGTGTGTGTGATTGTTAGTCAAGCTGAAACAAACTCACTGATCCCAGCTCTTACCCAGAGAGTTTAGTAGACCTCCAGAATAAATTAAAGAAATAGAGATAAGGGAAATTAAAAGTTTCCATTCATTTGACCAAGTTCCTGCCAGTAGAAAGGATTCCTGATTTGGCCACATATATCAGAGTGTCCAGGAGGGCAATGATAGAGGCTTCCATAAATTCAAATCCCTAACAAATATTTTAATTGTAATAACTAGACAATTTAGAAAAATAATAAAGTACTGTTATTTGAACTATTAGAATGCAGATGCATTCTGGTATCTAAAATAAATTCATCTCACTTCCATGTTGATTATATAATTTAATGAAATAAAAAAGCATAATTTGTTCTTTATCAGAATGAGAATTTTTAAAGAATTAACATAGATCAGTTAATATTCTGCTCTGCTGCTTAAGAAAATGGATTTTCTATTGTGAAATGGGGAGATAAACATGAGCAGAAAAGGATATATAGGGAGAAAAAAAGGAACTGAATGTAGTGAAATCTGAGACTTTTAAAAAATTACAAAATATACTAAGAAGTAAATTTGCCCAAATATATGTTATATCTGCATTTTAAAATACTGGATATTTTAGATTTTTGTTTTGAAATGGAAGCTTAAAGATTCTGTGCCATGGTGGTAACAATTTTCTAGCTTTTTCTTCATCTTTTTTTGTTGGGCATGTTCTTATTAATTTGAAGGTTTTCTTTGTATCGTGGTGATTCTGTGCTTCCTTTACTTCCATCCTGGGGATGAGTGGGGACCTACTCTATTGCAATCTAATATTTGTCTTTTGACTTTACTTAGAATGAAGTTTAAGGTGCTAAATGCCTAGTGTTTATGCAGTCTAGTTTGTCATTCTTTTTCTTTAAAACTTCTGGTTTTCCTGTCTTGCTTAAAAAATGACCCCTCAATTCTGAGTAGCATTGTGGTTTGTTTTGTTTTTTTTAATTTTCATATATAAAACATGACTCATTTGGAAATCATTCTGTATAAGTGATAAGAACAAGCTTTAGTTTTTTTTTTTTCAAGTGGAAAGCCTATTACACAAACATTCTTAACTTAAAAAGCAACCTTTACTAAATTGAAATGTCCTTTAACATATATCCCCCCCCATTTTTATTCTTCCATACAAACTTATAAATAATTTTGTTTCATTATCTCCAAAGTATGATTCTGATATATGTTAATTAAATATTTATAATAAATTTAACAAAGTGTCAACTAATAAAATCTGGAGTTCTTGCATTCTAGAATATTGTAACATTTCTATTCTTTAACTTATGAAACTCTCAACAGCAATACTCTTAATAAAAGAATAACTTTCTAATGTCCAGAATTAGCAAGGCATGCCAATTTGTTTTAGATGCACGGTTGGTAACTGTCAAACATATTTCATGTGAATAGCAATTAATTTTACCAAATTTAAACTGACATCAAGTAAAATGTCAGACTTCCAAGATAAATGCTTAAAAATAAAAGCACATGTAAAAGTCAGATTCTAACCCAGCCCTGGGCAAACTACGGCCTGTGAGCCGGATCCGCCCTGTTCGCCTGTTCTATCTGGTCCACCCACGGAGCCGAAAGAGCGGAGGGTTCTCTTGCTCTCCCCTCCGCTCCTTCACCAGCAGCCCAAGATGAGAGTGCCAGCATGGTCAGGTTGCTTTTGTTCCGGCCCTCCGGTCTAGTTTAAGAACCCATTGTGGTCCTCGAGTCAAAAAGTTTGCCCACCCCTCTTTGTGACTAACAATAAAAATTTATAATTATTTTCATTATATATTTTAAAACTTAATTATTTAGCCCTAATTGGTTTGGCTCAGTGGATAGAGTGTTGGCCTGTGGATTGGAGGGTTCCAGGTTTGATACCAGTTAACAGCACATGACTGGGTTGCGGGCTTGAACCCCAGTAGGGGATGAGCAGGAGGCAGCCAATCGATGATTCTCTCTCATCATTGATGTTTTTATCTTTCTTCCTTCCTCTCTAAAATCATTAAAAATATCGTTTAAAAACGTAAACCGAAGGACTTGTATGCATGCATATAAACATAACCAATGGATACAAAACACATGACAGTAGGGGTGAGGGGGGCAGGTGAAGCCATATGCGGGGGAGGGTAGGGGAAGCTGGGGGAGGTCAAGGGGGAAAAAGGAAACATATGTAATCCTTCAAACAATAAAAAAGGAAATTATTTTTAAAAAGAAAACAAAAACTTAATTATTTTACCTTTTTATTTATAACGAGATTGACTGAATTAAATGATGTTTAATGTTATCAAATAATGTATCCACCTTAACTGTTTTTGGTCAATTATCATTACAGGCACTATTCTTTTCTCTGTTCTATAGCCAAACTTGAATTAATGGCATGGAGTAAAATATAGTTATTGTAGAAAGATAACAAACGTGTAAAATATGAATCAGAAAAAGTAGCAAGTAATATAGAACCCAAAAACTCTAGTATTTGACATTTAAGTATCTGTTTCAAGCCTTCATCATGAAAAATTTGTAGCCTTAACTACAAATGAAATGTCATGGCTAATTGGTCATGTCCCTTTGACATTTCGTCTCAGGTTTGGTAAATCAATTTCATAATTGGGAACATTTGAAGGTACCAGGGACTGATATCCCTTAACTATTTTTAATTATTTTATGAAATGTGTATAGTTCACTCATTACTTTAAGTATAATAAAACAAACCATGACTAGAGAAATGGAATACAAGTTAACAGAGCCATGCTTGCTATACAAAGGTACTAAAGGAAAAATGTTAATAATAATAATTATAGAGGTCTGTTAATTTCTTCTTTTAAGCTATTAAATTAACATCCCATATTGTCCTTTCCTGGAGAATTTTCATTATATAAAATATACATAACATTAATTGGTGACTATGGTTAAGGTGCAGGTTATTTTGTGATAGTGCTGTCCTGTCTATAATTTTGAAATAGACAACTCTCTTTTATGATTGCACATGTATAAGCCAAAATAAATTTAGCTTTTTCCTTAAGAAAAAGCAAAGATATTGATAACATCAAAATATCTCACATAATCAAAGCTAAACGGATAGTTAAGTCTCTGGAAAATTTGGAACAAAAAATTGGAGTAATCGCTTAAATTGGAATTCTCTTTCCTTTTCCCTCTTCCATTTCTTTCTGAGCATTCACCTCATTCTTCTTTCATGCAGCAAACTAGATTTAATGGTTTCCAAGCTATAAACCAGAATATGGCAGTCAAGAGAGCATGCTTAGATTTTATGACTTAAAAATAGCAAACATGATGAGTTGGTATCTTACTAGCATGCAAGGAAAAGATTCTTATTGCCACAACTTGAAGAGTGTGCACACATGAACCAGTTAATGGGCCAGGGCTCTGCACATGATATTGGGGATCAGATGGCTGGATGTATTTAGCAAATTAATAGTGAGAGTGATCCTGCAGCAATGAATGGAGACCACCAGAGCATACAGTATTTTTTCTCTCTCTCTTCCCCCCCCCATTTTTCTGTGGTGTAGGAATCAATCCTCCCCTGAGTCAAGGTTGTCTAATATGAAAAACTAAGGAGGGAAAGATTGAATTCCCAGTTTAAGAAACAGCTTTTAAAATTAAAGACAGTGACTGGAAATCAATAACTTACAGGCTTGCTAAATCAAATGGAGAAAATGAAAACCCCAAAAGGATCAAAAGTGAATATTGTTGACCTTAATAGGTTAAACTTACAGTTTCTGACCCCATCTAACTTATTCAGTGACATATTTATATTTTATTGCATTGTTGATGACTACAAAGCACACATTCTGGGTCCTGTTCCATAATTCATCACTGTCTTATTAGCTCTTTGATACTTCCTTGTAGATTTAAAAATATTTTATATAGCCTTTCAGGTTTCTTCAGAGAAAATAAAAGGGGGGCAGAGAGAGGGAGAGAGGAAGAAGAAGGGAGGGAGAGAGAGAGAGAGAGAGAGAGAGAGAGAGAGAGAGAGAGAGAGAGAAGAAGAAGAAGAAGAAGAAGAAGAAGAAGAAGAAGAAGAAGAAGAGAAGAGAAGAGAAGAGAAGAGAAGAGAAGAGAAGAGAAGAGGAGAAGAGAAGAGAAGAGAAGAGAAGAGAAGAGAAGAGAAGAGAAGAGAAGAGAAGAGAAGAGAAGAGAAGAGAAGAGAAGAGAAGAGAAGAGAAAATGAATTACCTAGTCTACCATCATTGAAATTCTACTTGGTAATTAATTTTATTATTTATTGTGGTTATATACACTAACTCAACTCTTTATGCAAGAGGTACTGTCATACAAGGCTGTCCATCACAGTTTACCCACCTCGGCTATTATCTTTTCTAAATATCTCTAGACTAGGCACACTTGCAGTACTTTTTATAGTCTATCTTCTGATATGTCCCTAACTAGGGAGATATACAGGGTGTGTCAAAAGTAGTTTTACAGTGGTTTTTATGGAAAAGCACATGTAGGTTATGATTATTGCAGTAGTTTTATTAACTCTGTGTTTCAGATACACACAACTGTAAACCTACTTTTCCCCCACCTTGTACATTTATACTTATCAAGATCTTAAAATAAAATTTTAGGTTTTAAAGGTGTCTGACTAGTGTAATTCTGAAATAGTAAGCTGTCTCTAATTTTAGCTGAATACAAAATTAACTAAGAATGATTTGACAAGCCAGGAAGTATGATCCCTTGAGATCATATTGTGCCTCACAGGCTAGTTTTACTGTCACAGTTCATCTGAAGGCCGTCATTTGAAAGATGGACATCTCATAAACTGGGAAGTTTTATTGATCAAAAACACATGCCTGGGTTGCAGAGTTAATCCTTAGAAAGGGGCAAGCAGGAGGCAATCTAATCAATGATTCTCTCTCATCATCTGATGTTTCTCTCTCTCTCTCCTTTTCCCTTCCTCTCTGAAGTCAACAAACACATATTTAAAAATATTAAGTTAAAATGGATCGCAGGCCTAAAGTAAAACACAAAACTTCTAGAAAATAACAGGAGAAAATCTAGATGATCATGGTTATGGTAATGACTTTTTAGCTACAGTGCCAAGGGCACGATGCATGAAAGAATAATTGACAAGCTGGACTTCCATAAAAGTAATATTTTGTTTAGTTTCACAAGATATATTGTCAAAAGAATGAGAAGCTACCAACTGGGAGAAAATGCTAATGGAAAAACACATCTGATAAAGGAATGTTATTCATGGTAAACAAAGAACTCTTAAACTCAATAAGAAAACAAATAACCTAATTTAAAACCGGGTCAAAGACCTTAACGGATGCCTCATCAAGTGAAATGTACAGATGGAAAATAAATACACAAAAATATATTTCCTGTTCTGTGACATTAGGAAATTACAAACTAAAACAACGATGAGAAACAACTATGAGCCTAATAGAACCATCCAAATCCACAACACTGACTACACCAAAAGTTGGTGGAGATGTGGAGCAGCGGGAACTCTCATTCACTGCTGGTGGGGATACAAATTGATACAGCCACTTTGGAACTCTTTGCCATTCTGTTCATGGTATTATTGAGAATTGTTTACTATCACTGATGTTTAGTTCAAACATATGGTGTCCAAATAATGTTAAAAGACGTGAAACCTCTTTGGAAAATTTGAAAGTGCGTTTCAAATTGTGATGTAGGTGGCTTGAGTTGTTTTGTGATTTCTAATCTCTTCAAAAGGAAACAGATTACATTTTTAGTTGACTACGGCTTCAGAGGCATTCATGATGCATAGGGTGTTCCCCGGAGAATTATTTTTGAGTTATCTTACTTTTATTTCGTTTTGAAAAAAATCATTCTTTTAGGAGGCTGTTTGGGGGCCCTATGATCCTGATTCTCTCTGTCATAAATCAATTGTCAGCAGTGCTATCGGGGAACCTTTGAGCATACGATGTTCCCCAATGTGTAAAATACCTTCTCGGAAAAGACAATTAATTGAGAAATACCCTACACGCTGTCACAGTTGCACTGCTTAATAAGATGAGCCCCTTTCTCTGGAGAATCCGCAGGCTTCTGACATTCCCTCGCTTTAGATTACCTGAGTTAAATCTATTGCTAGAAATGAAGCCCAGCAATTCCATCAGGAAAATTACTTCTGAAATAAAGAAATCCATCGCATTACATGTTGTCCGGGCTCTGTGCTGCTTGATTTATATATATTTCTTACACAATATATATCGCATTTGCGCTTAAGCAATGCTAGTTAATCTTTATAAGAAATCAACTTATATGACGCTTAGAAGTTCCTGGCGATATGAGTTTTCCATGGAACAAATTTTTACCGCCCACATTATAAATGGAGTGATACATTTTTCTATTAAATTAAATTTTCCAACAGAGGATACGTATGGTGCAAGTGACAGTCTGCTGTGTACAAACAAAAATCTCCTTTATTTTAGTCACAGAAGCATCTTATTTTTTTATTCTTTCACACACACACACACACACACACACACACACTCACAGACACACACACACACACACACACACACACACACACACACACGCAAAGGCCTGCTCTTCCTTGTCAGTGGGAAAAAGCAAATTTAAATAGTCAGGAAACCTAGGTTCAGACTATTATTTACTTATTTTTTTTTCTAACCCCACAAATAATTATAATCCCGCTCATTGGTTCAAAATCACTTTCTTGGTTCTTCCCTTCTCTTTTCAATTTACTTTATTCTCTTCTTCCTCCTGGTCTCAAATGTAATTGCACTGGCCTGCTGAGCTCTCTTCACATAACAAAATTAGCAAGGGTGGGAGCATGCTGTATGAGTGAGAACCCGCTGGAGGAGATGGTCAGAGATACTCCCTCTGAATTAGGTAAGGGCTGTGTCGTTGCTGATATCTGTGGTGGGCAAACCGTGGCTAGGCTCCTAGTGTTCAGGGGGGTTCTCCCAGCAGCCGCCTGCTACCAGTGACCATGCAGATCATGATTACTCCAACTCTTTCACCCGGAGGAGTGTATTATAGTATTATCATCTCTTGGAAATATGTCAAGTTGGCCCTTGCTCAGCCATTATTTTAAGCCATACTTAAACTATGGCAGATGCAGAAGTCCTTGTTTCAACTACCTTATCTCAAGAGAAACTGGGTGAATCTCTGAACTCCTCAAAGTTTCTATACTACCCTGCTATATCTCCATCATTATGGAAATACACATGGAGCACTTACACAGCAGTAATGAAGTGAATCAGTAAAATAAATAAATAAATAAATAAATAAATAAATAAATAAATAAAAGAAAGATAACAATTCCTGACCTTTACTTATAAATAAATAATAAAAAAACATAAAACACATAAACACATATGTCAAAATAACAGAACTTTTTTTCTTTTTATAAATAAGTGGCAGATGGCCACTTAACTATGAAACGATGTACATCGAATTTGATGTAACCAGATGACTGCCTGTATTTATATTCAAGACATATCTTGGTAACTTTTGTAAAATACATAGGATTTTTTCAGCAGAATGAAATACTAAGTGCAACTTGATGTAAATAATCTTAATGCGTTATTGTGCTTGAAAGAAATAAAATAAAAGAATTGAAACTCTGCATCCTATATCCCTAAAAAAAAAAAAAAAAAAAAAAAGCAGATGGGAATATGAGCATAGAGATAATGGCTGGAGGAAGTCAGCAGGCTGGGAGACCATAGCGTTCAGAGGCAGAAGCCTTTATAGGTGTTGTCAATGTTGCCTTTCTTTAGGAGCCTTGGGCCAGAAGCTCAGAGGAGAAACTTAACCTGAATCTCTAACCTATTCCAAGGATGCTTGATGGGTGCTGAGAAGTCTCAGGTTGGTAAATCCTCTGACTTCCCAATGGAAGACCTAAATTGTCTCTTATTGGAAGAGTGAGCCCATTATTAAAATTTACCAAATACACAAAGAAGCAAATTATGGTTAAGAGCCACAATATATCTATATAGATAGATATAGATATAGATATAGATATAGATATAGATATAGATATAGATAAAGATATAGATAGATACTTAATGACATTAGATTTTAAGCTATATAAAATATATTTAAAATGTGTATATGTAAATACAAATGGAGCAAAGGGATGGGAAGGAGTCAAATGATCAAGCAACAAGAGGCTATTGAGATATCTAGGCCAATGCTATGAAATTATTGTAAAAAGCACAGTAATGGTCAGTATGAGAATGCATCTCAGCTCTAATTCTCCATATTTGAGTGATTCTGGGACTTTCTGAGTCTGATTTTTTTTATAAGTATGAAGTGGATGCATTAATTAAGCACATATTAGCCACAGAATACATGAGCAAAATGAGAAAATGACCTTAAAAATAAAGATTAAAAACCCTGTGGATAAGATAAGCATGTACAATTCTTGAAAAGGATCATGTTATTTCACAGATACAAAAATAAAAAATAAAAATACATAAGCCTCTTCTTATTTTTTTGTACCATTACATAAAACCCTGAAGAAAACGTAAGCATCAAATTTATTACACAGCTAACTCTTGAACAACACGGACTTGAACTGTGTGAGTACATTATACATAGATTTTTTTTCAATAAATACACACAGTACTATAAATTTATTTTTTTCTTATGACTTTTTTTAATGGCATTTTCTTTTCCTTAGCTTGATTTATTGTAAGAACACTATATATGATATATATTTAACATGAAAAATTTGTTTATTGACTGTTTATATTATCGGTAAGGATTCCAGTCAAGCTGAGGCTATTAGTAAAGTTTTTGGAGAGTCAAAGTTATATGCAGACTTTCAGTTATGTTGGGTAGGAGTTGGCACCTGAACTCCTGTGATGCTCCAATGAAGAATGAATTTGCCAAACATCTAATACAATTTTTAAAAATAGCTTGTATTCATTTTCTCTAATCAAGCTCTTTTGCAGAATCAGAAGTGTTAGCTACTTTATGTCAATTTTAGCAATTTACTTTAAGCAATAATAAATACAATATTTATTACATGTCTTCATCCCAGAATCATACTTTTACATCCCATTTGGGGATGGAATGCTTAAGTATTTCTCTCTTTTTTAAAAAAAATATATTTTATTAATTTTTTACAGAGAGAAAAGGAGAATGATACAGAGTTAGAAACATCAATGAGAGAGAAACATCTATCAGCTGCCTCCTGCACACTCCCTACTGGGTACTGGCCTGCAATCAAGGTACATGCCCTTGAAGGGAACGGAACTTGGGACCCTTGAGTCAACAGCTCAAAACTCTATCCACTGAGCCAAACAGGTTAGGGCTTAAGTATTTCTTATTACCTCTTATAAGTAGAATCTTGGACTTAAGGACTTCTTCAGTAAAAATTTGTTTTCTCTAAAATAAAGGAGATTTTTTTAAAAGAGTGTGAATTTCTCAATTTAGACTTAGAGTAAAGTCAGAGTTGACATATGAAATACGCAAACTTTATTTATTCATTCATTCATTCATTCATTCATCCATTCATTTTTATTTACTTTTTGGTTTTCACTGGCAGTACACTATCACAGAGGGCAGTCTCCATGCAGAAAATAAGAGCAGCACTACCTGCAGAGACTTTGGGATCAACAAAATAGAGTAGAGATTTATCTCTTATTATTACCCCAGGCAGTTCTTTTTTTTAAAGGTATTTTTAAATGTATATTTTATTGATATTTTTTTTACAGAGAAGAAGGGAGAGAGATAGAGAGCTAGAAACGTCGATGAGAGAGAAACATCGACCAGCTGCCTCTTGCACACCCCCTACTGGGGATGTGCCCGCAACCAATGTACATGCCCTTGACCAGAATCGAACCAGGGACCTTTCAGTCTGCAGACCAACTCTCTACCACTGAGCCAAACCGGTTTCAGCCCGAGGCAGTTCTTAACAACAATGTCAATGATGAATGCTTGTTCCTGCCAAGACAGGCCACTCCCACTGACCTCACTCTCCACTCTGCATTGCACTTTGCATGTATGAAAGCCATGGGTTTACAATGCATTTACATTAGGCTGCCCTTTTATTCTGTTAATTCTATGTTACAACCTGGTGCAGATTAAAATTTCTTACAAAACACAGGTAAATTAGAAGGAAAATTATAATGTAATTACCTCTGTTGTAAGTAAATAAAATTATAGATTAAAAGGAAAAAGGAAGAAAAAAAAACAACCATAAAACAAATCAAAGCCTGAATAAAACAATGTCCCAGTGATGATGGCGTCTTATATTAAGTGTGCTATAAAACAGCTAAATATTCAAATAATAAAAACCTTTGTTATTCATTGGCTGCTCTATATTTATATATTTGCAGTGAATATTTTAGTTCAAAATTGCAAATGTATGCATTCCCCTTTTACCACTCTGCAAAAGGTTGTTTATGTTTATATTTCCTAGCTACTTGGAATGTTTTCAAGAGCCTTTATTATCTTAGACTCTCAGAATATTTTGTTTGAAAGCTGAAATAAACTACTGAAAGCCTAGGGCATCTAGTCCCAGTCTGTACAAAGATCCCAAGATGAAGAATTCGAATGGATATTTTACAGTCATTACCACATAAAATGTAATTAAAAAGCACCACTTATCATTTGAATAGCAGTTGGCAAGAAATATGCATGTCGCCTTTATACAGCTACTCTCCACTAGAAAAGGGAATTCCAGAAACTGATGTTAAAAACTCTCAGCAATTTTGATCTGGCTTACTTCTAAATACCTAGCAGATTCTTAGGTGGGTAACTTTTTAACAGGAACAGACTTTATAATGCATCACAATCTGTTGTTGGTTTGGAATGACATGTGTCTTATTGAATTCTGTGCACAAAATCATTTTTATAAGTTGTTACATTACTAGTAAAAAAGTCAACTGAACCTAGACAAAGATTGATATGGGATAATAATGCCTTTTATCTGAACCACAAAAAAACTCTTCTTTATTTTTTAAGGCCACTGTAATGATTTCTGTGACATTAAGAGATTTTAGCAGAAAAATAGAATTAGAAAAGACAGCTATTTATTTTTCATTTATCACCTCACTGCTCAAAATTCCAATCCTATATGTCACATTCTTCCTTTAATTCTCCCTACCTTTTCAATTGTTACATTTTAAATATTTAGCCAGTTTGCATTTCCTTTTGCTTTTTTTGTGTGTTATTCTCACAGTGACCTCCTCATCTCTTTTCCTGCGATGTCGGTAGATCAGAAAACAGACTAATAAATGGACATTAAACGAGTTAAATTACGTTTTTTTCACAGACATCTGTACTACAAATGGTCAAGTAACATGAAAAGATGCCCGACCTCTCTGTAAGTCAGAGGAAAATTTGATTTTTGATATTTTAAAAAGGTTGACATACTTTAAGTTTGGATAATCTTATTTTTAATGATTAAGATCTATAATTGACTTTTTCTCCAAGCAGTCTGTTCTGTTTTTTTGTTCTATTTTTTTCAGTATCTTTTAATAAAATTATTATGTTAGAGACCTTTTAAATTCACCGCACAATTGAGAGGAAGGTACAGAGATTTCCCATGTACTGTACCCTGCCACCACACCAGCATACCCTCCACCACTATCAGAGTACCTACCAGAATTGGTACATTTTTTTTAAAGTCCATGAACCTATAGAGACTGTCACATTATATTCACCCCGAGTTCACAGATTTCACCATAATTCACTTTCGATGTACGTTCCATGGGTTGAGACAAATGTATAATGGCCTGCATCCATTATTCTAGTATCTTAGAGAGTACTTTCATTGCCCTAAGAATTCTGCCTGCTGTGTCTATTCATACCACCGCACCCTCCCCACTCAAACCCTGGCAATCAATACTCTTTCCACTGTCTCTATTGTTTTGCCTTTTCCATGGTGTCATATCACTGGAATCACCTAATAAATAGCTTTTCCCAGATTGGCTTCTTTCACTTAGTAGTACGCATTTAAATTTCCTCCATGTCTTTTCATGGCTTCCGAGCTCATATTTTTTTTCAGCAATCAAAAGTTTTTTTTTTCTTTTTTGGTCTGAAGGTACCACAGTTTATTTATTCACTCGCCAACTGAATTGCTTCCAAATTTGGGCAATTATGCATAAAGATGCTATAAACATTCCTGTGAAAGTTTTTCTCAGGGACATAAGTGGTTTACTCCTTTGGGTAACTAGCAAGAAGCACAATCGCTGGATTGTGTGGTAATGGTATGTTTAGTTTTGTAAGAAAACATCAAACTATCTTGTAGAACAAATATATATATATATATATATATATATATATATATATATATATATATATTGTGGTGGGGGGAAGTCACCTTTAGTGTTCGTTCTGGAACAACTAAGATAAAATGTGTGTAAATGATTAAACCTGTACTGTGATGACATGCCTTTCCTTCTGGTTGAATCAGGATCTCCTCCTTGGTTTCACCCTGACCTGTGTCTATTTAATATGTTTCAATTAGTCCCTTTAGATTTTGTGATGGGATGTGCCTTGTCAACATTCCTTTATAATACTTAGTTTCAACTCAGTGGTTGGGGCTATCCATTATTTTATCTGGCAAGTAACTTTCCATAATCAATCTAGAGCAACTTCAGTCAATACGAGTTCAGTATTCTGTTACAACTACAAAAATTAGGGCCTCTGAACTCTATTTCTCAACATATTTTAGATAGAGTAAGATAAATTATACAGTGTTTAATAAAAATTATTGTAAACTCAAAGTTTGGTGACAACTAGAAATTTAAGGAAGAACATTTCAAAGATTGTTGTTATTTAAACTATAGTATATTTCTCAAAGAAAATCAATTAGCTCTTTAATCTGGAAAATTAAGTGACTAAATTGGGATTTATAAATATAGATACAGATATATAGATATATAGATATATAGAGATAGATAGATAGATAGATAGATAGATAGATAGATAGATATACAATTTATCAATATCAGGAATAAAACAGCTAATGTGGCTATATATTTTAAGACTGTAAAAGGCCAATAAAAATAGTATAAGTAATTTTGTGCCTATGAATTGAGTTGCTTAGATGAAATAGGAAAAAAAATCCTTAAATAAGATAAACTGTGAAGCTGATAAAAAGAAATAGGAAAATATATCTATTTATTTATATAGATATAGTTGTGTATATAACAATAAAAAATAATAGGCCCAGATATTCTAAGAAATATTTAAGAACTAGAATTTCATAAATTTAAGAATGAAAATTTCAATTTTACACAAATTCTTCCAGAAAATAAAGTTGAGAAGATCATTGCTAGCACATTTTTAAGGACAAAATATTCCAGAAGCCAGAAAATGACACAGTAAGAAATAAAATCACCAGACCAATTTTCATCATGTTAAAAGTAACAAAAATTTTTGTTATGAACACATGCCATTATCCTTTGAAATATGTTACCTTGATAGTTAATGGAATGCATATTTTGTTACATTGAATGTTGGCTTTAAATAAACTTCTTTCATTGCAATATGGCAAGTGGCAATGAACATGTGTATGTTGTTAGAAGCCTAAAAATATACCCAAATGTGGATGTAGCAATTATCTAAGTAACAGATTGCAAATATTTACAAGCAAAATGAATCGACTTCTCAGTTTGAATTGTAGTTTACAAACACCAGTACAAGTCAGCATGCACATCAGCAGGAATAGGTGCTCACACAGCTTGTTGTCATTGCTGGTAACCTAAAGCAGCCTCAAAAATGAATGATCTGGAGAACAGGTGGACTTCACCACTGACTGAGGGGAGGAGCTGCCTGGGGGGAGGGGCCACCGACCATTTGAGGTGGTGGGTGCTGTTTGTGGGTGGGGCCAACTAGGGGGGGGCTGGGGGTGGTGGGCCAGGGGGAGAGGCTATAGACCCATTGGGGGCAGGGCTGTCCTAGAGGAGGGGCTGCAGGGGTTGGGGGCAGGCTGTCCAGGGGGATGGGCTACAGGAGGTTAGCCCACTGGTTCCATCCCCTGATCCAGCCAGTTTGCTGACCGCAGTTTGCTGACAGCAACTGGTCCTTCAGGCATTCTGGTCGCTGGTTTTAGATAGATAGATAGATAGATAGATAGATAGATAGATAGATAGATGTTTTAATTTCACATACTGAAATTATGTAAAAAATAATATATAAAAATTAACATTACAAAATAGGAACGCTTTGATATAATGCGCATGATCATGCTTCTATTCAGAATATATAGCAGGTGCTTTTCTTGACTGCAAACTTAAACTTGCTGGCATTCTACAATTTTTATTGATTCAAACTATTTCTTACAGACTTTGGTCACTTTATATTCTTACTGTAACCATTTTTGTTTCAAGATAACTGTCATTAGTTTGTTTGTTTGTTTGTTTGTTTTGGTGTGTATGTGTGTGTGTGTGTGTGTGTGTGTGTGTGTGTGTGTGTGTGTGTTTAATATGCCCAAATGCCCTGGCTGGTGTAGCTCAGTTGGTTAAGTGCCTCCCATGCACCAAGAGGTTGCTGGTTCAATTCCTGGTCAGGAAATATGCAGAGTTGTGGGCTACATCCCCAGTTGGGGGTGGGGTGGGGGGGGAATGTAGGTAGCAGAGTAATCAATGTTTCTGTCATTGATATTTCTATCTCATTAATGTTTCTTTCACCTTAAAATAAATAAAAACATATTTTAAAAAATGCAAAAATAAGCAAATGTACTCTGGAGAATATTGATGATTCAAGACAACATTGCTTTTAATCTCTCACCCCCTCCCCATCACCACCTGCACAGAGAATTTTAGTATGTTTTATTAATCTTTTTATCTATAAAAACTTTTCCAATACTGCAAAGCAGAAGCAGAAGGGAAAAAAATGAAACTGGAATTAACTTGGTCAATTTGGTCAGTTTCAGAGGTATTACCTATCCTTGTGTTTCATGATTCTTTTGGAATAAATTGCCTTTTGAGGTCCTTAGGTTTTGCTCCTCCCTAAAAATTCAGTACATCGGCTCCGTTCCCTTGTGTAGGGCAGTGCGCAGTAATTGTGGGTGATAAGCTGGAAGACAACACGACTGTTTCTGTTGTGGATTTGTCTATAAATGTCTCTTTCAGTGAGGTAGGGAACGCAGTGCTTCAGAGGGAGAAGATGATGCTTTTGCTTCTTCAGGTCCATTACCCGCTCTGCTCTGCTCTGTCTGCCCTGCGTCCGGGAGGCCACATCTGCCTGCTACATCCAGGTCCAGGCTTCCTCATATGATGCTGTCCATGGAGTCCGTGAAGCCCCATGAAAAGCTCTGGTTAGAGACAGCAGGCTTCATTCCTCTTACTTGATCTAGTATGAGCTTGTAACGATTTCTATTTTGCTAAACTGTAGGTATTTCACGATCATTTGTTGTTTCCTTTAACTGTACTCATACCTCTAGAAAGAGTCCTTTCATTAAACGTTTTAAGAATGTTTACTTCTGCCGAAACCGGTTTGGCTCAGTGGATAGAGCATCACTCTGCAGACTGAAAGGTCTCAGGTTCGATTCTGGTCAAGGGCATGTACCTTGTTTGCGGGCACATCCCCAGTAGGCAGCTTATCAATGATTCTCTCTCATCAATGTTTCTAACTCTCTATCCCTCTCTCTTCCTCTCTGTAAAAAAAATCAATAAAATATATTTTTTTAAAATGTTTACTTCTTAAAATATTATTTTCAAGCTGAAATTCTGAAACTTATAGTAGCTTGTACCAGAAGTGATCCCCGGAAACACCTCAAAGGGACATTCTGGTAGTGGGTTATTCACTTACACGCTGTGTGCACATATAACCTCCTAATCAGGGAGAAATGAGCCACTGGTAATTCAGTAACACCCCCATGACTCTATGGTGGCATTAGTCAGAGGGCAGGTTGAGGTCAACAGGTCAGGGTACCAAGTGACTGGTGAAACTTGGAGGTTACAATCATTGTGTGCTAGGCTGGCTGATTTCAGTGCCTGGATATACTTTTAAAAATATCCACAAGTATATATCAAAACATTTGAGTTACCAACACAGACAAATAAAAAAAATCAACAATCCTCCATTGCTATTTTAAAAGCATAAACCTTCTTGTTAGATCTGGCCCAATGCCTGTTGTAAGGGTTTTGTAATTAGAGCATCAGTTGAATGTACCTACTCAACAGGCCTCAAACCAAAATACATGTTCTTGAGAATGTGCTAGGCATATTTGAACAGGGGTGGGGGGGGCAAACTGAAAAATTTTAATTGAATTTATTTGGGGAGACATTGGTTTATAAAACCATACAGATTTCAAGTTTATGACTCAATAAAATACTATCTGCATACGGCATTATGCGCTCATTGCCCAAAGCGAAGATTGAAACTTTTGTACCTTCAGGGTCCCCAGAGTTTATTGGCAGCAGTAGCAGCGGCTGCCATCCATGTTTTTTTTTTACTTCTGTCTCAGACCTACCGACACTTCCACTTGGGTCTGGTGCCACCCTTAGGAATACTCCCAGGACAGGCATCCCATCTCTTTCTCTCCAAGCCCACGATGGAAGTTAGACACAGATGCTGAGAAGTAACAAGCTTGTTCTGGAAGAAGATAGCTCTTATATCAA
The DNA here is from genome assembly GCA_963924515.1 of Vespertilio murinus. Taxonomy (NCBI): domain Eukaryota; kingdom Metazoa; phylum Chordata; class Mammalia; order Chiroptera; family Vespertilionidae; genus Vespertilio; species Vespertilio murinus. The sequence goes on from OZ004708.1 coordinate 67,091,017, forward strand.
AGGACCTGCTACATCTCCTGATCTGTAGCAGATATGGGAAACATGCATGGTTGGGTATTTCAGAAGGTTAAACCAGGAATAATGCTAAACCATGTGGACTGGATCCTAAGGAATTTAGAGAAATGTATGCTTTCTCTCAGAATATAGAGGTTTAGATTAGAAAGACTATTTTAATTAACATTGTCATTTACCCAATGTATAATGTATGTTATTTTTTACTTTTGACAAGATCTATACTTGAAAAATCAGATATAGCTATATGCTGTACTTTTTTATTTTTAAGTTAGTCGGGTAAATTAACGATAGGATGGGAGAGGGAGAACCAGAGATAGAAACACCAATGATGAGAGAGAATGATTGATCCACTGCCTCCTGCATGCCCCACAGTGGGGATGGAGCCCACAGACTGGGCATACACCCTGACTGGGAATCCAACTATGACTTCCTGATTCATAGGTCAATGCTCAACCAATGAGCCATGCTAGCTGGGCTGCTACTTTCTTTCAGATAATCTATAATTCATGTACTTCTATAGCAGAAAAATATTTTCTATAAAATATAAAAAGAAACCAGTACCTGCTCTATCTGCTCTCTAGAATGCATTCAAGAATGAGTCAAAAAAATGAAATGGCGTCCTCTGTTGAAAAGAAAGAGCTTTACTTACAAATGAAAAACTGTGAATTGCTACGCTTTCAATTACTTATTAGTTAATATTTGTCCTTCAAACCATAAGTTTCTCAGTGAGAGATTTTAAAAATATTTTATTTTGAATGTCAATGCCTATGACTTTAGTGCCTATATGAAGCATATGCTATTTCATACCCAATTCAATATTATTTGAGAGGAAGTTGTTATGGCAACTGAAGCTCAAAACTATTTTTACTTTGAAGACTTTTTAACACTTTCACTTCAGCATGACTTTGAGCTGCAACATACAATAGGAAAATGTTCAATTTGAGCTCTGGCTGGTTTTCCTCAGTAGTTAGAGTGTTGCTCTCCACACCGAAGAGTCACAGGTTTGATTCCAGGTCAAGGACACATTCCTTGATTGCAGGTTTGATCCTGGACCCTAGTAGGGGCATGTATGGGAGACAATCAATGGATGTATCTCTCTCTCTCTCTCTCTCTCTCTCTCTCGCTCTCTCGCTCTCTCTCTCTCTTTCCCCTTCTCCCCCACTCTCAGTGTGTGTGTGTGTGTGTGTGTGTGTGTGTGTGTGTGTGTGTATCCCTTCCTCCCTCTATTCAACTCCCTAAAAATTAAAAAAAAAATATATATATATATATATATATATATATATATATATATATATCCTTGGGTGAGGAATTTAAAAAAAAATGTTCAATTTGAAAGACAAAATGATGGTTTGAGGGAAATGTGGCATAAAAGTTAAAATGTTTAACATGTTTGTTTTATTAACTTTTTTGAGAGGTTTATCACTTTGTTGTTGTGCTTATTTATGCATTCATTGGTTACTTTTTGCATGTGCCCCGACCAGGTATCAAACCCACTAACTTGATCTACGGGCACTGAGCTTACAGAACAGGGCTAGCATGTTTGTTTGAGAACTTAGTTTCCACGTTGTATAGGTATAGACAAAAACCTCAAGTGCAATGTCAAATTTTGTGATCTGAGAATTCATCATTACACATTCTTTAGAAAATATTGATGAAGCAAAATCTGGAATGGGCAAGTATGATATTCAGAACTTTTTTTTTATTTCCCTTCATCCTATACACTGATCATCAGTTGGGCTTTCCCATCCTCAGCAACTCAGGGGTCTCATACTGCCTACACCAGTCAAGGTCTTGATAGTGAACAGATACCATAGCTTCATCAGCACTCAAAATTCACTCTTGGAGTTGTATGTTGTGTGGGTTGGGACAATTGCATAATGACATGATATAGATTTCTCATGCAGAGTATTTTCACTGCTTTAAAAATCCTTCCTGGTCTACTTATTCATCTTTCTCTCTATGATTCCTGGCAACCACTCATCTTGATACTTTCTCCATCGTTTTGCCTTTCCCAGAATGTCATACAGTTGGTATCATACAATGTGTAGCTTTTTTAGATTACCTTCTTTCACTTATTAATAGACATTGAAGGTTGTTCCATGTCTTGTCATGGCATGATATCTGACTCTTTTCAGCTCTGGATCGTCTATTGTCTGGCCATCCCACTTTTTTTTTTTTTTTTAATCTATTGACTTCTGAAGGTCATCTTGTTTGCTTCCATGTTTTAGCAGTTATGAACAAGGCTGCTAAAAACATCTGTGTGCAGGTTTTTGTGTGGACATAATTTTTAGCTCCTTTGTGTAAATAAAGAGGGGACAGATTGCTGGATTGCTTAAGATTATGCTCAGTTTGTTAAGAAACTATCTTCCAAAGTGGCTGTATCATTCTGCATTCCTATCAGCAGTGGATGGGAGTTCCTCTTGCTCCACATTGTTACCAGCCTTTGATTTTGTCAAGGTTCCGGATTTGGGCTATTTGAATAACTGTGTAGTGGTACCTAATAGTTATTTCTGTTTTTATTTTCCTGATGACAGAGGATGTGAAGTGTTTTATCCTATGCTGATTTGCCACATGTACATCTTCTTGGGTGAGGTGCCTTTTAAGGTCTTTTGCCCTTAATCAAGTTGTTTGTTTCCTTAATGTTGAATATTAAGAATTCTTTATATGTTTTGGATAACAGTCCTTTATCAGATGTCTTTTGTAAACATTTTCTCCTGGTGTGCGGCTTGTCTTTTTATCCTGTTGAGATTGTCTTTTGCAGCGTGAATTTGTTGTTTTTGTTGTTTTAATGAAGCGAAACTTGTCTTTCATAAAACGTAACTTTGACTTTCTATTTTAAAAGTCTTTTTTATACTCAAAGTCATCTAGGTGTTCTCATATTCTATCTTTTAGAAGTTTTATAGTTTTTCATTTTATCTTAAATGTATTATATATTTTAAATTAAAGGTTTATAAAATGTTTAAAGTCTGTGGTCAGATTCTTTTTTTTTTTTTTTTTTGCATGTAGGTGTTCAGTTGTCCTAGCACCATGTGTTAAAAACTAGAGGCCCAATGCACAAAATCTTTGAAAGGGGCTTGGCCCCCTGCCACTGTGGCTGTCTTTGCCTAGGCCCCTGCCACTGCTGTTTCATCTGAAACAGGGGTGGGCAAACTTTTTGACTCAAGGGCCACAATGGGTTCTTAAACTGGACCGGAGGGCCAGAACAAAAGCAACCTGACCATGCTGGCACTCTCATCTTGGGCTGCTGGTGAAGGAGCAGATGGGGAGACCAAGAGAATTCTCCGCTCTTTGGGCTCCTCGGGCCGGATAGAACAGCCGAATGGGGCAGATCCAGCCTGCTGGTCAGTAGTTTGCCCATGGCTGGTCTGAACGGTCATCTAGAAGGTTATCGAGAAAATTAGCATATTACACTAATTACTCCATTGTATTATCTTTATTCCTGATAAGATTTTTATTGTGTTTAATGTACTTAATATTTAGGGATTACATAAGACAATGAATAAGGAGTCAATTACAGAGATAAAAGTAAAAATAACATCAAAAAGGTAAAAATAACATAAAATATAGTAGTCAATGTCTTTACAGATTTGCTCTGTATGATACATTATACTAAACATGTTCTACATGTTATCTGATCGAGTCCCCATTTCAGTCTTACACAGTTTATATTATTATTTGTAGTTTATATATATGAATAAACAGAGACACAAAAAGAGGTAATAACTTGATTTGTATCATACCTGGTAAGTAAAAGATCAAGAATTCATACTAAGGCACCCCAACTCCAATGTTTATTAATAACTATATAGCTATCAATGCCCATTATTTAATGATTGTTAGTGTCATTATAAAAGTATATTATTTCCTCTTTGAATGTCTACACTTAGTAAGATGGTGCAAAATTATTACTACAAGGAAAACTTTAAGTGCACTTTTTATTAATCATAATAAACTTCAGCAAAACCACAGAACTCCTTTAATCCTCATATTTTCACAGCACTAATGCAAATGTTGATGTAAAAATTCCACCCATGAAACCCACATCAATTTTATCAACAATTGACAGTACAAATAATCAGAACAAACCCTAAAACCTATCTTTGTTCCGCAAAGCAAAACATCTTAAAGTAAACCACGTATTTCCCTCTGTAAAACTTACCTACGGTGTTTTTCTAGGTGCTGGAATTAGAAGTTACAACATAGAAAACAAGAACAAAGCTTATCACCACAATCATGTGTGCTATTGCGGACTTGCTCTCCCACTTCCCCTAAGCCTCCAATCTAGAAAGGCGAGGCCACTAGTAATAAGCAATTATGGACAAGTGATTCTCAAGTCCCAAATTGAGCTGAGCTGAGGCAGAAAATTTGGTTTCCCTTTTGAGAAGTCATGATGATTTCTGTGGGCACTTCAGGGAATGAAGAAAATTTAAAGCTGCTTCCATGTGAGACCGTTACTTGTTTGAAACTCATGAAGAATTCTTAGGCATGATGTCAGAGGAATGGCAGCATGAGAGATTCCCTTAGCTTCTCCCCTTGAAGTTTCAACTCTTTGAACAGCTGTAACTCAACGAAGGAAGCCCTGCTCAATGGACAAAGGCGGCTGAGATTTTTCACACATTGAAAAGTATCCACCCTGTTTCCCCCAAAATAAGACAGTGTCTTATATTAATTTTTGCTCCCAAAGATGCGCTAGGTCTTATTTTCAGGGGACGTCTTATTTTTCCATGAAGAAGAATATGGTACACATTTATTGTTAAATGAAAATAAAGGAAATTTATTACCTGTATACGGTACGGTAGTACAGTAGTTGTCAACACAAACCAGACAAACTGTGAATCCTACAGTATCAAGAATGTACTCATTTATTCAATGACAATCATGTCATCATCTTCTGGAACATCATCATAACAATCCAATTCCTGAATTTCCTGGTGAGTTTCTTGTGACTCCATTTCTTTCAGAATCAGTGGACCAAATCTCTCATGTTTAGCAATAGCACTGTCTTTAAATGAGTACTTCTTGTCAAGGTAGCCTGCTCCATCGCAGTGCATTTGCAATGCAACTGTCAGTGATTTTCTCCCATGAATTTTTCACCCAAGACACAACTTCTTGCAGTTTAGGTTTCACAAAGTTTCCAGGCTGATTTCTCTCCATTCACACAGCAATGACATCAGGACTCCGCTTAAGGTCACTGGTTGCTAGACACCAGTCGGGGCGGCCCTAGTGAACAGTTTATGGTAAATTAATTTTCATTCTGAGACAGAGCCTGGGGCCTTATTTTCGGGGGTATGCCTTTATTTCACTCAGAAGGAAACCTGTAAGTAGGTCTTATTTTCGGAGGATGCATTATTTTCGGGGAAACACGGTAGGTGGGCAAGAAGAGAGGTGAGAAAGGAGAAAAGCTGAGACAGCTGCAGAGGCACCTGGGAGCTCAAGGCGGGGCTCAGCCCAGAAGAGGAGGAATTGGTTGATCCTGGCACTCCCTTCAGCTGGGAGGAGCAAAGATGTTTAATGAGCCTTTCTGCAGGAGTGGGAAGTACAGCTGAGGCTCAGCCCAGTGAGCTGGGCAGGGACAAAGCTGAAGCACAGAGGTGGGACCTTGGTTGTATGGCAATCAGCACACCAGAAGGAGAAACAGCCACAGAGCCTGGCAGCCCTTCAAGCTCCCAGAGCTTGCCTCTCTTCAGCCTTCCTGTCAAGTTGCAGAGCACATTATCCACAAAGCTTACAACTGGTACTGTAGAATCTCTTTCTCCCTGAATGACAGGAGCACTCTGGGCCTATTCCTAGGTTTCGGTGGAGGTACAAGGACAGGGTGAGGATGGGGGGCAAGGGGAAGAGAGACTGGGTCGGGGGGGAAGGATGCTGTCGATATAGGCAAGAAGAGTTTATAGAGGAGTAGTTTAAATTTTACTTAAATCAGTTCTCAAACAAGTTTTGAAGGGACATTTATATTTATGTTTAATAAAGAGTAACTTCAAATTTCTTAGAAAAAGAATTTAAAAAGTAAAAAAAAAATGAGATATCAAAACACAAAATATTACCCAGTTGGAGTGGTTCAATGGTTTAACTTTGACCTATAAACCAGGTGGTTCTATTCCCCATCAGGACACATGCCTGGGTTGTGGGCTCCATCCCCAGTAGGGGGCATGCAGTAGGCAGCCAATTGATGATTCTCTCTCATCATTGATGTTTGTCTCTTTCCCTCTCCCTTCCTATCTTAAATTAATAAAAATATCTTTTAAATAAATAAAATAAACCACGAAATATCAACTAAGTGTAAAGATACTACCATAAAAAATCCAAGTAGTCTTGGCCCAATTTAACATGTACCTTCACATTATTTTTCAAACTTTCAGTTTATAGTTTTTCTCTATAATAGCCTCCAAATACTTTTTCAAAGTTCTAGGTGGGAATTTGTCTGAAAACCATGTTTATCTATATGCAATACATTTTAGATTTTACTCCCCTGAATATATTGTAAACAAGTATGTTGACTCTTTCTATGAGCAATGCAACCACATAATCCAGAAAAGTTATGTTGCTGAAAGAACACAACATCCACAGTTGAAAACAATAAACTCACTCTCTAAGTAGAAAACTAATGTGTCTTCAAGAGTTCTTCAAATACTCTATAAACACTTCTGAGAAAGTGAAGTGATTTACTTGTTTTTCTCAAGATTGATTTTCTTAAATATATCTCAAATAGCGGTACCTATAGAATCAGCAGAGTCTTACTTCATGCTCAATATAATAGATGCACTTACTGGGAGGTATTAGAATTCCTTAGGCTCGTTTACTCTTGGCCTTGAAATTGTTGCATCAATACATTGATACTTCAATAAAAAGAGTTAACACCAGTTTTATATATTAGATCACTTTTAAAAGCAAATTAAACCTAAGCACATTTTTTGTTGTGTGAGGTACCAGAATGAGCACAATTTAAACAGTTGCAAGAAGTCTGAGAAAGAGAAAGTGGAAGAACAAAAGATGAAGGAACTGTATAAAACTTTCTCTACCAATAATGATCGGCATGGCTACTCTGGTTATAACATCCCAAGAAGTATCCCTCTATTAGGGTAACTGGCATGACATATGAACTATAATCTGCTCTTTGAGGCCATTGCTTAATCGGTATTCTGAAATAGTGTGGGGCAGGCTTTGGCAATTTTAATTTTTTTAAATAAATACCTATGTGAGAAAAAGACATACCACTGTGCTGGTACTATCCCACATGCATTTTTATATTTCAAATTCTTCTTCTTCCTATTCCCTTTCTTGTGCTCCTGACTCCTCCTTCTTGTTTTTATTCCTTTCCTGAAGACTTGAGCCCCCAAACTGTTTAATGGGTCACAGCATGGTTAGCAACCTCACTTGGTTTGGTTCAGTTCTGGTGGCCCCAAATGGGTTATCAGAGTCCAGGCAAGGTAGAACGGATGTCTGCATGGGGGGGCCACCTGGCCTGGGGTCAGTTCATGAGCAGATTGATGATCTGGTACAAGTTGTAAGAAGACAACAGATGGAGGGGTATATCAACTTTGAGGTTATACTCCATGAGGTTGTCAGCACATTTTTAGGGGTTTGAAGAGTACTGAAGTAGCAGACTAATTTAGTAGTTTGTAATTAGTGTAAAATCAGATCTCAGATTCAATAGCTAATATCTCCAATACAGTCTTAAACACTGGCTGTAGCAGATAATATTTTGTTTTACTAAATTTAGTGGGGATGCCTCATTAAATATAGTTTAGCTCTTCTGCTGATAAACACACTAATATATGATAGAAGCATCCACTGTATATTTTCTTGAGTGGTTTTGCTATGAATGTGTATTCAATTATGCCAATCACATTTTTGTTATGTGTATTCATAATAAATCCCATTAAATTAGAACAATTAAATTAATAAGCTATATTAAAATGTTTTTAATATTGAAGCATTCTTGCATTTCTGCAATAAATTTCATACAGTATGATGCATTATTTTTAAACTTTCTCTTGGATTGTGTTTGCTACTGTTTTATTTACAATTATTGCATGGATATTCATGAGTGAATTTGGTCTTTCCTTTTATTTTTGCTACAATCTTTAGGGTTCGGTATCGGTGAACACAGTGAAATATCACTTTAAAAAAATATATATATATATATATTAACTTTTTACAGAGAGGAAGAGAGAGGGACAGAGAGTTAGAAACATCGATGAGACAGAGACATTGATTAGTTGCCTCCTGCACACCCCTACTGGGGATGTGCCCACAACCAAGGTATATGCCTTTGACCAGAATCGAACCTGGGACCTTTCAGTCTGCAGGTCTACACTCCATCCACTGAGCCAAACCGGTTTCGGGTCACTTTTTTTTTTTTTTTTTTTTTTTTTTAAGATGCAGAAAAATATTTCATTCCCTGTACAGATTTTAGTGACTAAAAGTATATATAATTCAGGGAGCAAATTGTGACTGGAAGGATAACTAGAGTTTGAAATATGTGTTTAGTAACTGCATAAGGTTGGATGTCTGTTCACAAATTTTTATTAAAAAGGCAAGCCATGTCTTTCTGCTATAATTTGAGATAATAGTTCTCAGAGGCTAAATGTAGAGTCATTGAGGAAGGAAACCTTACCTTTTAAAACCAGGACCCCAGAAAATTTTGTAAGAGCTATAATGAAATTTTCATAACCTTTCCACTATCTTAATATCTGAGTTTCTTGACTTCCTTTCCTTTAATGCATTTTCTTCTTAACTCATTAACTCACTAGTTACTTAACCACTTTCACATTCATCTTGAGATCACGTCATTATCCCAAGCATTATCCCACATCTGATTCAATTTCAAGTACCTTCCTTCTGTCTTCCATTTTGTGTCTTTTGAGGACAATTCCCAAATTTCTTCAGACTCTCGGTTCCTATGGTAACATAATCACGCCAAGCTTTTTTGTGTGTTTTTTTCCTCCTGTGCCATGCAGGCCCTCATTTTCTCACCCTGACCCAATTTCATTTCCCCAGTCCATTTTTGTCACTCCTTTTGCATATGAAACCAATCCCCTATCCATGGTTGGCAAACTGTGGCTCGCGAGCCACATGTGCTCTTTGGCCCCTTGAGTGTGGCTCTTCCACAAAACACCATGGCCTGTGTGAGTCTATTTTGAAGATGTGGCATTAGAAGAAGTTTTTAAAAAATTTGGCTCTCAAAAGAAATTTCAATTGTTGTACTGCTGGTATTTGGCTCTGTTGACTAATGAATTTGCCCACCACTGCCCTAGCTTATCTCACCCATTTTTATATTAGAGGACAAGTGCTTCATCTTGTGTAGATACAACTTTCCAGCTATTTTATAACTCACTTGTATTGCTTAACATAGATGAAGAGGGGGGAAAAACACAACAACAACAACAGAATTAAACTGAGTGATCTCATTTCAACTTCATGATTATCGCACCTTAACTGGGCTCTTCATGCTGCCTAGCAAGCCCACTTCATTCCCTTAGTTCTTATACTTTCCCACTTTCCTAGATTACTTTTCATGCCTCGTGTCTACTGGAATAGCTAACACCCCATCTCCCTCCCTCTCTCTCAGCTGATGACCCATTTTCTTGGTTTATTTAGGGAAAAAAAAGAATAAGAAGAGAATTTTCAAATAACCTCAGCAGCACCGAGATCCGCCTACTTCCATCTGTGCCTGTCTACTCTGTCTTTCTCTTTGTTATTGTGGATGAACTGTCTGCATCTTCATAGGCAGAAGCGGCCTCTCTCTTTCCTTGTGGACTAGGTCCGGCCTATTTTCATGCCCTCAATTACGCTGCTTCAGTAGTCCCACATTCTCTTGTGGTATCAATTTCTTATCATGATGCAAATATGATGTACTATCTAAATTAGTATCTGTAGAAAAAAATACCTTAACTCAGTACTTCCCTTGAGCTAGTTCTTCCTTTAATCTTATTTAGTAGGAAAATGACTTAAGGCAATTTTCTATACTTGATGTTTCAAATTATTTTCTTTTTCTCATTCATTTACATATTCAAAATGAGCTTTTGTCTTCACCAAGGCACAAGAACAAGCTCATCATTGAAAACCATGCTCATCATTGAAAACCATATTGTTAAATTCAGTCTTTCCTGACATGTCTGAAATCTTTCACAGTCTTGAACATTTCATTTCTCTTTCTCTCTCTCTCTCTCTCTCTCTCTCTCTCTCTCTCTCTCTCTCTCTCAAAATAAATACAGGATAGAGCAAAAGTAGGTTTACAGTTATTCATATGGAAAATAATGCAATAACAAACAATATAAGAATAAACTGTGTTTCACATACTCACACCTGTACACCTATTTTTGTCCACCCAGTATATTCCCTCTGAAAGAAGCAAAACTCTGTTGTCTTATAAAATCTAGAAGGTGATGAAGTTCTGAAATAATGAAGAGAGAGAGAGAGTGTGTCATAATAGGCATGGAATAATCAATATGCTTTTTTCTTTCTTTCTTTAAATGTATTGGGGTGACATTGGTTACTAAAATTATATAGCACGTAGGTTTAAAGCATGAGCACAGGGTTACTTTGGCATATTCTTTTCCTCGGTATTACGTTGCATTAATTTATCTTGAAAGGAGATATCTTGGACATTTCAGAACTTTTACCATTTAGAGTTTATGTGTATGCTTTTTGTCTCTCCATATGCATGTACTGCACTTTTATTGAAATAAACATGCTCTGCAGTAGGATTTCCTGTATCAAAGCATCACCCTTGCTTTCAAGAGGAAAAGGAAGTTAGACCTTTATGTCTTTAGTCCAAGGGTAAAGATGTTAAAACTGACATTGGAGTATGCACAGTGACATTTAGATTATTGTATTAAGATAAATTAAACTATAATTTTAGATATAAGACCTTGACCTTTTTCTAGATTATGAATATAATAGTTTCAGAAAGGAAACATAATAGCGGTGTCAAGCCTTGTAAGTGACTATCCTATATAATAAAAGTGCAATATGCAAATTGACCCGTTGATGGAATGACTAGTCGCCATGACACTCACTGACCATCAGGGGGTATACCCTCAATACCGGAGCTGCCCCTATTAGTCAGTGAACTCCCACAGGGGGAGCTCCACTCAGCCACAAGCTGGCTGATGTCTGTTAAGCACTAAGGATGTCCAGCTGACATTTCCCCGAGGGTTCCCAGACTGCAAAATGGTGCAGGCCAGGCTGAGGAACTGCCCCATCTTTCCTCCCTCTAGTGTACGAATGTTGTGCACCAGACCTCTAGTCCAATATAAGATGGCATTTACTAGCTCATTCTCTTTTCACCTGGGGGTACAGCTTATAACATTCTTGATCTATAGAAAGAATGGATGTAACTACAACAAATAGCTACTTGTCATTTCATGTATCTTATTATGCAGGAATGAAGGAAGCATCTACATCAACAGTAGGGATATTGTTCCTCCTGCCTCTCACAACAGCACTCCCCAAGTTTTCAATCCATTCTTCTTTTCCATCCATGCTATTTCTCTGGCATAATCACATGGACTCATAGCTTTGACTCTTATTTATATCCCTATAGGAGTTCTTAACTGATTATTCCCATTTCTTGTTTTTCAATATGTGCTTCAGATTAATGTATATCTTTCATGTAGTTTATTCTACTGTCCTGAAATAAGATCATCTTAACCACTGTTATTTCCTTTACTCATAACATAGGTGTGGGTGAGAATCTCTAATCCACTAATAAAATGCACTACAAGCAGAACTTGTGCTATTTTAATACTACCTATATCAGTTTTTGCATGCCCCCGGATGCATTGCAAAAAGGCTTTTGCTCCTGAACATAATTTATTCCCATGGTTCCTGGCACTTAGAAAGCAATATTTTTGTCTTCTAAGTGCCAAATGATAAATAAGAGTTTAATTGTCAAAATGGCTAGAAGAATTTTTTTTTTTAATCACTAATTGGGTTAGGTGAGGAAGGTAGGTAGAAAGTAGCATTTTGCTTGGTCCTGATTCAACTGCACCATGCTACTCGCTTTTACAAAGCTGTGTTTTTCAATTTCACCAGTGGCCATAGCATGGTGTTCTCCGGAACATTCACCTTAATTCCATTTCATCAACTTGAAATTAGCACCTCATAGTTCTGGTGCCAATATTTTTTTCCTAAATCTTAATGTTATATTATTATTAGTTTTTAACACTTGTCACCTCTATAGGTATTTTAGTGAAGAGTCTGAAAAAGCTGCCAAGAAGATGTTACTATCATTTATGCATAATTTAAAATTGAGATGCTTTATTTGAGCAAAGTAACATATTCTGTCAGATTCATACCAATGCCAGCTTATTTTGATGTATAAATGTATTATGCATGCAAAGGCAGTTTTAACCTATACTAATAATATGTCGGATATCTTATTGATATGATGGGGGAAATTTCTTTCATACCTAGGAAAAAGCAGAGTCCCGTGGTTTGAGAAATAATAATCATACAACTTTTGATAGTAGCACATGGGAACCAACATTTTTGGGATTATGCTAATTTTTAATTGCATCTAACAAAATCAAATAAAACAAAACTTTAGTACAGGAATTATAAAAGACGTGGGTTAAAGGCCCTCTTTCATGGGCCTTATGGGAAATCCCTGCTTCTTAAAAATAGTCTGTACACTTTGGGTGAGGGGTTGCTATGGCAGCTCACAGGCGGCAGACACCTAATTGTTCTCTCTTTACAAAGATTTCACGTGACTTTCTCATCTCTCACTTAAAAGGTAGTGACTGAGCTTCTGCTATGCACAGGGCCTCGTTCTTTGTTCAACTGCATTAGCACTAGAAATCTGTGGAGCAAATGGCCTGCCAACTGGATCTACAAACAAAATTGAATTGGATCCAAAAAAACTGCGGAGCTCAGTCACGAACCGTGGGGAAAGTGATCAAAATTGGCACTTCGCAGTCCTGACGAAAATGTATTCGGAATATTTTCCTCAAAATATTCAACTATCTACAAACACTGTGAAGTTGCATTTGAAAACTATGGAAATGTGCACAGTTTCTTTATCTTAAAAAATCAACTCAGACATTTCAAATTATTTTCAATATAAGCTTCTGCTTATGTATCTTAGCATAAATACACTTGAAGTTGCACACATTTTCTCTTCTTCCTCTTTACTATTCAGTAAACTTTATCTCAGCCCTTTTTATTTAAAAATGTTTATGAAAGAAAAATCTAGCATTTCCCCAGCTTTATTGAGGTTATGAATGACATACAAAAATTGTATACACTTAAAGTGCACAATGTGATGTTTTGATATATGTATGTGTACATAGTAAAATGATGGATTACCACAATCAAGTTAACATATACATCACCTCACTCAGTTATCTGTGTGTGTGTGTGTGTATGTGGTAAGAACACTGGAGACTATTCTCTTCGAAACTTTCAGGTAAACAATATATTATTATTGCCTATGGTCACCATGCTATATATTTGGTCTCCAAAAGTTTCTCATCTTGTGATTAAAAGTTTGTACCTTTGATTACTATCTCCTCTTTCCCCCCACTTGGTGCCTCTGCTAATCAATTACTATTCTTCCTGCTGTTAAAAGTAGATCTTATTTTTTTAATTCCAGAGATAAGCAGAAACATGCAATATTTGTCATTTTATATCTGGCTTATTTCACTTAGCATGATGTCATTTGTGTCCATCTATGTTGTTGCAGAAGAAAGGATTTTCTTTTCATTTTTAAATGGCTGAATAATATTTCATTGTCCTCAGCCCTCTTTATATTCAACCTCTAAGTCCCTTATACTGACCATAGATACAACCAATTATGTGACTACCCATTATTTACCAAAATTAAGCCCAATGTTGGATTAATAGAGGTGTGCCTTAATCAGATGACATTAAGACAAAACCAGAGATACATTTCCCAACAGTTCATGTAATGGAAATGACAGATTTAGAATATTGCACATAGAGCGATAGGAGTCAGTGGCTACCATAAGGGTAAAGACTCTAGGATTCTTTATCATACCATTACTTTTTCCTGCTTGAAAGCGTTAAAACGACTTCACCCTCACATTTGTACTGCTGTCATGCAGAGGTTATATGATTGTTTGGGAAATAGATACATACATTTTCTGGAGGTGGTCCCTGGCCTAGAAGCTATCAAGAAATGGCTGTGGCACTCTCACTCTAGATACAGCCATGTTCAGTGCATCATTTGGAAAAGCCTACTTGAACAAACAAAAGGAAGAGTTGAAAGCAATAGTCTTTTATTGATAGCTACATACGTAGAGCAAGCTATTCCATCTTTCTAATATCCCATCACTCTTTGACATGACTAGATTAAGGGCCCTGGACTGGCAGCTTGGCTGTACCAGTGCACTAAGGTGGCAGATTTAATTCCCAGTCGGGGCTCATACAACTCCTAAAGAATTAACCAGTGAATACATAAGTAAGTGAAACAAGAGGTCAGGCTGAGGTACTCTACCCTTCTCCCTTAGAAGAAAGTTGTATTTACATCACCATTGCCAGAACATCCTCATTTCCAGAAATATTTGAATTTTACTCTAAATTAGTAAGTTTGACAATGTAAAAGAGAGCTAGAAGCAGGAGATTTCTTACCCAAATAACTGTATATGAGACTACTGGCTCAGACATAATAGACTTTATTGCAGAAAAGCAGTGGTAAGAATAACAGTATAGTCACACTTCTTTCTTGTGCCCTAAGCCCCACAGGACAGAGAGCTGGCAAGTACAGTGAGTCCACCACAAGAAAGGAACCCTGAGGTTATGGGATCTACTGTGGTCCATCCCCTGAGTGTGATGTGATTGATGCTATGTATTACATTCCTGTTATACATTATCTCATTTCTCTATCTCCACCTGCATAATCATTCCTGAGAAGTGGCTTTCATGATAGAACTTGAGGTCAGAGCCTTAAAACTTTTTGCACACTCAGCATGGTATGTATGAGTTCAAGAGTTCTGTGCCAGACTGCCTGCCAAAATATCATCTAAGAAATGTGTCAACCTTTGGAAAATTTGCAATATACAGTGAACCAACATTTTCTCAGTGACCAAGGCATGATATTACACAATTATACATGAGTAAAATAATATATTAAAAGTGTAAAATAATAAATGGATTTAGGTGTAAAAGGGTATAAGAGGTTAATTTATATGTTTTCAAGTGCACTTTACAACTAAACTTTTAAGTACCTATCACTTGCCCAATTTTGATGTAATGTCAAAAAAACTCAGCCATAATCATCAAATAAGGGTATTAGCATACTCTTCTCTTTTTTCTAGATTGGAAGACCTTATATTCTTTAGGTACCAGTTATTCCCCATATTCTTCCTATATTTTTTAAAAATATATTCTATTGATGTTTTACAGAGAGGAAAGGAGAGGGATAGAGAGTTAGAAACATCAATGAGAGAGAAACATTGATCTGCCTCTTGCACACCCCCCACTGGGGATGTGCCCGCTACAAAGGTATATGCCCTTGACTAGAATTGAACCCGGGACCCTTCAGTCTGCAGGCTGATGCTCTATGCACTGAGCCAAACCAGTTTGGACATGCTTCCTAAATTTATCACAATTCAAATGATAAATTGACAATCTGAATCTATCTTTCGCATAGTAATATGAGTATTCTAGAATATCAAAATGTTTCTCAGTAAAGAAAAAATGTAGAGAACTTATGCATGAAAAAGATGTAATATAAAAAATGAACAATTAACCCATTGCAATCCTATATAATAAAGATGTAATATGTAAATGGTCGTTATGCTGTGAAACGTGCCAGGACACACTGGTTTGCCATCAAAGGTGCACTGGTGTGCTAGGAGAATTTTTAAAACATACAACACCTGAGGAACATCCAAGATGGCGGCCTAGGCAGTCTCCTAAGCTGCCGCCTCATCAACAATTTAATTAAAAAAACAACTAAAATAAAAAAGGACTTCACCAAAACGTCAGGAAAGCTGGCGGAGTGGAATAGCTACAACTAGAAAGAAAGAGAGAGGCTCACGGATCGGACTGGGAGCCGAAAAGCACTGAGGTAGGGAGACGCTCGCGCACGCGGCCGCCGAATACCTGCCTGGCGGTGGGAGGGGAGGAATCCCCGATTGCACGGAACCCTTTCCGACTGTACTGAACCCAACCCCGGCTGAAATCCCGTGGTCCCAGGCTCATACGGGTGGAGTCTGGAGAAAGGCACCCAGAGACTCAGAGACTCAGAGACTGGGAGACGACCGGGGACCGGAGCCGCAGCCGGCAGGGTCTACAGACTCGCACGCGAGCAAGTACGCGCTGAGGTCTGACCGCCGCCTCTCCGGAGCGGAAGGAGTCAGAAGCTCCAGGTCTGACCGCGGAGGCTGCCGCTGCCTCTCTGTACAAGGTGGCGGCCTCTCTGTAGCGGAAGGAGTCAGAAGCTCCAGACTACAGAGACCAGCCCAAGTCGGGGCGAGCCCCTGCGGCACCCACGCTCTTGCTTGGGGAAACTGGGCCGGTCAGGCGGAAACTCAGGCCAGCGCACAAGGGCAGGGCGGAAGCCAAGACTGTCAGTTCAGCCCTGAGACTCCGCCCCATCCAAGCTGAGCAGAGGCTTCTGCAGTTTTTCAAGTCTGATCCTATAAGACTGTCTCCAATACAGAAGTTATCCCAGAGTAGACACAGCTGATACCCACATCCAATTGGCCTGAATGTCAATTCACAACAATAGAGACTTAGCTACAACAAGGCTGTGCACGCAGTCCACAAAGGGGATCACCAAGAGTGTCTACCTCAGGTAACTGAGGAGGCTGACCCACTGTGCTATATAGGACACCAAACACACAAAGCCATCCTACCAACTCTGAAAAATAGTGATAATGCCGAGACAAGGAAATAGATCTCAAACAAAAGAGATGGAGGATATAGAGTTCAGAACTACGGTTCTAAGGTTATGCAACAATATCCTAGAAAAGCTCGATAAATTTCATGAGACCCAACTAAAAAGTATAGATAAACTGACTAAATTGGAAAATATTATGCAGAGATCCAACAGCAGAATGGAAGAACACAAGAATCAGGTCAAAGAGCCAAAAGACACTCCGCTGGAGAAGGAAGAAGAAAAGAGGATCCAGAAAGTTGAAGATAGTGTAAGGAGCCTCTGGGACAACTGCAAGCGCACCAACATCAGAATTATGGGGGTGCCAGAAGAAGAGGGAGTGCAAAATACTGAAAACATATTTGAAGAAATAATATCAGAAAACTTCCCTCACCTGGTGAAAGAAATAGACTTACAAGTACAGGAAGCCTACAGAACCCCAAACAAGAGGAATCCAAAGAAAAATTCTTCTCGACACATCATCATCAATATGCCAAGGGTAAAAGACAAAAAGAGGATCTTACAAGCAGCAAGAGAAAAGCAGTTGGTTACCTATAAGGGAGCACCCATACGACTATCAGCTGATTTCTCAACAGAAACCATGCAGGCCAGAAGGGAGTGGCAAGAAATATTCAAAGTGATGAATAGGGAGAACCTACAACCAAGATTACTGTATCCAGCAAAGTTATCATTCAGAATTGAAGGGCAGATAAAGAGCTTCACAGATAAGAAAAAGCTAAAGGAGTTCATCACCACCAAACCAGTATTATATGAAATGCTGAAAGGTATTACTTAAGAAGAGGAAGAAGGTCAAGTGAATTAAAAATCTGAGGAATAGAATAAACTGGTGAATATATTAGAATTAGGGGCAAAGAAAGGGAGTGGATAGATAATTATCAGGGTGAAAGGGGTGTGGGGTGCAGAAAGAGACTGGATTAAAATTGTATAACCTATGGATGAGGACAATAGTGGGGGGAGGGGGTAAGGGCAGAGGGTGGGGTGGGAATCAGGTGGAAGGGAGCTATGGGGGAGAAAAAGGAGAAACAATTGTAATAATCTGAGCAATAAAGATTTATTTTAAAAAAAAAGAAAAAAAAAGAAATAAAGTTAACAAAAGTTAACCATCAAAAAAAAAACAAAAACATACAACACCTAATTATTTCATTAGGAATATTGACCTCTTTCCCCTTAGATTGTCAAATTAAAAAATGACAACAGCCAACACAATAATAGTTGTCCATTGTAAATGAATCAAAATTATACCTATATTTCGAGAGAGTAAAAAATATATGATTTTGGAGTGCCCAGAATTTTAATAGTTTATGTGTTGCTTGAGATGAAAATTCTTGAAAATTTCTGCTGTAAGGTGTGGCAATAAAAGCATTAGGCTGAATTCTGTAGACATGAATTATCATTCCTTAAATGGGGAACAGAACATTTGTTTCCTATTTAGGTTTTCTACAGAATGACTATAAATTCTACAAGACATAGTGACTTCACGATGGTTTAAATATACTGAATGCAGAGTGCATAAGTAAGTGCATAGGACATTGGATTTTAAATGGTTCTGTTAGCAGCTTTGAAGTGACACCAGCAATAAAAAATGTTTATAACTCTAGAAGAACAAAATCAAAATGTCACTATTATCAAAGGTGCATTCTAGAGGAAATATAATATACTCCCCGAGGGCTCCTGAACTACTTGAGAGAAATTAGAAGAAGCTGAAGTTCTTGCAGGTTGGGTACAATTAGAATCAGAGAAATACAGATTACATTTATGTCACTATTTTGACCTAATATTCTGTATGTCCCTAAGTAATTATGTTTTTGGGAAAATAAGCTACTATATAGAACTAGAGAGATAGAGCTTGAGGCCATATTACCATATTAATAAAGGTATGTGATACATCTAGTTAAATACATAGATTTACACAGAGAAATAGGTATATAGATACATTTAAAAACATATATAAGTAGGACTGCCGAAACCACATTCAATATTTGATTAGGTGTCTAAGGTAATGCTACATCATCATTAAAAGATTGTCCAGTGAGCAAAGTATTTACCACCATTTAAAAACAAATTTATTTATTTATTTATTTATTTATTTATTTATTTATTTTTTTACATCTGGGGCTTGTGGGGGAGAACACAAAAGACCCAGCCTGCAAGCCTATGCTTTATTTTATAGTCTGATTAAAACAAGGGTGGATTAACAAGTATACAAATGCTTCCCCCCCCCCTTTTTTATTGTTTAAAGTATTACATCTCCCCCCCCCATTGATCTTCCCCCAGCCTCTCATCCCCTGTCACATACCCTCATACCCCCTGCCCTGTCCCAGTGTCTTAACAATTTGAAGTATCTAAGGAATTTATAATATGTAAGCTGGAATAGCCTTTTTAAAAATAGTTATCACATTCTAAAGAAAAGATTATTCACTTTTTCAAAGACTCTTCCAAGACCTATCAGGAACTTTGTTCTATGTAAACCACATTTCTGCATCATTACCCAATGTGATATAGTACCTTCCTCTTGGCTTTTACTCATATTTCGCCTATATATTCATTAAATTTGTTTATAAAATGAAAAGATATTTCCTTTACTATTAAATAATGTTAAAAATATTAAGTTGCTTTCAGAATATTTTATATACAATTTTAAGTTTTAATGTAAAATCAACCTGTAACTTCACTTTTTGCTTTAATAATTATGGCTTTTCTTAAAAGTGATTTTTTTCTAAATTTCTCCATTTTATCATGTTGACAGAAGAGATAGGTACACTATCAACAAGCATAGCTTAATCAGGATAGAGATACTGTGTCATGGTAATCCTGGAATTTCTTTTCAATGCTTTCCAGGTTCTTGCCATCATTTGTTGAACTACTTGGTCTTCCACTTCCTGAGTCCTTTATTGATGTGGAGCAATAAATCCCATTATCCCCTTTTTAATCCCAGCTGTTGTGGCTCAGTGGTTGAAATTGACCTATGAACCAGGATGTTATGGTTTGAATCTCAGTCAAGACTCATACCCAAGTTAGAAGCTGGATCCCTAGTGAGGGACATACAGGAGGCAGCTTATCAATGATTCTCTCTCATCATTGATGTTTCTATCTTTCTCTCCCGCTCCTTTCTTCTTTGAAATCAATAAAATACTAAAATAAATACACAAATGAATCCCATTATTAGTTTTTATTTTGTATAAGTATAACCATACTAATTCTTCAAAAGATAATATTTACCTAAACATTATTATAAAATTTCTGTCTACTCTTAAAATATCCCTAATTACCAACTAGACAAAATATAAAAATTATAGGATTGCAAATACTATCTATGTTGACAATACAATTTGTGAGTTGCTGCCAATCATTAGAAGTAGATGGAGAGAAGAAGACAAATATGAAGTGTTTAGTCAAATAACTTAGGGGAATTGAAGGTAGGAGGATTTTATGGAACAAAAACAATCATTTATATCTGGAAATTAAAGTGTAAGAGGAAATTAATACAAGACTTTGTAAATAGTAATTGTTAGTAGGTGTAAAGGGAGGTGAAAAGATTGAGCTAAATTATTTTTTAAAGAAGAAAACAAATATTTTTGTTGATATGTCAAATAATAAATGTATTTTATTTATAATTATGGAGTTAACCATCTATAGTAATATAAATATTAAGGTATAGATAGCTCTGAGAGTTACGTTCTTTGTTATAAGTAAGATTTTCAATGAAAAATACTTTTAATTTGTAACTTTGATATTTATTGAACTTTCTAATGTTTTTTTTAAATATATATATTTTATTGATATTTTACAGAGAGAAAGTGAGAGAGACAGAGAGCTAGAAACGTCGATGAGAGAGAAACATCGACCAGCTGCCTCCTGCACACCCCCTATTGGGGATGTGCTTGCAACCAGCTTACATGCCCTTGACTGGAATCGAACCCGGGACCCTTCAGTCCACAGACCGACGCTCTACCACTGAGCCAAACAGGCTTCGGCTGAACTTTCTAATGTTTTACTTTATTATAATAATGCTATTAGAAATATCTTAAAATAGGATTATTTGTTTCACTAGAGTATCACGTGATAATTATTCCTTTTATCTTCTAGATAAATATATTTCAAAATATTATGTTGATTATTTTTTAGCACAACTTTTTTGAGA
Organism: Vespertilio murinus; assembly: GCA_963924515.1. Classification (NCBI taxonomy): domain Eukaryota; kingdom Metazoa; phylum Chordata; class Mammalia; order Chiroptera; family Vespertilionidae; genus Vespertilio; species Vespertilio murinus. The sequence goes on from OZ004708.1 coordinate 67,112,040, forward strand.
GGTATACTTCATCATTGTCAGACATTGGCTATAATTGTATCAATATGACTATAGTAATTATAATATGGTTTTCTATCACCAAAACAACTTTATATTGAGCACATTGTACTTTTTGTATAAAATTGAAGTGTTTTAGTTTCTCTTCCTACAGTCTCACACTCACATACAGGGTTCCCTTTCCCTCTCCCCCGCAAAATGTATGCAGATTTTATTTTTCTGATACCTCAATTGATGTTTCTTTCTTCTCATATTTAATCCACTGGAATTAATAATTATTCAAAGTGCATACATTTTGAGGGCGCCTATATTTTGCTAAAATGTTTCCAAAGAGCATTCATAATGATACAACTCTCATTTATTTTCAAGAAGATTTGAATTTTTTTATGTAGGTCATAATAGTGTGGGTTTATCTATTTGTATAAACAAATGCATATTTTTAAATATATAGTTTATGCAATTTTGCAGAGTTTTTTATAAAAAAAAATATTACTGGAGCCATAGCTGGGTGAATAGAGCATTGGCCTGTGGATTGAAAGACCCCGGTTCCATTCTAGTTGAGTGTGTATCTTGGTTACAAGCTTCTCCCTGGCCTGGTCATGCAGGAGGCAACCAATTGATGAGTTTCTCTTATGTGGATATTTCTCTCTGTCTTTCCCTCTCTACTCTACTCTCTATTTTTCCTCAAGTGAGGAAAAATATCCTCACGTGAGGATTACAAAAAAAAAATCACTGAAAATATTTGTCCAGGTATTATAAAAATGTCTACACTTGTACTTACAAAGCCTATACCTCTGTGTTTACTTGATTGATTGCAGCAGTTTCAAATACTTCTATCCACTTCGTAATCTTTGAAGAATTTCTCAAGTCTATCCCAAAACAAAATCAATTTCACCACATTCAATATTTGATTAGGTGTCTAAGGTAATGCTACATCATCATTAAAAGATCATGCTAATCTCTGTGTGTTTTATTGAATTTAATTCGGTAGTCTATGCTGCAAGTTCAGCATCAATTCAAATGAGGAACAATAAAAAGGGATTGTTTAAAATTTTTTATTAATTTAACTTGTTGATTGACCTGATAAGGTTGCACTGTGATTCTGTGTTGTAACAAAAATATTAACATGTCTGAGAAACAAAAATAAATGTTCATTTGCAGCAGGAACTACTTATTTTATATAACAGATACTCTACTTGAATAGGTAATAATAAAAATGAGCCTGGTGTCTGGAAATTACTACTTAGCTTATTGCTCTTTTATGTGTTTGTGTGTTGTTGTTTTTCTCCTCACTGAGAACATAGTTTAATTGCTCTATAAACTTTAGAGGGTTTTAAAAAATTGCCATAAACTTAAATGAGATAAAAATGTATGCTAAGTAAATTGTCATTTCATTGCACTATTTTGTTGTTGTTTTGCTTTATTTTTGGAGAGGTGAAATAAAAGGGTCAGAGTCATTACAGTTTTATATCAACTCAAATTTAAGTTGACACAGTGTCTTTCTAGAAGTTTGTAAAATCCCTAGACTCAGTAAAATGTGAATTAAAATTAAGAAACAGAGCAATGATAAAACTGAAAAGTTGCAAGGAGAAGCTAAGTTGAATATTGTCACAATTATAGTGGTTGCTGTTCTCCCTCAGTTGTGCTCTTCAGTTTTCTTTTACCTTACAGTACAAAATAGAATCTGATAAACTTTTAGGACTCCCTTTCATAGGAGCAGCCATATATATATATTTTTTTATCAAAATAGGTGATGGAATGAAAGCAAATATCCTCACTAACTATAAATTCTGCAATTACATGTATTTGCAACCATGATTGACACAATAGATGTTCATTGTAGGTAAGGCTGGTTGTGGGTAATGGACACAACTTAATGATCTAATAGCCATGCTCCCACATGCACACACACAAAAGATGTATGCTACTTTTAGACTACTTTGAATTTACTCTATTTATATCTAAAACAAATTTGTAAATCTTACAAATATTTCACAACTAACCTACATCATGGATGGAATTCCTGCTGAAGAGAAATAAAGCTCCACTCATTATCAGAGGTCAATTTCAGTACTATAAGACAATACAATCAGAAAGAAACTTCTACTTTTATCCTATAATGAACTAATTTGCAAAGTGGGATAAATCAGGCAAGTGTTGCCACCCGACACATGCTCTCCCTTTCTTCCTCATTTTAGCAAATGCTAAGCCTAGGTAGTCACTCTTTCGTTGCATGTCCATATGCTTTAGAGGAAGCTGATATCATTTATATCCTTGGAAGGAAGACCTGAGATGCTCTACACAGTTCATGTTGATCTTACACCCTTGCTGAAAATCAAGGACTTATCATAAATATGGTAATGAAATACCTGTGGATGTCTGCTGGGAGAAGGATTTATCATCCTTAAAAGAAAAAGCCTGTTGTTTTTTTTTTTGTTTTTGTTTTTTTTTTACTTTGGAATTTTTCCCCATACCTAGCTATTTTCTTATGTGACTACTTAGTCTAGGACTGCTGTTAATTTGATTCTTTATCACTGTAAAATATTCCTCTGTCTAATCATACTTTTTGTCTAAGCCTACTAGATTATTAAATTCATACCAGGTTTTATTTATTACTTTCGCCATGATACTCTTTTGCTCAGATTTTAACCATCTGTATGATCTTATGTTTAGATGTGTCTCCAAAATATAATTTTAGTCAGTGCTGGTTTTTTTTATCAGTATAAAATTTTACTTTAATTAGAAGATTAAATTATTTCATAATTAACGTAATGATTAGTCTATCATTTTGCATTTGGTATTTTGTTCTTTTCATAGTGCCTATTCTAGAACTTTCTATAAATGGAATCAAATCCAAATTGGTGATTAACTCTGAGATATTCTAAATGCTTTAATTAGTCATCACAGAAAGGTACTGAAAGGGGTTTTATTAATGTGATCATGAATACATAACATCTTTGTTTTTTTTTCCCATTGTCTTGTATGCCTTAAAGCTATACTACAATTAAAATATCAATAAAATAGTGTATGCAATTCAAATTAAACACTCATATTTTTTTTTATAAACCCAAGTTTCCTAAATAGGAAACATCTAAGGTCTTTCTTGGACTTAGTTTGCATAAATGCCACTCTACTGTTGGGAAATAAAAGCATTCATAGATGAATTGGTAGATATTAACAAATTTGAATACTTCTAAGGATAAAAGGCTCTTCTAAATGAATTTGGAAGTCCACTCTAAAGCAGAGCATTACAATGAATTTTGCATCATACCTTGGAAAAAAATCCTAGGTATTCCTCAAGTCACAAACACGATCAAGTCCTTACCTATCACTCCCACTTCAACTCTGACTTCTATACCTCTCCCTTCCGCTGTCCCAGTCAAAGTGGTGTACTTACTTCCTGTTCATGCTGTTTGTCCTGGCCCCAGGTCTGGGGGCTTCCAGTTTAGCTTTTCTACTGCATTCCTACCTGCATCCACTTCAAGATGGCCTCTCTCAAATATCATCACATCTAAAATCACTGACCCCTATCCTAAGGCACTCATTTTCTGACCCTTGCTATCTTTTAAGTTACATTGTTTATGTGAATAATTATTTATTATTTCTCTCTTTTTGTTCTCTAAAGTAAGAGCTCCATCAAGGTTTGGATATAGACTATTTTTAACCAATGTAGCTAATACATATGGTTGTGTACACAATATAGGTTCTAAGTTAAAGTGAATGGAAAAATAGCATTCAAATCTCGATGCATTTTTTATAACCCTGTATTTCTACTATAGGAACCACTATATTCAGAACCACATGAATAACAGGATCCATCAACAAACCTGAGAGTCACTGTGAGCAATGGGATAAGGTAATATGGAAAACAACTGTGAGGAATACATCCAATGGGGAGCCATCATTAATACTTTTCTTAGAAACAACAGAAAATATAGAACCCATTATCATGTTTCAAGTCCATGTTAAGATGTGAGTATTAAAGTGAAATCTAAAATTTTTAGAGCTGGCCAAAACCTATTTGGCTCAGTGGATAGAGCGTCGGCCTGCGGACTGAAAAGTTCCAGGTTCGATTCTGGTCAAGGGCATGTGCCTTGGTTGCGGGCACATCCCCAGTAGGGGGTGTGCAAGAGGCAGCTGATTGATGACTCTCTCTCATCAGTGTTTCTAATTCTCTATCTCTCTCCCTTCCTCGCTGTAAAAAATCAATAAAATATATATTTTTTTAAATAAATAAAAATTTTAGAGCTGGCTCAATATATCATGAGATTTTCCTTCTTGGAAATTGTTCTTACTATTCAGTGACAAATATATAAAAAGGCAAGAAATTCTGTCATTCACATGACAAAAGACTCATCACATGATTATTTTCTCTAGTGGGTGTTTCTTATAGAGTCTTCCCTATTTCTCCCCTTCACAGCTAAATCCTAGATTGAATTGTTGCATGGACAATTTAGTGCTGCTTTATTTGTTCTACCTTGGGGAGGGAAGGCTGTCTAGAATGTGCTGGATGTTCAAGGCCACTCTGAGCATGGGAATCTTAACCAGGGTGTTCAAAGCTAATTTGTTCTATGCAGGTGCAAAAGCAAGGACCCAGCAAGATATAGACTGGGCAGGTGTGCCTTTCTGTAGCCCAAATACTGAGGTCAATATTTGGCATAAAGCCTGTTTTATTTGAACGTGTTTGACCTTGGGTAAAATTATGTCACTTACCAGACAACAAGAGGCTGCTTGTTATGTGAGGATGCTTTTATGGAGGGTGCATGGTTCCTATGTTGGTGACTACTTTGTAGGGAAGATGTATCGTTAACCAGCCAGTGTGTGGCTACATTATAGGACTTTGCTTTGAAGAACTGTTTTAGCTAATGTCTCCTTACTAGCAATGGCTACTTAAGACTGCATAAAGCCTCTCTTATATACCCATGACTTCTCATGTCTTCTCCATCTTCTAATTCCTGGCATCCAAGGAGGTCCAGCTCCTGGCAGAGGGACGTGGACCAAACAGTTGGCTTAGTGGAGAAGCATTCAAGGAGTGAGTACGCCCACAATTGGCACAGGGAGCAGGGTTCAGGAGTATTGGTTTTAGGAGCAGCTGTGGTGCCACATACCAGTAGAAGACAAATACTAGCAAGGGCCTTTCAGTCTGGAGTGGTAAATAAAATCCTGCTAAATGGTAACAATCATTTTGAATAATTTGATTTCCTTTAGGAAAGTGGGCAATCAACACTTCACAGGGCCACGTTCTTAGATGCATCCTTTCTTCCCACCCATGGTTTTGCATTTTATTATTATTTTAAATAATAATAATAAATATTTAGAGTAGTTGGATGTGTAGATAGCTAGTTATATATTAGACAGATGGATAGATAGATTTCTGAGGTTCTTGCATAAAATCAATTGCTTCCTCCAGATTATTTGGAGATAGGAATATGTTTAAATGCTCCTAAAACCTCTGCATATACTGCTATCATATCAAAGGCCATAGGAAATCATTTACAAATAAATTCTGAGCATTATCTCTTATATTCCCTAAGCTAGGTATGTGAGCTAGACTCCCATGGGGTTTGAGCTTACACTTTTATTTATAAATAACTAAATATAGATAAAGAAAAATGAATGCAAAAGTGGTGAATGGTCTATAGAAAAGTTTAATGTCTATATATGCGTTTTCTAAAATATCATCAGTTATGAAAATTGCACTATAAAAAGCTTATTTAGAAGATGCAGTACCACATTTAGGACACAAATCACATTTAAGAAATATTTGTTTTCATTCTTGTATAATATATCCCTGTGACCAAATATGTTTTTCACTTGTATTCTATATGTACTACACTTAGATGGTTTATCATTAAAGATTTAAATCTGATATGGTATTATTTATGGACAGGCTCAATCGGTCTATTAATTTTCTTCTTAACATGTCAATTTATACTAGGACCTGTATAAAATTATTCTCCAAAGTTATACATGTAAGGGGAATGAGGGAATTACTTATTTTCTTGTTGACTAAAATGCATTTCATAGTACAGTTTTCCAAACGGCATAAATGCTAGAATGGATTAGAGAAATAAAAATAAAAATTTATTCCTTCTATTAATACTGAAACATAATTAGAGGAGAGACTGTGCTAACTTTTCCCCAAAGCTATCCTAAGCTCTAAATGCCAACATTTTCAAAGAAAATAACATTTTATGTTTTCTTGGCTCTTCAACAATGTCAGACCAAAAAGTTTAATAGAGGTACAGTTAGATGACCTGGTTCTTGTTTATACTTTAAATTCTGAATGGTAGATTTCATATGATCAGAAGACTATTGTCAACCTTGTCTTATTTACTCTGGGTAAATTTGCATTTGTGGCCATCATAACAGAAACAGAGAAAGAACCTTTGTGGGAGCCACTAGAAGTTATTTGCAGGCAGCAGGACAAAAGATGCAGTGTCACGAGTAATGGTGTGATTAGCATTAAATAGGCAGTATGAGGGAACTACAGAGGCGAGTGGTGGTGTGATTTTCAATGAAACCAGGTTCCAAAGAGCCATGACATGTAATAACAGTGTTACTGCCAGTTCCCTAGAGTAGGAGATATGAAATTAGCCAGTTGTGACATGTTGGGTCATAACACAGAGTCCTGGAGCTGAACAACCAGAAACGACACCTTCACACTACTTATCCTTCTTGCGCACTGAGACAATAAAGACAAGAGTATCTCTTCTCTACACATTATTCCAAATCTTTTCTCATGCCCTCTGAATTTTGTATTAGATTTTTAAATCGAATTATTCATATTGACAGGATACCCTGAAAATTTATTTTCTGGAGACCCAACACCGCCTGGGAGGGGCCTGCCACCCTTTACCTAGTTTTGAGGTGAGAAATCTGTCAATTATTATTAGTATCTCTCTTTCTCATACTCTCTTTCTCATACAACATCAAATCTCTTTTCCAATGAGATCTCAAATGCATCATTCCCTCCTAAGTTCCTATTATTGTATCCGACACTATAGTTCATCTATTAACTGTTCCTCCTCTGACCATGTTTTGTCTATATTCCACACTGTAATGAATAAACTTGATCTTGTCACTCTAATGCTTAAAATTATTTTAATTGTCATTTATTTTTAAAAAGGCTAATTGTATTTTTTAAAATCCTCACCCAAAGCTATATATTTTATTGATTTGAGAGAGAGAGAAAGGGCAGGGGGGGGAAGGGAAGAGAGAGAGAGACAGAGAGGGAGAGAGAGAGAGAGAGAGAGAGAGAGAGAGAGAGAGAGAGAGAGAGACATCGGGTTGGTTGCCTCTCATACTTGCCCCGACTGTGGATAGACCCAACAACTAGGTATGTGCCTGATAGAGAATCAAGCCCACCATCCTTGGATTTAGAAAATTAGAACCCTTGTATATTGTTGGTGGTAAAGCAGGATAGTAAGTCCACAAAACATTAAAAGATTACCATATGATCCAGAATCCCAAATAAGAATCTCAGATATAGCTATGTTATTTGCAGCATTATGAATACTAGTAATGTTTGGTAACAACCTAAATGCCCATCGACAGATAAAATGTGGTATACAAATGCAATATAATATCATTTAGTTTTAACATAGGGGACATATGTAATACTTCCAAAATTAATTATAAAAAATAATAAAAATAAAATAAAGGGTATCCTTCCTTATGTGACAACATGAATCAATCTAGAGGATATTATGCTAAGTGGAGTAAGCCAGCCACAGGGAACATATTTCATGATTCCAATTATATGTGATATCTACAAGAGTAGAACATGTAGACACAGAGATTAGAATGGTGGTTTTCAGGGATTTGAGGGGGAAGTTGTTAAGCACATATAAAATCTTAGTTGTGCAAAATAAATAAGTACAACTTTCTGCCTACAGTTACAAGACTGTAGCATGCTCTTAAAATTTTGTGAAGCTCTAGCTGGTTTGGCTCGGTGGATAGTGTGTTGGCCTGTAGACTCAAAGATCCCAGGTTCGATTCCGGTCAAGGGCATGTACCTTGGTTGTGGGCACATACCCAGTGGGGAGTGTGCAGGAGGCAGCTGATCAATGTTTCTAAGTTTATCCCTCTCTCTTCATCTCTGTAAAAAAAAAATCAGTAAAATGTATTTTAATACATTTTTGTTAAGAATATAGATATTGCCCTCACTGGTTTGGCTTAGTGGATAGCACATCAGCCTGCAAAATGAAGGGTCCCAGGTTCAATTTTGGCCAAGGGCACATGCCTGGGTTGTGGGCTTGATCCTCAGTAGGGGGCTCATCATTGATGTTTCTACCTCTCTCCTTCTCCTTTCCTCTCTAATATCAATAAAAATATATTTTAAAAAAAGGATTGATGTTATGCTGAGCTCTTACCATAATAATAAACGACCAAATAAATCAATCAATAAGGTTATGGTATATATGAAATGGCATGCTTTAGTAACCCAACCTCCTCCTAGAGGTGATTATTTTGTATTTGTATTACTAATATTTTCCTCTTTTTAAAAGTTATTTTTATTGTAAGACATGAAGATTCTTGGGAAGATATATAAGATAAAATTTAAAGAAAAAATGAAAATTCTTTATTTATATCAATCATTTTAATATAATCAATAACAAATATTTATGCTTGTTTCCCCTCACTATCTTTCATAAGCATAATTGATTGCTATATAACATTTTATCCTATAGAATTACCACCATGTGTCATTTTTTTCTTCTATTTTTCATTTGTCTTATTTGACTTTTACATTTGGGGAATATTGGCACAAGAAACAGAAACAAGAATCCGGAGGCATGGAGAGCTGTTTAAACTGTGCAAAGTACTCTTATGGATGGTCATCGTTTCCCTGCAATTTAGAAAGAACTAAGAGCACATGATAAAATAGAATGCTTTTAAATGTGGGGAGGAATGTTAATGAGTAGCGAAGCATTAAAGATTAATTGGCTTACTATAGCGTTTACTTGTTCTCTGGTGATATGCCCACTTTAGAAGCTCATTAGTGTCACTCAAGTACTTTGCTGAGGTGGCGAATTTCCCATTACATTTTTGGAATCACCTTATGTCCAAGTAAACAGAAAACATCAAATATTCCTACTTGCTCATTCCCACAAGGGATACATCCAAGCTTAGAATCTGTAGGACCTTTTATCTGACAAATTAGTATGCTATATAGTCTTTATTTTTTAAATTGTATTAAATTATTGGGGTGATATTGGTTAATAAAATAATAAAAGTTTCAAATGCTCAAATCTAGAGTACAGTATCTGTATATTGCATTGTGAACATACTTTTCTTTGAAAGTCAAGTCTCCTTTCATCACCATATAACTCCTCCCCACTGCCCTTTTCCTCTGGTTACCACGGCACTGTTTTCTGAGTCTTTGTTTGTTTGTATTTTGTTTATTTGTTGTTTTCAGTTTTATATCCCACCTATGAGTGAAATCACATGGTTGCTGACTTTTTTCTGTCTGACTTATTTCACTTAGCATTATTTTTCTGAAGATCTACTCATGCTATTGCAAATGGCAGTATCTGATCCTTTTTTATGGCTATTCAGTATTCCATTGTATATATGTACCACACCTTCTTTAGCCAGTCCTCTCTCAAAGGACACTCTGGTTGTTTTCATGTCTTGGTCACTGTGAATAATACTATAATGAACGAAGGAATACCTATATCTTTTTGAATAAATGTTTTTATTTGGGGGTAGGGGTAGATAGCCAGGAGAGGAGCTGTTAGGTCATATGGTAACTCTATTCTTATAATTTTCAGGAACCTTATTCTGTTTTCCATACTGTAAATTGTACCAATTTACATTACCACCAGCAGTATATGAGGGATCCATTTTCTCCACAATCTCTACAACATTTATTATTAATTGTCTTGTTAATAATAGCCATTTTTAACAGCCATGAGATGCTATTTTATTATAGTGTTTCTTTGCATTCCCCTAATAGTTCAAATATGTAAAATTAAAGGGGGGACTTTTAGATTATTTAGCACCATGGAAGAAATAGGAACTTATGGTGCCTGTGAGGGGAATGCCAATTAGAAACTAACCAAATCTCCCACAATTTCCTGATATGTTTGTGTTGAACACATACCATGAAAATTGGGGGTAGCAGAGAATGAGACGGAAAATTGAGAGAGTGGCTTAAAGTGTACATGGAATTGTTTGAGTGTTGAGTTCTCCCCTTCATCTTCAGCACCCTTAGACTTTTCCCTCTCCCACTGAGCAATGGGTTGAACACCTGGATGAGAAGAGCCAATTGCAATTAAGTTGAGGATGAGTCAAAAGTTATATGTGGGTTTTGGATTGGGGATGGGATCATTGCTCCTATTTTCTCTTATTGTTCACAGATCAACTCCATATGACATATAATGAGGAAGAGAAAGTAAGTCTCATTGATTCAGGCATTCATTGATTCATTTGTTAATTCATTCAATGAGTATGTCTTCTTTTATGATCAGTGTGTGTGTGTGTGTGTGTGTGTGTGTGTGTGTGCGCGTGTGCGCGTGCTGTGTACTGTGCATTGAGTTGAAGAGAACAAGAAAACAGGCATAACACTTTTTCTCCTCTACCTCAGCCTCACTCTGAAGAGTGAATTGTCACCTAAGCAGTGCCAGTCACACTCTGTTTTGGTAGATAGACATTAGTTACCTCAGGTGGCCCATAGAGGTTAGAGTTCCATGAGCATTTGCTCTTCTTAAATCAACCAGAAAATGAGATGAAAATTTTGAGATAAGTAAAGTATTTTGAAGATAATAAGAGGTTCATTCTTTTCTTCTTTTTTCTTTTTTTCTGAGCATACTGTTTTCAAAGCCAAGAGCTTTAACTTCTTTTATCCAGGCTAGGCTAAATACAAACACTAAGTTGTAACTTGATGTTATTGTTGCCTCCAGAACTTCAAAGAACACTTTTTTTGGCAACAAGAGGAGTTTATTAACAAGGATAAACATATGGTGTGATATCCTTGCTGTTTTTAACTTTTTTTAAAAAAAATTACATTTTACAATGTGGGAAAACACATGCCAGATTCTCAGCAACTTGTTTGTGAAAAATAGAAAAACTTACACCTACGTTCTTTTAACTCTTCTCCCTTATTTTGGTCATTATATTTTCTGATATGAGTCACAAGTCTGTATCATCTGCAGACAAGGAAAATAAGGATAATGTTTTTCTGTGGGCGGTTACTTTCCAAATTGTGTAGAAATAACCCTGCAAGAGAAAAGGTGTTAAAATAAGAACAAATAATAGCAATTAAAAAGTTGCAAAATGTAAACTCTTGTCATCTGCATTTTCACACTGTATAAAGCTAAATAAGAAATATGTTATAAATATACTGTAGTTGAAAAGATATTGAATAGTCTGATATCACTTTAAATGAAAATATGTTCTCACAGTCATTTCATTGCTTTCTCATATTCAAATGGGCTGCCTTCATATTCCTCTAATACAACACCTACAGAATCTTCTCCACAGTATCTATACTAATAAAAGGGTAATATGCTAATTAGAGTGGATGTATTCTGGACGACCATCCTGAAGTCCTTCCTGACAAAGTCAGCCCAGGCAAAGCTGTCCGCTAGTGGTCCCAGGTACCAGCGCCTGTGGCTGCAGCCCAGGAGAGGGAGAAGCTGCTCACCCTATAGTCCTGGGCACCTACAGCTGCAGCCTGGAGAAGCTGGCCCGGGTCCCGGGTGCCTGTGGCTGGTCAGAGGGAGGGAAGTGTGGGTCCCAGGTGCTTGTGGCTGGCTGGAGGAGGGAATCCTGCAGGAGCAGGGCCGAGGCAGAGGTGGTTAGGGGCTATCAGGCCAGCAGGGGAGCAGCTAGGGACAATCAGGCAGACAGACAGAGGTAGTTAGGGGTGATCAGGAAGGCAGAGGTGGTTAGGAGCAATCAGGCAGGCAGGAAGAGGGGTTAGGGGCCATCAGGCAGGCAGGAAGGCAAGCAGTTAGGAGCCAGCAGTCCTGGATTACAAGATGCATGTCTGACTTCTGGTTTAGTCAGACATCCCCCTGAGGGGTCCTGGATTAGAGAGTGTGCAGGCCAAGCCGAGGAATACCCCCATGCGCGAATTTTGTGCACTAGGCCTCTAATCCTATATAATAAAAGGTTAATATGCAAATTGACTGAATGGAGGAACGACCAGTCACTTTGATGCACACTAACCATCATGGGGCATACACTCAATGCAGGAGCTGCCCCCTGGTCGTCAGTGCATTCCCACAAGGGGAACACTGCTCAGCCAGAAGCCGGGCTCACAGCTGGTGAGTGCAGCAGCATAGCAGGAGCCTCTCCGCCTCCATGGCAGCACTAAGAATGTCTGACTGACAGCTTAGATGCGGGGAGTAGAGCTAAGCTGCAGAAGTGGGCCTAAGACGTCAGTCAGACATCCTCCAAGGACTGCAAGAGAGCGCAAGACACCCCTCCTCCACAAGTGCATGAATTTCATGCACCAGGCCTCTTGTTTTGTAATAAAGATGAAATGTTCTCCTGGGACTATACTTGTCACAAAGTTGTAATCTGAGTTGATGCGGTCTGCTCTTTCTGTTTCAAATATCTTGTAGAATAATTTTCAACATTCCAATGTTTTTTCTACTCTAGTTTTGTATTCACTATGATTGACAACCTAATCTATGCTAGTTAATTTTTTTTATTCTAGCATACATCTGAAAAATAAGCATGGAAAGTATGGAAATAAAAATTAAAACCTCTAAACTACAGAATTACATTACTGAAATTTATCTAATGGAATCTCATTTTGACTTTGGAAAAATTATAAGGATTTTTGTTACAATGAATTATATACTAACTTTATTGTGAAAAATATTGCCTTCTCTCCACTTTGATTCTATGTTATTTTGAGTAAGATATGAAAACTCAAGAATTTTGCATAAGCTAGAGATATCCAGGGATATGTGCCCCATTTGCATTTATGGATGACATCCATCTTATGTGTATAAGGAGAAAAATGTTTAGAATGCCTTAGCACCTAAAATAAAAGTTGTCCAAATAATGTATAAATGAATGTGATTTCACCACAGAGTCTCTCTCTCTTCTCTCTCTTTCTCTCTCTCTCTTTCTTTCTTCTCATCCCCTCTTTCCATCCCTCCTCTGTACATGTTTGTGGCAGATAGCAGCATTTTGATAATTAGCATATAAGATCCTCAGATTTCTTTTTAGTAATCTATCATGATTTTTAATTCTCTTTCTGTCTGGCTTTTTTCTTACTCTGGGCAAATTATTTTAATTATTACCATAGTTACCTCTGGGTTATTAACCAAAGTTAATCTAAACATTCCATGGTAAAATATTTAAAACTATACTTGATATTATTAAAATATGACATTTTTCTTCTGTTGAATATGGACTCCATGACACATCTAAATTTGCTTTAAATCACAGGTAAAATGAAATAGCTCCCATGTGTTTTACTTGTTCCTGGTGACCATCTTAGTGATTAACGCTGATAACTCCATGATCACCAGGACCTGAAATAAGTATTGATCTTCAAGATGTCTAAAAGAACCATATGAGTTATCACAAATCCCTTGACAGAACTTTGAAAAATATCCTTGACAAATTTGAAGGCTTTGCTTCCCCCCTCCTCTCCTCCTGGATCAACTCTGCCTCTACATTTTACAAAAGACAATTATCTTCTTCTCCTTTAAATAGCCTGGGCTTATGAAAGACTAAATAAAAGAAATCAGAAATAAGCACCATTCTAATATAAGAAATGAAAACTTCTCTATGAAATTTAAACATAGTTATGAGAAACAAAGTGCTGTCGTGGAGAATAAATGGCACTTGAAATGGAGGAATGATGGGTCACTATTACGCACACTGACCACCAGGGGGAATGCACTCAGCGCAGGAGCTGCCCCTGGTAGTGCACAGTGCACTCCCACAGTGCACTGCTCAGCCAGAAGCCAGGCTCACAGCTGGGGAGTGCAGTGGCAGTGGTGTGATCCTCTCGGCCTCTGTGGCAGCACTAAGGATGTCTGACTGACAGCTTAGACGCAGGAGAGGGGCTCATTTGCAGGAGTGATGTAACTGGAAGCATCCTGTTAGTAATTTGTTAGATTAATTCTTACTTAGTGGCATACAAGGCTCAGGATGGTGAACCGTGTGGTTCAAAAACATATCATAAGAGGGACTGTAATAGAGAAGTTTATTATTCACAGGTCCTGAAACAAGTACATGGCATACCTGCAGAGACCTCAAGGGGAAATCAAGGCAGAGTGAAAACAGAGAGAGGCAGGATAACGGGGCACATTATGGGCCTGGGGGTGGAGTGCTTTGGGTTTCCTGGACTAAGGTCAGATGGGCCAGATTGGCCAATTCAAACCGGAAGAGTGGAATTTGGGGAAGCCCCACAGGGATCCGATATAAGGGGCACATAGGGGACAGCACTGGGAGGCAGGGAGTGGGGGAGTAGCTGTTGATCACAAGGGCTGTTGGAGAAGTCATGTCAGGAATTTGTGTCTCCTTTGACTCTGCCAAGCTCCCATGTGGAGGCTAATGTCACTTTAAGGTTCCCATAGGCCACTTGGTCAAACAAAACAGATGCCAAGGAGTCGCTTAAGAAGAACTCTCAACAAGCTACCTTTGAGGCTTTGACATCAGAAAGAGCAGTCACTCGTGTTACAAATATGTGAAAGGATATCGGTGGAGTTTCTGAGCCATAGTAGAGCACATTGAACCAAGGCAACAATGATGAAGACTAGGATGAAGAGACTTGCTACTGTCTGGAATCCAGTTCTTTGTCACTGCCCCCAGGTGGGTGGCAAGAGACATGATAACAAATCACAACCCTTGGGGGAAACGGGAACTTGTTGAAATACGTTAGTTATATTATGAATGGCTTGTATATCTTGCAAGATCTTCTGGAGGGCAGCCTATAGCAGTCCAGAGTTATGTACATTCAGCAAGAGGTGCCCGTATAGAACAGATCTCATCCCACCCAGCCAATAGCAAATGCACCTCCAGTTGACCATCCATCACCATCTGTACCAGTGAGACATGCTGTTGTATTAGAACTCAGAACATACTAGAATGTCTGCATGTAGGCTGGCGGAGCATTGTTGGTTGGCTTTTTGTGGGGCGCGGCTACAGTGTTTGGACAGGTTCAAGCCTTGGACTGATGAAAGAGCACCGTCCTCTCGTGGCCACGTGCAAGTCCCAGCCTAGAGGGCAGAGCCCTCCCAGCACAAGGATAGCCAACAGCTGTAGTTGTCAGTGTGAACCTATGGTCCGAACACGTGGCTCCACCTGCCTGAGTGATACAGGCTGCAAGGAAACAAAGCTTGATCAGGTGCATGTAGTTGAGTAGGATGGAAACCCACGAGAATGTTGTAAACATCTTGACCACACCCTTACTTTGCCTCCTAGCATCTGGCTGTAAAATAAACACAGGGCTTGTAGTCTGTGGTACTGTCTCCATCAGAGAAGCAGCATCCTACCGAGACCTAACTTTCATCTCTTGTCTGTCTTTTCAAAGCCTTACAGCCGCTCCCATTCAGGTTCATCCTGGGCTGTGCCAGCAGGGCACAGTGGCACAACTTTTAATATTTAATCTTGTTGGGCGGAGTGGCAGCACCTGTTCCTATGCCTGCCTGTGCAGTGGTGATGGTCTGTCCCACAGGATAGGGATGAGCGGCTCATTTGGAACTAGGTCAGGCATGTCCTAGCAAAGAGGCGCTGGGAGGAAAAGGGTGGCTGGATATTAAAAGTAACAATGTTGTAACAACAGGAGTTAGCTCTTTGAATGTTTTGTGGGTTTTATTTGCATGTGTTTCTTCCTGTGTATCATTAATATAATAGTTTCTTTTAAAATACTTTAAGTGTCTTAATAGATTATGTTAATAAATATCAAGTGTCATTATATCATCACACAGAAAAATAACTATTTTTTTAAATATGAATATGTACTAAAATTGGATTCTTAAACATTCAATGTAATAACAGAATTTCAGTGGTAGAAAAGCTAACATAAGGAACTCAGCAATAAAAATCTCTAATTTTAAGTATAAAACACAATATTTATTTAAATGTATTTTTGTAAGCTCTTGGATTTCAAACTGGCTAACAATGACTTTGGAAGAAATAAATTAGAAATTTCACACATGAATCTAAAACTAGTTGGAAAGATGAATAGGAAGTGAACACGGATATAAACTTCTGTGCAGTTTTATATGAAGGAATTCTATAAATAGAGATTTTGCACCTTTTGCTTTTATTTTCAAGCCATGAGGGGGATGCTGTCCTTCTAAAAATACCGAGGAGGATTGGAGTTGGGGCTTTCAATCAGTATAAATGACTTTCCTAATTGACACATTAAGTGCCCAGCCTGTTTTGTCTTCAGGATGGAACGTATGACTGACAGGGCACTTGACTGTTAAGAATGGGGAAAACGCCCCGGCTGGTGTGGCTGAGTTGGTTGGGCACAGTCCAATGCTCTGTAAAGCTGCCTGCTGTTCAATCCCATTGGGGCAGGTGCCTGGGTTGGCGGGGAGAGGGGGGACGTGTCTTAGGGGTCCCAATTGATGTTTCACTCTCTTACATCTATGTTTGCTCTCACTTGGATGTTCCTCTCTCTCTCCCTTTCCCTTCCTCTCTCTCTTAATATCAATAAAGGTATTTTAAAGGAGAATGGCAAAAAATGCTTCATTAATCGGCAACATCAATGAATGTGGGATTCCCTTATCACAACCAGCGTGGTTCAGGGCCCACACTCAGGGTCCTGTTTCTGGAGAAGGCCGTACACTAAAAATGAAGAGTCTGGAAAAGAGTTAATTTGGGAAAATGGGGGCCAGGAGGGGAGTCAACCTCTAGTGGGAAGACTCACCCCCAATTTGGCCTTTTGCCATTCCTTTTATTGAGATTCTGAGACAAAGACATCGCTTAGGCTGAAAAGTTCCAGCAACCTAGAGTCAATGAGTTAATAACTCTAACAACTCAGAGCCATCAAGGTTGGCCAGTTCCCTTTACATTTTATTACCAGTGATAATGTTAGGTTTCGGTTCTGAATGAACTAATCAAGGCAAATTAATTTCCCACATAACTCAGCCTTTTTTTTTTCCTTTGAGACCACAACTTTCTTAATTTTAACCCTTTTAGGTGTTAACATTTACAAACATATAAATAGTACATCTCTCCCTTCTCTGAAACAAATTTACATAAGTAATTATCTTGAAGACTCTGTCATCATTATGATAATAATTATGTGCCATGAATATAATAATCAGCATTTTTATAAATGGTATTTTAATTTCTGCTATTATAGTAATAATTTATAGTCTGACAATTAATTAATACAGTCTTCAGTGACTGAATGCTAATGAAATGCCGATAAGGAAGTGATATTATATATATATATATATATATATATATATATATATATATATTTTTTTTTTTTAAAGAATTAAAAGTAAGTTGGCTAATTCTCAATAAGAAGACTTTGCTTACCTGTGTTCTCTAACACAGCTGGGTCTCTTCTTCATGTTCAGATGGGAGAAAATTTCCGCCTTTTCTTAGGTAAGCTGCTGGTGCTATTGTTCTATTTAAATCTGCAAATAATATAAGAACTATCACTTACACATCTGTTCATTTCCCCATTATAGACTGAGCGCAAATCATGGAATCTGGTGCCCAAAACAAATTTCATTTTGTCCATTCTTTTCTCAACCCAGTCACTTACCTTAGATGTGAGGAAACAATGGGCCATTAAAGCTGCCGTCACAGGTGGACTACAGCCAACCAGCCAGCAGCCAGGCCCATGCTGCTCAGAGTCACTTGAGAGTCTACGGTTCCTCAGTGATTATTCTTCCTTTAATACTGGAAATGCAAAGCCTGGATTAGGAAAACACAACCACATATGGCTGGAGACTGAGGTCCCCAGGCAGGACAGGTGAGCTTTTCCCTTGTGAGTCCAACGTCCTTGTCCTCTCTGAGCCTGTTGTAACCCTGTGGTTTGATGCAGTGTGCGCAGGTGATGGTGTCCTGTCTTTCTGTCGGAGGTATTGGAATTGAGGCAAATGCCAGGCCAACCCAGGCAGTAGGGTGCTTTGTGCATCACCTGGGGGTCTCCTGGTGAATCTCCCAGTGTACATCAGCTTTTTTAAAAAAAATGTTCCTTTAGAAACCACAACTTTCTTAATTTTAAACCTTATGGCCTGTAACTTCTACAAAATATAAATAGTATATCTCTTCCTTCTCTGCAACAAATTTACATAAGTAACTGTCTTGAAGACCTTATCATCTATAATAATAAAAGTGTTGCCAAAACCGGTTTGGCTCAGTGGTAGAGCGTCGGTCTGCGGACTGAAAGGTCCCGGGTTCGATTCCGGCCAAGGGCATGTACATTGGTTGTGGACACATCCCCGATAGGGGGTGTGCAAGAGGCAGCTGGTCGATGTTTCTCTCTCATCGACGTTTCTAGCTCTCTATCTCTCTCCCTTCCTCTCTGTGAAATATCAATAAAATGTATATTTAAAAAAAATAAAAGTGTAATATGCTAATTAGACTGGAGGACTTTCAGGAGGAAGCTGGGGCTGTGAGGGAAACTCTGGAATCTCAGGTCCCTGGTGCCAGCCTGTGGCCGGAGGGAAGGCTGGGTCTCGGGAGCCAGAGAGAAGTTGGTGCTGGTAGCCAGGGGAAGGAAAATCTACTCTTGCATGGATTTCATGCATGGGGCCTCTAGTTATGATAATAATTAAGTACCATGACTATAATGCTTTATAAATTGTATTTTAATTTCTGCTATTATAATGATAATTTATGGTATGACTGTTTTAATTAATTAATACAGTTTTCAGTGGCTGAATGCTAATGAAAATACCAATAAGAAACTGATATTATATGTGTGTTTTTTTAAAAAAGAAGAGTTCAAAATTAATAAGCTTGTTAATGCTCATTAAGAAGACTATGTTTGCCTGTGTTCTCTAACACAGCTGTGTCTCTTCTTCATGTTCAGATGGAGAACATTCCCTTCTTTTCTAAGGCAACTGTTGTGTGCAGAAATCAGAGTAATGCATAGACTTTAAAAATTAGTCATGGAATAGTCACTTAATTTAGAAAATGTAAAATATTTGACATCTCAACACAGTGGAGCTGGTTGCCCAGCCTACTGTTTCCACTTCCTGTCTCATCACCTTTTTCTCCCCTCAACATTTAAAAGAACGGCTGCATACTAATGTTTGGGAATGAAAGGCACATAGCATTTTTTACCATTTCTTAAATAAAATAGGTATGGGCTCAATGGTGTTAGTACTACTTAAGATCTATATTTGACTTTCTTAAATTCCTTTTACAGAAACCTAATTTATGGTTTTGCTTTCAGGTGGCTAACATTTAAATCTGCAGCAGCAAGTCCTCCATTTTGCCAATTTACTGTCCTGCAAGCAACTACCTTTGTATATGGATTTCAATGTAAAGTACACACATTCCTTTTATCTATATTCAACTGTGAAATTTAATTTTGCACACTGAGTTTTTTTTAATATATTTTATTTTTTACAGAGAGGAAGAGAGAGGGAAAGTTAGAAACATCGGTGTGAGAGAGACATCCATCAGCTGCCTCCTGCACACCCCCTACTGGGGATATGCCCGCAACCAAGGTACATGCCCTTGATTAGAACCTGGGACCCTCAGTCTGCAGGCCAACGCTCTAGCCACTGAGTCAAACTGGTTAAGGCCACTTAATTTTTTAAAAATATATTTGGATATGTTTTTTTTTTAATTAATTTTAAAGAGAGACAGAGAGACATAGATGTGAGAAAGATAGATTGGTTTCTTTCTTCCCATAAATGTCTCCACTGCGATGCATCCCTGAATTAAATCCTGCAACCCAGGAATGTGGCCTGAGAGGGGATTGAACCGGCAGCCTGTAGGTGCAGGGGCTGCTGAGCCATGGAGCCAGCGCAGCTGCTTCTCATATGCACAGAGGCATGCAAAGTGTTAGGCTCCTCTGATTGCACAGTGACTCCCCCTCATTCACTATTCACAGGCTTAGGTGCTCATCCCCGCCCCTGACAGTGATGAAATCTCGCGAGTCCTTCTCAGTCCCACAGCAGACATGAATCATCCCCTTGTCCAGCCTCGCCATGGGGTAGGCTCTGCCTGCAATGGAGGCTGGCTGCCCCACCAGCTCTCAGTCGCAGAGCAGCATCCTGGTTGTCAGATCCAACACAGGAAGTATGGTGTTTATGCTCTGAAATCCTTTTGCACTTAGTAAGGGCTCCAAAGCGCAAGGGCGGTGATGCTGGCAATTCCCATATGCCAAAGAGGAGCCTTCAAGTGCCTCCTTCAGGTGAAAAGGTGAAAGTCGTCTAGTTAATGAGCAAAGAAGAAAAACAAATCACCAGGAATCTTCTATCCGTGACATTGTGAAGAAGAAAAAAATAAATCCTCACCCCAGACTGCAAAAGTGATGGCACAGTGTGGGGTGCGGTAAGTGCTTAGTTAAGATGGAACTGGCGCTGGATTTGTGAGTGGAGGACAAACAGAAAGTGGGTTGTGATTCATGGCAACGTGTTGCTCCAGGAGCTTTGAGCCTAGAAGTCGACTTCAGCAAGGGTTCTTCTGAAACTGTGTCGCCAAGCTATTTACTGCAAGAAGGGCCTCTTACCAGAACAGGTTTGGACTAAAAACTATGAACAACACTGGAGAAGCAGTGTCTGCCAGGGAAGCCACTGCTGCCACATTCCCAGCAGAGTTGAAGTTGATTAAGGAGAAAGGTTATGCCATCCAAAGCAAGCTTTCAATCACAGTGAAACCAGGCTCTTCTGGAAGAAACTGCTCAAGGAAGCCTACATTCATAGAAGTTTAAAGGAGGTGCCAGAGCATGAGACATGGAAGGGCAAATTAACTCTGGCACTATGTGGCAACGCTGCCGGGCCTATGAGAAAGCCAGGCATAGCCTACAGAGCAAAGCACCATGACCCTCTCAAAAACAAAGACATAAAAGATCTGCCTTTGTTCTGGCAACATACTCAGGAAGTGTGGATGGCAGCCATCTTGCTTATGAATGGGTTCTACTAACGCATCACAAGAAGGGTGAGTACAGTGCAAAGGATATTTAGAGAGAGATACCACATTCACATAACTCTTATTATGGTATCTTATTATAATAGTTCTGTTATTAATTATTGGTAATAATTTCTTACTGTGTCTGATTTTAAATTAAAGTTTATCCTAAGTATATATTAATATAAAAAAACACATAAAAGTTGTCCCCAAAATATGTATACATGCATTAAGAGCTGACAGCTCAATTTTGAAAATGAAATGTATTTTCTGCAACCCTGACTTTATAATTATTCAAAGTGTGTGTATACATTTGTTTGGGGGCACTATATATATATAAGGTTTGGTACATATAAATCTGGGATTTAAGGCACCCACTGGGGTTTGGAGCTGTCCTCCAATAAGGGGACTAGCGTATTCTCTCATCTATAACTAAAATAAAGGCTTAGGTTGTGTGTTTGTTTTTTAAATAGTAAAGTAGGTTATGTAATTATATGTAGTTTTACTTAGATAGTTATACTTGCACAGGTCTTTAAAATTAGAATCCATGCTTTCAAAATCATCCGATAGCATTACGCATTACTCATATTTTTTGGTCCTAAAGAATTTGCATTGATTGATGTAATTTTTCATTCAATTTCCCTTATGACCAAAATAATGTGAAGTAACTAATCAAGTTAGGACACAGTGATTTATTATGAGAAAAAAGTAGTATACTTTGCAACTGAAGATTGAATTCAAGGTTTTTTTATTCTTAATTTTCTGAAGGATTTTTTCCCCCACAAACTAGGAAAGTATTTTTTTTCAAAACAGTGAAAACTATGTGAGTTAAAATGAAGTTATAATGATAAAATGAGAAAGAATATATTTTATTTTACTCTGCTGAAATACAAATTGCATATTTTAACTGTTATATGTGTTTTTCTGTTTCTGTTCTTTGCCTAAAAGAGTAAGTAATATAAAGCATACCCCTGTAGTTACATAAAAATATGTACTATATTATTTACACATATATAATGCATTTTACTTATAATTCATATTTATATTTGTGTCATAAAAACTGTTCAAATCTAATCTAAATTGGAAAAAATGGATATGTGGAGAGAGGAAATTTGAGAAAAAGAGCAAGAGAATTCATGTGCCTGCATGTGCATGTGTGTGTGTACTTGTGTGGGTAGGCAGAGAGATAGTGAAGTAGTCAGGAGACAGTGAGATTCTCAGAGTCAGAGGAGGTGTTGAGTAGTTTTCTCTATATGTAGGTGATGTGTGTCTTTTTAGCAACTTATTTTTTATAATTACCACGACTTTTCTCCTACATGCACATTATAAAAGGAGGTTCATGGCTCACGAAGAGCTCAATTGAGATCAGGCAGAGCTTTGGGCAGGAGGAGAAGGGGGAGCAGAGAGTGACTGTCAGTGGAGGAGCCTTAGAGCATCTCTGGTTGATGCCTCCAACCTTGCTTCTTTTATAGCCATTTCTGGGCATTCCTCTGTTCTCTGAAGGTGTCACCAATAGGTCTTCAGTGTGTCTTATCAGTGGGTCTCAGGCTTGTAACGGTCTGGTTCCAGGCGGGGGTTGGTAGGGCATTCACCCAGTTACTGGGGCATTATCACAGTTACTAGGTATAATATACACTCAAATATAACAAATTAATATATTAGGTATTGAAATATATAATGCTAAATGTTAAACATACTTCACCCAATTATAACTATAACATTAAGAAAAATAAATTTATTGAAAGATAGCTAGTCTTCAAATAATAGACATAAGAGTATGAAAAGAGGCTTCTGAACATAGGAAGTGCAAAGACATGGTGCAAACCATGTGACCATTGCCTTTGTGCTAAATGAACCTGAAACACTTTTATTGTCTTCAAAATGTAACATGAGAAGGATCAGTTATTGGCAAAATATTTGCTTTGAAATAATTATAATCCTGGAGGGCATTTCTCTTTGAGATATTCCTTATTGACAGAATGTGTGGCCTCAATGGCATCTAAAAAATGTAATGCATTATGACTTAAACAGCCTAGAATTATATTTCTTTCTGAATTGTGATTAATAAGAAGTCTGATTAGATACCAAATTATAAAAACTAAAATGCCCACAAACTGTTCTTTTTACATCATTTTATCAGATTACAACACCCACTGAATTGTGTGCTGCTTGTAAAGAAAACATCCACTTCTTTTTTTTTTTAATAGCACAAATCATAATGGTGCCTAATAAAAATAGCTCAATCCAAGAATGTTAAATAAAATTTGAATATGGGAGAAGCCTGTAGTTTTCATTTCAACATATTTGCTAGGAATCAATAAACAGGACAATTACACTTGCACTTCACTTCTGTTTAAAAGTGAGACAGATTAGTTTATTTATTATATGAAATCTTCTAGTAGCTTCCCAGTATCAAAGTGAAATTTCATTTCACAATGATTGATGATTTTTTGCCACATTGCAAGCAATTTTTTTAATAAGGATGCAAGAGCAATTCTTTCTTGGAAAAGGTCATAAAATTGTTCATTATATTTGCTAAAAATAGACAATATTATTAACTGAGTACTCATAATTAAAATATGCATAGTATTGTCATCTCATAAAACTACAGAACAACTACAGATTGTTTTTGTCTGTATTTATAGCAACTTAATTTGTGAATTCTACTAATGTATTTTCTACATGATAAGAAGAAATAATAAATGATTTCTTTATAGCTTTTCTGTTTTCTCCATGAGCTAAATAAGATTCTGAGTTTCTTCTTTATGGTTTCTCCCCTCCCCCATTTTCCTCCTTCCTGTTTTCTGTGGATAATGAACAATAATCTGTGGATATAAAAGCAGAACAAGGAGGGCTATGAAAAAGAGTTAACAATGGAAGGAGAGGTGGCCAGGGACTAGGAAAGCCCTGAAGAAGTGGAAATGAAATAAATCTCTTGTTGTTATTGTTGACATTATTCAAATCCCTATTTTTCTCCCTTCACTAACCCCTACCCATAGGCCTCACCAAACTATTGTCTGTCTCCATGGGCCATACATATAAGTACAAAACTTCCCTGGTTTATCTCTTCTCACCCCACCCGAGATACATCAATCTGTTCCATGGCTTCCCTTCTCAGGGTTTATTTTTTTTTTAAATATACTTTATTGGTTTTCCACAGAGAGGAAGGAAGAGGGATAGAGAGCTAGAAACGTCTATGAGAGAGAAACATCAACCAGCTGCCTCCTGCACATCTCCTACTGGGGATGTGCCCGAAACCAGGGTACATGCCCTTGACTAGAATCGAACCTGGGACCTTTCAATCCACAGGATTGGCTCAGGATTTATTTTGTTGGTCAATTTATTTTGCTCCTTAGCTCCCACAAATACGTGAGATCATGTGATGTGTGTCTTTCTCTGATTAACTTATTTCACTTAGCATAATGATCTCCAGGTCCATCCATGCTGTCTCCAAGGTAAGCGATCCTTCTTTTTTAGAGCTGCAGAGTATTCCAAGGTGTAAATGTACCACAGTTTTTTTATCCACTCATTTACTGATGGACACTTGGGCTCTTTCCCGATCTTAGCTAAGTGTAAATAATGCTGCTATGAACATGGGGGTGTATACATTCTTTCTGATTGGTGTATAGGGATTTAAAATATATATATATATATATATATATATATATATATATATATATATATATAATTATTGATTTTTTACAGAGAGGAAGAGAGAGGAATAGAGAGTTAGAAACATCGGTGAGAGAGAATCATCAATCAGCTGCCTCTTGCACACCCCCCACCAGGGATGTACCCGCAACCAAGGTACATGTCCTTGACCAGAATCGAACCCGGGACCCTTCAGTCCACAGGCCGACACTATCCACTGAGCCAAACCGGTTTCGGCGGATTTTTAGATTATATTCCCAGAAGTGGAATGGTGGATCAAATGGCAGTTTCATTTTCAAATTTTTTTTAACTCTTTCCTTCCTTTTTTGTGCCCCAAAACAACTTAAAAAGTTAATTTCAGGTTTTTTAAAAGATATATCTGCATTTGTTTATAGTCTATTTTGGCCTATTTCATGCTTTGAAAAGCAGCCAAAATGATTTTGATTTTATAAATGTTGGAAAAGCAAGCCTTTGCATCACTATTGTAGAGGAAAGGGCCACCTGCTGACCTGACAAGCTCAGGGGAGGCCTGCATGGCACTCTTGCAAACTCAGAGACCTAAAGTAACCACAAAGGATGGTGTGAAATTAAACTTTAAAAGCAGCTGTGGTGGGCAGTTATATCCTAGGCTGGTATCTTCACTGACAAGGTCAACCTTTACCTTAACTGAGCCTATCTGTCTTTTTGCATCTAGGATAGCATACCCTTGAAAGTCTGGGTAACTTGTAACTTCCCTTTTTCTGGACCCCCTGGGGCACAACCAAATGTGCCTGGGCTCTAGGTCAGAGAACACAAATTCATTCATTATCATGTTAATTGTTCCTGCACTCACCTAAGTATGTGTCCATCATTTTACTTTTTATCCAATCCCAGGGGTTTCTTTACAAGTTTCAATGGTTTTTTACATTTACACTATAATACTTTTTGATTAAACAAAAAGGGCTGCCTTATCACTTGAAACATGGACAATGGATCAATGGATGTATGTTGAACTTTAAAAACAGTATCTCAAAAAGTTCTAGTAGAATGACTGATTCACACAGGTTATAAAAGCATTGGAAGTTGAGACAAATAATTCTGAGGTTGGTATTGCTTGTATCATGTTGTAAATTTGGCAAAAGAGGATAAATTTTAATCAATCCGTTATGCCATTTCTTTGTACTTTTACTCAGATATAAAATGCAATTGATACTCTCTTATCTACAGATATATTTTCTAGATCATAATTTAAAACTATGTATCAGAAATCTGTATCAGTTCTCAGATAATATATCGGGGCTCCTTCAGTAATGATATTCTGCAAATCACACCCTCACTCTTCACTAATTATTATATTACTAGAGGCCCAATGCACAAAATTCATGCACAGGAAGGGGGTGTGTGTCCCTCAGTCCAGCCTGCACCCTCTCCAATCTGGCAGCTTGCACCCTCTCCAATCTAGGACCCTTCAAGGGCTGTCCAACTGCCCAATAGGCAATCTGACATTCCTCTCACAATCCCAGACTGCTGACTCCCAACCGCTTGCCTGCCTGCCTGCCTGATTACCCCTAACCACTTCTTCCTGCCAGCCTGATCACCCCCTAACCACTTCCATGCCAGCCTGATTGATGCCTAACTGCTCCCCTGCTGGCTCAGGTCACCCCTAACTGCCCTCCCCTGCAGTCCTGGTCCTCCCCAACTGCCCTCACTTGCATGCCTGGGGCCCCCCAACTCTTCTCCCCTGCTGGCCTGGGTCCCCCACTTAACTGCCCTCTCCTGCCAGCCATCTTATGGCAGCTATCTTGTGTCCACATAGGCAGTCATCTTGTGTGTTGGAGTAATGATCAGTTTGCATATTACCTTTTTATTAGATAGGATTATACCTATTCCCACTAACTATTAATATAACCATCATATTTTTAGGTTGAATGCCATTGCTATCCATTCACTTTTGAACAGCTGACTTTTATTCAACAATACATAATGAGCTGGTCCAAATGAACAAAATTCACTTCATCTGTTTCCAATATGTTGTGTTATATGTAGATTTCCAAACATATTGCATCATATTATTGAATTCTTTTTTAAAAGGTGTGTAGACTTCCAGTATTCAATATAGCATGTAAAAAACTTAGAAGTTGCTTCTCCATCCTAATAGCATGTATAAAGCTCAACAAACTGAGAAATCAACGACTCTTTTTAAAACCCTCAAAGTTAGTTGAAACAGCTGCCTTTCAGACTGGAAAGACCAACACATGAATACAGAGAACTCTAACCCATCAGAGCAGAAGCCTCTGCAGGAAGCAGTTCCAAAGTAGGAAAATTGACAAGTGGCTGGATGGCCAGTGTAGGCAAGTGTGATAGATAAATAACTTAGGGGACCTAGTCATTGAGGGGCCCTCACACTTGTGTGGGTCTTATCTGAAGAAGTTGTGCCAGCTTCTCACCATGAATATAGGAGAACAAACTGCTTCTACTCCCACCAGGAAGGAGAGAAAAGGAACTTCCTTTAAATACACCAGAGCCATGGTTGGCAAACTACAGCTCACAAGCCACATGCAGCTCTTTGGCCCCTTGAGTGTGGCTCTTCCACAAAATACCACGGCCTGGGTGAATCTATTTTGAAGAAGTGGCATTAGAACAAGTTTAGGTTTAAAAAAAATTGGCTCTTAAAAGAAATTTCAATCATTGTACTGTTTATATTTGGCTCTGTTGACTAATGAGTTTGCTGACCACTGCACCAGATCATTGTGTTTGTCTTAAATTTTGCCCTCAGGTGAAACCATTAAACCACAGCCTAAACTTTTAGGGTGTGGTTTAATGGTTTGTCAGAGCACAATAACCTGAGGAGAAGGGAAATAACTACCTGTAACACCAGCTTACTCTAGCCTTCTACCAAGGAGAAGGGGAACAATCCAACTGCAGCCTGCTCTAGCGTTCCACATAGAGGAGGGGAAATGCCAACTCCAGTCCAATCTGGTCATTCTGTCCCACCTAAGAAGGGAGGGGGGCAGAGAAGCACATGTGAAATTCATAGTCCAGAGGCACAGTGTACTGTAGGACATGCCATGTTGTTCTTGGGTGGTCCAAAACAAACACCAAAGGGGACCAAAGGGGAAAGACATAGCCTTTATTGCTTACACAATGGGGAAGACCCCATAGCAGCTGGTCAGAGTTTCCACACTGGCCAGAGATAATAGGGGTTATCTAGGGGACGTAAGAAGGGGGAAGTCCGGCTGGGAACAGCAGGCCAAGGACAGAGAGAGGCTGGTGAGGCTTCTTAGTTGTCAAGAACATGGGAAGCACGTGGGTCTGTGCTGCTCTCCTCCTGTGGCCACTGTCCTGGCGGACACCTTCCACTGATGGGGATGGTGAATTGGGCTATACCCTGGCTTGACCCCACACAGAGGACACTAAAAGGATGAGACCTAATCATAGGACTATAGGATGCTTCCCCTCCACCCACCACTCACCATCACATTCCTAAAGGCACACTTACATGGCTTATTTTTACCCAGTACATCATGTGCAACAATCAAGGAAATTTTGACAAGACATACTAAGAGGCAAAAACACAGTTTGAAAAACACAATTTGAATGAACAATACATTCATTCAAATGTTACATAATTAAGCAATTTAGATGGTATTAGTGCTGTTTCTTTTTTTCCCCAAAAAGTATTGTTGGTTTTCTTTTTTAAATTACTCTGCTACAATTTATAAATGTAGCAGTGATTTTAAAAAGCAATGTTTGTATCTCTATTATTTTTAGGCACTACATTACTAAAATTATAACTTCACTGAGCAGTCAACTAACTTTTAAACTCTGTTTTTATATGGTGATAAAACTCTACTGCCTGGAAAAATGTTATAAAGAACTTTTCTATAATTTTATAAACTGGGCATATATCCTAATAACTTTCTTCAGTAATCAGATTTTACTCGAGCCTAAAATGAACTGAAACAGTAACACAAGTGATGTACAATTTTTCTTGTACTGTGCATGTCATTACTCTGGTGAGAAGTGATTAAAAAATACTATAGTATATTCAGCCAATATTGTTTTCCATGTACATGAATTCAGATTATTCCAAAGTGGGCCAAAATAATAAATTCTAAAAGGATATATTATCCTTCAAAGAAATATCCACAATCAAGGGCAACTTAGGAACCTATAGATTTATGGTATGTTGACTGCAAGAAAAACCTCATTTTCTTTGTGCCTGGAGATTTTCACACTTCAGTCCAATACATATAAGTAACATTTGTGATCTGTAAGGAGTGTGACTTTCTTTTGTAAACGGGAAGACTGTGAAAATCTGTTGTAGTCCATAGTACAGATGGAAGGTGAGAATCTATAAATTCACCCTCTTAAATTGTTCCTATCCTTCCCCTGAATATCTTTTTTATGCCATCAGTGAAATTAGTATCCAAGTTTGAGGACTACTATTGCAGACATTTTGGAGATGCTATGTGTTACCTTACTAGCCCTACATTAGTCAGGATTGATGTACCAAGGAGCAGCAATCTGGTGGTCTTTATAATACTTTCCTATTTAACTGTCACTCTCATAGAATATTAATTTTTCTGTTTTGATTTCATTATGTATTTCTTTATTTTATCATAGATTATTTGTTATTCATATTTGACATTTTTTTCTGAAAAACTTGCTATTTCCAGTGCTTTATAATATTACTAATCTATACCACTACTACCAAATCTATAATTTATCTGATTATTTAAATTTAAAATGAATCAGATTACTTTGACAGAGATAAAATTTTAGTAAATAAAATATAATTTTAATTTAAACTGAAACACATTATTAATAAACAGGACACTCTAGAATTATATAGTCGGCTCCAGAATAGAGAAGAGAATAGACCAGTTGTAGACATGAAAGTAGAGATGGATTATTGCAGAGTGACAGAGGTATCATCAAAACCAGGGGCAACTTACTTCATTCATTGAGAGATGTTTTGAGCAGGTATAATGTTATATTGTTGAAATTGTTTGAGCATTTTAGCAAAGACTTGCTAAATGCTTTTCAAAAACTAATTATGATCTACATTATTGCTGCGGGAAACAAAATATTGATATGCACCACTTAGGACAGTCAGAGTTACTGTTGAGTATCTATTTACAGTGTTTATAGAGATCTCCTTCATTCTCTGCTCACTATTACATTACCTCTGTAATAAAAACCCAGTGGTCATCATGCCGTAATGACCAAAGACCCGTCACTAGGAGGCTGTGTGCGTGGTGAGGTGCACACGAGTGGGAGGGCCACGTGCTTTTGTGTACTAGGCTTCTAGTCCTATATAATAAAAGCCCAGAGATCAGAATGACCAGAATGATTAGAGACCAGAGACTAGAACCATCACAGCCCCTCGCAGGGCTGGCCCGGCCCCCCAACAAGCAGTTAGGGTTGATCAGGTAGACAGGTGAACAGCTGGGGATGATCAGGTGAGACTGTGAGCAGCTGTGGGTGATCAGGTAGGCAGGTGAGTGACTGGGGAAAATGAGGCAGGCAGGCAGAGCCCCTCAATTGATCACCTCAAAGAGGGAGACGTAGGCCACAGCCTGCAGGAGGGATGCTGGCCAGCTTCAGCGGGAGGAACTGGTGGACACTGCAGGGAGGGCTGGTGCAGCCTCTCCTAGAGCCTTCTGCAGGGCTGGACTGCACTCCTCCTGCTATGATGTCTGGGCAGATCCCAGACCCTTTCATGACTGCAGGCTCTCTGCCAGGGCTCAGCCCCCTGACCAGACTCCCCAGCTCAGCCCTGATTGCAGAAGAGCTGAAACACACTAACATCCACACCACTGGGGCCCATAATCACCCCTTTGCACTTCCTGGAGGTGAAACTGGGCAAGAAGCCTCAATCTGTGAAAAGTGAGCTAGACAGGGAAGAGGAAAAAGGAAAAGGTGCCAGGAAAAGAATAAAGTGGCAGCAGCCCGGTGCCAGAATAAGAAGGAGTTTCTGCAGCAGGAATCTGAGTGGCTGGAGCTCATGAACATGGAGCTGAAAACCCAGATGGAGGAGCTGAAGCAGGAGCAGCAGAAGCTCATCCTTATGCTCAACCGGCATCGCCCCACCTGCATCGTCAGGACCGACAGTGTTAAGACCCCCGACTCAGAAGGCAACCCACTGCTGGAGCAGCTGGAGAAGAAGTGGCCATGGGCTGGGAAGAGGAAGAGGAGGAGGAGATGAGGACAAGGAGGAGGAGGAGGAGGAGGGTCCCAGAGGGCTCTTCCTTGCTGCATGAAGAGCCGTGTGCCCCGGGGGACACATGTGCCCCGGGGAAGCAGAGGGACGGGGGGGGGGGGGGGGGGGGGAGGGGAGGGGGAGGTGTGGTGTAAACCAGAGGAGGAGCGGATTCTATTCGTGTGGTCCTGAGATAGTCAACATAAAACAAGCAGATTGTCAAATGACAGCGGGGAGGGGAAGGAGACCTGGGGGAGATAAGAGAGCAACCGAAGGACTGGTATGCATGCATATAAGTACAACCAATGAACACAGAACTATGGGGAGGGAGGGCATGAATGGGAGGTTGGGGGGGCAATGGTAAGCTATGTACACATATAATACCTTAATAAATTAAAAAACAAAACAAAACTCTTCAATGAGCCTCAGCACAGCCAGCATCAGCCAGGCTTTTTTGTGACACTCAGATCAGCCACACCAGGGGAAGAAACCCAGGCTGAGGAGACCCAGAACCAAGAGCTGAGACCAAAGCAGTCCTGAGGGGAGTCTGTTCTGCCTGGGGCCAGGCTTGCAGGAGGCAGGACAGAGGCTCTGAACCGGAGAGAAGCCCAACCAGGCAGATGTGGGCACTTTTCCGGCCTCTCTGCCAGGGCACCCTCCCAAAGGACCCCTGTCATCCAGGAAAAGCCATGATTTGCAACCAAAATTAGGCTGAGTATGGAACTCAGTGAAACTGCCATCTGCCTGCTTCCTGCCCCGACCCTGACCTTTACACTGATCCTGATGCAAGGCTGGAGAAGGGCACAGTGCCGGGCCCTGCTGTGCCTTCCCGCCGTGGTCCAGCTCAGTCCTGCCCAGAGTGGCCGCCAGGGCACCCTCACCAGTCCTGCTGCAGTTGCTGTGGGCACCAGGCACAGGTGCCCTTCCAAAGCACATACTCACTGGATGTTTGCATTCTGGCTGTCCTGGCAGGGCTTCCAACGGCACTTGTTTTTTATACTTTAAAAAAAATATTTTTTACAAAATAAAGATTTTATACAAGCAATATATAAATGTATTTCTATAATCACTTGATGTGATACAGTATAAATATGCTATGGTTTATTTGTTAGGAATAGATATTTAGTAGTTATGGCTGTTGCAAGTAACTTCTAAGTATTATAGTCTCTGGGTGTTGGACGTGGTAGGGGCGAGGTGCGGTGCATTTCCATCCTGGTAAAACCTTCATAGTACTCAGTTTTGTAACACTCAAACATTACTCTTACTTTTAAAGAAGAAGAAGAAGAAGAAGAAGAAGAAGAAGAAGAAGAAGAAGAAGAGGAGGAGGAGGAGGAGGAGGAGGAGGAGGAGGAGGAGGAGGAGGAGGAGGAGAGGGAGGCCCATGCCACTGTTTGACAACACCGTGGCAGGTGTGCAGCCAGCCAGCAATTGCCCCACAGAGGGGGGCCCAGGCCAGCCAAGCCATCACACTCCATGCCTGTTGCCTGCGGAGGGAGGCCACTGGTGGCAGGGGAAGGAGGGAGCAGCACTGCACAGATGGCAAGCATTGGCAGGGGTGGGGCCAGCTGCCTGCAACCAGGGGAAGGAAAGCCCCCATAGGCCCTGATCTCAAGCCAGGGCTAGGGATCCTACCTGAGGGATCCCAGATTCTGATAGGGTGAAAGCCAGTTTGAGGGACTGCCCCCCCCACCCCGAGTATACAAATTTTTGTGCACCAGGCCTCTAGTCTTTTATAAATCTAAAACTCTTAGAATCCTCACTATTTATTTAATGAGAGATTAGATAGCTAAATTTTATTGTGAATATAAAAACAATATTTAGTGTAGATGAAGATATAGTTAGATACTTCATTCATTGATATTTGGATTTATTTACAAAATGCAGGGTACTATGCCTTTAGAAGATACATTTTATAATTATTTTGGATATCCATTTACTGTTAAACATATGCTTCTAATATAAGTGAAGGCCAGATTTATTAATTTTGGAGTTTTAATGTTCTAAGACAAAACAATCTTGTTTCTTAAAGTAGAAAGCCCAGTTAATAACACTGACCAAGTATATATTCTAAAAAGTAATGAAATGATATTTGTCAAAGGAATGCTGATTTTTTCATAATTCAAACATAGCTCTTTTTTTAATCCACTAGACGTCAGAGTTATAGCATTTTTTAACTTTATTATTGTTGACACTATTACAGATGTCCCCATTTTGCCCCCCTTTGCCCATCTCAATCCCCAGCTAGCCCCTCACCTCTTCCCTCGGACCATCACCACACTGTTGTCTGTGTCTATAAGTTATGCAAATAGTTATAACATTTTTAGTAAATTGAAAAACTTATAAAACTGTGCGATCTTTGGGATAAAAAGTAAAGAAAAATCTTTTGTTGTTAAATCTCATCTTTTAAAAAACTATTTCTCCAGAACACTATATTCAGAGTAAAGTCAGTCCTCACTTTGCATGATGCTATGCTAACAGAAGGTTGTGTGTATCATAATAGTACAGAGAGAATGCGGTTTTCAGATGCAGGAGTTTCAGTTAGCACAGTACAGTGCAGAACAAAGACCACCTATATCTTTAACTAAACTAACATAGTAATTGTTTTAACTAATTAAAATTATAATTTTGTCTTGGAAATTTTATAATGGCAATGCAAACCGAATAAATTTATAGAAGACTTCTGTCTTGATATATTGTTTTTTATGACTTGTAATTTGCAATATCACCTCACATAAAATCTACCTCCTTACAAATATTTTTAGAATAATAAAAAAATTTCAGTAAGCTCATGCATACTGTACAGTGAAGGAAACTTTTGAGTTTTATTTTTAACAATGTTTGATAGGCCAAACATATTTTTGGCAAGACTTAAATTTCAAAATTATCATTTGTAATATCTCAGATATTAGCATTCTTAATGGAGCTGTTTTAATCTCTGTTTTACACTTGATCTTAGCCAAAAGTGATTTTTAATCACTTTTTTAACCACTAAATTACCTCAAATCTCTTAGTTCTTAGCATATGGTTATTTTTTATCTGATCTTATTCATCTCACTGTGATTTTTTTATAGTAACTACCTGAAGTGCTTATGTTTTGAAAACTTCATACTTTATTCTGTAGTGAAAATTTTTATTTCTAATTAAAGCAATTTCAAATGAAAGAAATAAGTAGAGAAAACTGTGAAGGGAAGTAGTTGATGTAATTTTTAATGTATTAATATCAATTTTGTTTGATGATTAAAATAGACCATAATATCAGGGGAGATTGATACTGATTAGAACTAGTAAACTGAGAAAACATAAAAGTCAGTTGCATTTATAAAAGTTATTCCAGTGATACATTTTTAAAATTTAATCTCTTGCATATATTTTTTTCTTTTTCCAACCTAAAACATTATGTATTTTTAATGTTTTATTTTTCAAAAAGAAATGGATGGACTGAGAGAGATTTTGCCCCTGACTTTATATTCAAAGCAAGAAAGATATAGCAAACATTGCACTAATAAATTTATACAAAAAAGAAAAAGGTGCAACTGAAAAGGAGAAGGAAATGGAAATTAAGGAAGATAAGAGAGAGAGAGAGAGAAACACAGGTTTAGAGTAAAGGGATAGAACAGAGGCAGAACTAAAGTGGTAAAATAGATACTGCCTTGGGAGAATTATAATAATTTTGATGGTAAATACAATAGTAGGTGACAAAATGGATTGGGAGACAGGAGTGAGGAATACTTAAAAGCTAATAAAAGAAGAGATAAAGAAGAAAAGACAGAAGAGTTAATAGTGAAAATATTAGAATAAGAGAGTAATTCTGAGCAGTGAAGGCATTTGATGGGTCTGGCATATAAGGGCTTATTGTCACCAACAGCTCTTCTCAGAACCTAGAGGGAGAAAGTTGTTTGAGTAGATTCAGTTTGATATGCACTCAAAAGCCTATCTTCTAAGAAAACACAACCCTCTTAAAAAAAAAAAAAAGCCCATCTCCCCTAATTTGACCCTCTGAAGTCACAAGGACCGAAGCCCACCAACTCACCTGCCCCACACTTGGGCCCATCATGGCCAAGGTAACAGGTACTTTAGGAGTCCTGTCTTCATTTGGTGGAGTCTGGCATTATTTTCTGTTAAGGAAACCTTTGGAGTAGTGGTTGCCAACCAGGGGACCGTGGACCACTGTTGGTCTGTGAGGTCTGACTGGTTGGCGACTGCTGATCTAGGAAGTCTGGATTGACTACTTTGGGCACCTGAATAGTTCAAAAATAGTCAGGGTCCCAGTGCCATGCAAGCCATATTGATACCAGAGGCAAAAGGAGAAAATAGTAATGCTAATATTGCCTTTTTAAAAATATATATTTTATTCTTTATAGATTTATTTGCCTTATCTTTGATTTTAAAATATCACATCGGATATGATTTATTTTGATGACTGGTGTTTTTAGCACCCCTTAACATTTTTCAGCTGAAGCCATAGCATCACTTCCCTCACTCCTTTCCAGCCCTATGATGTCCCCTAATCTTTTCATACTGTAAAGTTCAAAGCAAACTATTAGAGCTGATTCCTACCAGTATTATTATATGAGTAACTCTGTTGATCAGAAGAACTGAGTTATTGCTCCAAATAGCAGAAGAAAGGGACAAATAATAGTTTTTAACTAAATTGTAAGAACTGCTATTGAGTAAATAATAAAAATTAAAGTTCATTGGTGTTCTCAATTACTGGGGGTAGCCTTTCAGAACCTTGAAATTTTCTGAGTGACAGGCATGTCTTTGTTATTCATGCTGGACTCCCATTAGGACCACATCTGACCATTTATACTAACAGGTCACTCATGCTAGGACTTAGTTTATGCTAAGGAGATAACTCAGGGTGAGGGCTGATCAAGCCAGAAAGACCAACCATGTGTTTAAGCAGGGATGGAGAACCTTTTTTCTGCTAAGGGACATTTGGAGATTTAGAACATCATTCATGGGCCATACAAATTTATCAACTTAAAAATTAGCCTGCTATATGTGGTCAAATATTTAAATAACTCACCTTAATGCCTTGGCAGGGCCAGACCAAATGATTTCGTAGGTCTTACACAGCCCATGGGCCAGATGTTCCTTACCCCCGAAAGATTGGAGATTTAAGCCATATAATGGTAATAAAAGCCTGAACTCCAGGAATGGAAGGGGGGTTGGCGACTGAGTCACATTGCCAGTAGTCCAATCAATCATGCCTACATAATTAAACCTCAATAAAAATCATGAGCACCCAAGCTCAGGTGAGCGTCCTGGGTTGATAGTACTCTGCATACTGGCCTACAAAAATGTACCAGGAAGTAGTGCATCCTTATTCCACTGGGAGAGAACAACAGAAACTTTGCCTTGGGGACCCTCTCAGACATAGACTTATATCTCTCCCCTTGGCTGGTTCTAATTTGTACTGTTTTGTTATAATGGAACTGTCATCGTAAGTATAGTGCTCTCCTGAGTTCTGTAAGTCATTCCAGAACATTATTGAACATGAAGGGGAAGTGGGAACCCCTGAATAAGTGAGGGTGCCTTGGGGACCTCTGAACTTGTAGCTGGTGTCTGGGATGAGGGCAGCCTTGTGGAGGGCTGTGGTTTTCATCTATGAGTTTGGCCTCACTCCAGGCAGTTGTCAGAGGTCCTTGTGGTAAGAAGCTATTGCTTTGTTTCTGATGGATTTACATCAGTGATCTTCAAGCCCCTGGTATACCAGTAAATTCTGACCTGCTTTTAAAGCTTGTCTCACACAGAGTCATCTTTGTGGAGTGCCCTGCAAGTTCCAGCTCCCCTCCATTCGTTTCTCCTTTTAGCACCTAAAATACTTGTTGATACCTTTTTTCACATCACACTGTAAAATTTAAGATCAGAGAGATGGTGACTTTTAGCACAGTGCCTGATGTAGAGTATGTGTAAACATTTATTTCAAGTATCTGCAATGAATATGTTAGAAAATTGCTGGTATTTGTAGCAATCATCTTATTTAAGAGGGACTCTTTCCCATGGAAAATTTTATCCTCAGATACCATTATAATTCTGATATCTAAGTATCTGATATAATAGTGTCATAGATATCAGTATAATGTTAAGTATGTGTATGTATAATTTTTAATTTACTACATGTCCTAATCTCCCCCCTCTCCACCCCCCCCCCAGTTATGTTATTGAGGTTTGGGACTCTGATAAATACTTCGGCATTGTCCAAAACAATTATAAAGTGGCAATCATATTTCAATGAGGTAACAGAGTTTGCAACGCAACATGAGAAACCAAATCTGAAAATGACTAAATTGATAAAGGGAGATATGCCACAGAGTTACTGTCTGTCCCTAAATTTGACTACTGTATAACTTCATAGTCAGATTGATTCTTCTAAATCAATTTCATTAAATTAAAAATCATACCCATCATATACTCCTTGATATATTTCCATTACATGTTCCAATAGAGTATTCTATACATCAAAAATTAGATCAAACTGGTTCTCAATCATACCAGCATAATAGAGTTAGAACCCAATTATTTTTGAGTTTATATTCTAGTAATATGTGTAGTTGAATGCTAAACTGGGTGATGTTGAAACAGGTTAGAAAACTATAGTATGTTGAAAGAGGATAGTTTTGTGTGGTTGTTTTTTTGGTTCTAACTTTCTATTTTTGATGTCTTTGTTTCAGTATTTTTTCACATTAAATATTAGCTTAAACTATCCTTAAAAGATTATTTCACTTTTCATATATTTACTTAGTATTTTAAGTGGTTTTCATATATTATCACATTCTAACATGATTAAGTGTATCATTGGAGTACATGAAAGCCATATTAATGTTCCTAATGAGTACTGAAATTTTAAAAGCAATTAAATTAATAAGGATTTTTCCATAAATTATCAAATATATTTATAGTAAGTAACACAGCAATGCAAAGCTTTTTTTCGACTGAAATCTTCTTTCTCTTAGATTCTTTTCATCTTCCAATATATAAATAGCTTTACACATCTTTTTCTATAATTATTATAAATGTAAGAGAATAGAAAAAAAAAGGGAAAATAATAATCAGTTTTTCTTTGCTTTTATAGATCTTAATGCACTCTAAGTGAGAAAAAGTTACATGTTCCAAACTCTGATGTAAATTCATATGCAGCAAACTTATAATATGATTATAAGTCACTTTATTCATTCAGATCACTAAGCATTAGGCATAAACTTTACATACGGCTGCATATATTATTTAGTCTTTGGTTTAAAATTAAATTGTACCATAAGCAATTTTGATAGATGTAAATATATTTAAAATTGGAAAATCTTTAAGCATCACATGCCCATGCTTCTCAAATTAATGCCCATGACCAATATATTGCACCATGCAGTGGATGCTGTAAAGCTTATTTCTGTGGACACTTAGTTCTTTCATTACAAAGATATTATTGGCTGATTAAATAATCTTTATTATTATTTATATTTCTTTAATCTTATACAACTAATAACTTTAATGGAGACAGTTTTATTTCTTAATTTTCTCTGAATTAATCAGTCATAAATTGTCCTATGTCTATATTATAGTAATATAATGAATTTCTGTGCTGCCTCAAGAAGTACATTGTATCTACAATGTAGTTATAAGTGATGGCACTCATCACATCTATACTTATAAAAGAGAGATATGTAAATTGACCATCATTTCGTGAGACTCACCAGCCAATCAGGAGTGAGTATGCAAATCAATATAACAAAGCTGGAGGCAGCCCTGACCCCCCAGCCACTACAGACCCCTGTGCAGCAGGCATGCAGGTTCAGAGTGGCCTGGTGGGGCAGCAGACCTGCTATGAGGAGGGGAGGCAGGGTGCTGAGTGAGCTGCAGGAGTGGTGCTCCAGCTAAAGTAAAGACTGAAACCTCCAGCAGGAGTGAAGATGGAAGGCACTGCCCAGAGTGAAGGCATGGGTCCCAGGTGCTAGAGGAAAACCTGTGCCAGCAACCAGGGGAAGGAAAGCATATCACACAAATCTTCATGCAACAGACCTCTAGTATTGCCATAAAAATGACATGACAACCCAGGCACTAGCCAGAGTCACTCACACAGAGCATATGAAGCCTTGGTAATCAGAGTCCCGCTTCCACCCCACCTCCTGATCTCTCTTCAGGTTCTGTGAACTGTCCCTGTAAGAGCCAACTCAGCCTTGTATCTGGCATCTGCATGTAAGAAATTGATGCTTAGAAAAGCAGGGTCTTTCTTTTCATTCTAGACTAAATTTCTCTCTTAAAATTGACCTTCTTTTAGGATGCTCAATATAACATATACCAAGACTCAAAACTGCCTTCTTCAGGGGAAAAGCTCACACCTTGTTTACAAATATCTAGCCTTGTTCTGATTGGTGTGGCTCAGTGGTTGAACATTGACCTATGAACCAGGAGTTCACAATTCTATTCTGGTCAAGGCTCATGCCTAGGTTGTGAGCTTGATCCCAGTAGTGGGCATGCAGGAGGCAGCTGATTAGGTCAACAATTCTCATCATTTATGTTTCTATGTCTCTCTTCCCCATCCTACCTCTCTGAAATCACTAAAAGTATATTTAAAAACAAACAAAAAAATCCACAAAGGGCTAGCCCTAGGATATGGTCAAGAGATCTACCAGATCAGAGTACTACAACACTACAGTACTTTTCCTGCTCTACATATATTTTCACCCAAAATTGTACTGTGGCAATCACATGATATATATTTTTTAAAAAAACATTCTTTATTTGATAATAAAGTTATAATTACTTGACTTTCAACTATCTCATGAATATTTTCTACAGAAAATTGTCTTACAAATTTTATATCATGTCTTATCCATAGACCTAAAGTATAAATCTACACAGTTAAGCTATTAAAAAAAATCATGATGGTAGACATTGAAATAGACTCAGAATTATCTCTCCTTGTTAAAGAATCCAATATCATAGGGATGAATACATCCCAAAACATGAAAAAAATCATAGCAAGATTACTTGTTATATTTTCCTTATTTCAAATCACTATGCAAAGATTTGGTTTTCAAAAATACCATCAAGTTGCCCTGGCTGGTGGTGTTCAGTGGTTAGAGGAGGCTCTTAGGTTCCATTTGTGGTCAAGGCTCTTATATGGGTGGTGGGTTCACTTCCAGCCCCACATCAGGGCAGTGCTTGAGGAAAGCAGTAGATTTGTTTCTCTCAAGTGAGATTTTTCTTTCTCTCTCTCCCCTCTTTCTTCCCTCCCCCTCCCCAGACCCCTTTCTCTTCCTCCACTCCCTTCCCTTTCCCCTCCTCTCTCTCTCTCCCTTTCCCTCTCCTTCTAGCCTTCCTCCTCACTCTCCCTTCCCCCTCTCCCTCTTCCCCATCCTTTCAACTCTATAAGAAAAGCAATGGGAAAGATATTCTCTGGTGAGGATTTACAGAAAAAACAACAACCATCAAGTAGTTCTCAATTATCTTTTCTATATTTATGTAAAATTCCCTGACTGGTGGGGGGGAAAATGCTGTTTAACCATCCAGCCTGTACCTTCATTCCTGAAAAGAAGGTTGATTGGCCTCCTGGTAGTATTTTGAGACTTAATTAGTTTATACTTGAAAGGCACTTTCAATGTGAAAGGTCCCATTTAAATGCAAAGTATTATTAATCAGGGAATGCCAGATTCAGCAATTTTCTTTTACTTTGAAGATGCCTAGCAACTCTTTAAACAATACACTAAATTACGAGTCCTTTCTTTAGAAATCTCTTTTGTACATGTTTTCCAACCTGTCTTTAAAATGTTTGTAACAAGCTGTGCTTTTCTCTCCTTTTTTTGCAAAGGATGCAACCAAACATTTATGAAAATATTTTCCATAAGTACTTTATCATTTTATTTCCTCTTTTTCAGAATGTGTACTTTGCAGC
This sequence comes from Vespertilio murinus, assembly GCA_963924515.1. NCBI lineage: Eukaryota > Metazoa > Chordata > Mammalia > Chiroptera > Vespertilionidae > Vespertilio > Vespertilio murinus. The sequence goes on from OZ004708.1 coordinate 67,152,800, forward strand.
ATCATTGTAATATCGCTGATGGCACTAATAAAGTACCCAAATAGTGACTCAAATTGTGACACTTTAAATTGTCACCCTATTAATAACAGATTTGCAGGAGAAATGCATTATTTGTAAACACATTTTATGAGATATTAAGTATTGTAATTAAGTACAAGTTCTCAAGATTTATATACATGCTGCTTTCAGTTCAAGTGAAAATATGAAGATCATGCTTTTGGCTCCACCATGGAGCTGAGACAAGTAACTGCAAGCTTTAGAATTGATGCCTTACATAATATGAATTGACTCAGGAAGTACAGCCTAGTTTGTAATTTTTCTCTCCCCACTACATCTGTAGGGCAATATTTATAACAATATAATAGGCAGGTAAATATAAGCATGTATCGCTTTAAAAAGGCATGCTATTTGGAAGTTAGTCTTTAAACATTTATTTCAAAAATAAATATAGGAGAAAAAGAAGATGGATTGGTAGAATGATACAGAGCTACCACTTCATTTTAAATTGGATTTTTAAAAAGCTGTTTGAAAAACACATTTCTATGAACTCACTTCTGTTTTGTTTAAAAAGCATTATTTAATTTTCAAAGAATTATTCTGCATTTAGGTAGTTTCTACAAAACAAACAAACAAACAAACAAACAAACAAATAGGAAAACCCGGAAAACATTTCTGACATATGCCTCCCAAGTGACAGTCAAGTTTAAAGACATTGAATCCAAAATATCATTAATAGTAAACTGTTTAAAGCATCTTTATTTTTAATGCAAGTTATATAAAAAGAAATAACTTTCTGACTATATCTGCAAGATTCACAAAATTAATATTCTATGTTGACAATTAGATAAAACTTTACTATCAACTAACTTGAGGATTCTCAAATCTACCCATTTATTATATTATAATCAGCAGTTAAATAATAAAGATTAAAGATGAACATACATGAATTCCTGATTTTACAAATTTTACTTCTTAAAAAAAGAATCTTTTAAAGGAATTTTCTCAATATAAATGATTTCTTGCATCTTCACTATTTTTCAGGTGGTTAAATTTCCTGTATTGCTTGTATAGAAGTAGCTCTAAAACAACTCAACCTACTTTATCAGAGTAAATTACAGTGCTTTTTTCCTTCGCATTTTATTGAGGAATAGTTGAATATATATATTTGGTTTACAATATAATATTTTGGTATATTGTATACATTGTGAAAATATGACCACTATCAATCTAATTAACATACTTATCATTTTGCATAATTACCATGATATATATGTGTGTGTGCATTAGAAATTCAGAACATATTCATCTTATCACTAAAACTTTGTACCCTTTGATTCTAACTCATTAATTCATAGTGACTTACATGATAGTTGAAAAAATGTACTATTTTTTTCTTTTATGTATTTTTATTGATTTCAGAGAGGAGAGGAGAGGAGAGGAGAGGAGAGGAGAGGAGAGGAGAGGAGAGGAGAGGAGAGGAGAGGAGAGGAGAGGAAAACCAATGATGAGACAGAATCATTGATTAGCTGCCTCCTGCATGCCCCTCACTGGGGATCAAGCCCACAACCTGGGCATGTGCCTGACCTGGAACTGAACCGTGACCTCTTGGTTCTTAGGTCAATGCTCCACCACTGAGCCATGCGGGTGGGGCTCAGCTGCCTTTCTAGGGCTCTGTCTTGCAGTGGCAGCCTGGGAGGCTTTACAGTAGATGGTTTGGGCAGCAGTTTATTTGGGCTTTAAAACAGGCAGGTGACGAGCAGTTACTGTAGAGATGAAGGAAAAGGACTATTTTTCAGATGGTTATATTTTCTGTATGCTTGTATGGACGCAGCTTTAGAGTCAGCCTACTTTACCAGAGTAAACTACAGCGCTTGGGCAAATGACTCAGCCTCCGGGGCTTTTGTTCTGCTGCCCACTGAGTGCAGGACAATCTCCTGGAGACTCCATCAGAGCTGCCCTGATGCTGCCTGGGAGAGCTCCGGAAAACTGTAATTCACAGTGTGATGGCCCCAGATCTGAAGGCAGCCTCAGCCCCAGGGGGCTCCTGTCTTCAGTCTTTTCTAGGGGCTTCTGTTGGTTGAAAAAAAATACTATTTTGGTTAGCATAATCTCTAATAGTTGTTTATATGTACTTACATACTGGTTGCATTAAAAAAGTAGATAATTCAGTCATTAAGATATTTCAGATTATTCAAATATTGGACTCTAATAGACTAGAGAAATAGGAAATTACTCAATTTTAGATATTACACTTTAAAAAAATATTTTGACAGCTCTCTGTATGCAGGCAATACAATAAAATAGTATTGAATATAGTAGAAAACTCAAAAGAAAAATGGCAATAATTTGTAAACACATGTTTTGAGATATTAAGTATTATAATGTTAACATTCTTATGACCTGAGGTGTTTGACAATAATAATAAAATGATGTCCAGAACAAGTTAAATCTTGACCAGTGTCTTAAGAGCCAAAATTGGGAGCAAAGTACTTCATTATATTGTCCTCAAAAATCTGAATGGCTTTCCCTCCAGAAACCTGCTTCTGCTATAAGTCCTTCCTCAGTTAAGAATACAAAAATATACTTACTTATGCAATTTCTTGCCTCTTCTCTCTTCTTAATCTACCACATTTTTAACTGGCCACTTATCCTCATCCATTCTACATTCCAGATATTTCTCATATCTGCCCCCTCGGTTCCTCTTGCTTCAGTCATAACTTAGTTCTTACCTTCCTCCACTTTCTTTTCCAGCTTCTCCATCCCATAATTTACAAGTGTCCTTTACTGTCCACCCATAAATGCACTACAGCGCTGCCCCAATGGGCCCTCTGTAAACTGTAAGCCTGATCATAGAATCCTGACACTCAAAACTGCATAGTGTATTCTCAACACCTGGAAAGAAATCTTTACATTTTTTCTTAAATGCTATGATATGGGCAGATGCATGCATACAGTTAAGTCAACTTCCTTCTGAAAGTCAGTGTTTCATCAAGAAGATATATGAGTGCTGCTACTAATTATTTGCCTAGCTTATAATTTTTCATATGTCCTCCCGAGACTTCCCATAAAGGAAAGAATGGGACCTGTTTATGGGGCTGCTTCCCTGGGGTTAGGGACCTGGGTCTTGTGTTCTTTGTGATTTTGAGCAAAACTTGTGACATATGTTTGATCTGTCAACAGGGTTTTCACTAAAATTAACTGAGCTAATGAAAATGAAATGTTAGTATAGTGCCTAGCACAGTGGCATGCATAGTGAAAATAAATGCATATCGATATCATCAATGCTATTCTTATTATTTCTAATTTTCCACATCTACCAGTGTCTGACTCAAAAAGATTTAGTTAATATTGTTGGGTTTAACTGAGAAGCAAAACTTAATCATTCATCAAAGCATGCAACAATCACCAACATTATCATCATTGTCATTATCACCTTCAAACATTCAACACTGTGCAAAACATGTTAGCTAAATAAATAAGATGCATTGTTTACATGTATAGTCTTTATAATCAATGTTAATATTGTTTCCATATAGCTGCAGTTAATAAGTCATTCAGCATTGGAAATTTGCATAAATACAACGGTTAAGTGATAAGGGGATAATTGTAAATGTTTTTATAATTGGAGTTACAACAAACATGTGTCTTAATTTTGCATGGACAGTGCCAATCTCAAAAAAATGTCTTTATAATCTTCCATTATGCCCAGCAACTTCAGGAATAGCCTATATAGTAGGGGGCATTAACAGTATTGATAACTCACTATCTCAGTGGCAAAAAAAGGTGCTTATATGGTTATATTATTTATATTTTATAAGTATGAATACTTTAAAAAATGAAGCAAAAATTCAATATATACTTTTCAAACCACAAAATTTAAACTGCCCTTTAAATTCTGAAGCAGCACAGACTTTCACATTTGAGGATCAGAAAAAGAGGTGCCAGTGAGTTTACCACTTAGCATATTCAATTCAAGTTCAAATGATTTTATTACATTTTTATTCCACATTTATCTCCGTGAGTTGTTCCTGGAAATTTAAAAAATATGGATAGGTATGACTTTATTTCCTCCCTTTTTTTCTTGATATATGCCTAACAGCTTGTGTATGTGCTGAAAACAAGAATGGCTCAAGTGTACTAACAGTTGAATATAAAACTCATATATAATTCCATTATACAAAATTATTAGTTGAGAGTATTGATTTAATGTTATTTAAAGAAATAAAGAAATGTTTGGATTTGTTTGTTTGTGGTGCTGATACTGCATCATTCTCTCTGAAAACCACTTGTTTATCATGCCTTGCTCTAAAAATAAAATGCAAAAGAGTTTCCTAATTAGAAAGTAGGCATTTAATTTTCCTACTCTGAGTGGAAATTGTAGCATATAGATGATTTTCTGTATGCTTAATCTGTTCCTTTATTACATTACTAGCAGTTTCCTCTGGATGGAAATTGATTGAACTGCCATGTTTAACCTGTATATCGTAGGTCCAAAGCTGACGGTAAGCTAAATGGATAAGGCAAGACCACTTTTTATCAACGCTTGTCCCTCCATAATACACAATTGTTTTTTTTTTTTTTTTTTTTTTTTTTTTTTTTTTTTTTTTTTTTTTACCAAATCTCAATTCCTCCTTTATAACCTGTTCTTTCTTTGGCCCCTTTTTCATTCTCACTACTAACATCTTTCCCCAGGATCTCATCATCTCATAATTTAATTATTCAATAGCCTCTTGATCCATATCCTTATTTTCCATTTTCACATGGCAAGCTGTAGTCCATATGCCTTCCTAGGAGTTCTCCAAAATATACCACTGTATATGTCAATTCCACCATTGATGCTTGTAGATGGCTCAATACTGCCTACTTGCAGAATGGCAAATAGGTTCCATAATAACTGACATCTCCAGTCTGCAGGCTGGCTTACCTGGAGTGCTGTGTGGAAAATGATTGAGAGAATAGTTTCCCAAGTTACCTGGCAAGAGTAATTGATTAGTGATGTCTGCAACAGGGGTAGAAATGGGAACTTGCAGCAGCACATAGAGTGAACTTAAGAACAATTCTAACAGAGCAGAGCCTGTCCTCTCAATAATCTCAAGTGGAATACGTATAGATATGTCTACTTAGGCAAAGTAGTTTATATTTTGAAAAGATGACGTGTACCACTCAGGAAATGGATAGTTTATAACACTCACTATTTTTCCAGTTGTCTGAATTACTGGATGTGTATAACTTCTTATAGTCTGTAGTAGAAGTTAATTAACATTCTTTTTCTTAAATTATTGTTTAAAGTATTACAAATAGAAGTACATATCTCTTCTTTTTCCCCCATTGACCTCCCCCCAGCCTCCACTCCCCCCCAGAACATGGCCTCACTGTCCCCCCGCTTGTCTTGTGTCCATTGGTTATGCTTATATGCATGCATACAAATCCTTCAGTTGATCTCTTACACGCCCCAACCTTTCCCCTGCCTTCCCGCTGTAGTTTGACAGTCTGTTTGTTGATATTTTGCCTCTGTATCCATTTTTATTCACCTGTTTATAATGATCCCAGTAATACCACTTCTAGAATATAACCCCCAAAACAGAAAAACAATTTACCATAGCAGCACAATTTACCATAGCTAAGATTTGGAAGCAGCCTAAATGCCCTTCAGCAGATGAGAGGATGAGAAAACTGTGGTACGGGGGGGGGGGGGGGGGGGATGGTAAGCTATGTACACATATAATACCTTAATACATTTAAAAAAAATTAAAAAAAGGAAAACTGTGGTACATCCTCACAGTGGAATACTACACTGCTAGTAAAACGAAGGAATTCTTACCATTTGCCACAGCATGGATGGAACTGGAGAGCATTATGTTAAGCAAAGTAAGCCAGTCAGAGAAAGCTAAATATCACATGACCTCACTCATTTGTGGAACATAAAGAACATTCTACTTAATTCTTATGACTTAGTTTCCTAATGTCAAAATGAGAATAATAAGGTAGTTATAAAAATTAAATATGTAAATATGCACAAATAATTTAGAGGAATGCCTGACACATAGCAAGCTCTATTAAAAATGTATGCTGTTATCATCATTGTCATATTTTTACCATGCCTAAAGAAATCTCTGCTCTCTTCCACTTTGAAAAAAAAATCAAGAAAAACATATTTCATATATTCCCCACTACCATGTATGAAAGAGCAGGCATTTACATATACAGATATACAGGCATAAAGTAAATAATACATACATACATACATACATACATACATACATTATATATATAAATGTGTCTGTGCACATACAAATGTTTATAAATATATTTGTAAGATAAATTGCTTTTTCCACTAATGAAAACAGTTTACAATTACTTGACTTCCTACTACAGTTAGTATTTAATTGAAAATAATTAAGTAATTGTTTGTGGGAGAAAGAAGAAATAGCTCATCTAAAGTAAGAGTAATTACAATATTATTCCTAGATAACATGTCAGGTGTCAACCTACCTCAAGTTATTTTACCTTTCTGTTCCCTTGGCTTGAAATGATTTTCCCTACATATATTCCTAGTTATCACTCCTAATCTAACTAAGACTTCCTATTTGTCTTCTCAGTGAGGCCTTTCCTAGCCATTTCTGAATGCAATGCCTCCAGTTTTCCAATACCAGCTGTATTTTTTTCTCTACGAGTCACTTTCTATTATATTGTGTAGCTTACTATGTAGTGTTTTATTTATTTTCTCTCTTCCCACAATAGAATATAAGATCCACCTCAACAGAAAACTTTGTTTTGTTTACAGCTTTATCCACACTGCCTTAAAAATTGGCTTATATATAGTAGAAGCTTAAGAATTATATGCAAAGATTGAATTTGTATTTTAGTTAAAATAAGCATCTTTAGCTATTTGATTAGGATGATCTCTTATTCTCTGACATCATATGCAGGGCTCTTGATTGACATTTAGAGGCTTGGGGAATGGAGTATGATTGTATAAATAGGCCTTTATCTTTATGCAAAGTATTTTGAAATTAATGTATAGCTATTTTAGGGATTCTGAGGATGAAGATATAGTTAATATGTAATAATAATTACAATAATAAATTATTGCTATGTACAAGTACATCTTTTTATTGTTTAGTGAATATTTGAAAAAATTGTGAATAGTAAAATCTATCCTCAAAATATTCACATAAGGACTAATGGATCTCTGATCTAATCCGATACCCTCTGAACAGTGAGGAAGGTGAACATAATATCATCTACACTCTGTCTTGCATGAGGGCAAGGCAAGGGGAAATGGTAAAAAGCTCTTGTCTCTTTTACATCAATAAAATGCCCTTTTCTCAAGACATCTTTGGATGCATGATTGTTATTCATGGAAACTGTCAGTTTCGTTAAGTCCACCCTCCAACATGATAGGTGAGTGATGGACAGTGGGCCATTATCTTGAGAAGGTAGATCTCACCTAGCAAAAAGTCAAGTTAAAAGAAAACCTAAAATAAGACAGTAAGAATATTAATATTTTTATTTGTTGTTACTTGTACTCTGAATCTGAACCTACTGCGAATATAAACTGCATATTTTTATTTTAATTGTTAAGATTTTCCTTTCTTGGATCCCCTTTTACCAGATTATCCAAATGAATACTGGGGAGAAGGGAAGAGCCAATCATTCAACTGCTGATTTAATTTTAATATATGATGTTTTAATACTATAGACTTAATATTAAAGGGATTTCATTTCAATGTTTTGGCATTAAATGCGCTCATTATAGCTGTTGAATAAATTTTATCCCTCCTCAAGTAATCCTTTCTATAAAGTATGTTATCCACGTTAATTAAACAGGGACTATAAAATTTCTTAAATCATTTTTTAGAAAATGTCATCAAAGTGGTTTTATAATACAACTTCATATATATTTGTAATCTGAAAAAAAAATCGCAGTTTCTGTAGACTATAACAGATGAGTACAGAGCCCATGAGTCTACACATTATGAGCTAAGAAGTTATAATTAAAAGCAGATTTTGTCCCTGCATCTTGCATATGGACGCTTAAATAGGAAAACACTTTAGTAAGGGATAGGGGAGGGAGGATTGGGCAGAGTGCAAAGCTGAAATCTGATGAAGCTGCAGGAGAGATTTCGACTGATCCTGTGGACACCTCTAGAGCCATTATTGCCCTTCACAATGGTCCCGCTGAGGAAAGGGAACCAAGACTCTGTGCTCTTTCAACACTCAACCATTGGTTATGCTGAATAACCTCCCAAAGGGGATGGTGGTGTGGATGGGGTGCATAATCTTACAGGAGACAAGGCAGTTCCCAGCGAGGGATTTAGCTGTAATGATATTTCTATAGTCAGTACTCCTGATAGTTGGAGATAGTCTTAGTCTCCAGTGGGATCTGGGAGGCTCAACACAGCTCATCACAGCGCACCTGTTGCTTCACATAGTGGGTTCATCTACCTGCAAATGGCTGGCCCATTGTTCATGTTGGTCCCTCTCCCAAGGGAATTACAAGAAGGGAACACTAACAGGAAGGGCTGCTGTATTGCAAGGAATAAGAACTACAGGCCAGTGAGAACCACTTAAAGCGTGAAACCTCACATAGCCCTGAAGCAAAAAAGTAAACATATACTATTTTACTTGTCATATGAATGTGAACTGCAGCTCCTTTTTTTTTCTACTAAGGATAGGAAAAATGTATCACCTGAATAATGGCCACTTATTATGTACCTGAGGACATATTTGTCTGGTTTAGAAAAATTATTTTGATATTTTAATAAAAACAGTCTAAATAATTTGTTCTTGACCAAAATTAAAAGATATGAAAATGTTATCAACAATATTACATAGTCTCTATGGATTATCTTTACAGAACATCATCAAATATTTGAATGTCAGGTGGAAAAGCATTGAGACTGAGAATGGGTGGAGTGTAACACAGAATTATTATTAAAACTTTAATCATTAACTACTTAGAAGTGTCAAAAAAGATTCTTTATATATTTTTTCTTTTTTTTTCTTTTTTTTTTTGCTTAAAACTACAGTCAAGGAAGATAGGAAGATGCCTCTTCTCTGTTTTTAGAGGTAGACTGATTATATATATATATATATATATATATATATATATATATATTATTGATTTTAGAGAGGAAGAGAGAGGGAGAGAGAGATAGAAACATCACTGATGAGAGATAATCATTGATTACTGCCTTCTGAATGCCCCCTACTGGTGGCATCAAGCTTGCAACCTGAGCAGTTGCCCTTGACCTGAATGAAATCTGGGACCTTTCAGTCCACAGGTCCATGTTCTATCCACTGAGCCAAACCAGCTATGGCTAGACTAACTTTTTAATTAAATGCAATTGCCAATGTGATTTTCCAAGGAAAGAAAATGTAATGAAAACAACAACAACAACAAAAAGCAACTATTGAATGAGATCCCATTATCTATGTGCTTATTTTGATTCTATTCTAATTTTATAAATAAAACTTTATATTAGGAATTTCTTAACATATTAGGGAAAATTTTTATTTGTTATCTGTTTTACCACAATAATCCTTGAAATAGTTATGCTTTTCCATTTCATAGTTTTATAAGATGACACTCAGGATAGTTAAATGTCTTTCCAGGTCACTCAGAAGGGATGGTAATACAAATGGAGTTCAATCACAAGACTTCCCTGCTCTCTTTGCTCTTTCTACTGACATCTAGATAACTCTTAAGAGTTTCTCAAAAGATACGGTTGCTTTTCTGGAGATGGAATCATAGATCCCAACTGATAGAATTACCAGTGATTCAGGATACCAGGATCATTGATGTAATTTATAAGCATATCAGGCATAATGGACCTGAGCTCTCTTTAATTTAGGCGTTATTTAAAAAAAAATATGAGAGATGATAGATAACTGAAAATCAGGATAGAAATGTTCAAGCAGAATCACATAATGAAAGGGAAAATGTGAAAGTGGCTGCTGAACAGAATTTGATAGTGATACACAGTGATGATTTTTATAACATATAAAGGATTTAAATTGCAATGCATGTCAATTTGCATTTGTTCCCAGTCTCTCTCTCTCCACTTCCCTCTCTCTGGTTCATCCCCTAACAATACCTCAATATATCTATCCATGTACAATAATAGCTCTTTTATTTGTTAATATGTAGTAGGAGTCATTGCTGCATATTCATGCTGGTAGAAATTATGTTGTGTGTGTGTGTGTGTGTGTGTGTGTGTGTGTGTGTGTGTGAAAGAGAGAGAGAAAGAGAGAGAGAGAGAGAGAGAGAGAGAGAGAAAGAGAGAGAGAGAATGTGTTTGTAATTAGATCCTCAAAGAGTTCTAAGAGGTAAGTGGGGGATAAATATATGAAACCTGAGTTTTTGCAAAATGGGGTTTGTTTGGATGACAGGAAAATTGTCCAGCACAGGACAATTACTCTATGGAGATTAATTTTGCAATAAAATTTGTTGAGCACATTAATGAATAGCTAACTGTCAACCTTAAGCTAATCAGAGAGGTTCAGAAGGCAAGAATAGCTAAGTCAATTTTTGGCCTTGCCTTAATGTTCTGATTAGAAGTTTGAGAAGATTATATGCAGTGAGTTTAAAATCCTTTGTCTTAGTTTCACAATAAGGAAGAAAATAATTTAAATTCTCATAAACTACTAATGCTCAGAATCTTTTCATTTTCTTTTGATAATTACTTTTAGAGATAAATAAGCTTGTGTGGCACAAAATTAAATATATTCCCTGCTTAGGTCATTAAGCGCTTAACATAATTATGTTAATTAAACTTTATTATCAGATTTTCTGTAGAGATGATCCTCTCTTATAAGATTTTCTGTGGAGATCATCTTTTCTAGTGTCCACACTACTAAGTTTGGCTATATGTGGTGCTGCTACCTTCCTAAGTACTGATGGGATAAGGAAATTTTACAATGCCTGAATCCACTGGTCATTTTTCCAACTCCATCTTTTCTTACTCCCTTTTATTGGGACAGTTTCTTCATTTGATTGTCCTGTGTTTTTTTTTCTCCCCTCTCAAACCACACTGACCACTGTCTCTCAAAACCTTTGCTGGTTTCTCTTCATCTTCTAGCTGTAGCAGCGTGGCTTGTTCTATCATCCACCTGCACTCACTCCTTGGATAATTTCTATCTGCAATCACTCCCTGGGTAAAGGATTTTATGGCTTTAAATACTCTAAGAAATTCTAGATTTACACTACCAAAATAGATTCCACACACGTCCTCCCCTGTCAGATTTTAAAGTCTTATATCTAAACACTTATTCAACATTTACATCCTTAACCATGTCAATTTCCTGAGTCTAACCAAACACTTGGTTTTCTCTCTTAACCCTCTTTCTCTCAAGTTCCTCTCTCACTAAAGACACATCCAGTCTTATAAGAGCTTGGACCAAAAACTTGGAGTATCTTGGGCTCAGTCTTTCTCTTATACCATGGGGTATTTATTCTAACAATAACTCAGTATAGTTTTATAGAATAATTCTGAGTCTAACTACTTTTCATCATCTTCACTGTTATCACTCTGATACAAAATACAGTCCTCTTTGGATTGTCACAATTGGTCTCTTCTTTCTACCTACCCAAAACTATTTTCAACACAGTAGCCAGGATGATCTTGTTATAAATTCCCCCTCTTGGCATTTCTTATTCCTCCTCCATGCCTTATTTTTCTTTATGTCTTAATTTGTAGTCATCAGGCTCAATACTTGACGTGTTCTGTTGTCAATTGTCTGAAGGCATAGGTTTTTGCCTATGATGTTCACTATGCGTCCTCAGTGCCTGGGCCATATAAAGTATTTCTAAATGTCTGTAATTGATATCAGTATATCATACAATATAATAACTTAAAAACTTTTAATGTATTTATTGCATGCCCATAAATGTGTGTCAGAAAAAAATATATTTAATACATTATATTTGCATGCCATTCTTTTTGTTCTCCAAAAAAAGGTAGAACATACCATATACCATTCAATGATTTCATCATCATCTTTTACTGTCTTCCCTTATATTAATTGCATCTTTTTAAAATGTTCATGCATGATACTTTGTATTGAGCTATCATGAAAAAATATTTCTTTTATATTTAATAACTTTATTGCCACTTGATTTCATCATTCCAAGCATAAGGTAGACTTTTCTCTCAGATAAATGGATGTAGTTTATTTGTTCAACATAAATATTTTAAAGGTATAATATAGGTTAAAAAAACTTATAAAAAGGTACAAGGTGCACATATTTGTATGTGAGAAGATAAAGGTTACATCTAAACAGAAATCTGATGTGTGATTTATATAAAATTAGAACCATACAAACTAAAATGTAGTTATGTTTATATAAAACGTACAAAGGAGGAGCTGATTATGAAACTTTACCTTCAGCACAACCTTCTTTTTTATACTTTAAAACAAGCAAAACATGAGTAGAGAAGCTTTGAGGTTGTGGAGATAGACTGTCATCTCCCACAAAGGAGGCTCTGTTGTTTAGCTCCTTTAATCTTCTCTCGAGATAAAAATACAACATGAGAGAGAGGAAGAGCAAAAGGAAAAATTACGTCTCTTCCCAGAAAAACAGATAAGATTTTAGGAAAAGATGATGTAGTAGTTAAGATCTTGGAATATGAAGGAGCGAAATGCTTGACTTAAATGTCTGCCTCCCCTCTGACTGGCACTGATTTGAGCAAGATGCTTACTGTCTGCTTGCCTTAGTTTATGCAAGAGAATTATTTTAAAAATTGCATGACAATTCTTAAGAAATGCTTATATTAATGTCTGACATATAGTACTAAATTAAAAAGAAACTAAATATACAGGGAAAGAAAACATAGCTGAATCATGCTATGTTCTATTAGTAGAAAGATAATTTAGAAATAAATCCAATTATTAAGAATTGAAATACCATAAAGATCTTGTCCGGGTAGAAATATTTATTCCAAGAAGAAATAACATTATTTTTCTTTTAGCATGTGTCACTTTTAAGTTTGCACCGCATTTTATTGCAAACACTTTTTAACTCCCTGTGCTGAAAATTCTGTAATTTTCATTTTCCTATTCTCTGCCCAATAGCACTTGCATATATATGTATAGAAATCAACTCAAGGCTTTTTTGGTGAAATATTTCAGCAATAATAGAGACTAGATAATATCACATTTTAATATTTAAGTTGACTCTTATTTTTCTCTATTTTTGCAGAGGCAAATATTAAAATTCTAGAAAAAATTGAAGAAAGTTTCTGTAATATGTATTTATTTAATTACACAAAATAAGTTGTAAAATTTAAATTTACTCTTATTAAAATTGCTGTATAATATACTCACCTCCTTGTTTTCATTGCAGAATCTCCCTGCCCCCAAATTAACTTAGCCAAAATTAGGCTACTAACAAAATATTCTATAGTTTATTCAGTGGAAACTTTTATATTTCAGACATCATTAGTGGATAAAAGAAAAATGGAATATATTTCCATTTCTAGATCCCTCATTTATATGTTCCAGTGCCTGTTTTTCCTTATAAAAACCAAAAAAAAAAGACCCAAAAAACCCACTCATATTGAAAATAAAACCTATTAATAAAATTCAAGGTAGAATAGGCTATTGCTTTATTGATAAATTTTAATATTACTACTTGATGTAGCGAATGTACTAATTTAAACTTAAATTATTTTTTAATGTTCTCTTACAATCTTATTTGTTTCTATATTTATTAACATTTGCTTATTAGTTTGTGACTGTGTAGTGTTTGGGTAAAAACATGAACCTCAAAGATTTTTGCTGATGACCTTTTTTTGGTTTATGAAACATCAAACTTTCTCCCCATATTGTCTTCTCAGATGTAAAATTTATACTATTAATATTTTAAATACTTATTAATAGGGAAAAATCATGAGTGGATATTTTTCTCTCAAATTAAATACCAATCATGTTACTGGTACTTTAAAAAATCAATTTTAAAGAGAGAGGAAGGGAGGAGAGAGAGAAATGGGTGTGAGAGAAAAACATCTATCAGTGGCCTCCCATACAATCTGACCAGGGATCAAACCTGCAACCTAGGTATATGCCCTGACTGGGAATTGAACCCCCAACCTTTTGGTTTATGGAACAGTGCTCCAGCAAACTGAATCACCTGGCCAGGGCTATCAGTATTTTAAAAAATGAAGTAATAAATCTGTTTTTCTTTTTCTAGTTTTACTGAAAAAGAATTGGCATGTATCACTATATAAGTTTATATAGTATACGGCATGATGATTTGATTTACATATATTGTAAAATGATTACCACAACTGATTTAGTTAATATTCATTATCTCACTTACATATACAATAAAAAGAGAAGAAAAAACATTCTCGTTGCCATGAGTACTCTTAGGATATATACTCTTAAAGATTTTTTCTACATATTACACAGAAGTGTTAACTATAGTCATCACACTGTACATTGCATAGCTAGGTCTTATTTATTATAACTAACACATGAAGACATCCAAGCCTATTTTTAATCCTCATCTGATGATATGTTTTTATTGATTTTTAAAAATTTTTATTTATTTTTTTAGAGAGAAGAAGGGAGAAAGAGAGAGAGAGAAAGAGAGAGAGAGAGAGAAAGGGAAAGAGAGAGAAACACTGGTGTGAAACATCCAATGGTTGCCTCCTCTACACTCCCGACTGGGGATTGAACCTGCAACCTAGGTATGTGCCCTCAGTGGGACTCAAACCCACCATCTTTTAGTGTAAGAGACCATGCTTCAGTCACCTGAGCCACCTGGCCAGGGTGGTGCTAAGCTTATTTTTAAACTAAAACAAATTCATTTTACCATCTGTAGAAATTGAATAATTTGACTCAACACAATCTATGAAACCTTTTCTCCTGCTCCTTATTGTCCACTGTCTATTCTGGCTGAGCCTTCCCTGTGAATCTCTACCTATGTTAAGGTGACCAGACGTCCCACTTTTGGTGGGACAGTCTCGATTTTTTAACAATTTGTCCCATGTCCTGCGGTGTTTTTAAAAAAGTTCCGATTTTTGGAAAGAATACAGGATAAGTAGGGAACGGCAAGAGAATGGGAAGGGAATATACAGTTTTCGGCGGCCATGTGGCTATTTTCCAGGATATGAGTTTTATATTATTTTTGTTAATTTTATAATGTTAAACTTTGATAATAACAAATAATTGTTGAGAACTGTTTACTGAGAACTGCTAATCAAAGTTCGCATTGTTGATCAGTTGTTAGAATTGTGGAATATGTGCTGTCCTTACCAGGAACTAATGCTGCGACTGAATGTGTTTTTTTCCCGTATGGTAAATAAAGTGTGGACATTAGAAAAAGTCACAATTAAGTGTTGAGACTTTGAAAGCCACTTTATGTGTGAAATATAATTTAACAAATTCTTGTGAGAAATTTCATGACCTTTTAAACAACAGCAATCTACTAAAAAAATTCACTCAAATGAGAAATATGTCATAGAATAAAATAATACTATACATAATTTTTTATTTATTATATTTGTAAATTGTACTTACGTTGACATTTATATATATATATATATATATATATATATATATATATATATATATATTACAATACTATTTTTGCATTCTATGAAAATTTTGGTTGCTCCATATAGACCAAACTTTTAATAAGACATCCCCTCCCACCTTCCCATCCCCAGTCAATGGTGTCCCGCTTTACCAACGTTAAAATCTGGCCACCTTAACCTATGTGCCTTTGAATATTCATACTGGATAAAAATGGCCACACATTTTTTTTCCCTCTCAAATCTCTCACTGAGATGTCAATTTTACCTCTGACCCCCAACCTTGATTCAGGGCTGGTTCTGGGACAATTGCAGAAGTGAGGCTGTATCAATGATAGGCCTTTAAAAAGACTTGGAAGATTTGTTTCTCCCTCTTGGAATACAGATTTTTGGGAGGTTCCCTTTGGGGTTTCAACTGCCATGTTTTTATAGAAATTCGGGTCACACAGCGGGGCCATGTAGAGGAGACCTGAGGAGCAGTAACCAACCTCCCAGATGAACAGACAGCTGACACTCAATGCCAACTGCCAGCCTGTGAGGGTGTCATCTTGGTGCAGCCAATCCACCCCAGACCTCAAACTACATCACATATAGCAGAACCACCCAATAGTGCCCATTCAAATGCACAGAATCCTGAGAGATAGTCACATAGTTGTCCAAAGTCATGCAACCTTGGAGTACAGCCATAATTAAAGCAATAGTCTTCTGCTTCTTTCACTTAGAGCTTAAGCCTGGTCCACTTAAAGGTTCCTACCAACGGCTAAGCTTTTGTACTTTATTCCAATTGCCTATATGTCAGATTTTTGAGTGGGCTTTAAGTTATTCAAGGTCATAGATATTACTCTATTTTCTTAACATGTGTCCTTTAGATATATTAAATCATTGCTAGGCATGTGAAATTTATGAGTTGCCCATTGGATCATAACAAAATGGAGGAGCAAGTGGGCGTAAAAAGGGTCTTTCTGGATATAAGATACATTTAAAAGACATAAGGATTTTTATTAAACCAATTTTAATTACCAATTGAAAGAGAGATGGTGTGTCAGTGTGTATGCATGCAATCTGGGTTATTTGAACAAAGAGATTAACTGTCATTAAGGAGGGTTTTTTGTTGTTGTTTGTTTGTATACTCAACCTAAAATACCAATTTCAGTTAGAAGTATTGACATCTGTTGGAAGCGTACATGTGGAATTGTGAAAGAAGACCAGATTGGAGGCAAATGATCCAAAAATAAATTAATTAATTAATTAACTAATTAATTTAACAGATAGCAGGGGGGGAAAGTGATCATCAGGAAATACGTTGTAAAAACAGGGATGAACATATTTTTTTTTACTTCTGGTTTCAACCATGTATTCTTCATGGACTTTGTGTGGAAAGCAACAGTTATTGTAACCATTTTCTGTAACTAATAATGTTTAGTGAAAGAGGATTGTTTGTAAGACTATCCACTAGTGGAACAATAACAATGAAGTGCAACTCAAGTCAAAATTTGGATTTAGTAATAAGAGAATGTGCTTTTGTAATGAATACTTTTTTTTAAGGTTTAAAGAAACTGATGTTATTAAAAATGTGAGAGGTTTTTAATATTTTAATTCCTAGAGCACTTTTGAGTTCTTTTACTTTGTAATTATTAATTACTATCCATAAGAGAGAGCATATTGAATATACAGGTGTCCCCAAAAATGTATATACTTTAACAGCTGATAAGAGCAATTTTGAAAATGAATCATATTTTAACAAATACTGCTTTTATGATTATTCAGAGTGTGTGTATACATTTTTGGGACACCCTGTATTTAAACAATTTTCCAAAAACCTTTGATTGAGGGTCAGATAATCCTCCCAGCAAACCTCTTCCAGATCTGTTGCTTGCCAAGATTCATATTTCTGTTTCAGAACTAAGCTTGCTAAGAGAGAGAAAGGAGGTTAGGAAAAAAAAAATGCAGAGTACAAAAAACTGTGTGTGTGTATATGGTGGTGGTGGTGGTGTGAGGAATTATGCCCCTTGCACTTTAGATTACGAAGTTCCACTTGTTAAATTGAAAGATAACTGGTCTTTATCTAAAGGACATATTCAAAAACATTAAATATGTATGTATACTCTTGAAGTGCAAGTGACTCACAAAAACAGGTATTTCAAGACAAAACTTTATTCATGCATTCAAATATAGTTCGAATACATTTAAAATATATCATGTGAGCAGTTGAAGGCATAACACACATCTCTGTCTTGAGTCTCATGAGAGGCAGGGAGAGAGCAGAAGTAGAAGGCAGAGGGAGGGGAGGAGACAAGGAGGGTGGGAGAGAGAGGAAGAAGAGCAGGAAGAAGGAAGGGAGGGGGAAAAAAACACACAAACATTGTGGATCCCACAGTCTGATCTATCCCAAGCATGTGAGCATCACATCTAGGCTGTAACAAAGAGATGATCCTGCCCTTCCCCTTTAGTTGGAGACAGGCCGACACAGCAGGCACCGCGTTCATGCCTGTGGCCTCCTCAGAGCCCCCACGCCTTCAGGAGTCAGGAGCTCCGATCCCAGGAGGGCCGGGCACTGTGCACTGTGCTAGGCGGGCAGATGTCTTGTAGATGCTGCCACAGGTTCCTGTGCGCTCTGCCAGGGGCGAGGGTGCACCTTTACATTGGGGAGACTCAGGAGTCTCTTCTGCAGACTTACCTCGGTCCCCACATTCCCCGTGTATCCTGGGAGGCGTGTGAGGGACAGGTATCCCCTTTCTTAAGGAGGGCAGGGTGCGGACCAGCAGACCCGGAGAGGAGCGCGCTGGCACTGACAAATCTTACCCTGGGGCCCCTGGTGTTCGCAGACCCAAGTACAGCCAGCCCGGTCTCCACGGTGCCGCCTCAGAAGCTGCTGCCTGAGAACTCTGAACCCCATCCCTGCCTGGGGTGGGGGGTCCTCTTCCTCCTCCTGCCCCCCCCACCTACCTGGCCTAGCTGCGGGGCGCACCGCCGGGGACCCCTCTCCGCAGGACCTGCTCAGCCACCGTTCTCCTCCGCCTCCCGCCGCTGCGCCCCACAAGCCCTGCTAGCAGACACCCGGGAGGAATCCAGAGCAAACCCACCAGCAGCCGGGACTCTTCCTCCGGAGGGAGTCTCTGGCCTGTCCCCTTAGGGGTGAGAGGAGCGGGGAAGGGGCTATCTCAGCCGGTCCGAAGTTGCCCGGAAAAGGCCTGGTGGAGAGAAAGGGAGTGTCCGCCTAGGCTGGAGCTCCAAGTCCTCTGCCAGCTGCGCCTCTGCCTCCTCCTCCCCCTCCACCCAGGTTTGTTTATATAGGATCTGGAGGCTGGGAGGCACTGCCCCCCGCCCCCTGCCGGCGCCCACCCCCCTCCGGGGCTCCGCAGGCGGCCGTGGTCCAGAGCAGCACCCCGGCTCCGCACAAGGCAGGAGGCTGCGCGCTGGAGCCGCGCCGCCCGGGCTAGCGGGCTAGCGTGGCGCATCTTCACAGTCTGCTCCCCTCTCCCCGCAATCCCGGCTCCCACTGGGTTGGGCCACCCTTCCTTCCCCTTCCCCAGGGTGGGGAGACTGAAGACAGCACTCTCCAGGGGCGCCCGGGCGTCTCTCTGGGTTCGCTCAGGGGCCGGAAAAGAATGGTAACATGAGCAGCCACAGCGGAGCGTGAGCGCGTCGCTGCCGGAGGAGGAAGGAAGAGATTGATGGGCTGAGAGCTCACTTCAAGGAAGACCGCGTTCCCAGGGCTGTGCAGGGGAGACGTGGGTGCCTCCTCCTCCTCCTCCCAGCCGGACGGACACCGCTGACATCTGTAGCCTGGGTCCCGGGCTCCCAGGTCACCAGCCTCTGCCTTCGGAGGAGCAGCGTGCATGGGAGTTCGCGCACCTCCATGCAAACAGGAGTTCCTTCTCCAGGATTCCTGCGTCCCTGCATCCCTCCACCAGCACGCTGGCTTCGCAGGGAGTTGGACTTGAGTTCAGGTGGGTTATTCCCCCGGGTGGGGATGGGAGGGGACATCGCAGGGGATGTTCAGGGAAGACAGGGAAGGGGATGCTTCAGTGTCCAAAGCGGGCACTTCTCTTCCAGACACTTGCTGGGCTGAGCCGCTGGTTCCCACAGTTTTTTTCCTTGCCCCTCCACCTACAGGGGGTGGAAAAACACACCACCACTCCCGCTTTCTGAAGTATCTAGCGTGCCACTGACTTTTCAAAACTCGTGCTTAGTGTATGAAGCCCTTCTATGTACTCCCTGGCTTTCCCTGAATGAAGGTCAGTAGGCTTAATGATCTCCCCAGCCAAGTCATTCACGTCTGAGCCAATAGACAGTGCGCTCGTCATGGCTTTCTGGGGGGGAGAGAGTAACCGTGCGTTTGTTCTGCAGATGCCCGCCTCCCTCTGATGGTGCGGACTGGTGCTGAGCACGCCACAAAAGTTTGTAGCTCCTCCGCAGCTTCCGGCGCCTGGCAGGGGAGAGGACCTGAAGGTGGCATCCAAAGCCAGGAGCAGCCGGGGAGCCATCTCCTCCAACTTTCCTCTCGCCCCGTTATCATTTGCAATGAAGAGGAAACAGAAGAGGTTCCTGCAGATGACTTTGTTGTTCATGGTGGCGTTAATATTCCTGCCCAACATTGGCCTCTGGTCTCTGTACAAGGATAAGCACCTGGTGAAATCCACGGAGCCTGGGGAGCAGCAGGTAAGTGGCACCCACCCAGAGAAAGATCACAGGAAAGCTGGTAAGGTACGCTGTGACCCTCGGGGGCTGGAGGGGGGGGGTGTGGTAGGGACCAGGGAGCAGGTGGGGAATGGCTTGGGTTTTCTTCCAAGTCTTTGTAGAACTGACATGACTAGACTTTTTTTTTTTTTTTTTAAAGCAAGTAGTTGTTTTAAGATCACCGTCAATGGCATGGTGAAATGGAAAATGAACTGGGAAAGGAGGGGAGAGAGCTCAAGAAGTAAAGATACTCTTTCACAGTTGGTCTTGAACATTGATTTTGTTTTGCTGGGTGAAAGGTTAACTGCTTATTTGGGAGATGTGGGAGTAGGTTTGGTGCAAGTTTTACCACAGAGCTTTGTCTCTGTCCTTTATCTGCTCTGGGTGTGTATGTTGAATTGGGCAATTTAAAGCATTAGAAGAGTGAAGTCGTGATTAAAAAACAAACTACAGTTTCCTATATTCTGGGCTGTTGTTTTTGCTTAGCAACAGCTTTTTTTTACCGTTGGGAAACTTAACGTGTCTCCGTTTCTTCTCCTCTGTTGCTAAGGTGGTACCGTGGAGTATACACAGAGTTATCAAGCATGTCCCTTCAGTTTCACAGTCTGGTGATAACAGTTTGTTGTTAAAAGCTTTCTCTCAAATCAGAAATACCATGTAGTGTGGCATGCTTTCTCTTTACTTAGTATGCAGTCCATTAGTGTGTGCATTGCTGTTGGCTTAACATGGAACAAAATAACTATCTTTCTTAGTGAGCAATAGTGCAAAACACCCTTCACAAAAATGTGGATGAAATCCAATATTGTTGAGTTCCTTGTTTGTTAATAAGTAAAAACAGTTTCTGTAATTAAACTTTTAACAATTGACTGCAGCCTTCTTTATGGTATTGATATAACACTTTTCAGTTAGTCCTGTGCATCCGCTAGGAATACTAATATTTTTAATTTCAAGGGTCATCACCCATGTACATGACATACCTTCCACATATAGAAGTGCTTAAGTTGTCCACTTGTGAACAACAGAAATATATTTAGTAATGACAACTAAATATTGTCTCTTATACTTAACAAAGTTTAATTTCTTTTTACACAGTGACTGGTTAGTTGGTGAAATACACAGAAGTAATCTGCTTTTTCATTATGACAAGTAATCATTATCAGTTGCTAGACTCTAAAGATAACTAGTTGCTTATGGATTTTTGGTGGGTTGGAATTTTGAGGGAAAATACTGACATTATCACTTAGTTATTGATATATATCATCCTTTCTAATAGAGATGAAACTTTGATTTAAAGTGTATTCTGTAATTGCAATAAAAAAAAAAGACATGGGTACTTTGAATATTTTTTTTTCTATATTGATCACTTATTTCTACAACCCTTGGTATGAAATGAGATTTTCTTACCATTGGTAGTTAATACACTATTATGCAAAACTTCCATTCCAATATTGAAAAAATACCTAAAAAATATTTTCTTGAATTTTGCTCATTCAATTAACAATAACTATCTGAAATATTTGCTGGTATAGCAAACATTAAAAACTAATTAATCTTATTAATGAGATCTTTATAATCTACCAACTGGGTTTATTGATTTTGACCCTTAATAAAAAATGTGTTTCTCTGATGCAATAAGAATATAAAATATCACAAACCAACTCTCTTATTTGTCATTAAAATCTTCAAAAATGGTTTTCTTGTTTCAGGTTCTTCTGTAGTAAAACAATGCTTAATATCAGACAATAAGTTAATGGGTATCAAAGGGATAAAGTGGTAAGAGAAGGAACAGTTTCTCAAGGTTCATATACTGTAGAATAACAGGATGGATATCTTGTGACATCCCAGTTTACTAATTCTATGTAACAGTTTTGAAACCATGAATAAAGAAAGATAGTAGTAAATGTCAATAAAATGAATGTCGGTCATGTACTTTAGTATTGCTAGCCTAAATTATGGTTTTTGAACTAATACTTTTTATAGACACAAAGTCAAGTTTAAAAGTAAGATTACTTACTTTCTGAAAGATAGAATTCATTCCAAAACAGGAAAAGGTAAGCTTTTATTGGCTTTATTATATTAATAAATATAATTGGAAAGAAAAATAGGGCATGTTGACGTTATTCACGTATCAGATAAGTAAAAGTTAAGTTTTATGCACACATATGCAATTGACAAAATGAAAAGTTGCTTGCAGAGATGAATTAGACATGCTTACTATTATGATGTAATATTTTGCTAATGTATCTATATTTCACTGTTAGGAAGTCAGCTAAATGAAAAGGTTTTCAATTGAAGCATATAATTTGCCTATTGGGGTAATGTGTTCATTAAATTTAGCCATTTATTTTAAAAAGACAGTTTCTTGGTTGATTGCTAAAATTTTCTCCAAAAGCCATCTTTTACTATATTTATCACCACGTTGTAAAATGCTGAGGTTAAGGATTATGTGCTGATTGGAGCATTGAAAGCAATAAGTAATGAAGCTATTCAAAACAAGTCACATGATCAAGTGAGAGCTCTATTTTTACAAAAGTTATTTGTCAAACCACAGTGAGGTTTTCAGGGTGGCATGGCAGTGATCACAGGAGTTGAAAACTTTCACTGTTTTATGTAGTTTAATTTTTACAGTGTTTTAGGGAAATACTTAAATTTTTTGAAATTCAAAAATCACAGAATGGTTAATACTTTAAAAATACTCTTAATTTGTATTTTATCAGAGTATATTACTAATAGTTTGCCTCTCTACCATTCAGTATAGTGTTTATTATATAAGTAATAATTCACATAATAATTTAATTTATCTGAGGAAAATTAAAGGGATGGAAAAACAGTAAGCACCGATCAAACTGCATGTTAGTTTCCATGTTGTTAATATTTCACATATTTCTCAAGTCTCTTATATGCTTACAAATCAATTCTTTGTATTTATTATCATTTTACATTAAAAGTAATACTTATTAAGAAGTCCCATAAGATTTCAACATTTGCCCCATCTGTTTTATAGAAAATAATGATATAAAAATTCCCTAATTATTTATCTAAAAGCTTTTTTCCCTTTTATACAAAGAAATTTGAAAAATAGTTTTAGTCATACAGTAATTAAAAGGTTTATTTTATTGTTTGAGCTCTGTGAAATTGGAATCAGGCTGTGATAAATATTAAGCTTTTGCAATATGGAAAGTTTTATAAAAATTTAAAAATATTTTATAGTTACTGTTTAGATGTTATTAATTAAATTATCAATCATAATTATCATATGTTATCTTCAATTGAGTTAATTTTGTCACTATTTTGCCATATATAATACAAAGTATTATTAATGAAAGTGATATTTAGTGAAGGATGACTACTGTATTATTATTGTATAATAATTTATAATTTCATTTAAAATAATTTGAATAGCTACTCCTCTTTGGTTTTAGCTGCAATTAAAATTATGTATCTAGATCTTCATTAAACTGCTTTAGGATGATAATTAGAACAAAGCAATATTTCAGAGCAAACCTACTTCATTCAGTATTATTGCATATCTTTTCCTAATCATTTATGAAAATATAAGTAAATAAAAATGACTCCAAAAACACTTTCTTTCCTTGAATACATTGAAATGATTGATTTAAAAAGCTGTAAAATAGTTTAGTAACTAAGTTTCAAACAAAAGGAGTTATAGAATACATTAAAAAGTAATCAGAATATGAAGAGATTTTTGCAAATAAAAACTAGGATGAAAATCTCAGAGTTTCAAATCAGACATTTTCAGAATTGTTCAGAATGATTTTAGGAACATGCTTGGCCTAGATATTTTACCACATTATAAAACAAACAAACAAACAAGAACTAGACACTCAAGTCACTTTTAAACTGCACAACCTTCTTTGTACCTAAGAATTACTATTTATGAAATAGGGCTAATTATACTTGCCTCATAAAAAGGTACATAAAGTTGTGAGATCACACCTTTGATATGGAAAATATTTTGAGGTAAGATGTTGTTTTTAGTCAGATCCACATGTAAGCTATATTTGGTAGATGTGAAACTTAAGTGCTATGTATGTATATATATATATATATATATATATATATATATATATATATCCTCAAAGAGATCCCTCAGCATCTTTTCCAACTCTTCTAATATTAGCTCCACACTCCACACTTAGGAGGGGGGAGATTTCCTTTCACAATATAATGTTTTATATTTAATATAAAAACATTATATTGTGGTATTTTAAGCCTGTTCTGTGATGAGAAGATGCCAGATCATTGGTACCCAGTGTATGCAAACATGCATTCTTTTGTCATGGTGCTCACTAAGGCCTTAGAGCATGTCTACATTTCTTTTTCAGTAAACACCCTAAATATTGGAAGAGCTAAGAACAGAAGAAAAAAAAAAAGATTTATCTCCTCTTGAAATCAGATAGTACATTATCCACACACTAGACATGAAATAATGAATTAATTTAGGACTGCTTTTAATTAGCTAAGATGTAGATTTTAAAATTAGGATTGTAACTACCTTTTCTTGAATTTATAGAAAATCCATGCTGACTTGTTGCAGGGTCTCACCACACAGATGACTGTAACAAGTGTCTTAATTATTTGCTGTGACCTAGTAGATCGAACATGATTAGTTCATTACTCTGCCCCATGTGAGACAGTATGAAACACAGTCTTCTGTACACAACCTCTTAAATAATGAGATAGTTTCCTTCCCCCCAACCCTGCTCAACGCTGTCCTGGATCAATTAACCTCCCATGTGTTTTTTTTCTTTTTTTCTTTTTTTTCTATAAAAGAAATCAAATCAGTGGTGGGATATGTAGGGTAAAGGGTGAGAAAGTTTGGGCCATTTAAGTGGTTAAGAGAAGAGAAATTAGATTTGTTTGGTAACTTTATTTTGTCAGAGGTAGCCATGAGAGCCTTTAGAAAAATTTTCAATGATGTCTCCCTATGTAAAACGTTTATGAACACGAGAGTCTACAAGAATTGCCTTAGAACCCAGCCAGTGTGGCTCAATGGTTGAGCAATCTATGAACCAGGAGGTCACAGTTCAGTTCCTGGTCAGGGCACATGCCCAGATTGCAGGCTGGACCCCTAGTGTGGGGCATGCTGGAGGCAGCCAGTCAGTAATTCTCTGTCATCATTGATTTTTCTATCTCTATATTCCTCAGTGAAATAAAGAATTGCTTTAGAGGAGGGACTAATAATTAAAATAAAGACAAGACATTATGGGATGTGAGTAGCATACAATTTCAGGTTTGGGTAATTTCTGTCCAGCAGTCATGATCATTTCTCATTTGCTTGACTTGCTTAGGAAGAAGAGGTAAGTCCTAGATACTTCAGAATCTTAAAACCATCTGACATGACCATGTCTTTCTTCTATGTCCTTCACATTTATATATATGTTTACAAAATTACCATTGTGGGAACAAAAGTGCAAATGTGCAAAGAAATAGGAGGTTCTGAAGATGACAGTAAAGATAAAGACACCCACTAGATGCTTGCTCTCCTTATGACCTCCATCTGTCACACCAATATTTAACAATTCCTAAATTATCTCAAAATGTAGTTGTTATGCTTGGGTGAACAACAACAACAAAACAAATAAGAAACATTTGTGCCACTGAGAATATGTACTTAGACAAACACAAAAACACATATACTGGGTTTAGTTAATGCTTAAAAAGAAGACTCAAGGTGTACATAAGTATTGAAGACATGTTTACCCCCACTGTCTCTCACGTATATGCTGGTGTCTGTTACTACCAAACTCCAATGAGGTGGCCAGAAAGGTGGTGAAAAATTAAAGGTATATTTAGAGAAATAGGTAAATCAGTGTTTTCTCCAACTTTTCTACTTCCAGAGTGGTGAGGAAAAAAACACACAATGTGGACTGGATGAGAGATACTCTCAAATTAAATGTACTACTCAATTCACATATTCAGTTAGTAATACACACATATACATACATCTACACAATGATCTCATTTATAAAGAAAAAAGACACACCCAACTGTTTAATTTCTTACATTTTTTTCTTTTGTAACTTGCTTATTTCATTGTGTTAAATTCACACGCAAAAAACTACTAGTCGATTGAGTTTGAAGCATCGCTTAAATGTTATTAATGTAATTCTGGGAAAATGTGTCTGTCTCTAGGAGCACTTATATCTATTTAGCAAGTGTGAGAATTACAACAAGGATTTAGCCTGTTAGAGTTGCACAGTTTATACAGAGGGCAAGCCATTGTTATCTGGTAATATAATCAATACAGTGGTGGTTGCCATAGACTACCAGCAGGTGCCTATCAGTTCCTTGTTACAAAGGAGTGGTGGTGTCTCAGTGAGGGCTGAGAAGGCTAATTTTGAATTTAGTTCAAGTACTCAAATACTCATGCCATGCTATTTTAGTACATGAAGTCTAGAAAGCCAGAAACAGTACATTTTATTATCAATCATTTTGAACATTTATATTATATTAAAAATGACCAAATGGGTCAGGGCTGCCACCCAAGTTTGAATGAGTTGGGCTTTCCTATTTCCTTGCTTTTGGCATATCTCCCCAGTGGGATGATTCAAATGAACTTAATTTGAGGAGAAATATCAGAATTTCTATGCTCTCTTATTCTCTTTTAACATATAAATGTGTAGGCTCTGGAATCAAATGATCAGGGTTCAAATTCTGTGTCCAGCACTTAGCACTCTGTGCAATTTCTTGAGCAAGTCATTGATCTTCCCCCGATCTGTTTTTTTTTTTCTTTCTTAAATCAAATGGAGATGATAATACTTTCCTGTAGTATTATAGTGAGGAATGTGAACAACACATATATATATATAGTACTGTGAAGAACATATATGGTTAATGGATCTAGGTTATTGTTATATATAGCATATGCATGCATAAGCAATGATTGCCTTTAGGAAGGCAGTTTGAGTTTGTTTAATCAATGACTCTCTTTGCAAGGCAATGTCAGGACAGCATAGCAGAATGACGGATATTATAGAGGATTGCCACAGATGTGTTAAATCTGGAAGGGACAATTGTTGATACACAAATAAATAAGGTCTAGAAAATAAAAAGGCTTTGTTTATAATTTTTGGTCTAATACTTGACAAATTGTCAATTTTAATTTTCATATAATCACTTATTGCAAAAATGGTTTTTGATATATTGTATTCAACATTATTTAAAAAATGAAGTTTTCAATGTAATTCTTTTTTTATTAAAAAGACAGCCATATTTCTATGTAATAGCTATCTTCATGTCCCATAACAAATAAAGCCAATGACTCACATGTAGACATTTTTTCTCTCTACATGAATTGCAAGTAAGAGTTTGAGAACTAAGCAAACATAAGTTATAAGCAAGCATTATATATATATATATATATATATATATATATATATATATATATATTCTTTTATTGATTTCAAAGAGGAAGGGGGAGAGAGAGAGAGAGAGAGAGAGAGAGAGAGAGAGAGAGAGAGAGAGAGAGAGAGAAATATCAATGATGAGAGAGAATCATTGATTGGCTGCCTCCTGCACACCCCCTCTTGTTCCCCATCTCCCCTACAATTATGAATCATTCTGGGCTTAGCTGTAACTTTGCTGCAAGTACTTGAGTTTGCCTGTGCTGCCATCTTGCTTCATCCTCTGTTTGCTCTAGGCTGCCTAGTTTTAGTTCCAGTTCTATTAGTTGCTGAGTAATCCTCAGCAAGTTACTTATCTACTCTTTGCTTCCAATTTACCATTTCTCAATGATTATAAAATCAGTGCCTACTTGCTGGAGTTGATATAATAGTTAAATAAGCCAATTTGCATAAAAAGATAGAAAAGCATGATAGCACATAGCAAGCAATCATAAAGGGTTAGCTATTATTATTTATTAGACTTCTGAATAATTGAAATCGGACATACAGGCAAAATATGTTCCCATACCCTTTTGTTCATAAACCCATCATGAGGTTACATAAACATTTCTGAATTTTTACAGGCTTCTAAAAAATGTTCTAAGACCCTTTAACTTCTTTTACTTTTCACTTTTTTTTATTCTTAGTAGCCCATATGAAAATAATACAGTACTTACTTTAATGTTTTTGTAACTTGAACCAAGGGCTCCTGCAGTCCTGCATTTTGGCAGCAACTAGCTTTCAACAGAGAATTCAATTCTTCCCAGCATATGCACTCAGCAACCAAATGTACTGTGGCGACCTTTCCCCCGCTACATTTTGTGCTATTCTTTCCACTCGGTGTTGATTTCTCTATGTGTATTTTGCCCTCAAGGGATATAATATATCTCATAAATTATTTCATTAAATCAGTCTAAACTTCCAAAGAAAATGATCTAAAAATGTCTTCAGGGTCGAATATTTTAATATTTTATGTAACTTGAATTTCAACACTTTCATTCTGGCTGCTTCTGTCAGTAAGATGGTATTGGGAGAATCAAGAATGACGCTGCTGAATGAGAGTGACTTGACAAACTAAGAGCTGTTTCATTTCCACTTTTAGTGCTTCGAAGAAATAAACTGACTGGGAAGACTGAGGGATGGAAAATCGTATGAAACTAGGTGGCGAGAGAGGATTAAAAAAATGCTTTCAGTCCCTTGCTGAGTGAAGTTTATAATTTTTTTAGATAGCCTTGCAGAAGGCTGTCAGATGAACAACTATATAATGGGATTGACCTTCCTCTTAACGTCTGTAGAAACTTTCAACTTTTCTTTCACAAGCTGAAGGGAATTGCATTTTCTGCAAGATCCTCAGCATTTTGAGGCAAACTTGTTGAGTTCTAATACTGTATGAAACGTATAGGGAATGATACACATCAGGGAGGCCAAGTGGATAATATTCAAGAGAGGGTAGAAATATAAGCCACTCTTATACTTTAACTCCTCTTTCCTGCTTTTTCCTGCTTAGAGCCTTCTTCCCCTCATCTTTTCCTTCGAATTTCTTTTTATTAAAGATAAATTTTACCTAGGAATTGATTTCCTCAATTATTTTTCCTATGAATGAAAGGCTTGAAACATTTTAAACACTTGAGTCTCTTGCATTATAAAAAAAAAAAGGTTCTGTCGAGCCTACTAGTAAGTGCATTTCCATTATTTCTCATATACATTATTGGAATGTATATGAGAAATAGGTTTTAGCTCAAGGCTTCTGCTGTTAGTCTTTGTTGCTATTGTTTTGTTTGTAACACTGGGAACTGCCATCTTATTTTAAACTATGCAATCAGAAAGTAAATATTGCTTAGTTCTGTCACCGCAAGGGAAACAGTCTTTTTGTAAGTTAAAAGTAAAAACTGGCAGAGTGAAGTCCATGCTCCCAGTGAGGAGCCATTCTATGCTTTTTCCTTTAGTTCTTCATCTGTTTTTTCCCAAAACTGCATCTTTCAGCCTTCTCTTCTCTCCTCAAATCTCCCTTGTCACCACTTCTCTTATCAGGCTCAGCAGAAAGCTCAGCCTCACTCTTCACTGAGGGTGTAGAATTTTCATATCGGGAGAGCCAAGACTTCTTGCCATAAAATCATAAAAAGCACCTGCGGGTATTCCCAAGTTCTCTGTTGTTACTATGGAAAAATGTCCCTACTTTTAGGATAAATGAGGAACCTCTGTCCAGACTATGGATCACAACTTTTTGGTTTTTAAGGATTTCATGTATTATTTTTTCTTCACATTCATTGTCAGCCTTTTCCTTTTGGATCCATCCTTCATTCTAATATTTAAATTTGCTCAAGTTTTTTTATTTTATTTTTTATTTTGGTTTTTTTGTTTAGTTCCCCCCCCCCCATACACACACACACACACCACACACTATTGAAGAGGTGTTGGAAGCAAAAGAGCAAAGCAAAAATAAAAACTCCCCTTTACCACTACTCTGTCTCTCTCCTTCTCTCTCTTTTTAAAAATTGATTTCAGAGAGGAAGGAAGAGGGAGAGATAGAAACATCAATGATGAGAGATAATCATTGACCAGCCGCCTTCTGCACACT
This sequence comes from Vespertilio murinus, assembly GCA_963924515.1. NCBI lineage: Eukaryota > Metazoa > Chordata > Mammalia > Chiroptera > Vespertilionidae > Vespertilio > Vespertilio murinus. The sequence goes on from OZ004708.1 coordinate 67,183,006, forward strand.
CCCTAATGGGGATTGAGCCTGCAATCCTGGCCATGTATCCTGACCTGGAATCAAACCATGACCTCCTGGTTCTTAGGTTGACAATCACTGAGCCAAACTGGCTGGGCTCCTTTCTTCTCATAATAAGCAAACTGGCTGCATCCAATTCCTTCCTTTCCACTTCTACCTACCTCAGGCCAAATCCTACTCATCCAATCTGTTTTAACTGCTTTCACTAGTGTCATCAGAAATTCTTTGACAGTTCATCAGTCATATTACTTGACAGAATTTAACCAAGCATTCTTACCTTACTTGAAGCAATCATTTTCATCTGAGTCTAAGAGGTGATGGGTGGGAGACCTGAGAAATTAGGAAAAGCGACTTTGAAAAGTAGGAAACAGGGCTGAGTAGGTAAACTTGGAGTGATTCAGACTGTACAAACTCCTATTTTAATTCTCCTATTCCTACTGCCCATCCCTACTACCACCCATGCATAACACATTTGCCAGTGTCATTTATAGACTCCTACTTCTATATTTTTCTTAAAATGGAATATTCTTCAGAGGTCTTTAGAATTACCACTTGTTTTGCATTCTGCTTTGGTATATCTCACCCTCATTTCAAGCTCTCACATTTAAGTTCAAGACTGCCAAATCCATGTGTCTAGCCCAAATTTCCCTCTTAGCCTATGGTTTGCACACCAGTCTGAAAGCTAGAGACATGTATTTTAAACTTTCAATATTAAGGTGAAATTTGTTTTTCTCTTCCATGCTTTACTCCTGCCCTCCTTTTGTGTCTCTCATCTTAACAAAGTACATTGTCATCCATCCCAGTGTTCATTATAATTGGGCTTTCATTATCTTTACTCTCAAATTTTACTTGGTTGCTAAGCAGTAGCAATTCTTCCTAAAACATCTCTCTTGAATTCATCGCTTTTATCCACCTGGACTCTGGCCTAGTTGGGACCAACACAAACACTTCAATAGATGAGTGTACCCTCATCTTGGTACTCCTGACTCCAGCCTTCTTCCCTCCACCTCTCATTGTTCAGAGTGATTCACTGTACAGACAGCCCACTGTCCTTCCTAAATCTATTCATTGGCCTCCCACACATTTATATTGAAGGTCTTCTTTAATACAGCTTTACCATATCAAGGTCTTCTTTTATTTTTTCCTTAGAGTATTTTAAAGTTTTTGTTTAATTTATTGGGATAACATCCTACATAATAAAAGCCTGATATGCTATGTGTCCTGTCATCCCATGACCGGTGGACTGTTCAACCAATCAAAGTGTAATATGCTAATGATGTGCTAAGGCAGCTCAACTGCTCGCTATGACGTGCACTGACCAGCAGGGTGTAGACAGTTGACCAGTTAACCAGTTGCTGTGACGTGCACTGACCACCAGGGGGCAGGTGCTCCATCCAGTAGGTTAGGTTGCTGCTGGTGTCCGGCCAATTGAGACTGGGCAAGATGGGTCCAGTCTCCCTGGAGCCCTCCCAGGGTCCCTCCCTGGCATTGATCATGCATCAGTGGAGTCCCTCAGCCTGGCCTGCACCCTCTTCCAATCTGAGACCCCTGAGGGGACATTGGTTCTGGCCCAATCCCACAGACCACTTCCCTTTGGAGGGTGCCAGGATTGGGAGTGATTGGGTGTGAATCCACAGAAAGTACAGTGGAGCCAGGATGAGTGGGAGCAGTAGGTAGGACCTGCAGGCAGTGCAGGCCACCCTGAGGGACCCACCGATGCATACATTTGTGTACAGGGCCTCTAGTTGGTTAATAAAATCATATAGGTTTCAGGTGTACTATGCTATAATACAGCATTTGTATATTGTATTGTGTGTTCACCACCTCAATTCAAGTCTCCTTTCATCACCATTTACCCCCTCTCTACCCTCTTCTACCTCCCTACACCTCCCTTTACCTCTGGTAATCACCATACTGTTGTCTGTGACAATGAGTTGATTTCTTGTTTTTTGTTTTTTTCCATTTTTGCTTAATCCCTTTGTCATTTTTACCCAGTCCCCCAAACCCTTCCCCTCTGACAGCTGTCACTCTGTTCTTTGTGTCTGTTTATATTTTTAAAATTTTATTTTGTTCATTAGATTCATATGTAAGTGAAATCATATGCTATTTGTCATTCTCTGACTGGGTTATTTTGCTTAGTGTAATACCCTTCAGGCCCATTCATGCTGTCTCAAAAGGTAAGAGTTTCTTTTTACCAGTCAAGTGGTATTCCACTATAGAAATGTACCACAGCTATGTATTCACTTATCTACTGGTGGGCCATTGGGCTGCTTCTAAATCTTATTTATTGTGAAAAATGCTGCAGTGAACATAGAGGGGCACATATTCTTTCGAATTAGTGTTTCAGGTTGCTTCAGATAAATTCCCTGAAGTGCAATCACTGGGTCATAAGGCAGTTCCATTATTTATGTATTTATTTATTTATTTATTTATTTATTTTGTTTTATTTATTTATTTTGCTTTTCCATACCGCTTTACTCAATAACGTGCATCCATTTACATTCCTACCAACAGTACACAAGATTTCCCTTTTATCCATGCCCTTGCCAACATTTGTTTGTTGATTTATTTATGATAACCACTGTGACAGGTGTGAAGTGATATCTCATTGTGGTTTTAATTTGCATTTCTCTAATGATTAATGACACTTAGCATCTATTCATATGTGTTTCTGTCATCTGTGTATCCTCTATGGAGAAGTGTTGTTTCAGGTCCTTTGCACATTTTTTAATTGGATTGTTTGTTTTGGGGGGTTTTGAGTTTTCTAAGTTCTTTATAAATTTTGTATATTAAACTCTTATCAGTTGTATCTTTGGTAAATATGTTCTCCCATTCAGTGGGTTGTCTTTTCATTTTGTTCATGGTTTCTTTTACTGTGTAGAAGCTTTTTATTTTAATATAGTCCCATTTGTGTTTTTTTTTCTTTCTTGAATTTTCCTTGCCCAAAGAGATATATCAGAAACAATATATTGCTATGAGAAATGTCTGAGATTTTACTGCTTATCTTTTCTTCCAGGATTTTCATGGCTTTGAGTCTAAAATATAAGTCTTGAATCCATTTTGAGTTTATTCTTGTGCATGGTGTAAGAAGGTGGTCTAATTTTATTTTATTCTTTGCATGTATCTGTCCAACTTTCCCAACACCATTTATTGATTAGACTATTTTTCTTTGCATATTCTTGCCTACTTGTCAAATATTAATTGGCCAGGAAGACATGGTCTTATTTCTGGGGTCTATACTCTGTTCCATTGACCTATGTATTTTTTTTATGTCAGTCCCATGCTATTTTGATTGCTATGGCATCGTAGTATAATTTGATATCAAGTAGTGTTATTCCTCTAATTTTGTTCTTCTTTCTCAAGCTTATTGTGGCTATTCAGGCTGTTTTGTGGTGCCATGTACATTTTGGAATATTTGTTTTAGTTCTGTGAAAAATGCCCCTGGTTATCTTGATAGGAATTGTGTTGAATCTATAGATTGTTTTGGGTAATATGGATATGTTAATTATGCTAATTCTTCTAATCCATGAGTCACAGCATTTGCTTACACTCATTTGCTTCTCCTTAAGTTTCTTTCTTCCATGTCTCAGAATTTTTAAGTACAGGTCTTTTATATATTTGCTTAAATTAATTCCTAGGTATTTTATTTTTTAATTAAAAAATAAATCTCTATTGTTAAAATTATTACATGTCCCTCTTTCGTCCCCATTGACCCCTTCAACCCTGCCTCTTCCCTTCTCCCAGGCATTCACCACCCTATTGTCTGTGTCCATGGGTTATGCTTACTATTGTTTTTTTTATGCAATTGTAAATTAAATTATTTTCTTATTTTTTTTCTGTTGTTCACTATTGGTGTATAAACATGCAACTGATTCCAGAGTATTAATTTTGTATCTTGCAATTTTATTGAATTTATTTATTAGTTCTAGCAGTATTTTGGTATCATCTTTAGGTTTCTCTATAAACAGTATCAAGTCATCTACAAATAATGACAGTTTTATTTATTCCTTTGCATTTGGATGCCTTTTATTTTTTCTTCTCTGATTGATGTGGGTAGGACTTCTAGTACCATATTGAACAAGAGTGGTGAAAGTGGATTTCCATGTATTTTTCCTGATCTTAAAGAAAACACTAGTAGTTTTTGCCTATTGAGCATGATGGTAGTTGTGGTTTGTCATATATGGCCCTTATTATGTTGAGGTATGTTCCCTCTATTTCCTATTTGCTGAGAGTTTCTATCATGAATGGGTGCTGGGTTTTATCAAATGCTTTTTGTGCATCTATTGATATGATCATGTGGCTTTTATTCTTCATTTTATTTATGAGTTGCATCACATTTATTTATTTGTGGATATTGTACCCACCTTGCATTCCAGAATAAATTCAACTTAGTCATGGTATATCATCTTTTTAAAAAATATATATATATATATATATATATATTTTATTGATTTTCACAGAGAGGTAGGGAGAGGGACAAAGAGTTAGAAACATCGATGAGGGATAATTATTGATCAGCTGCCTCTTGCACACCCTCTACTGGGTATGTGCCCACAACCAAGGTACATGCCCTTGACCGGAATCGAACCTGGGCTCTTCCAGTTTGGCTCTATCCACTGAGCCAAACCGGTTTCGGCGGCATATCATCTTTTTAATAGATTGCTGGATCTGGCTTGGTAATATTTTGCTGATGATCTTAGCATGTATATTAATCAGGAATATTTACCTATAATTTTCTTTCTTAGTAGTATGTATTTTTTAAAAAATAGATTTTTATTGATTTCAGAGAGGAAGGAGATGGAGAGAGAGATGGATGACAGAGAATCATTTGATCAGTTGCTTCCTACACACTCCACACTGGGGATCGAGCCCACAACCCAGATATCTGTCTTGACCAAGACTAGAACTTTGATTTCCTGGTTCATAGGTTGATGCTCAACCACTGAGCAACAAGACAGCCATGCTTCTTTGTAATATATTTATCTGATTTGGGAAATAGGGTTATGCTGGCCTCCTAAAATTACCTTGGGAGTCTTCCCTCTCTTGAACTTTTTAGAATAGTTTGAAAAGGATAAGTATTAGTTCTTTGAATGTTTGATAAAAGTCACTTGTGAATTCATCCAATCTAGGAATTTTGTTTGTTGGGGTTTTTTTTGATTACTGCTTCAATTTCATTATTTTTAATCAGACTGTTCAGATTTTCTGATTCTTCATGATTCAGTTTGGAAGATTGCATGTTTTTAGGAACTTATCCATTTGTCCAGATTAGTACACATTTGTTAGCATATTGTTGCTCATATCATTTTCTTACATTATAGTCCTTTGTATTTCTTTGGCATCAGTTGTAATTTTTTTTCATTTCTGAAATTTAATTATTTTAGTTCATTTTTATTTATTGACTATAGGCGTGGTGCATGAAATTCATGCATGGGGTTGTGTGTCCCTCAGCCCAACCTGTACCCTCTTCAATCTGGGACATCCCTCTCACAATTCAGGATTGCTGGCTCCCAACTGCTCACCTGCCTGCCTGCCTGATTGCCCCTAACCACTTCTGCCTGCCAGCCTGATGACCCCCTAACCACTCTCCTGTTGGTCTGATTGACCCTAACTGCCCTCCCTGCTGGCTTGGTCTCCCCTAACTATCCTCCCCTGCAGGCCTGGTCTCTCTGAAATGCCCTCCCCTGCTGGCCCAGTCACCTCTAACTGCCCTCGATTGCCAGCCTGGTCATCCCCAACTGCCCTCCCCTGCAGCCCTTGTACCTTCCAATTGCCCTACCCTGTAGGCCTGTTCCTCCCCCAACACTCCTTCCCTGCAGGCCTGGTCCCCCCAATGTCCCTCCCCTGTGGGCCTGAGCACCCTCAACTGCCCCTCCCCTCAGACCTGGTCTTTCCCAACTTCCCTCCCCTGCTGGCATAATTGCCCTCCCCTGCTGGCCATTTTGTGTCTGTATAGTGGTGGCTATCTTTGACTACATGGGGGTGGCCATCTTGTGTGTTGAGTGACAGTCAATTTGCATATTACCTATTTATTTTATAGGATGAGTTTGATTAAGGGTTTGTCAATCTGGCTTATTTTTCAAAGAATCAACTCTTTGTTTCATTGATCTTTTGTGTTTTTTGTTTAGACTCTATTTTTATTTCTGCTCTGATATTTATTTTTTTCTTCTACTTACCTTGGACTTTGTTGTACTTTTTTTTAGTTTCTTTAAGTATAAAGTTAGATTGCTTGTTTGTTTTTTGTTTTTTTTTAATAGTTATTTTTCTGATTCTTTTTGTTTTATTGATTTTTTTTACAGAGAGGAAGAGAGAGGGATAGAGAATTAGAAACATCAATGAGAGAGAATCATCGATCAGCTGCCTCTTGCACACCCCCTACTGTGGATGTGCCTGCAACCAAGGTACATGCCCTTGACTGCAATTGATCCTGGGACCCTTCAGTCTGCAGGCCAACGCTCTATCCACTGAGCCAAACCAGTTTCAGCTTAGATTGTGTTTTGAGATTTTTCTTCTTTGTTGAATAGGCTTGTGATGCTATGAATTTCCCCCTTAGGACTACTTTCACTGTGTGTTTTGTGTGTTTATTTTCATTTGTTTTAAGGTATATTTTGTTTTCTTTCTTGATCTCATTGTTAACACATGCATTGTTTAATAACATGTTATTTAGAGTCCATGAATGTGTGTGTGTTTCAGTTTTTTAGTTCAACTGCTTACCAATTCACTGCAAAGCTTCCTAAATTCTAACCACTTAGAACATTTTTAGGTTTCTGAGAATTTTGTGTTCTTTCTCCTCCAGGAATTTTCCTGTATTAAGCCTTCAATTTTGCCTGGATCATTTCTGGTGTCATTCTACTTCTCTGAAAATTTTCCTAATCTTCTATGATTGGTTTTGTTACCTTACTCAAGTATTTCCTATGAAAGCCTTATTTTTTGCCCTTTTAATGGAAGTTGTTATTAACTCTCTGCTTAGATAATTCATTCACCATTAACCATTTCTTCCTTAAAACTCAGTAGTAAGTTTACTGATGTCCCCCTTTCAAATATACAGTATGTTCATGTACTAATACCTTGAACTTGTGAATGTTCCCTTATTTGTAAAAAGGTTCTTTGCAGATGTAATTAATTTAAGGATCTTGAAATGCAGATCATTTTGGATTATCCTGGGTGAGCTTAAATCAATTAGAGATATACAGGGTGTATTTGATGGACAGAAGGAAAGAATACATAGAAGTGGGATATGAACTATGAAGATGGAGGCAAAGGTTGGAGTGATGTGGACACAAGCCAAGGAAGCAAAGGAATGCTAACAGTCACCAGAATTTGGAAGAGTCAAGGAAGTATTCTTTCCAAGAGCTTCCAGAGGTAGTGCAGCACTGGCAATATCTTGATTTTGGAATTCTAGCCTTCATTTCTGTTTAAGGCACCTAGTTTGTGGTTATTTTTTATGGAAGTTGCAGGAAGTTAATATACTCAACAATTTCCCATTTTCACACTTTTTAATTCCAGTGTCTAGCATTACCTGACCACAAATTACTCAATAAATATTTTGAAAAAATGAGAAGTGATAATATGATTTTTTTAATATAACTTGTTTGAGCTTTACTGTATCTATGTAAAAAAACTCCACAAAACTATGCATAACAAAGTATGTATGTTTAAATATTATGTAGGTATTATAAAAAAGAAACTGAATATAAAGAGGTAAACTATTATTTTATTCTGATGAAAAGGTAAACGGTTGTCATAGTTATGAATTTAGGTCACATTAATATGTGCTTTTTCTGTAAGTCTGTCCCTAATACATATGCTATTATGCAAAACCTGACTGATCATAAAACTGAAATCACAGTGAGATTTCATCAATGATGTAGCCATCTTAGTATGCTACAGAAGACATGCACAACTCCAATTAACTTTAAAGAAAATAAGACAGCCATATTCAAAGAAGTCTATAAGACAAAAAACTACATATAACCATTGAATCTACTCTTTTTCTACTGATAATACCACCTGTGGTATACCTTTTATCTATTTAATCTAAGCATAATATGTGTCTACATTTGAGTAGTGACTTTGCTAATTGAGAAAAGGCTTATTTTATAAACTTTACTAATTTACTTAAAAAATTGTGGTTGAAAAGGACTTGCATGCATGAATATAAGCCTAACCAATGGACATGAACACTAAGGGGGGGGGAGTGAGAGTATGAGTGGGGGAGGGTGCATTGGGGGGTTAATGGAGGGAAGAGGACACTTATGTATACCTTAATCAATAAAGAAATAAAAAAAATATGTGGGGGAAAATTGTGTTTCAGTTAATTAATACAACCTACAAGGGAGCACTAAGTAGCACAATTCATAGTAATAATTTTGGAAGTATAGATTGATACATTTCAAGGGTCAGTGGATAGAGTGTTGGCCTGCAGACTGAAAGGTCCCAGGTTTGATTCCAGTCAAGGGCATGTACATTGGTTGCGGGCACATCCCCAGTGGGGGGTGTGCAAGAGGCAGCTGGTCAATGTTTCTCTCTCATTGACATTTCTAGCTCTCTATCCCTCTACCTTCCTCTCTGTAAAAAATCAATAAAAATATTTTTTTAAAGGGGGCTGATTTTACTTTGAAAGCTTCAGACCTGAAACTTCTATTCATCTGATTCTCTAGCATGTGTCCTCCTGTGAACAGCTCCTATCCTTTTGAAGAAATCTATCTTGGTTTACCTGTGTTTATTTTAATTAGCGGTTTTGTAGCAGGGATTTTGAAGAAGGGAGAGAAAGGGAGAAAATTCAATGGTAAGATGTATGAAAGAGATTAGGAAAAAAATTATAAGAGCTAAAAATGACATGACAAGCTTTATTTGGTAGAGGCATATTTAATTCAGTGTCTGGGGGGAAATGTCTTACTGTTCTGATAATTAAATAGCATTGTGTTTGATGAGATGGTTTCACATTCTTCTTAATACTAAATTACTCCAAGCACATTCATTATATTCCCTCTTGTTTGTACTAGTGTGATGGTCAGCTTTGGAGTTTTGAACTTTTCTTTCTGACATTTCTATCAACTAGTCACCTTATTTTGATCTTCTTTCATTTCAGTTGTCATTGTGTGGATCTCAATAGCCTATTAACATGATTTTTGATAAAAGATAGTTTATTGGCTATATTCAGCTTTAAAAACACATGAAGAAATAATAGAGGGAGTTGTTTAAATGGGATCTTTTCCCTTAATATTATCTGCACAATAGCATCTATTAGTCAAAACACCATTTAAAAACATTCTTATAAATAGAGAAAAATAAGACATGCTATTAAGCATTGACTTGTGTCATGATATTTAGTTGGTAAAATATTGCATTTTAGGTACTCTTACCTAACAAATATGTGTCCATGCATGTTGAGTTAATCATTATGAGAAACTATGTGCATATTTTTTTTAAAATTGTCTGACCTAAACACTAAAAGTATTTTTTCTCTTTATGACTTTGACTTTTAAATCATTTCCTTGAGTATCTCTAGTGCCATATTTCTAATACTTTGAGACATATGTCATCTTTGTCAATGATCTTATAGTAATATATTTACTCTGAATGATTTATCTGTTCCTATACTTCATACATATATTAAATATATATATATATATATATATATATACACATATATATATATTTTCACATGGAAATATGTTTATTGTTCTGATGCAATGTAGGGATTCTGATGAAATCTTTAAAGAATGAATTTTAAAATGTTTTAATTCAAGTACAACAATCTGATATTTGTCCCTTTTAATGTAAAATAATAGTTTGTTTATGTTTTTCAGAGCCATCTCATTCTTTTAACAAGTTTTTGCAATGCAATTTTTAGTTAAATAGAATGATTCCATTAATTTACACTTACTGGTATAAAACGATTCATTTTTTTTGCAACATCTCCATTAAAAGCTTTATTTTAGAAAGTACTCATCTATTATGAACAGTAGGGACCTTAAATCTTTTCATCCATTACAAGATAATTTTTAAAAGGAAAGAATTTATGTGCCTTCAGTAAATACAATGGATAAACCAATTTCATATCTACTTTTTATTTTATTTTATTTTTTTACTTATAGCTGGTTTTAGATTGTGGCTTCCTTCTAGCAAGTGTGACATCTAATATATATGCATATACATCCATATATATGTATTTTATATATATATTTGAATTTTGCTCTTGTTGGGATTGATAGACATGTGAGTGCATTGAGAGGAAGTATTGAATAATATTTCATTTCTCATTTTAGCAAACGTTCTTTTGTTCCCAGGTTTATTATATAAAAAACTGAGCCATGACTATCAAACACATCACTTAGGGATAGTGAATAAGAAAGATTTTATTCTTTTTCACCATGGGCTGAGGCAAAAGAGTAATAAAGTAAAGCATAAAAAGTAAGTAGGTCTCTCCACTAGCTGGTGGCGAATATTTGAGTCTGATATATGTGTATTTCTAGAGAATCATAAACATGTAATAAGCTTGTAAGTCCTACCATCACCCAAGCAAATGTTTAAGACCACTTATTGTCATTTCAGTGCACGTCTGTGAAGTTACAGGTTTGGGGATTATTTTTCAAATTTTAAGGTTGCTATACATGCTTACTTTAATTAGTATAAAATACAGTGGGGAATCTAAATCTGATTTTGATGATTCTCCCCTAAATCATATTCCATATAGCCTAAATAGTGGTATACTGAGTGGTATTAAGATTGGGGAAGTGTACAGATATAGTATTTTAAACATTGGGTATAATATCAAAAGCAGCTTTCCTTATGTATGAATGTGCATTATAGTATAACTTTTTTATCACAGTGTACAGTGGTTAGATAGAATTATCATTGACATATTTTTGTAAATCTGTGTTCCATTTATTAAAATACTTATTGCTAATAATGTCATCTGTGAACACATTTTTAGTTTTAAAGTATCTTGTCACAAATTTGGTCAATATATTAAAGATGCATTAAATTTAGTCAGAATTTGTTGAAATTTACTATTTAATAAAAGAGTAATATGCAAATTAACCATCACTGCACTACACCCACAAGCCACTCCCATCCTTCAATCAGGAGCATCTATGCAAATTAATCCAACCAAGATGGCTATGGTCATGGAGAGCGGAGAGGGGAGGCTTGAGTTTCCCTGGTGACGGAGAAAGCCAAGCTTTCCGTATGCCCTGGCAAGCCCAGGCCTCCACTTAAGGCTACAAAGTTTCAATTATAGAAGATAAATAAATCCCAACAGCAATGGCTACTGCCATGGAGTGAGCAGAAAGCTAGGCTGCAAAGTTTTAATTGTAGAAGATAAATCCAAGATAAATCCAAGATACCAGAGCTTCTACTTCAGTCGCCACTAGCATGGTTGGCCTGCAAACCACCATAGGCCCCTTGTCCAGGTCATCCCACTCCCCAAGGGAACTTCCATCCTAATCCGAGACACCCTTAAGGGTGAACCAGCTGGCCTTCACCTGTGCACCAGGCCTCTATCCTATCTACTAAAAGAGTATTATGCAGATTGACCATCACCCCAGCACTCAAGATGGCTGCCCCCACGTGGTCAAAGATCTTACCACCATGTGGACACAAGATGGCCACCACAAGATGGCCAGCCGGGGCAGGCAGTTGGGAGGTACTAGGCCTGTAAGGGAAGGCAGTTGTGGGCAATAAGGCCAGCAAGGGAGGGCAGTTGGGGGCAAAGCAGCTGGCAGGGGAAGAGTTAAACATCAATTATTCTGGCAGGGGAGTGGTTAGGGGGTGATCAGGCTGGCAGGCAAAAGTGGTTAGGGGCAATTAGGAAGGCAGGCAGGTAAACCTCTTGTTCCAAAATGGTAGCCACATTGTGAATGCAAAGTTCTTAAAAAATTAAAGTTGTTATTCCAGTGAATGCATAGATGAAAAGGGAGCTAAACAGTCCTATTATTGATAAACTGAAAGTTTTAGTGGTCTGAAGAGAAGATCAAACCAGCCACAGTCCAAAGCCTAATCCAGAGCAAGGCGCTAACTCTACTCAATTCTATGGAGTCTGAGAGAGGTGAGGAAGCTGTAGAGGGAACGTCTGAAGGTAGCAGAGCCTGACTCATGAGGTTTAAGGAAAGAAGCCAACTTCATAACATTGAAGTGCAAGGTAAAGCAGCAAATGCTGATATAGGAGGTGCAGCAAGTGATGAGCAAGATCTAACCAAGATCGTTGATGAAGATGCTGCACTAAACAACACATTTTCAATGTATACAAACCAGCCTCATATTGGAAGAAGACACCATCCAGGGCTTTCACAGGTAGAGAGAAGTCCATGCTTGGCTTCAGTTTGTAAGGGCATGCTGACTTTATTGTTAGGGACAGCTGGTGACTTTAAGTTGAAGCCACTGTTCACTTACCATTTCAAAAATCTCAGGGCCCTTAAGAATTACTAAATGCTGTGTGTTATGAATGGAATAACCAAGTCTGGATGACAGCACATCTATTTACAACATGGCTTACTTAATTTTTTAGCTCACTACCAAGACCTGCTGATGGAAGGAAGGAAGGAAGGAAGGAAGGAAGGAAGGAAGGAAGGAAGGAAGGAAGGAAGGAAGAAAACACTTTCTTTCAGAATATCACTACTCATTTACATTGCACCTAGGCACTCAACAGCATTCATGATTTGTGCCTCCTAACACAACATTCATTCCACAGGCCATGGATCAAGGAATAATTTGGGTTTTAAGTCATTTGAGAAATACATTTGTAGGGTTATTGCCGCCATAGGTACTGGTAGTAATTCCTCTGATGGATCTAGGCAAAGTAAATTAAAAACTTTCTGGAAAGGATTCACCATTCTATATACCATTAAGAACATTTGTGATTCATGGAAAGAGGTAAAAATATCAACATGAGCAGGGATTTGGAAGAGGTTATTCTAACTCTCATGGATGTCTTTGAGGAGTTCAAGATTTTCGTGGAGGAAGTAACTGCAGATGTGGTGGAAATAACAAAAGGACTAGGATTAGAAGTGGAGAGCCAGCTGAATAACTGCCATCTCATAAACTTTAATGGATGAGGTGTTGCTTCCTATGGATGAACAAAGTCAGTGGTTTCTTGAGACAGAATCTATTCCTGGTGAAGATGCTGTGAAGACTGTCAAAATGACAGCTAAGGATTTAGAATATTTCATAAATTTGTTTGATAAAATAAGGGCAAGGCTTGAGAGAGTTAATTCCTGTTTTGCAAGAAGTTCTATGGGTAAAATGGTAATTAACAGCATTGCATTCTACAGAGATAGCAGTTCATGAGAGTAAAAGGCAATTAGGCAGCAAACTTCACTGTTGTCTTATTTTTAAGAAATTGCCACAGCCACCACAGCCATTAGCAACCACCTCCCTGATCAGTCAGCAACCATCAAATTGAGGCAAGAACCTCAATCAGCAAAAAGATTACAACTTGCTGAAGGTTCAAATGATGGTTAACATTTTTTAGCAATAAAGTACTTTTAAATTAACTTATGTACATTTTTAGACATAATGTTATTGCACTCTTAGTAGACTACATGTAGTGGAAATATACTTTTCTATGCACTGGGAAATAAAAAAAAATGTATGAATTGCTTTATTGGAATATTCCCTTCATTGGGGTGATTTAGAACTGAACCCTCAATAGCTCTAAGTTATATCTGTTGTGATTTCTGCATATTTTTCACTTAAAAATGTTTTGTTTGTTTAAATACATTTTCATATTTTAAATTTTACATAACATTTGTTTATATACAATATTAAGGAGAATCTTTAAAAATATTTTTATTGAATTCAAATAGAAAGGGAGGAGAGAGAGAGAAAGGCATCAATGATGAGAGAGAATCATTGATTGGCTGTCTCCTACATGCCTCCTACTGGAAATTGAGTCTGTGAACCAGGCATGTGCCCTGATTGTGAATTGAATAGTTACGCCTGGTTCATAGTTCCATGCTCAACTGCTGAGCCACATCAGCAGGGCTAAGGAGAAATGTTATATTTATTCCTCATCTCTACTATTTGCTAATAATATTGTTCAAGTTGTAATGTAACATCTTTTTAACACATAACCATAGTGTTATAATTTACATATATATATATATATATATATGCATGTATAATTATATATTAATACAAAATCTCTTATAGTATTTGAAATTTAGATCAATTTTACCTCAGAGCAAGTGATAGTGTAGATGTAATGCATCTGCTAGAACATAGACAGGACTTTGTTATCCTATAATAAAAGTAACTAGTCCAGTATTTTATTACTTAAAAATTCCATTTAAAGGTGTGATTAATATCCCCTAGGGAAGTTGAATTAAATGAAAGCCTGGGATAATTGTGTCATAATCACTTGATTGCACTAGAAAAGCTTTCTAATATTAATGGAATTTGCAAAATACATATTTTCTATTTTCAGATTATTAACTCTTTATCCTTTCAATTTGTATTATTGTTCTCCTATTAGGTCTGTATCATCCTGGATGACTGCCTAGTTCTTATCACTCTTCTGCTTCTTTTATGGCTCCTCCAGATTATCCATATCCTTAAAAAATGAATCTGGAGCCTACATAACAATCGCTTATCACAAGATAGGCTGTGATGACATGTTAGCCTTAAGGAGGATAATTTTGATATAGTAATATTTACTAAAATATTACTGTTACAGGAAGTATTCTTCTGTAGAGCATTGCCTCTCAGTCTGCAAGTGCATCACAATCACCCAGGGAACTTTTTAAATAACAGCAATGTGCAGGGCTCACTCAGATCAATCTATTTGTAGTATCTAGGAAAGGATCTTGTCAGTGGCATTTTATTTTTTAACTCCCAGGGCCATTCTAAGCTATACTCAGGGTTGAGAGTTAATGCCTTAAATCCTTAAGACAACTCAATATGTTATACATATGCATTCTCTAAACATGTCCTGGGCTCTGTTCCCAAAAGACACTTGCAAACTATATTAATTCCAACATTACCTTCATTTGAGTTTGTAAGAAATCATAGATTTGCACTATATATCTTCAATCTGTAAAGGTAATTACTATATAAATATGGCAAGGTTAAGAAATTTGCACAAAAAGACATGCATATTTAGTGCTTCCCATGGATATTACGATCTATTATATCTAGCCTACACATGTTTATATAAGATGCGAATATATCTGTGCAGCATTATTTAATGTAGAGATACATTTATTGTTACTTTTATTACATTTCACCCATAATTACTGTTTAAGCATGTAAATACATGCTTAATGTTTTTTTACATATTATTATTAAAATTTATTTGTTGATCTGTTTTTGAATGTTCTACCTAGATAGTCCTTGTAAGATAAGCATATTTTGAGGGTAGGAGCAGAACCATATATATTCATGAATTATATAAAGTGTATTTAAGTTATCTATGAAATGACTTCTCATACCAGCTACCCAGAGACAGGCAAAACTTACAAATTAAGGATACAGTTAGCCACAAAAATGTATTCACCTCAGGCACCTGCAACTTCAGTATGAAGGGGTCTGGAGGCCACCCCAATTCTAACCAACTACCTAGAAATTCAGGGCTTCCTGCTACCCCCTAAGGTTCAGTAATTTACTAGAATGTGTCACAGAACTTGGGGAAGAGTTATACCTATGATTACAGTTTTATTATAGCAGATGTATACAAATTAGAACTAGCCAAGGGGAGAGAAACATATGTGAAATTGGAGGATTCCCAAAATGAAGCATCTTTTATCTTTTCATGGACTCAGGACATATTATCCTATTGACCTAAGACCATGGTGGGTAAACTGCAGCTCTCAAGCCACATGCGGCTCTTTAACCCCTTGAGTATGGCTTTTCCACAAAACACCATGGCCTGGGCAAGTCTATTTTGAAGAAGTGGCATTAGAAAAAGTTTACGTTTTTTTAAAAAATGTCTCTCAAAAGAAATTTCATTTGTTGTACTGTTGATATTTGACTCTGTTGACTAAGGAGTTTGCTGACCACTAGTCTAAGAAATGTGCAGAGTATTGTTGACTGAGAAAACTCACCTAATCTATCAGGGCTCACCATGAATAACAAAAATAATCCTGTCACTTGGGAAAGTTTTGAGGCTGCATCCCAGGAACAGGGAACAAAATCCAATTGAATTATTGATTATACAACCAAGAAGGGGCACACTTAGATCACAACACTCTGGAACTCTGACTATTGAGTATGTAGTATTATACCCTTAGAATTTACTGAGGTTAAATTATAGCTAAAAAGAACAGAATTAGGATATCTTTATTATTTATTTTTTTAAATCCCAATAAAGGATTCCATTTCCTTCCTTTCCACTTTCCATTTCCAATTACTTTAGACCTAGAAGCACTGACAGGGCCTGGTAAAGTAGGCATTACATTGAGGTGGAGGGGAGCAGCAGTGTGCACTGTGGCATGATAGAGCCTACTAGAATGAGAAGGGTGCTCACTCCTACAAGGGGAGGTAGAAGAGCTAAGCATAGGATGTCAGATCCCAAGCAGTGTGAAGGGGCTGTTCTTCCAGTTATGGAATATGACCTCATATAGACGGCTGTAGTCCAAGCAGAGTGGAATTGGTGCCTTCCTAGTTCTGCCAGGAGCAGGATGTCAGAGCCCAAGCAAATGATGGGACATCCATTCTTGGGACCACCTGGCTTGACTTGTCAGGACCTTGGAGAGGTGATGGAGCATGTAGTAGTGTTGGATATGGGAACATATAATTTTATGAAGAAAAGAGGAAGATACGTTAATGAAGTTTATGTAAAGGGGAAATAACTAGAGTGAATCCTGAGATGTTAGGTTGGAACTGAACATGATTGCATGTTTTGTGATACAAATGTAAAATGAATTTAGATGTGATCATGTGAATGTAAAGCCTTCATAATTACAAAGGGGGAAAAAGGAGGACTATTACAGTAGAGAAAATTGGCAGACACCACAATTAGTAAGCAATTACAATTAACACCAGAAATGGAAAACATTCAAATTGTGGACTAGATGATAGGATGCCATTAGATGAATACAGTCACTCCTGTGGTAGTTCTGCCAAATATACATAACCTAAACTTAATCATATGAAACAGAAGAGAAACCCAAAGTGACATAAAATGACTGGCCTAAAATCTTTAGAAGGGTCAACATGATAAAAATCAAGACAAGTCTAGGACAGCAGTATGGTGATCGCCAGGGTTGGAGATGGTAGAATGTAAAGGGAGAATAAATGGTGATGGAAGGAGACTTGAATTGGGGTGGTGAACCCACAATACAATATACAAATGATGTATTATAGAATTGTATAGCTGTATCAATTTATTGACTGATTTCAACCCAATAAATTAAATTAAAAAGAGAGGTCTAGGACTTAATTCAGACCAAAAGAGATAAATAAGCAATGCCTTGTTTTAAGATTAGGTTATCTATAGAAGATATTGTGGGTGGCAGTTGGCGAAATTTGATGGGACTTGTGCTTTAAATAATGATATGAATCAGTATTAGGTCCTGATTTTGATGGTTGTATAGTGACAATGTAAGAGAATGTCAATATTCAGGCTCAAGGAACATCATGTCCAAAACATATCAAATGGTTCAGAGGAAAATAGTTTTAAAATACTTGCAACTATTCTGAAGTTTGAGATTGTTTCAAAGTAAGATGAAGCAAAAATGTGCATGAGGATATTATTAATTATGTATTGCATTTCCCACTTAGAAAAGTTTATTCAACTCTCCTGTAAATCATACCTGAGAAATTGCTCTCAGAAAAAACATTTTTCTTCCTTTGAAATTCCAATATAGATGCCAGGCTAATTTGATATAAATTTTTTAATTAAGAGTTTTATGTATATTTTTTCTTTTTACTCTTTTAGCATTTCTTTGTTTTTATTGTGGGTTAAGAATTTGCAAATCCATTGTTCTTATCATTATTTCAATATATATATATATATATTTTCTGCTAAGAAGCTACAAAGGCATTTAACCATAAATATATTATTATTTTCCTTCTTTCCCAAGTGTCATGCACATCATATATATTGAACACATGGCTATTGAGTGAAATATATCCCACTGTTATACCTTGTGGCAAAATCACATGAATATATGCTCTTATGTATAATAGGTGTGGGTTCTTTTGTGTACATTTTTCCTACTTCATAAGGTATAAAGAAGTTAGCTTGGGCAACAAAGTGGTGGTCCAGGTTGGAAGATTGTCAATATATGAAATGCACATAGAATGGGCACATATCCTTGATCGCTATTTCTTTCTTTTTTCTTAATCCTCTCCTAAGGGTATTTTTTCCATTGATTTTTAGTGAGAGTGGAAGAGAGAGGAAAAGACAGAGAGAAACATCACTGTGAGAGAAACACGTTGATTGGTTGCCTTCTGCATGAGCCCTGACCAAGCTTCAGGCCTTAGGAGGCCTGCAACCAAGGCACATGTCCTTGACTGTGATTGAATCCAGGACCTTTTGGTGCATAGATCAACACTCTATCCACTTAGCCAAATCAGCTAGGGCAGTGGTCAGCAAACCGCAGCTTGTGAGGCACATGTAGCTCGCGAGCTGTGATTTGCTGCTCTGTTGACTAAGGATTTTGCTGACCACTGGGCTAGAACAATTCCTAGTTCTTTATAGAGAACCCCAGAGTTTGGTGTTCAACAGAAAGGAATATGCTATTAGTAACAGAAGTAAAGATAGCACAGGCACGATTGTTTTATTATTGCTGTTGTTATCATCATTACTAGAGGCCCCGTGCATGAAATTCAAGCACAAGGGTGTGTGCCCCTCAGCCTCGCCCACACCCTCTCTAATCTGGGACCATATGAAGGATGTCTCACAATCCAAGACTGCTGACTTCCAACTGTTTGCCTGACTGCCTTCTTGATTGCCCCTAACCACTTCTGTCTGATCACCACTCCCCTGCCAGCCTGATTGATGCCTAACTTCTCCCTTGCCAGCTTGTTTTCCCCTCACTGTCCTCCCTTACAAGCCTGGTCATCCCCAACTTCCCTCCTCTGCCAGCATGGTCACTCTAACTGCCCTTCCCTTCAGGCTTGATTGCCCCCAACTGCCCTCCCTTGCAGGCCTGGTCCTCCCCAACTGCCCTTCCCTGCTGGCCATCTTGTGGTGTCCATCTTGTGTCCACATGGTGGCAGGATCTTTGACCACATGGGGATAGCCATCTTGTGTGCTAGAGTGATGGTCAATTTGCATATTGCACTTCTATTAGGATAGAGGCCTGGTGCATTGTTGGGGGCCAGCTGGTTTGACCTAAAGGGTGTCTCAGATCAGGGTGGGGGTTCCTTTGGGGTGTGGGGCAGCCTGGGCAAGGGGACTGTGGTTGTTTTCAGGATAACCACACCCCCTGGCGACCCAAGCAGAGGTCCTGGTATCTGGGATTTATTTATCTTCTATAATTGAAACTTTGTAGCCTTGAGTGCAGGCCAAAGCAGGCCAGGGCTGTGGAAGCTTCACTTTCTCCATTGCCAGGGGAAACTCAAGCCTCCTACTTTCTCCAGTTCCATCACTGCTGCCATTTTTGTTGGGATTTATTTATTTTCTACAATTGAAACTTTGTAGCTAAGAGTGGAGGTCTGGGCCTGCAAGGGTGTGCGGAAAGCTTGCCTTCCTCCATCACCTGGGGAAACCCAAGCCTCCTGCTTGCTCTATGGCTGCAGCCATCTTGGTTGGGTACATTTGCATAGTCGCTCCTATTTAGCTGGTGGGAGTGGCTTTGTGGGTGTAGCAGAGTGATGGTTAATTTGCAGATTATTATAAGATCTATCTTAAATGTTTTTATTGTTTAAAATATTACATATATTAGTACATATATGTCTTTCCCCAGCTTCCCCTACCCCCTGTCACATACCCTCATCCCACCCACCCCAGTGTCTTGTATCCATTGGTATGCTCATATGCTCATATGCTCATAGGACATGCATGCAAGTCCTTTGGTTGATCTATTTCCCTCCGTCCCCAGGACTCCCCAGCCTTTCCACTGTAATTTGACAGTCTGTTCGGTGCTTTACTGCCTCTGCATCTATTTTTTTTTATTCTTCAGGTTATAATGTTCTTATTTTTCATAAATGAGTGAAATCATGTAGTATTTTTCTTTTTTATTTGATAGGATTATTGTGAGATCTATCTTAAACTTTTAAGTGCACAATAGAATATTGTTAACTACCAGAACAATATTATTGATATTATTGTACAGCATATCATCTTGCAAAACTGAACTTTGATATCTATTGAATATTAATTATTTTCTCCTCTTCTTCTAACTCCTGGCAACCACCAATCAACTCTTTGCACTGCTCTGCCAGGCAATGCTGCATCTTTTCTCTCAGGCACAGACTCCCTGCTCTATATTGAGTTGTCTGGTCTGTAGAATCCTAGGCCATGACGTACCAATTGAAATGGCTTGAACATAAGAAATAAAATTTTAAAAAAATATGTATTTTTTATTTCAGAGAGGAAGGAAGAGGGAGAGAGAGCATCAATGATAAGAGAGGATCATTGATTGGCTGGCTCCTGCACACCCCCTACTGAGGATCGAGCCCATAACCCAGGCATGTGCCCTTGACCAGAATGAAACCTGGGATCCTTCAGTCTGCAGGCCAACTCTCTATACACGGAGCCAAACTGGCTGAGGTGAAAAATTGTTATGTAGTTACTCAGACATCATAGTTAAGAGCAAGGCTCACTCACTTGGGCATGAGGGGTGACGGTCTGGACATCATCATTTAGGAAATGAGCAAGTATTCATTCAGTATTGCATGTTTCCAGTCCTATTAGAATCTGCCTCCTCAGAATTCATGTCTTAATGCATTTTTAAGCTTGTTCATCAATTTGCATATGATTCTACAATTTCTGATTTTTTAACTGCCTTATTGATGGGTCAGAAATTTATCTGGAAGGAAAGACATCATAAGGTATTTTGTGGGTGTCTATTTAAATAAAAATAAAGTCATTTGTGACCAAAATTATATTTTACACATTTATATGTTCAATTTACTGTCTTTCATTAATTCTACATGCATGTCAACTTTGATCATGGTAACCTTCTTTATGCTTCCCACTTTCAAAACATACACAAACATGTGCACACACAGGCATGATTAATGTTTCCTACATAATACTGGTAATTAAAAAAAAGAGCAATCAATGGAATAAAAAGGATTGGAATAAGAAAAAGGATGTAATAAAAATGAACACAAAAATTCTGAACTACCAAGGTTAATACTAAATGAATGAAAATGCATAAGCAAAAAGATGAAATCCAAGATTCATTTTCTTAATCTTTCTGGACCAAATAAAGCTGGATATATCATGTCCTTTAGGCTCTTTATTATGTCCTTCATTTTAGCAATAATTTATTCATGAGTCTTAGAGACTTTTTTGGCATCATTTAAATGTATCATATCTTGACAGTTTTTTCCTCTCTTCAGGCTCATCCTACTCCTACTCCATTGTAATTTATTTAAGCATTTTAGTATTTTAGAGGACTGTGGATTAATGATGCATTTAAACTGCTTTAGAATGACCTTAGGCTAGGTAAATTACTGAAGTAGTGCCAGCCAGGGATATTTATTTTTTGGCAGTAAGCTTTTACTCTCCTGTTCAACCACATGGCACACAAAGTAACTGGCTGGCTGGTTTATAACGTATTCTCTAAGAGTTACAAACAAATTTTATTAAGAGGGAAATGGCTTTAGAATCTTGACCTTATCATAGGCAATATGTAATTTTATTTTTCACTATGACTGAGTGACTTTATCTTCATGATAAATGGTAAGGGATTGAAAGGAAGTGTAACCAAGAAACATTTAAACCCAGGCTCCGTAACCAGGGGCTGTGTATCTCACAATCACACATGCAGGAATGAGTGTACTAAAGGAACCATGGAATCTGACACATGTGGCATTATGCGCTCAGTCTTGAGACTCTCACCATTCATCTTAGGTGAAATGCTTCCCACATCTCCTGCCTCACCTCTTCAAATGGAAGTCCATGATCTGCAGACGGAGACATCTTGTGGTTTGTGCTGCTGACTTTTGCAATAGATGCTGCTAAGAAGTGTGGAGAGAACTTTTAAATTGATGAACTCTTAGGTGTTTGCAATATATTTTGATGGCAGAGGATGAAGATATTGTGTGTGACAACTTACTGAGTAAAGAAGCAAAAAAAATCTAGATTTTTTTTAATTCACAGAAAACGTTGTGAAGAAAGATGCCTGCTAGTTATCAGAATCTTTTTTTTTCATCCTTTGAAAATCAACAGTAGAATGAGGGTTAATATTCTATTAGTTGTTTTAACCACTAATCTGTAGTTAGTCAATATTGATGTAGAAATTGTTCCTCTGATGAAGGGGGACAGTTATTTCTCTAAAAGTCTTCTAGAATTTAATATTAAAAAAAATGCTAACTTTAACATATGTATATTTTTTTTAAAAAAAAGCTTTGTACAGATGTTTTTATATAACCATGATGCTGTTGTATAGTGAGACAATCCAGTTTCAGGTGTTCAAGAATGGGTTAACTTTATGTTCATTAATGTTTGTTAATGTTACCTCTTAAATTCTGGGGCTGGTGCATCTCTAAATCCTTTGCCTGTTTGGAGTCAGTCCTTGACTTAGAGGATGAAGATCAAGGTTACTATTGCTTAAAAATAAATGTCTACTTTACCTTCATCTTCATCTCTTAGTTAACGTTGCGATCTTTTATTATTTATATCTGAGATGTATGTATTTCTTGGAATAACTATGTTTCCTTCATTGCCACTAGTGTTCACTAACATGGGTATCAGTATTATCCTCATGGAAAACCTTGGACATTTTGAAGCCTGCCAAGTTTCTGAATAGATAATAGAATTCTTCACATTATTTTGAATTTACAATTTCCTTTTATATTGATAGTCTTCATGTGGCTACTATTCACTAATACACAAAGAAAAATTTCTCATCCATTTTAGAAATTATGGGAACCCCTAAGTTAATGGAATATAAGATCTGTAAAATGTTCACATGCCAAAAACAGCTTGGCTCAGTGGATTGAGCTTAAGCATACAGACTGAAGGATTCCCAGGTTCTATTCCGGTCAAAAGCATGTGCCTTGCTTGCACGCACATCCCTAGTAGGGGGTGTGCAAAGGTAGCTGATTAATGTTTCTAACCTTCTCCCTTCCTCTCTGTGAAAAATCAATTATATATATATATATATATATATATATATATATATATATATATATATATATTTAAATGTTTACTTATATACTGGGTACAATATGATTTTTAAATTTTAATTTTCTGCCCTGGCCAGCTATGTAGTTCAGTTAGTGAGAGCATCTTTCTGATATACCAAGGTTGAGGTTTGATTCTGGGTCAAGGCACATACAAAAATCAAGCAATGAATGCATAATCAACTCGAACAACTAATTGATGTTTCTCTTTCTCTCAAAAAATAAATAAATAAAATTTAAAAGTAATAAATAACTGTTAGTTTGTATTGTAGATTTTGTTTTCATGAAGTTTGGAGGAGTTTAGGATTAAATAGGCTATTTCTTTAGGCAATTCTTTGATAGGATAGATTATAGAAATGGAACAGTAGATACTATCCAGAGCACTTTGGACTGTAACAGCTGTGACAACATAGGATTTGAGGAAGTACTGGTTGGTGTTTAGGAAAAATGATTTCACAAGAAGTGATATAACATTAGAATGGTACTCCTGATAATAGAAAACATATAAATAAATGGCCCCAGTAGGGTTGCTTTGTAAAGATAAGAAGCAATTTAGTTGAAAATTGTTGCTGTGACAAGGATTTTCTTGGGAGTTGCATGTTTTCAGCTGATTGAGATCTCTGTAGTCTATTGCCTTTCTTTGCTCAATTACAAATAATCAGCATGAAATAGCATAAACTGCATATCTGCAAGTTTTCTTGTCTCCAAGCTTAGACATTAATCTTCTGTTCTCCATTTTATGAATGATACTTGGTGACCTTCATTATCCAGGTGTTGAAATTATTACCAACATACTTATTCCTTCACTAACTGGTTCATGGATTAATGAATTCATTTGCCTAACAATAACTAACAAATTAAATGGAGGTACTTTGATAAACTCTCAATTCTGTAGAAGACTGATGTGTTTTAATTGTTTTCATGTTTCCATTTAAAATGATCCTGTTTGGTTGGGTAATTTGCAGCTTGCAGACCTGTTTGGAAAGAAAAAATGGCAGAGCACACTAAAGATTTCTAGATTAAAGGTGACTGTAGATATATGAGTCTATCAATGATACTGGGTTTGAATTCTGAACCAGAAGAAAAAATTAAAATGATAAGGAGATTTATGTACTATTCAAAATGAACACTTCCTTTTTCATATCATTATATTGATATTGGGCAGTGGCCACCATGATTTGCAAATTCATTTTCCAACTACCTTGAATTGATGATCTGGTTCTTACTAGTGGAGTGTGAGCATAAGTCACATATTATTCCCTGCCAAAGATTTTAGGAAGTTGATGTGCTCTCTAAGGCCTCTTTTTCTCTTTAGCCAGGGGGATAGAGAGAAACAGAAGATCCTAAGGCAGTGGTTCTCAACCTTTCTAATGCCACGACTCTTTAATACAATTCCTCATGTTGTGGTGACCCCTAACCATAAAATTATTTTTGTTGCATGTTTTCAGCTTTGTTGCATGTTTTCAGCTGATTGAGAACTCATGCTGTAGGGCTCTAAAACCATCAGAAAATACAAATATTTACATCACGATTCATAACAGTAGCAAAATTATAGTTATGAAGTAGCAACATTACAGTTATGAAGTAGAAAATAATTTCAGGCTTGGGGGTCACCACAACATGAGGAACTGTATTAAAGGGTCGCAGCATCAGAAAGGTTGAGAACTACTGCTTTAAGGGATGGTAGTCACACAAGTCTTAAAGGCCCAAGTTTCTCAGTTATCATAGAAAAGAAATTTATACAAGTAGAATACCTGCCTTGAACTGTTATATTAATGAGAAACAAGCAAAGAAAATTCTGTATCCCTTAAACAGTTAGCATTTGAGCTTTATTTGTGACAATACCCCATAAAAACCTAGTTAATGTAGGCATTGTATCCATTGCATAATTTATCCCCAATAAATTGTGGGCACACTTGGTATCATTGCTGCCCAATAGTAGTATTATTATTTGCCTAATATTTCTATAGAAACAGACACTGTCATTGTTTGTAGGTAATGTTTCATTATACTTTTAGTTTTCTTTCTTTGCTTTCCAGTACACTGTTTGATACTATTTACAACACTTTTCCCATTTGTTTTATGACTAATATGATATTCTGAAATTTTTTAAATTATTGTTACTTATTCTGTGGTTATTCCTCATACTTCCCATTATTTCAGTGTAGCTTGACCTTTGATATTGCAGTTGATCCTCAATATTGCCTATTCCATATTTGAGATTTCACCTGCTCACAAAAATTTATTTTTAATCCCCAAATCAATACTTGCAGGGGTTTAATGGTAATTTTCAGATGTGCAAAGTCAATAAGATTTTGAGTTGCCTCATTCACACGTTCCCAGCTGAAGTGGAGCAGATGATACTCTATTATCTTATTTCACTTGCAGTACAGAGATGACTAAATGAGAGAGGCAAAGAGGAGGCAGTGAAGGGCAAAAAGGCCTGGTGGGGCCAGTTGTTTAGGTTTGAACCCTAATTCTAGTGCCTGTTAGTGAAATTCCCTCAGGCAAACCACTTAACACTTCTGCCCATAAAGCAACAGGTCAGTGTTGCCCATTCAGCCAGCACACACAACATCATAGAACATAATGTCTGAATAGAGTATATCAGGTGTTATCCAAGGTGTCCCTTGAGATAAACTTAACTGTGCAGGTGTTCAGACAGTAAGTAGTTGCTAGCAAAGAGACTAAGCAAGCAGAAACTTGGGTAGGCATTATCTTCTGACCTTATATTAATACTAGGGGCCCAGTGCACAAAGATTCGTGCATGGGGGGCGGGGTGGGTTCCTCAGCCCAACCTGCACCCTCTCCAATCTGGGAGCCTTCAGGGGAGCCCTCTCCAATCCGGGAATTTCTGTCTGTTTTTGCAATCATATGAGCAAACTGTCTGAGACCCCAACCCAGTTTGGTTTGTGGCTCAAAGAATAATAAAGGCTTTTATTTTTATTTTTTGCTTAATTAGTGGGCATTTCCTAGAAGTTTTAGGATATCTTCCCTTTAATTTTTTCTAGACATTCTGATTTTACTTATGTCTCTCAACTTTGCTTCCCTCCATTCCCCACAATAATAGTAACTAACTCCAGGTTCACTTTGCTCTAGTGTCTATGTCCAGGAGAGCCTTCTGGCACCAGAACTATGATTGCCAGCATTCCTGGTGCTCCCCTCATTCTTTGTTTTCCCTTCCTGCTCTGTCAAATCCTCCAAGCTGCCAGCTCTCTCCCTCTCTGCTGTTCGTCTAGTGGTTTGGGATGCTAAGGTCCCCAAGCTGCTCCACTCTCCACCAGCTCTCCTGCATGCTTCCCACCTGGTGCCCATGCATGCAAATTAACCTGCCATATTTGTCAGGTTAATTTACATACTCACTCCGGATTGGCTGGTGAGCATAGTGGAGGTGCAGTTCTTCTGTTGTCGGGTGTGGCGTGGAGCATGGATCAAAAGGATGATCGATATCTGAAGTCAGGGACCCATTTTTTAAGTCTGTTCTTGCCACAGCAGTCCTGGTAACTATCAGTAACACACATCATCATGGTTATCAGTAACATGCACCATTCCTACGGGTGGAGTAAAGGAGGAATATGGGGTAAATTTTATCTATGTCATACACAGGGAGGTGACTATCTAAGCAGTCAAATCTGACCCTTAATATGTCACTCTAAGAGTTTAGAGTGACAAACTAGAAAATTATTATTATTACACATAACTAAGAGTTTAGAGTGACAAACTAGAAAATTATTATTATTACACATAACTTCCTCAAACAGCAAGAATTGACTGTGTCTTTTGCTTTCCCTAGCTTCTGTTAGGTTCTGTGTTGATTTATTTTTGGATTAATGCAACTCTTCCTGTGTTGAAACAGTAATTAATAATTCTAATAATTATTGAATTTATATTGGGCTAATAATATAAATAACATAATTTGTAAGATAAATCATTGCCTTTAATAAATATAATAATACCAAAGAAGTGGCAACATTTGTTAGAGCTAAGTTTCTGTGAGAGAAAAAGAAATAGGTTATAATGAGGAGTACTGTGTGTTATTTACATAGAGCCTGAGAACACAGATACCGGGGAATGATTCCTTGTTCTTTCACAGAAAGGGTAAATGTTTTTCATTTGTGTAGCATCTGACTTTCATCTTAAAACTGCTGTAAGCCATATGCATTTAAAGTAGAAGCAAAGAAAATTATGCAAGCAATTCTGTTTTATTTTTTTATCTTTTTATTCTTAAATAACCAGTGAAATACTAATGGGGAATGTGTGCCTGTTAGGCCCTGTACAGCTTCTCACATTGTACACCACTATCCTCATCCCTACTTAGGTTGGCTTTGATGGAGTACTAGAGGCCTGGCGCATGAATTTGTACACCAGTGGGTTCCCTCTGTCTGGCTTGTGGTATCTGGCTGAAACTGGCTCTCTGACATACCCTGAGGAGTCCCAGATTGCTAGAAGGTGCAGGCCAAGCTGAGGGACCCCACTAGTGCACTATTGGGACCAGGGAGAGACTGCTGGAGGGCTCTAGGGTGAGTCCTGCCCTGCTTACTCCAATTGGCCAGACCCCAGCAGCAAGCTAACCTACCAGTTAGGGCATCTTCCCCCTAACGGTCAGTGTACTTCATAGGGAGCAATTAAACAGCTTTAGCATATCATCATTAGCATATTAGCTTTGATAGTTTGAAAGACCAACTAGTCAACTGGACACTTAGCATATGAGGCTTTTATTATATAGAATTGTTCTTCTTTTTTATTATTGAACTTTTGAGGTGATATTCTTGAGGGAATTGCAAATATCATGAAATGTCACCAAAACATAACCTTACATCTATAAATGTAATTAGAAATAGATTAAATTTATATCCATAAAGTAAAACTAATAATTATGTTTATCAGTACTACTGAGTGCCTAAAACCATTTCAGGAACTATCCATGGGTTAGTTCTAAGTGTCTTAGCTGCCTTGATGGCTAGGGCATATTATTCTAAAAGAATGCAGCCTAGGTGAGTTCTTATATCACTGAAATTTAATCTCACATTTCTGTGCTTGTGGATAGAATTAGGTTTTTAATAAAGGCTTAAGGCATTCTGGTAGTGTGTAATTCAAAAGGTCTGCCTGACAATTGAGGTACTAGATGGGAACAAACTATAATGTAAGAGTAAGGGCATTTTTATTTATTCACTCTCTTTGATCCTCAGGTAGTAAGTACTTTAAATTATAGAACTAAGTTCATACTCTACTTCACTTTTATATCTCATGTTTTTAACTTGGCACAGCAAACTTAGCTCATTGCTGGCTTCCAGCTTGGAATTGTTGTCCATTACTGTTCTATATTTCACTAGAATCAGTCAAAAGACCATCATCCTAGTGGAAGGATGAGACCAATTGCTTTAAAAATAAATGATACTAGAACTGAATTAAGAAAAAAAGGAGGTTCATTAAAACTCCGTAGAAGAACCCACATCAGTCTCCCATATTGCTTTTGACAATGCCAGAGAGATGGATATATATGTTTATTTTTGAAGCCAAGTAATCTCTTTTAACTTAGACTGCAGGGAGAAGAAAGCAATAACATTTTCAGAAAGCTCTCTCTCAAGTCTAGTGTGAGTAAGCTGAATTACTTCCTTGTATTAGGAGCTGCTTCCTATTCTTCACTTTGGACAGGTTTTTTTCAGAATTAAGACAAGGAAAAAAGTCACTAATGTTTTGGGACTATGGCTGCATTTTCTTTTTTAATGAATAATATATGTGAACTAAAGCCTTAATATAGCAAGGTTGACTGAGTCTTATTCATCTTTTTAAGTATCATAAAGACCATTACAATCTGATTTTTTAAATAAAATTTATCGAATGCACTGTTTTATTCTACATATAAATATATATTTATAAATAGCTTAAAATATCAACTCTCCCCTTCAAAATTAAAAGTTTGGAGAATTTGCTCTTAACTGTATTTTCTTTGACTCATTTGAAAGTATATTAGAGGGGGAAAATAAACAGAGGGATTCACTCTACAGCTTTTCTCTTGCTTTTCAAAATAAATTCATACTGAAAAGCAAAATCAGAGTGTGAGATTGTCTCCCAATAATGAGACACAAAAATTAAAGAACATTTCAAAATATGGGATAGAAATATATTAGAAAACATCTAAAGGGTATTGAAATTATTGAAATGTACACAGAATCCAAGTTCAAGTTATGGGTTAGATTTCATGGATGAAATATTCTCTTTCAGTGGTCCACTCTCTGCAGCACTATCTCTGCTATCATTCCATCCCTTTGACATGCTTTCTATTGATGAGTACTTGCCTTTCATCTAATATAGTCCATGACCCTCTTTTGCATGTAAATGACAGCTATTCAGGAATGGATGCCATGGGAAGAAAATGGGAGCTTGTTCTTGCACAGGGAGGGTACACGCTATCCATTTGTATGCCGTTCCACTTTCATCTTAAAACTGCTATAAACCATATGCATTTAAAATAGAAGCAAAGAAAATTATGCAAGTAATTCTGTTTTATTCATTTACTTGGCTGGGAGGGGTGATCGTTATTGTAGTCAAGTGTGGATTACATAAAGTTGAAACTAAATATTCAGATGTAGGAGCTGGGAGAATGATGGGATGTACAGGAAGGTGTACACATACTATTTGTTATTCAAACTAACGATGATGTAAATGTCTAGGCCCACGATGGAGCTGCTCCTGCGTGGGAGCCAGGTCAGTCAACCTAAACCTGGATAACTTTCAGGTCCCTCCAAGTGGTACCACTGACCAGGCTTCCAATCCCCAAAGGCCAAGCCGACTCCTTACTAACTTCCGTATTCCTTATTCACTTTCTGTTTTCTCTTCTTTGTTTCTTATTCTTTAAAAAAAATATTAAGGTATTACATATGTGTCCTTATCTCTCCATTGCCCCCCGACCTCCCCACTCATGCCCTCACCCCCCTGTTGTCACCTGGTTAAGGTCCTATGCATGCATACAAGTCCTTGGTTGACCTCTCCCACTTACATCCACCCTCCCCTATGAAATTTGATCTATGCTTCTCTGTCTCTGGATCTGTTTTTGTTCATCAGTTTATGCTGTTCATTATATTCCACAAATGAGTGAGATCATGTGATACTTATTTCTCTCTGACTGGCTTAGTTCACTTAGCATAATGCTCTCCAGTTCTATCCATTCGGTTGCAAATAGTAAGAATCCCTTCTTTTTTATTGCAGCATAGTATTCCAATGTGTAAATGTACCACAGTTTTCTAATCTACTCATCTGCTGATGTGCATTTAGGCTGTTTCCCAATCTTAGCTATGGTAAATTGCACTGCTATGAACGTAGGGGTGCATATATCCTTTCTGATTGGTGTTTCTAGTTCCTGGGATATATTTCTAGAAGTGGGGTCACTGGGTCAAATGGGAGTTTCATTTTTAGTTTTTTGAGGAAACTCCATACTGTTCTCCACAGTGACTACACTAGTCTGCATTCCTACCACCAGTGCATGAGGATTCCCTTTTCTCCGCATCCTCACTAGCACTTGTTGTTTGTTGATTTGTTGATGATAGCCATTCTGACAGGTGTGAGATGTTACCTCATTGTTATTTTGATTTGCATCTTTCAGATGATTAGTAACATTGAGCATATTTTCATATGTCTCTTGGCATTCCTTATGTCTTTTTTTGAAAAGTATCTATTTAGGTCCGCTGTCCATTTTTTGATTGGGTCATCTTCCTTTTGTTAAGTTGTATGAGTTCCCTGTAAATGTTGGAGATTAAACCTTCATCAGTGATAACATTGGCAAATATGTTCTCCCATATAGTGGACCTTCTTGTTTTGTTGATGGTTTCTTTGCTATGCAAAAGCTTTTTATTTTGATGTAGTCCCATTTGTTTATTTTCTCTTTAGTTTCTATTGCCCTAGTAACAGTATTGGTAAAGAAATTGCTTTGCCATATGTCTGAGGTTTAGCTGCCTGTGGATTCCTTTAGTATTTTTATAGTTTTCTGTCTTATATTTAAGTCCTTTATCCATTTTGAGGTTTTTTTTGTGTGTGTGTGTGTTTTGGTGTGTGTGTGTATGTTGTAAGTTGGTGGTCTAGTTTCATTTGTTTTTGCATATATCTGTCCAATTTTTCCCCATCACCATTTATTGAAGAGACTGTCTTGACTCCATTATATATTCTTGCCTCCTTTGTAAAATTTAATTGAGTGTAGTGGTTTGGTCGATTTCTGGGCCAATTCATTGATCTATATTTCTGTTCTTGTGCCAGTATCAGGCAGTTTTGAGAACAGTGGCTTTGTAATACAGCTTGATATCTGGTATTGAGATCCCACCTATTTTGTTCTTCTTTCTAAGGATTTCTGCAGCTATTTGGGGTCTTTTTTATTCCAGATGATTTTTTGGAGAGTTCATTCTAGGTATGTGAAATATTCCATTGGTATCCTAATGGAGAGTGTATTGAATCTATAGATTGCTTTGGGTAGTATGGACATTTTAATTATCTTGATTCTTCCAAACTATGAACACACTATGTTCTTCCATCTGTTTATGTCTTCCTCTATCCCTTTTTTTAGTATCTGTAGTTTTCTGCTTACAGGTCTTTTACCTCCTTAGATTAGTTTATGCCTAGGTATCTTACTTTTTTTGGTAGATGGTAAAGGGATTTCTTTTTCTTTTTTTAGTCTCTTTCTATAAGTTCACTTTTGGCATATAGAACTGCCATAGATTTCTTGGCATTAATTTTGTATCTTGCTACATTGTCGAATTCATTTATTAAGTCTAATAATTTTTTGATTGAGTCTTTAGAGTTTTTTATGTATAGTATTATGTCATCTACAAATAAGGACAGTTTACTTCTTCTTTGCCAATTTGATTGCCTTTTATTTTTTTCTTCTTTTCACATTCCTTATCCTTTATCCAAGGAAAGTTTTCAGACTCCTGCCCCATTTGCAGTTCTATGACTCTTGGAATCTAAGACTTTGTGCTTCATGAAACATTAAAGTTTGTTGTATCCCCTCTTAAAAAATAAACTGAGGCATATTAAAACTTTTAAGAGTTTGTCTGAGCAAAAATCAATTCAAATTGAGCAGCATCCAAGCTTATAGATAGAGAAGAATGCCAAGGAGCTGCATTAGATGAAATACTTTTATAGGCAAACAGGAGCAGAAACAAGAAAATCATGGTAGATAGAAAAAAGATAGGTAGGTTATTACAAGGTTACTTCCACTTAGGGATGGTTGGGGTCTATCAGGCAGATTACTTCAGTCACTGGTGCTGATTAGGCAACTCCTGATCGACTGTTTTAAGATTCCTTTGCTGGAAGAGCCGAAACCATAATTAAGTTAAGCCTCGGCTTGATGATGTGGGGCTTAGTATAAGGGGCTTTTTGTCTTGTTCTAATCATACCAAAACTATCTTCTTCTTCAATCAGTTTTTGATAGCATTTATCATAGGTCTAACTCAGATATCAGTTTTCTTCATATATATTTTGTATAAATTTTTATCAAAGAGACATTGTGTAAAGAAAGTAACAAAATCAATTCTTTATACCAGTGATTTTCAGCTGCTGTGCCACCGGAATAGCATGTGTACATTTTTGCATTTCCACCAGCAATAAATAAGTTTAACCAGCATTTATTGTTGCCAATGGTTTGAATTTTAGCCATCCCAATAGTTGCATGGCATAGCTCATTGTTTTTTATTTATTTTTTAATTTTATTTTTCAATTCCAGTTGATATTGAATTTTATCTTATATTAGTTTCAGGTATACAACATAGTAGTTAGATAATTATATAAGTTACAAAATTATTTCCCCCATAATTTCAGTACCCAATGGGGACCATACATAATTATCCCAATATTATATAAATGGTATTTTATTGTTTTAATTAGCAATTCTCTGATGACATATGATGTTGGACATCTTTTCATGTAAATTTGCCATCTGTTAATGTTTTTGGTGAGGTGTCTGTTCATATCGTTTGTCCTTTTTTTAAATTGAGTTATTAGCTTATTTTCGAATTTTCTATATTTTTAAAACATTTTAGATACTAGCCCCTTATCACACGTGTTTTGCAAATATTTTCTCCAAGTGTATGGCTTTTCTTTATTTATTTTTTTAAATATTTCTTTTAATGTCTTTAGTAGAGCAGAACGTCTATATTTTAATGATGTGTGACATGACTTTTTTTCCTTTCATATATCTTATGGTGTTAGATCTAAAAAACCATAATCAAACCGAGTTACCTAGATTCTTTCTATATCATTTATAGAATGTTATTGTTTTGCATCTTACATTTAGATCTATAATTCATTTTAAGTTAATATTTGTGAAAGGGGTAAGGTGTATATCTAGATTCATTGGGGTGGGGATGTCCCTTTGTTCAAGTAGGATTTGTTTTAAAGACTCCCCTTATCCTTTCTGTATTGGATTGCCCTTGTTTTTTGTGTGGATATATTTCTGGAATTTCTATTCTCTTGATGGATTTGTCTATTGTTTTTTCAATCTACATTGTTTTTTTGTTTTTTTTTAAATATATTTTATTGATATTTTACAGAGAGGAAGGGAGAGAGAGAGAGAGCTAGAAACGTCGATGATGAGAGAGAAACATCGACCAGCTGCCTCCTGCACATCCCACACCGGGGATGTGCCTGCAGCCAAGGTACATGCCCCTGACCGGAATCGAACCTGGGACCTTTCAGTCCGCAGACCGACGCTCTACCACTGAGCCAAACTGGTTTCGGCTCAATCTACATTGTTTTGATAACCTTCTAGTAGGTATACTGCATATGCATGCACACATAGACCATTGGTGAATAGTTTATAAAAGCATATGTGAAAATAAATAAATGGACACATAGCGCATATTCTAAAGCTTCTGGTTGAATGTTACTGTGCAATCACATATGCATCTACATATTGTCATGTATATGAGAAAGTTGAAAAACTAAGTATCTGGACTCTAATGAGCAAAAGATACATTACCAATGCTGTTTTAAAATGGACACTGATAACTTTCTTTTTTGCAATGAGAATGCAGGGGAAGGGCAAGCAGTCGGGATGTGGCGGGGGTCTGCTTAACAGAGAGACTCTTGGCCCTTAATCCCATGAGAGCCATAAGGAGTGGGCTGATAAGATTCAGCAATAGGCAGAGAACCATTTCAGTGATGTTCAGGTTTAGCACAGGGAAAGCTAGTGTTGGCTTAATCCACTGGGAGTGCTGGAACATAAATATCAAAATGGAAAAAAAAAACAACATTAATGATGTGATTGTAGGGAGAAAGAGAAAATTGTCTTTTTTTTGGTATGGTGTAGAGAGGCAGACAGGCAAGATTTGGTGAGACTGTTATTTTGGAAGTTGATGATAAGGCTGTTTATTCATTTGGTAATCTAAGGTTACGGTAAATTGCAAATGAGGTACTATGTAGTTAGCACATTTAATTTGAGGTGAAGCAGGGGAAACTTCTAATACATGGAAGGGGGCGGAGGTATGGGAAACCCCATTTATTCCAAATTATAACAGAAATTAGTGAACTGCACCTATGTCTGATCTGGTTCAGAGCGCAGGCTAATACCTGAAATTGATCAATAGCTATCACTGAAAGGTGTGAATATTTAGAGCAATATTGTCATTGCTTTGTTTTAAGCATCGCTGCCACCCAGCTTTAATTATCATTCCTTTAGACTTGCTAGGTTTGAAATAATCTTTATGCCAATGGGGAAAATGACTACCAGAAGAAAGGCTCTGTTTATCTTAAAATGTCTTAGCCCTTTTACTGCCTCTTTACATGTTTAATATATTTTAATGTGGACTAAACATTGGGAATGACACATAGCAAGCATTTATTTTACTGTTTTTTTTTATGTTCTTTTTTTGACAGTGTGAATGTATTTTTGTCTGTTGCTACTGCTTAACTCCCAGCACTAATAGTAGTTAGTGGCGATTGACTACTTAGTATGATCACTTTTGTTAAATGCTTTGTTTGACTTATTTCATGCATTCTTTCCAACGGCCTCATGTGGTAGGTAGTATCACTCTGCACATATTCAGTTCATATTTCCTTTCATGGATCCCCCGTGAAGACTTATGGACAACCCTTCCCTTATGCAATATCCGGTCCCCAAATTCCATTCATTTGTGTAGATTCAAATTCCAATCTAACCCCCTCAGCTCTGCAATATTGAGCAGAGATCAGTGTTCCGTTTTCTAGAAAGTGGACCCAGATAAGAACCCAGAATCAAGGTAGGGGTCATCTCCACCGTTTTTCTTCCCTCCAAGATCACATAGAGAAATTGTTTATTGTTTAATGCTTCAATATCAGACTCGTGAAATTTGCCCAGTTTTTTAGTCATTTACTGTGGCAAGGCCTGACTAAGAACAGTTATCCTGCCAGTGCTGGAATTAGAAGTAAATCAAATAGTTTAATTGACATTTGTAACCTTGTACAATTTGGCACCAATTTTCTTTTTTATTTTATTTTATTAAAGTCACTCCATTCACACCAGCCCAGTGTGTTTTTCTCTTCTCAAATACTTTTGAAACTCAGTGCATTTAAGCTTCTTTTTTTCTTGGAGTGATATTTCACCTCTCTTCTATCAATATGGTCTTACTAGGTTTTCAGACCAAAGTAAAGTGCTAACTCTGTGACGCTCTTCCCAACCACTCATTAAAATCCTGTGTCATTGATCTATATCATCCGCAGAACTTCACAAGTTTTAGAAGCATTTCTGTGTGAATCTGCCTTCCAAAATCATTATGAGACCTATAAGGGGAATTTCCTTTGCTCCTGTTTAGTAGCATTTACAATATTTTGATGTGTTTTTTTTTTTTTTGGCAGTGTGATATACAAAGTTGGATGTATTTTTGTTTGCTGCTACTGCTTAACTGCCAGCACTAATAGTCGTTATTGGCGATTGACTACTTAGTATGATCAGCTTTGGTAAAATCTTTGTTTGACTTATTTCATGCATTCTTTCCAATGGCCTCATGTTGTAGTAGTATATTCTCTATTGTAGAGTTGTGAAATACTAAGTAAACACTAGTAGATATGACATTGGGATTTGTTAATACGTGCACTATGAAACAGATTTTAATATTTTGATTAACTCCATTTTATGTAAAAGAAAAATGTCTCAATACCAATTTTGGAAAAAAATTCTTAGTGAATGTAAAATAATATGGGTTATTTCTAGAGCTATCCTGAAGCTGCATGGAGGCAAAATAAAATACAGAATTATATAAATCAGTTATAATAATAAAATAAATACTATTACTTGAAACAAAAGCTAAATAAGTCGCACCTACCTTAGTCTGAAATAACCTGATAATTTAATAATTTTGTTTTGGAAGTATTTCAGATTTCTTTGTATTGATAAAATGTTTGATTAATGCTAGTAGTTGAAGTAACTTTATGTCAACAACAACAAGTCAGCAAAAAATATGAAAACAAGCAATCACATCTCAAAAGAGTCATGTGGTCAGTAAAAGCCTAGCTTGAAACCATGAGCAAAGCTGTTTATTACTGAAAAAAATAATCAGCCTCACAGAGTCCACCCAGGAGGTGTTTTAGTTAAAAATGTTTAATTTAATGCAAAACAGCGTGCATTTTCTGAGCTGTAAATAAGAACTGTCCTTGTTCACATCTGGTATCGATAAACACATTGGCGTTCAGCAAGCAGAGGACCACTTTTGTGAATCACATATTTCCTCAGGCCCCAAGACAATGAAGAGCTTGCATGATGATTACAATTTGATTTGATTCCAAGTTTTAAGCAAATTTGGGATGATCATCCAAAATAGCCCTTAGTCTCTTTAACTCCACATTAGTCTTTGATTTTTTTCCTGCTGGTTCTGCTGCCTCTAGTTCCCCAAATCCCACTGAGCCACCCCATGGCCCTCATTAGATTTTTTTTTTTTGCTTACAATTTAGTTGCCACCTCAAAAGGGAGAAGTCTCTGTTTATCCACTTTCATAACTTCAACGCCAGTGTTCGCAGAGGTTACTTTCCATGCATTCTGGTTTCCCTCACTACTTCTCCCAGGGCTCTTTGGCCTCCTTGCAGACACAAGATGCTCACGGAGCTCCGTTAAGGGTGACCACAGTTTCCATCTTTCTTTGATAATCAACATACAGATAACATCGGTCCTTTCAGTTTTCCTTCTAAACAGGGAAGCTGGGCTGTCAGGAATATCACTGGGAGAAATGAGCTGCTGCAGAATATTGACCCGGGACAGCAGAACATATTTCATTTTACACCATCTATCAGCTCCCACACGATGTTAAGTGAAGTTCGGAATATGTCAAGCATGAATCAGTTTGTGACAGACGTTCATAGACAGTGACCAAGGGTGGCCGGCAGACCCGTCACTGCTGCACTGTCCAGTTTCAGAATGCTGGCGAAGTTCAAACATGCTTTGTTTGGCTTTGCTTTTTTGCTTTCTTTCAAAGAGGAGAACCAGAAACTCTTGAAATGGTGTAGTGTATGGTTCAAGTAAAATTATCAGGATAATCACTACCTCTTAATTAAATTTACCTGCCTTTTAAGTATTATGGTATTAGTGGTGATGCTTTACTATAAACAGAACTATCTTAACTCTTTCCTTCTTCTTCTTTTTTTTTTAACAAAAAGCAAAGGATAATGAGTCAGGAAGAACTAATTTAAAATGACAACAAAATAATAATTAAATACCCAGCTAATTTTGCATACAACTTTTTAATGTGAGAAATGCACTAATAAAATTTCTGCAAATTAGACATTGTAAGACAAGATAAACAGGCAAAATGAGACATCTGTCTTAGTTTCACAATGAAATAAATGCTCAAATTCATTGCCTCTCTCTTTTTTCATTCTTATGATACCCAATGTGAAGCAGTGACCTACAGTAGATCTATTTATAATACTGGATTGCTCTTTGTAATAGGACTAACAATTATAATATAGGCTAAATATAGGCTCGTCCAGAAATGTATATACACACTTTTAATAATTATAAAACCAGTGCTTATTAAAATACATTTTATGTCAAAATTGAACTTTCAGTTGTTAAATTGTGTATATAGTTTGTTCGGTATACATTGTATATTTCAGTCACACTTATCTTTGCTTCCATGTTATGATTTCCAGCTGTGCTATTCATCAATAAGTAACCATCATTCAAACCAGGATACTCTTGAGAGTGACAGAGGTTACAACTACTTATGATCAGGTTGGTCAACAAACATAAACCTGGAATGTCTTAAGAAAACTGGGATGGATGTTCACCTTACAGCATTGTAAAATGGGGCTTCATTATATTAGCCTACTTCCGTTTTAACAGTTTTGCTTTTTTTAAGTTTATGCAAAGATGCTAACAATTATGGGACTTCAAAGGCAGTCTGCAGTTTCTACTCTGTCTCTTTACACATTCTATCACTTTTCCACCTTCTGTTTTCAAATTTCAGAACTTGAAGTTCTTTGAGCGTGAAAATCATCGTCTTACTAGTAAATAGTCCTGTTTTTTTATACCAGTGACATAAAATAACTCATCCAAATATATAGCATGATATATTATTATGTTATATATAACATTATTTTTGTATATTTCACAATATCTTTTCAATATAGAAACAAAAAAAAATGTTTTCTAGTTTATGTCTCTGCTTGCTTTTGTAATTGTTGATGCCATTGGCGTGTTGATTCAAACATAAAGACATAGTTAATGGCTCATGAAGAGAATTTCAAGAGAGCAAATAATTAACAAATCTAATTCTTATTGAGAATTACTCTGCGTATGCAAAAAGCCAGTATTTTGTATTTCTATATCAATTTAGTGACCAAAATGATGCTTTGCAATAGGTATTATCTTAACTTTATTATGAAAAACCTGAAGTAACAAAAATAGGTGTGCCACATTGCAGAGCTTTTCAGAAGTAACACTGGGATATAAAAACAGGTTCTGGTTCTCACAGCTGCATTTTCTACATCTTTGTGTAGGTGGTCTGTATGTCATATATAGCTACCTCTGAAAAATAAAATTAGTGATGGCATAACAACTCTAATCAGTATAAAAATAGCCTTGAACATAATGATGTTATGAATATGTTCATTAAATATGTTAGAAATGGAATATGAACTAATTATTATAGCACACTAGAACATAATTGAAAAATTCATCAATTAATCAAGCAAAATATTGTTTTTTAGCAATCAATTAATAATGCCTTAATATCCACACTTTAATAAACTGTGCTTCCTGTTACCACAGAACCTACAAATTGATGAGGCAATATGGGTAAGTAATCTCCCCTAAGGGTCGGCTTCAATCTCAGGTTTCTCAGGAATTTTAAAAACAATTTCAACTATTTCAGTTAATAACAATGCATAATGGAAACTAAATCTGCAAGCTTTGGCAGCTCAGTAGACAATAATAATTTTTTACCTGAAATCTCAACTTAGCAGGAAAGAACATCTTATTTTCAGACAAATATTTTGCCAAATACTTTGTTAATGGGAAGGGTTATTTTATCCTGATGAAATTAAAGCATCCTTATTTTGTATTTATCTCATAGTAATAATTAACAAAGCCTATTGAGCTCTATCTGTACAGTGATCCATTTGTTAGAAACTTGCTGTTGTGTAAAGAGACCAGTAACACCTTCCAAAACCACCCTAAGATTGCGATGCTTTACATCTAGGACAGATGTAAATCATAAAATAGCAAGGCTCAGCTGCTCCCTTTAGACCAGAGTTGAATGCTTCTCCTTAATATTTTCCTTGATTACTTCAGGTCTTTGGATTGTGTGTTCTGACTGTAAAGCTCTATTGTTCAGCCTGCTCTCTCTCCTCTTAGTCATACCCTGTTTCTGACTGTACCACAGCAAGGTTACTTTGTGCAAATAAACCAGATGCCATCTCTATGTAGATCTCAGAGGATTGTCAGTGCTGTGACCTAGATGGTAGAGTTTTGTTTGTTGTTGAACCCTGAACCTGAAGGCATGAGGAGGCTTACACCTGGGCAGGACGATCACACACCTGTCTTTACATTTTGTGACTCAGATGTGTGTTACTCCTTATACTGTTCCCACTGTAACATTACATTGTCAAGAAGCAGTTGAGAGGAAGGGATGTTAATTAACACAGGAAACCAGAGAATAGGTCATCTAAAGGGTAGGTGAACGGATTAATTGGAACAGTGAGATCATTGTGTGTTCAAATTCAGAATTTTGCTGAAGCAGGCACAAAATAACAAGACAAGGAAGATGACAAAATATAGAGTGGGAAGAGATTCAGATGAGAGTAGAATTGGAAAGGGCAGAGCAGAAAATAAATGAAAGGTCAGTCCCTACAGAACAGATTATTTACAGAACCCAGATGAAGAACAATGCAGGGTTAGCATAAGAAATAACTACTAAAAAATAGAGAGGGCTTCTTTTCCTCCCAAGGAGAAAATAATAGCTATTTGTTACTTAAAAATGAAAAACTCACAATAGTTCCAAGAGCATTTGTCCAATTTAACACCATTTCTACAATGTAATTTTAAGTTCGTGCAGACCAGTTTGTCAAAAGTGCCCTGTACTAAGCTGAAAATTGAGTCTCTCGTTCTTAATTTCATTTTCTATCTCAAGAAAATAGTATGAACAAGCCAAAATAGTTCTGTCTTGTATAATCCTATCATGTAAGGATGTTCAAAGATCTTCATGGTTGTTGACAGATGTAAATAATCTATGTTCTTTTGTAAAAAAAAAAATCATAGATCTTTTAAATTATTTTTGGAGAGAAGCGAGAGGGAGAGAGAGGGATAAAAACAACAAAGATGAGAGAGAATCACTGACCATTGCCTCTTGCATGCCTCGCACTGGGAATTGAGCCTGCAACCTGGGCATGTGATCTGACTGGGAATTGAATCGTGACCTCCTGGTTCTTAGGTCAACAGTCAACCACTGATCCATGCTGGCTGGGCAGCAATCTAACATTCTTTAAAAGTTTATATCATGACTATTGCCTTTTATCTTGTAGGCCAACTATCTTTGACATGGTACATTCTCCTCAGAGGAATTCATCTATAAGGAGACATAATTCAATGTTTTAATCCCATTAACCCCATCTCTAAACAATTGACCTAGGCAATAATTATAAATGTAAAGAATATTGTTTCTTATTCTGGAGTTCTAATACAGACAATTTAAAATGAAAAATTATGTTTTTAATAATATCTAAATGTTTTAAAATAGTAATACAGTATTGTTATATTGATAAGAGTTATCTAGTTCTCATTTTAATAGTGATAAAATTTTGTTACTTCAAGGAATTTAATAAATTATACCCATGACATTTTACTGATTGCACACCTTCCCTAAGTGTAATTGAGTTAATAACACAAAGGTATAAGCTATAACTTCTGTATTTGAAGAGTTCACAATTGATTTAGGAAGATAGTTAACAAGCAGCAATTGCAAATAACACCAGGCAGTTGGTCCTTAGAAACATTCATAGTTTATACACAAAACCCTGTTAATTCAAAAGAAAGGGAGATCAATGGGGATTGTATTGATTAGAGCAAAGCTGGTTAAAATTCTAAAACACTAAACTGAAAGACCGTTTAAGTTGAATAGGTGGCAATAAGAAAGAAAGAATGGTCTAGAAAGATGAATGATGAAGTCAAAGATGCAAGCGTGAACATGTTTCAGTTGTGGGAGTGTGAAAATGGTGGCATGAGGGTTCGGTAGTGCCAAATGACGACAAATCTTCAAAATAGGTGGATGAATTAACAATAAAAATGAAATGTGTGAATTCCTTCTAAATGTAGATTAAAAGTATCACTAAGCTAAATATACATTCAAACACACACATGCACATTGCAAAATGGGTTTGAGAAAAATCAATAGTCATGACTCCTCCAATTTCTCTAACTCTCTTTTCCCCAAACCCCAATTCTTCAGTGGGGAGTTGGCACCTAACTCTGTCTCTTTTGCATCATCTTTCTTCAATCCCTTAGACACCCATCCAAGGAAAGATATCTATGTATCTAGTATGAAGGTCCAAACCCTGTGACAACACTCTATTTGCTAGTAGATTGAATTGTATATATATTCAATGGATGATTAAGGAATTTAGATAATAATTTTTCTATATGAATATTGTCTATTTTTCTAGGCTTCTCTCTTGCTAAAGAGGTCAAGAAAGTTAGCTTAATGTTGCAAAAAGCTATCAATTTTCCCCCAATTTCTTCTTTTGTGAGACACAAAAGCTTCCTGGTTCTATCCTAAGAGTAGCTTCAGAGGGACTGAAATTAAGGACAATTTTTGTTTGTTTAATATTACATAAAGTCACATTCACTACGTCCATATGTGGAACAAAAACTAATAAATGCAAATGCTTTCTGTAATTGCTTTCTTTCTCTGGAAAACAAATCCCTAACAATATAAATCTGACTTTTGAGAATTACTTTCCCTAATCTCCTTTGTTTTACCCTCTTACTCCACTGATACCATCTGTTGGTTTGTTTCCCTCCTTAGACTTTGTCTCTTTTATTAGAAATATGTTAAATTTTTCCTTGGTTGTTCTTGCTAAGCCTCAATAAATAAATGTAATGCTCTTTCCATATATTAAAATTCTATGAATATGGAATTTTGACCATAGTTTTTTTTTCTCCTTTTTAATGTCTTGTGTCCTCCCATTTTGATTATGATTTTCAGTATTCTTAGTCTATCCTCACTCACTTTTAATAAAACTAGGACTAATAATCAAAGCAGGAATAATATGTTAATGGGAAATAAAATTGTTTCAAGTAACCTGATGGCTGTAGAAGGAACTTCAATGAATAGACTATTGCATCGACCCTAAGAGTAATTTGGTAATGCTTTTGGCCATTTTGGAAAGCATTCATTTTGGAACCAGTCCTAGAATGCCACTTGTCAGTCTAGCTGCTTGAGTTCAACTCCAGATTTGTTTAGTTTAAGCTGTCATGTACTTAAAAAAAAAACTTTAAAATTACATTTTAATGCCTTTGCGGGAACACATCTTTTTTCAGTTCACTGGCATGGCTACTATTTATTGTTGCCCTACTCACTTGCCAGCCTGATTCATTTAAGGTAGAAAGTACAGAACATTTAAGAAATAAAACCAAATAATAAAATGAATAATTGAACTTACAGTGAAGAAAAATACTTAAACACACACGCACGCACACAAATTCAAAATGCATTTTCTAAAAATGCCTGGTCATTATAAATTATATATTTTTTAAAAAAATCTGTGTTACTATATCAAAGTAGCCAGCCAGTTTAGTTAAGCCTGACATAAAATGAGCAACTAGTTAATTTACCTTTTCTATTTGGCTTCATGTAAAACTAATTACAGATAAAGAATTGGGAAAATGTATAAATTTTCTCAAACCTGGATTGATTATATAAAAAGCAATGCATTTAGGTTTATAAATCAAAAAGGTTTTTGCATTTCTTTTCTTTTCTTTCAGTGTCATCATACATTTTTAAAAATTTATCTTTATTGTTTAAAGTATTTATATTTCTTATGACCATGCATAGAAAATTTAAGCATCTCTATAGTTTTGAAATATGTTACATTTATAATGTGGGATTATATGGGCCCTGAAGGCTAGATCATTTTTATGCAGCTCTTGGGGTTTAGAAGAACTAAATCAGAAGTTGTTTTAGTGAAGAGACCCAAGTTGCCAATAAATATGATGAAATAAATTGTTCCATCACAAGGATTGTTAAGAAATACAATTGACCAAAAGAATAGAGACTACATTACTAAGTCATGTGGATTGTCCTAATTGAAGTCTAGGAGAATTCAAATGCTATGACCTTCCCTGTGCATTGTAGGTGATAGGAAAGTCACAGGGATGTGATTTCCTCAAAGAATATCCAGGTTCCATTAAGTCCAAGAAATATGAAAAATAGTCATTTAGCATCTACTGTATTCTAGGTATAGTTTTAGAGCCTCAGAATACTCAGATGACTGAGCCTCCCCTTCCCATGAACTTTATATAATTTAATGAATCGAGAAACAAGACAACAATCAGTAGAAGACTGAGGAATACACAAATGAAATCAGAACACAGAAGAAGGAATACTTAAAACTGGATTATCAAGGAAAGTTGGGGTATTTTTATAAGAGACATATAAATATCACTTGTTTGAAAGCTGAGATTTGAATAAAAATTTTAAGGTGGAGTTTTCAGTTAAAGGGAGGGGATGGAAGGAGTGGAAACATCTGCACTAATAAAAGAGAAATATCCAAATTTACTCTACCTTCATGACCCTCACCAGCCAATCAGGAGTGAGTATGAAAATTAACCCAACAAAGGTGGTGGGTTAATTTGCATGCACAGGAACCAAGTGGCTATGGGTGGGTCAGCCGCTCATGTTCTCTAGGCACATGGGAAGGTAGAAAGGCAGCTCTGGGCCAGAGTGAAGGTGGTGTTGGCAGCCAGTGAAAGGAAGGTC
The DNA here is from genome assembly GCA_963924515.1 of Vespertilio murinus. NCBI lineage: Eukaryota > Metazoa > Chordata > Mammalia > Chiroptera > Vespertilionidae > Vespertilio > Vespertilio murinus. Next base: position 67,227,684 of record OZ004708.1, read on the forward strand.
CATTCTTGTATGAATCTTCATGCATTGGGCCTCTAGTTGTAATAATTCAGGCAAACCAAAAAGCCATAGAGGTTGTATGAGCATGGTATGTGAGGGAGCTAGTATAGGATGGTTGAAAAATAAAATTCATGAGGTTTGGTGTAGAAGGAAATGGACAAGTAGGAGAACATAAAGTCACGAAGGACAAAAAAAAATTAGGTTGATGTCATAGGCAATGGAAATCATTACAAGTTTAGGAGGTGAATGCCCACAATCTGACAAGTGGATTAAAAAGCTCTTGTTGGCTACGGAGAGGTGGCTGGACTGAAAAGGGAGAGCTGTAAAAAGTATGAGGTTATTGGATTGTATGTTGCTGTGACTCCCATGAAAAGCTTGATAGAGTTTCATGATTGATGGGGAAGGAGCTATATTAGGGCAGGAGCTGTGTATGACTGTCAGTGATATTGATGCATCTGCATTTTTCTAGGTTTCTCTTAGGATGGTCTTCACAGCTCTCATACCGTGGCCTTTCTCCTTTTAGCCACGGGTACTTCCTGATAATCCTTGCATGTATTAACTTATTTCTTCACATTTATTGACAACTTGGGTCTCTTTACCCAAGTTGCTGCAGAAATATGACCTTCCAAATAGTCTGGCCTCACAGTGCTTATATCACTATATGCTACAAATGTAATATATTTCTAAATTTAAGATGCTCAAATTATTACACCCCCATAATATCGTTCTGAGTGTATTTTTGGTGATGTTGTTTCAGATTCCATTTGCCTAGAGGCTGCCTTCTAGTGATGCTCAATTATCCTTAATTGTGAATAATTTCTTTTTAGGCACAGAGGACATTTGAAAGGAGAATAATATAAAATAACGCTTTTATATAAGGTTACTTGTTCTTCCTCACACTAGAGATTTTACTCTTTTTCAAACAATAAAAATATAGTTACACATGATTACTTTTTACTCAATCACAAGTGAGACCATGACTATACAGATGAGTGGTGTATTGGTGAATGACATGTATTTCTGGGGATATCGATTTACTAGTAAAGATTCTCTATAGGATTGAAAATTGAGATTTATTTTCATTAAATAGCCTACTTTACATATTAATACAAATGTGTTTGTCAAATAAGTATCTATTGCAGATTGTTTTTATCAATATAATGTTTTGTAATTATGTGTCAAAAAGTTTCTTATGATTATAGCCTTGCATATTAACTTCAACCTCATTGAGAATTTATCATTATTACTCATGTTATTACAGTAAAGTACCTCTTTAATATCTCTGCTTATTCTCAAAGTAAACTTCTTGGGGGAAAAAAGTATAAGAAAATATAGTGGGGGCACAGGAATTATTGACTTGCATAACTTTTAAGGCCTAATGACAGTGCTAGCTTTAGGTGGGTTTTCATTGATTCATATTCTAAGTTCTGGGTATCTCTTCATTTCTCTGCATAGTTGCATGGCAACTACTTATTGTCAAAGAGAGTTTTAATACTTATATTCATACACAACCTAATTCAGAGAAATAAAGAGACTCCTTGGCTCAGATCTTCTTGGAAACCTGGAAAACATTTCAACTTTAAAAAATTAGTTAATTGATTGTCCCCTCCTTGAATCTATAAATGAGGACTAGGGTGGGACAGGTCGATGGGAAGTTTGAATTATCATGATCCAATCAAGCCCCATCAAAACCAGTGAAATCTCACCCAAATCTAAATAAAGCCAAGTGAAGAGAATTTATGCAGGTCCTAAAAAAATCCTTCCCTTCCTTTGAAAAAGGAAATCATGGGTGCCAAATAGTCACCAAAAACCAACCAACCCAAACTTCTCCATACAAGCTGAATATCTACCAAAGAAGTCCATGCATGTATATGAAAATTACTCTCTATATTTTTGTTCCTCTGGCCAGGAGTTTATTTGAGCTAAAATATGCTAGTGCTTTATTTATTCTTTATACCAGGCAAATTCTGTGATTATTAGACAGTTATTTGCCAAGAAATAAGCAGTTCAGTCTGAGGCATAAAACAAAGAAATTTCTACTTGATCCATGCTTCAAAGATTTAATGCTTCATGTGATTAAAAAAAAAAGAGGTCCAAAGTTAATTGAGTCCTTAGAATTTAGCAGGTGTTAAATTTTACTAGATGTCAGTGGGCTACTCAATTAAAAAGAAACCTAAGAAACATGGTTTTGTAAAAAAAGGCATGGACTTTGATTTACATCAAAGGAAGTATAAATTTTTTATAGCTAAGAACTAATGAAAAGTCCTTTGTTCAGTAAAATAGTTTGAAGTCAGGAACAGTTTTGAGATCATGAAGTAAATAGAAGTTATCTGGCCTGAAAGACAAGTGATTCCAAGCATCGCTTCAGTCTTTTATTGGCAAAGCTGTAGAATAACCAATTTTCTATCTTTGGATTTATGTCGTTATTTTCCAGGAAATCATATATTTTTGGTAACTACACAAATTCAAAAGAGTAGTGATGAACCTGGGAGTTTGTGTACTGTCCTTCAAATAATAATATACATTAAATCAATCTAAACTGAATCTACAACAAAATCATCAAATTAAATGAAATTTGGTTTATGAAATATTAGATCACTATGTGATTGTTTCTGGATTCCATCACACCAAAAAAATCACATTGTTCTGATATTGCCTTATTATGATTTTAGTTCTGCTATTATTATATTCAGTTGTCTAAGTGGTGAGAGAAAAATGAGTTACATGAAAAACAAACAAACAAACAAAAAAAGAAGACAAACTGGCTTCTAGTATCACTGCAGTGTTGATATATTAACAAGTTGGGGGATTCCCTATTGTGTGGCCAGTTATGATTTTGAATAAGTTGTTATGAAACTTTGTAGCCGAGCAGTTGCAATGAACAGATGTGATATAAACGTTAAGTCATTTTCTGTTGCTCACATAAGGTATGTTTTGCAAATATTCTATCACTTTTGGCAATGTAGAAGAATTAAATGAACTAAGTGCTTTCCAGTACTTGGACAGTTAGCATTTATTCCCAACTGTTCATGCTAGTGGAAAGGTAAGGAGGAAAACTTTGATTCATTGAAAATTAATTTAAAAAGTAATGTATGATTGTTATTTTTAAAAATTACAGAAGGACAGAACTACCCTAACTCCATGTCCCCATTTAGAGGCTATCGGTATTAATAATCTGGGTATAAACTTAAGCTATCTATCTATCTATCTATCTATGTATCTATCAAACATCGATGTATCTATTTATCATCTATCTATCTATAATAATATTTTGGCCTGCAAAGGTATATGGTGTTCACAAAAACCCTATGTTTAATTGTATTATTTCCCCTTTCATAATACCAGCTCTACTGAGAATATAAAAGTATTATTTTTCTTTCTTTTTTAATTCTAAAAAATAATATTTGTCACATCATTAACATTATCAATGTTAACAGTGATTGGTATAGAATTTAGTTCCTAGTGCTTTAGGCAAATGACATGTATGTTCTGTAGTTCCATTTTTCTGTCTGTTTTCAAAGAAATCAAGTTACAGGCTAACTCTCTCCCATTCATCAGAAAATGACTGATGAAGGAAGGTAACCATGGAAAAACCTGCCATATGGTAATCTGATGCCAATGTTAAATTAGATGTTAAAGAAGACCTTCCAGTTATTTTATGATAATAAGCTTTATAATTATTCTTTGACTTTAGTGGTTGTAACTTTCACTTTTATTACTAACTTTTATTATTACCTTTGAATCTAACATATTTTGTCATAAGAACTTAACCTCAAACAAATATAATATATAGTCACATTCTCTGTAGATTTAGGTACTGTGAGGTTTTTAACGAAAGATGGGGAGTTACCATCACAAAAGTTGTCAAAGCACCACTGCTAAAAGACAAACTGTGTCTGTTAGTACCAGCATATGCTGCTGCTCATACTCTCCGCAGGGTCATCACAGTTACACTACTCCTTGTTAGACAATCCAGCCTAGCTTGTGATTTCTTATCTTTCTTATTCATCCAGGCCACCCCTGTGTTTGCCTCGTTATCTTAGATTTTATAAGCAATGCTGCATGTTCTCTTTTTGAACTAGCTAGTGATTCAGCCTTTACTTTAGTATTACTACTACGCCTGATGGAATACTCCCCTTTTCATTTTTTTCACTTGTTTATACCTAAATTGTTTCTGAGTTTCAGAGTTTTACCTAGGAATGTGGTTTGGAGCCTCACATTCTTTTGCCTGTGGGCTATTTGGAAGACCTCTAGGACCCCTGAGAACTACCCGAAGTATGGGGAGCATACCCACTGCTTCAAAAATGTATCCACATCCACAAAGGATAGGGGTTTCTGCTGAAGGGGACACTATTTGCTATCTTTATCCATGTGTCCACACTCCTTCCTTCCCTGCTCTTTCTCCCTGCAATTCCCTCTCTCCTCTACCGGTCTTTCTACTCAAAGAGTTTGGGGTTGAGACTACACCAGGACATCATTATCATTATATTTTCCCAAATCACTATTTTAAATGATTCAGATATACACTTACTTCATGTTGATGATGCTTAATATTCCCCCTTGGGTGAAACAGTCTGATGTATATTAAGACTGTCACTAAGAATTGTTCATGTATAATTTATAGTCACAATTAAAAAGCATCTTTAACCACGTGTCACAACAAAGTGACAACTAAATTAGACTGTGATTTACTTTCCCATGTGCTGCCTCTTGATTTAGTGTCACTCTAGAGAAATTGATAAACAGCTGTGTAGATTTAGACAGGGGTCTTAGTGAAGGCATTCATTCTCCATGTGTGAAAGAGGGCAGAGGGAGCTGGTACAGATTTCTAACAGGAATACAATTTAAATTTTAGACTATCTAGAACAATGGAAAAGTACCCCTTTCAGTAATTATGATTTTGATAGGCAGATACGATTATTTATTCACATTTATGATATAGTTTCAAATTAAAATAAATAAGTAATTATAGATATCCTCACACACAAATCCATCTTTTAAATATGAAGAAGCCAAAACTCTTTGATTCAAGGGACAAACTTGGCACTAGATTACCAAAAATAAATTGAAGTGCACACATTGAATTAAACAATTTAATAAAACCTTATTCAAGAAAATTCAAAGGGGCACCTTGTCAGACCATGGGTGAAAAAATTCCAAAGGATTTGTGAGCTTATTTAGGTTGAATCTGCAAAAGACTGATTTTTATCTTAGAAATTTCAACAATAAAGCAAGGTATACAACTTAGTGGCCCATGATACAAGACATGGGAGTACAATAGTTATCCCACAGAGATCATATGACTAGATAGAAAACAATAGTATGAATAGGGAGAAGAAATTGAGAGCAAGAGAGCAATATAAAAATCTATAAAAGAATTAATTAACTTGCATCTAAGGTGCCAAGTTTACTCAGTATGGTGTGGATAATTTTTTTTCAACAAATGGTGATTAGAAAACTGATATCCATATGAAAAATAAAGAGCATTACCTTTATCTTATTCATATACAAAAATTAACTTGAAATACATTGTAGAATAAAAAACTATATAAAATTTCAAGAACAGCCCTAGGTGGTTTGGCTCAGTGGATACAGTGCCAGCCTGTGGAATAAAGGGTCCCATGTTTGATTCTGGTCAAGGGCACATGCCTATATTGGGGGTTTGATCCCCACTAGGGGACACGCAGGAGGCAGCCAATCAATGATTCTCTCTCATTAATGATGTTTCTATCTCTCTTTCCCTCTCCCTTCCTCTCTGAAATCAATAAAGATATAATTTAAAAATATCATTAAAAACAAATAAAATTTCAAAAACTCAACAGTGAAAAATCTTTATGATGTTGGGTTAGGCAAGATTTCTTTGAAACATAGACACACAACATAAAAGCAATGATTAAAAGGATTTTACCAGAGTTAAAATCTATTTTTCTTTGATAATTCACAGTTTGAGAAATAAAAATGCAAGTCACAGACTAGGAAAAAACATTAAAAGCCATATATGACAAAAGAGTTATTTCAAATATATAAGTAGGACTTAAATCTCAACAATAAGACAAACAACCCAATTAAGAAATAGGAAAGTTTTGAACAGATACTTCACAAAAGGATATAGAAAGGCAAATAAACATCTGAAAAGCTGATCACCATCACTATTCATCAGTGAAATGCATTTTTAAAATTTTATTTATTGTTTAAAGTATTACAAATAAGTACTACACATGTCTCATCCCCCATGACCCCTAACCTTTCCTTGGTCTTCCCTACCCCTTGGCACATCTCCTCACCCCCCACCCCCAGTGTCTTGTGTCCACTGGCTGTGCTTATATGCATGTAGACAAGTCCTTCTGTTGAGCTATTACTTCCCCGCCCCAACCCTCCCCAACCTTCCTGCTATAGTTTGACAATCTGTTTGATGCTTCTCTGCCTCTATATCTACTTTTGTTCATCAGTTTTTAATGCTCTTTATTATCCATAAATGAATGAGATCGTGTGGTGTTTTTCTTTCACTGACTGGCTTATTTCACTTAGTATAATGCTCAGCCAATATGGAAAACAATATGGTGTTTCCTCAAAAAATTAAAAAAGGAACTGCCATTTGACCCAGTAATACAACTTCTAGAAATATATCCCAAGAAAACAAAACACCAATCAGAAAGGCTATAATGCATCCCTATGTTCATAGCAGCACAATTTACCATAGCTAAGATTTAGAAACTGCCTAAGTGCCCATCAGCAGATGAGTGGATTAAAAAACTGTGCTACATCTACACAATGGAATACTATAAACACTGCTATAAAAAAGAAGGAACTTTTACCACTTGCAACAACATGGATGGAACTGGAGAGCATTCTACTAAGTTAAGTGCATTTTCAATTGTAGTGACATATGCACCAGAATTGCTGAAATGCAAAGACTATATGCTGGTGAGAATGTGGAGAAAGTGGTATTCTTGTGTTGCTGATAGCAATAGAAAGTGAGACAGCCAAATTGAAAAATTGTTTAGTACTTGAACATACACTTGCCATATGACCCAGTAATCCCATTCTAGGTATTCACTCTAGATAGATGAAAATAGGTATCTATAGAAAGGTGTTGTGAATGTCCCTAGGACCATTATTCAGACTAACAACTAGAGATACAGATATTCATTAGCAATTGAATGATAATATGTTTTGGTTATATTTATATTACTAAATAGTAATCAGCAATAAAAAGGCACAATGTTCGGTGTGTGCATGGACAGCTTGCAGATTTCTCAAAGCATTATCCTATGTAAAGCATGAAGAAGAAAGGTTAAACACTGTAATTACAATTATATGATGTTTTAGAAAAAACAAACTCATAAATATAGAAATCAAATCAATGGTTGTCTCAAGCTGGGAATTTAGAGAGGAAATTGAGTGCAAAATACACAAGGAAATTTTGGGGCTGCTAGAAATGTCAATATCTTAATTGTGGTGGTAGTTATATATTATACAGTTGCCAAAACTGTTCATTTAAAAGAGAGAAATATTAGTGCATGTAAATTATATTATAAATAGAGCCCCAGTGCACAGATTCATGCACCAAGGGGGTCTCTCAGCATGGCCTGTGGGGATTGGGCTGAAAATGGCAGTCCAAAGCCCCTGCTGCTCCTGCTCCTCCTGCCCCCTGTGTGCCTGCCTTGGGCTTGCTCCCAGTCAGTCCTGATCAGGAGAGGCTCGCACCAATGCAGTAGCACTCGCCAGCATTGAGCCCTGCATCTGGAGCCCTTTGGTCAACTGAGTGGTGTTCCCTCTGTGGGAGCGCACTGACCACCAGGGGGCAGCTCCTCCTCATCATAGCAACCAGTCAACTGGTTTTTCAGTCTTTCAGTCACTTGGTCATTTAGCAGGCCAACGCTCTATCCACTGAGCCAAACTGGTTTTGGTTGAAATAAATATTTTCATTTCATGATGAACACACGTTTAATCATTTAAGAAATGGTACATGTGTCAGTAGATTATACATATCTTGAAAATGAATTCAAAAGTAATTATCAGTGAAAAGTGACTCTTTATATTACCCACAGCACTAGGTAAGAGTTGCCAACATTAGTTACTCCTACAACCAGAAGCATTCTAAAAAATGTTTCTGTCCTTACTCAAACTTTTTAATTTTCTTGTTACATTATGGCTCTGTGTATTTATGGAGTTTTTCTAGTATCAGTGAACCAGAAACCCTACTTTCTATCAAATAAGCTATGGGTCTGGAAATAAAATTAGAAAACTAATAAAAGTGGAGATGTCAGAGCTCTTGCCATTTTCATAGCAGCAGGAAAATCCTTTATTTGATGTATCGTAGTCTAGTACTGCTGCTATGATAACAAAATTTATATTACAAATTCCATTTTGAGAAAACATAGCTCAGACACTTTTTTTTTAATTCACCAGTTAGAAATTAGCACATGAAGCTCCATTCATATAGTTAACTCACATATTTGTGTATGACATACACACAGAGTAAAGAGGAAACTCTAAATGTGAGGAATTTAAATTTGAGAGCTCTATTATTCAAATAACATCTGCTAATATTTAGACATCATTATATTCTGAAACTCAAAAAGCCTATTATGAAAATATGAACAATTTATGCTAAATTTGTTTCACTTATTGCACCATCTTCATTAAGATAATTATTTTGAGTGAATTTATTTTCAATAGAATTGCTTCAAGAATTTCTCTTCTTTCTCTTTACAAAAACTATTTTCTTCCACATTCCTATTCCTCATTATGTTTTCATTATTTGATAAGGCAATGCCTGCTCTTGTCCCATGGATGCTCAAGAAAAATGGACGGATCATTTAATTTTTGGACTAATTCTCTGAATGTATAAGATATTTCTGTAGCTTTATTGGACTAAATGAAGGTTATGTAATACAGTGTTATCATAATATTAATTATTGAATGAAATGGGTATTTTCATCCTCAAATCAAAATACTCATATAATATAATTCTATAATGAAAAAGAATGCAATTTATTATTTGAGTTTAGTCTGAAGTGCAATGTCCATCCTTAGCAGTTTATTCATGCATGTGTAATAACTGCTAAAACTTTCACTTATTGAAAACCATTCCTCAAGTCTCATGGTAGGTGCTATTCCAAAACATTTAAAACATATTCCCTTTTTTGAGATATGGGACCTATATATGAAAAGAATTAGATTATTATTAAAGGTAAATACACCCTTTGGTAATACAAGTAAATAATCATTTGAAACTGGAAATTACAAAAAGTCTAGGAGTTTCAAAATATAGGAAAAGTATCACATGGTAAGATGAGCTCATATGAATTTCATATGTTACATTATTTTAAAAAGGACTGATGATTAAAAGATTTTAATATGTTTTTAAAAAAATATGAACTTGATTAAAGAGATAATAAAAAAGGATTACATTTAATAATAAGGAATGTGAAATAATGAAACAGGATTTCAGAGTTTGAAATGTCTGGAATAGGCTGCAAAGATCAAAACAAAACAAAACAAAACAAGGTACCATAGAGGTATTCTAAGACACTATTGTTCAAGGGTGCTAAAATTATAAGTTGGCAATTATGGCTTAAATGTGAGCCAAGAGAACAATAACAACAAAAATTGGGGAACTAATGATCTTACTGGGCCTATTAACAAGTGCTAGTATTCATCCTGCTTAAGCCAACCTTGTAGACTATATTTAGGAAAGCTGCGAAAAAGAGATATGCAATGAAATTCTGTGGACAAGAGACTGTCAGATGCAGGAACAGAGGGCAAGAGCTAAGGGAAAGGATTGGACTACTGGCCATGTCATGGAGCTGGGAATTGTTGGCCTTGACCAAGACCTTCTGAAGAATTCACATATACTCCTCCAGGGCCATTAACTGGATTTCTACACCAGAAGAACATGTTCTTTTGGGGTGGAAATCCAGTTAATGGCCCTGAAAAGCTGCCAGAGAATCCATGAAATCAGCAGAGAGATGATGATATAAACTGAAATTAATTTCAGAAATATTTTTCTTTCTTCCCCATGTCCCCTCCAATATAATTAGAGTGGTTATTCCTGGAGAGTAGAGGATAGCAGTGGGTAGCTGAGGACCAAATCACATGCACCTCTTCTTAAATCTTTCAGATTCTAGAGTGGGAGGCAACAGGATAAGCAGATTACTTCAGATCTCTGGAGCTCCAAACCTGATCAGTAATGGTGGAGATGGTCCTCCTTAAATTAGAATTTATTTCATAACTCTAAGCTGGTATACATCTGAGCTATCTAAGATACCTGTAAACTCGCAGGGAAGAGAGGTTTGAGGTAACAATATGGGAATTATGTTTGGGAAGAGGAAAGTTAATATTGTCCCACACAAAGTTTTATAGTCTTTAACAAAATTATTATACTAGGTGAGTGAGGTGGGGCGGGAATCCAAGTGTATGGCTGGATTTTGAATATAAAATAGAGCACAACTGAAACATGCTGACAAATTTATCATTATAGATCTCCAAGATTGTCTTGCTATAGAGTAATTATACAAGTAAAAGAGAAATGGCCAGTTCAATTTTAAGTTTGAAGACATGGAGTGTAAGTCAGGGGCAGTGTTATACAGATAGCAGGAAATATATAAATCAAAACATAAAGGTCTTGGCTAGAGATCTAGTTTCCATAGTGTAAGAAGTTTAAGAAGACTGAAAAATGTGAGGTAAAAAAATACAGAGAATGATAAGCAAAGTGTGTGTGTGAACACTTTCTTTTATATATATATTTCAGAGAAGAAGGAAGAGAGAGAGAGAGAGAGAGAGAGAGAGAGAGAGAGAGAGAGAAAGAAAGAAAGAAAGAAAAGAAAAAGAAAGAAAGAAAGAAAGAAAGAAAGAAAGAAAGAAAGAAAGAAAGAAAGAAAGAAAGAAAGAAAGAAAGAAAGAGAAAGAAGAAAAACAACATAATCATTGATTGGCTTCCCCACTGGGTACAGAGCCCACAACCCGGGCATATACCCCAACAGGGAATTGAACCGTGACCGCCTGGTCCACAGGTCAATGCCCAACAATTGAGCATTGCCAGCCAGACCAGAGTCCTTTCTTATTAAGGAGACAAAAAATAGAGGTATATAGAAGTTCATATTACCACAGAGAATAAGTGGAGAGTATTAGGAATTCAGGTGTCTATAAATTTGGAAGTGTAGTAAAAGTCAAGGAGAATGATGAATGTTGGATTTTGTCACCTTGAAAAACAGCTTCATTATATGAAGGAGACAAGAATCTACATTGATGATTTGATGACTGGTACATGCAGTAATTTTGAATCTGAAAGCAAGGAGAAATAACTAGAGTGTTTTGAAAGGATTCAAGAATCAGGTCAGGTGATGTGTGGTGAGAGTGAAATGAAACAGACAAGCTGACAGCTACAGATATAGTAACTGAGCCACAAGTAATAGAAGCAGGCAGGTTGGTCGTTGAAGGGCCAAGTAGAGCTACAGGGTATAAGCTTTTAGTTCTAGGATATACTTCATTATAGGACTACTAGAGGCCTGATGCACAAGATTCGTGCTAGAGTAGGCCATCGCAATCCTGGCTGCCTTAGTCCTTAGAGTCCCCGCTTCATTCAGAAGGTCATCTGGATGGTTGTTCCTCTGTTTGACTGTTCGGTCAATTTGCATATTACACTTTTATTATTAGGTTTTCCTGTTGCAGCAGGAAAGGCATGAATAATATAACTAATCTAGATGTGGTCATGAATTAGGTTATTTTATTTCAATTATTTTTTTTTACATTTTATTTTATTTTTTTAAATTTTTATTGTTTAAAGTATTACATAGTATTATATATATCTCCATTTTCCCCCTTGACCTCTCCCCAGCCATACCCACTTCCCGGGTCTGTGTCCATTGGTTATGCTTATTGCATGCATACAAGTCCTTTGGTTGATCTCTCATCCACCCCCCTGTCCGCCCCCCTCCCCCCGCCTTCCCTCTGAAGTTTAACAGGCTGTTCAGTGATTCTGTTTGTTTCTGGATCTATTTTTGTTCAGCAATTTATGTTGTTTATTATATTCCACAAATGAGTGAGATTGTGTGATATATACAATTTTTTGTTCTGAATTATACATTTTCCCAGTGTGAGGAAGAGGGAATTCAGGAAAGTGAACTATATTTTGTCATTCTTCATTACAACTATTATAGCTGTCCTTGCAATAAAAGGTAATCAGGAAGACTAATACAATCAACCATAAGCTCTTATTATTCTAACCGAAGTGGAAATAGTTAAACATTTAGAGATCCTTGTCTCCTGGAGAGTGAGAGGTGAAGACTAAGGACCACAGTTCAGAATTATTTTATAATGACTACAATCATGTTTTGAAAAAATTTAAAAAGGATAAAAATTATACTTGGAAACTACTGTATCTTGTTTAAATGATAGATGACTCAATTTTAAAAGAATAGAAAATCATAAACTGGATCTTGTGATAATATATTCTATAATTTTATGCTGGCTTTCAACTTGAAATATGATCTGTGAAAAATCACTTTCTATTTTCATGACTTCATCCAATATAAAAAGTAAACACAGTGAGTTACTTGCTATACTCTTGCACATGATATTGCAAATCATAGTAAGTAAATTATTGTTAAAGCATTTTCACACTCCAAATGCCTAATATAACTGAGGACAGAAAAGTGTTTGGGAGCACACGAGACTTGGCTGGAAAATTTGTAAGGAGGGCATTCTGGGAAAAGGGAAGTGTGTGGAAAGCCACCTGTCCTTTTTATCAGAATTCTGACTTAGGGGAGACTTAGGGGAGTATAGAAGGCAATACCCCTAATTATTCCTTGACCTTTCCAAACAAGTCTGTGCATATGGAGACCCCTGGGTGTTATTGGAATCCTTATGCCTAATCTTTGCATGCTTTTGCCTTGAGGACAATGCAAACACATGTGTCCTCCAAAGATTATTCACCCTAATGATTATATCTAAAAGATAAAACTGCAACAAAAGCCTAATGAGGCAGGCAATCTAGGCTGCCTGGTCCCTTTGGCCAAGCCCTCCCTTAGCCTCTCTTTCACAGCAAATGTAGTGTCAGACTAATCCATTCATCCATCGCTCAGGGTCTGCTGGCCACCCGAACCCATGAATAGAAAGCTTACCAATATTATTTTATACACATTTAACTTTAATGTTTGAATTAGACATTTTGGAATAGAAAATAACAGGAAAACAAGTAATTTGAAACAGACTCTTTAGAAGGGTCATAACGTATGAATTTATAATATGTATTATATTGAAATATTTTCTATGTGTTAATTCTTTGATGAATATTGATTGTGTTATAAACCAAATCATAATATTGGTAAGTATTATGTTTTGAAGGAGACTGTTGTTTGCTTCTGATTAATAGGGTAGCTAAAATATCAAAGACAAAGAGTTTGACTGTTTTGTCTATTTCTTTATGATTTTCAAATACTGGCAATGGCTTTGATTTATGGAATATGGCAATAATTATGATGAATTCTTAACATATCAATATAAAACAAAAAATATAAATATATAAATAATGTCTTCTGGAAACCTTATTGTACTTCAATAATTAGTCTTTCTCTTTTAAAATAACATTTCTCCCCAGAAATAATTGAGTAACATAAAGCTTTATAGTCATTTGTAAAAATAAAGATAGCAATTATTTTTGTTAAACCATTGCTCTTCCTTTTTCTTTTTTCCCTTGACTTATGATTTTTATCTTCCTTTTTTTTTTAAATATTCTGCTGTGCTCAGACTTAATTTGCACAGATTTTCCAGTGTATTTTATAATTAGGTTTTGTAAGTGGTAAATTAAAATGCAGACAAGGAAGTTATTAGAAAAAATAAGATGACAATAAAAATAGACAAAACAAATTCATAGCTACTTAAGCTATAAATATATTAATTTTGTTCTCTTATTGTGAATTTATGGATTTTAAAATTTGAAATTAGCTTGACCAGTGTGACTCAATGGTTGAGCATCAACCTATGAATCAGGAGGTCAGGGTTCCATTCCTGGTAGGGACACATGCCCCAGTTTAAGGCTCAGTCCAAAGTGAGGGGCATGCAGGAGGCAGCTGATCAGTGATTCTCTCTCATCATTGATGTTTCTATCTCTCTCTCTTTTCTCTCACTACTTCTCTGAAATCCATAAAAAATATATTTTTTTTAAAAAATTGAGATCTTATCTATCTGGAATGTCCTCTTTTGATCCTCAAAAGTATTTATTCAGTAATCACATGAACACATGATTAGCATGAAACACCTTGCAAATTCAAATGATAAAAGCCAAGTTTCAAATGACTAGAATTTATATTCTAAAACAAATAACAACAAAAAACTCCACATGTATATAAATAAAAATGAATATATACATCATTTTTATATTTGATTAAACTAATAAGGCTGGTGCTTACAAACAAAATTATTTAAAAATTAAGGTTATATTTATACATATTTATGCTTAACAACAATCTATACTTCTAGTTAATACTTTAACTAGTTATAGCCATTTGAAGTAACATTTAGATAATACCATGTTTTATTAGAATGATTGCATTGTTTTTTCTTTAATCAGGATGGCATTCATTCTTAATATTTCTATACTTTGTTACTTTTTTTAAAAGACAGTGTTAATACTAGAATTATTCAATGATTTGCTTTTATGCGAATGCTATACACAATTTTAGCCATTCAAAAATTTTACTTAGCCATTCGATGAATTCTTGAGTCATTCATGTTCCTTAACAAATCATTCATAACATGATCCACCAATGCAGAGAATATGGGTGCAATTTGAATTCCTAGTGCTTCAATTAAATCATCATAGTTATTATAATTATATCATTTAGTGACCAAGCCATTTTGATAACACATTATTGATAATGAGAAGAATTAATAACATATCAAGTCATCTGCAGTCTTACCGGGCATCAGGAAATAAGATTTTCTTCAGTTCTCTCCTAAAGAAATGAGATCCCTGAATGAAAATTTCAATGAGAAATAGAGAAAAGAAGTAAGTTCAGAGTGTAGAATTGGCTATATATGTGCTGATTCCCATCTGGAAAATTGTTTTGACATCCAGGGATATCTTGGGCAAAAGGGGATAAAGAAAGTTGGGAGGCATCTGAAATAAACTTTCCTATTACCAGTATTAAGATTTATGTATATGCCATTTCGTAGTGGTATACAATGGTGAATAATTTAAATTTTATTTTTCATAGAGAATATGAAGGAGATCTTTTATAAAACAAAACTAGATTTTTGAAGCCTTTTAATTAGGACATTTTACTGGCTTTGTAGCAATTACTTTGATGACTGATATAAAAATCCATACATTTCAAAAAAGTTTTATGCTTTGATATTTTAAATTACTATAGTTAATAAGAGTAATGTATCATTTTAATTTAATTAGTCATCAAAGAATATGTTCTTGATTAATCAATCCCTTTGTTGATGGGAGTATTAATTCCAATTTGAATCCTTCTGCTTAATCATAAAAATTAGATTTATATTAGTCTTTTTCATAAAAGTATGAAAAAAAACCTCTTTACATTTTGTTTTATTAACAGGATAATCAATAACTATTTTCTTTCTAGGATGCTAAAACAAATGTTTTGTATTAACAGACTAAGGTCCTAGAGGTGTTCTGAATTATGTTTCTTCTGAAACTAAAACAGCACTTGTCAAATTCATCTCTGTTATTTTTCTTGCAGTAGAAATGTGATTTTCCCCATCATTTTTCTATTTGAAAGGTTGCAGAATCTTTAGTAAGGCAAAAGGTGATATTTGACTTGCATTCATATCCCATGCATTTATCCTATTCTTCTGATCAGAAGCCATTCACAGACACAAGGTAAAGTTCAGAGGTAGATTAAAGTTAACTGTTAAAAAACCAGTGTATTTTCTTAAATGGAACCGAGACTGCTCGGGTGGACAAAAAAGAGAAAGGGAAGAGGAACTGTCCAGAGCATCCATCCCAATATACCAGAAAGAGACACTAATTGCAGGGCCTGACTTTGGATACTACAATCTCTTGTAAATACGTATTATAGTTATTTTCATAGTTCAGTTAGTGTCTTATAGATCTGACAATGGTCTGTAACACAAAAATATGTTAAACCATTGCCTATCACAACTAGGACCCCCCTGTTTTACAAATGTATTTACGTACTACTAACTAATGAATGATTATATAATTAATCACAAAGGTTACATTGAACAGATTTAATTCACATGGCTGACTTTTTTTCTAGAAATGTCTAAAGCAAATCATTTGTTATATAGTTCTACATTGATTCTTAACAATGAAAAAAAGAGTAAACTTAACAATATAAAAAAATGGGGGTTGGGAGATAAACCACATCAAAAGAAGTAGATAGACTTTACTTTTCCCAAACTAGACTATCACTGAAGCAATGTCTTCTCAGAGATGTTACGTGGTAATGAAAATTTTACATTTCCAGTTTATATGATTTCACTAATTAAATACTGCAGATTATATTTGAAAAAGCATGGCTTGAGCTCATTAAAAAAACTAATGGTGGGACATGTCCTCTTCATCAGCAATTTCGTTTCAACACAATATTCAGAAATTGCATTGCTGATTAAATGCTTCAACTTTTTTAACAGTTTGAAATTGAGATGTAGAAATATGTATTAATTAAAGCTCTTAAATGATTAAAAGAACTGAATCCAGGTTTATTTTCCCTTGGTATTCTTATAATGTATTTAAAGGTATATAAAATGAAAATCAAATAATAAAAAATAACAAAATCACCCAAACAGGAGCCTAATCACCAAAACACCATAGAGCAGGAGATTGCAGTGGTAGCACAGGTGTGAAATAAGTAAATATAGATACATATTTCAAAAGCACTAAGTGTTGATATTTAGGGATAATTGTACAAAATAATCTTCTTTTGAGATTTTCTGATAATTTCATGTGAAATATCTGCCTCTTGGGGGAAAATAAAAAGAGCTACCTTCCACCTGCAGAGAAGGATAGCCAGTGTCAAATAACCATTCACAATAAAAAAAGGAAAACTATTTAGTAGCATTCACAATATAAACTGAAGATACTGAAAATTTAATTGATAATAAAAATTGAAACTTTCGTATTCATGAACACAATAACACTTAATACATGAACTGCTAGAAAAATGGAATTGTGCTTTCAGAGATTCACCCAAGGTTGTCATCCACACTTTAGACCAAGCATGTCAAACTTGTGGCCCGTGGACCACATGCCTCTTTATTTGGCCTTTGTTAGCTTTTGAGATTGACATGCTTGCCTGACACCATTTTTACAGAGTATGATAGTATCTTTCATTTAAAATGTTTAATATTAAATCTGGGCACACCTGCAGATTATTTTGCTTCATTCAATACTTTTGTGCAATGACTGTACACACATGCACACACACACACACACACACACACAAATTGATTCATGATTATGTTATTTTGCTGCAAAAAAATAACATCAACAGGATATCAATACAAATTTTAATTAACAACATAGACTGATGAACAAGAACAGCATCAATCAGACTGTGGGTCCTCAGAGGGAAGGTAGGGGAGGGTGGAGATAGTTGGAGAGAGATCAACCAAAGGACTTGTATGTATGCATATGCGCCTAACTGGTGGTCAGGGGCAATGGGGGGGTAGGGGCATGCATGGAGAGGGGTTTGAGATAGGAATGGGGGGGATGAGGACAAATATGTGATGCCTTAATAAAGTAATTAAAAAAATTAAAAACTTTATAATTTAATATATTTTATAATTTAATCACTTTGAAATGAATTTTCCACTAAAATTTATGCTCACATACCTCCTTACTCATTGCTGTAATTATTTCATGGCATAGCATCATTTTATATGCTATTTGAGCATTGGGAGACAAGAGGCTCTAGCTTTATTCATGCCGGGCATTGGCTAGATTTTATAATGCATAACTGTTTATAGTCCAACTCTTTAGGGGACCCTCATCTATGTGTGCCTTCTTTATTTATTTTTTAAAATATATTTTATTGATTTTTTTACAGAGAGGAAGAGAGAGGGATAGAGAGTTAGAAACATAGATGAGAGAGAATCATCGACCAGCTGCCTTTTGCACTCCCCAACTGGGGGTGTGCCCGCAACCAAGGTACATGCCCTTGACCGGAATCGAACCTGGGACCCTTCAGTCCGCAGGCTGACGTTCTATCCACTGAGCAAACTGGTTTCAGCATGTGTGCCTTCTTTAGATGACTGAATAGGAATCTACCTGTACATAGGGGTAGAGTGGGCCTCAGAATGATCTGGCTTTTCTCTGAATACAATTCACTGAGAATACTGAAGAAAGGGTCTGTGATTCTAAATAAAATGCTTTTTATCTTTTATCTTTCACCTCAATTTTTAAATAAGCACTTCAGTGAAAACTAGATGATTTGTCTAATACCCAAGGGCTAGCAATAGTTTATAGCAAAGGACATTTTTCATTACACTTTCCTTCCCTGGCTGTATTATTTGACTGTTTCTGCACCTGTGCCACAAGATTGTGTGAAAGTGACTAAAGTGTTTTTAAAACAAAAGAATTTACATACAGCATTTCATCTTTTCTTAGTTTAGTGTCACAAAAAGTAACAAGATATTTCTTTTTGTTATTGAAATTCCACAGATGAGAAAGGATCTGTTACAGTAGATTACTGAAAATAGGTGCTGAGAATCCCGGTTTCTGATGTTTCCTAAGGTATTTGCACTTCTGAGTTTTCACATAATTTTTCAGGAGAAAAAGGAATTATAAAAGAAAGGAATATTTTATTCTCTTTAGAATAGGTCATACATTTAAAATAACCTGGATACATATGTATATGTATATGTATATGTATATGTATATGTATATGTATATGTATATATGTGTATATATATATTTCTCTTAAGAAATTTTCATTTGTATTTTACATTAGAGATAATTTATTTTTTGAAAATGGGGTTTTTGTTGGTTAGCAAATGAATTAGTTTAGGGGTCTAAATATTTGTAAGAAATTATTGATAGTAATATTGAAATAAAACATTATACATATTTACATTTTTATTTCTTAACTTTATATAGAAGCTATCATATGTTTCTATTATAATAACAATGCTTCTCATGACATGAAAGAAACTCTCTATGCGTCATCTTTGAAAATGCTATTTGTGAAGAATATTAACATCAAAGGCTCATATATTCTTTCATCTGAAATGCACTGGAATCAATCATTCTCCTTGAATGATGAAAGTATCAAGAATATAGGAGTTTTAAGACATGAGCTTGACATGTACTCTAACTTTTACCTTATTAAATCTTTGCTATGTTTTGTATTACTGCCTCCCTTTAATATTTTAGACCCAGAATTTAAAACCAAGTCAAAGTTGTAAGAAAGTTAATCAGTTCAGCACTTGCAGATTTGTATTTTGAAGGCATTTTTATTTCCAAACCTTTTACTTGGACATTACTTTAAGGGAAACAGTTTTAATTCTCTTTTCAATCTGCTCTGGATTCACAGTTCATTTTCTCAGTTTTCTGGTATAATGGTACCCTTTCAATGTCCCAGGGACTCTCAGTATTCCTTCTATATCCCAAACTTCAGATCTCCCAAAGAACCTTTGGACAGACATTGTATAAATGAATGGAAGAAAGTCTTCTTTCTACACCACTCACCCAGGAAGAGTTTAGGAATATCAGAACCAGAATTGATGTGGGATATAGATGTTTAATGTGGGAGATCAGAGACATTAGATCAATGGCCTTTCTACCTAGAAAATCTCAATAGATCCTTAGGGTCTTTACATTTTTATGATTTGTATTTCTGAACCAAATTCTTGAGATTGAGTTTATCACAGTTCCCACCTCAGAAGAAAATTCCTAAAAAAGAGTATATGTAAATAACGTAATTGTCAATACTATTCACACCATAATTAAGGGCATATACAGTATGATGCTCCTTGATTCTAGACATGACTTCATACATTCCCCACCCTCCTACTTCTGTAGTTCTAGAAACCAACCAAAAATAATTAAAGAAAAACTTTTCAGGTAGCTCCCAACTGACTTAAACTGTCTGCTAATTTGCCAAGATTATAATGGAACTTTCAGATATAATTAAGGCTCCATAATAAGGCCTTAATTCAGAAATAATTAAGGCCTTTTAATAGAACAATTATATCAATGAAGCTGTGTGAAATAGATGAATTCCTTATTTGCCAGGGGTCATTTATTGGCTTTGGGACTGTTAATATTTCATCTGGGTCAAATATACCAAAGTTAGGTTTAGATATTATGAGAAAGCTACTACTGCTTTCTTTTTTTCTCTCTTCTAAAATATTACTACTAGTGAATCATTTGCTTCACTAATTAGCTTTCTACCAGAAACAGACTCATGTTTTCTGCATTTGAATATTAGCAGAGTCCAGGAATCCTGAAACCTTTTCTTTTTTATTTCTACGTTCAATAGTATGTTTATAAATTCAACTTCTGGGCAGCCAAATGATAAATATAAGACTTCTTATGTACCTATATACAGAAACAGCCAAACCAAGTGAGGTTTATTACATGCTTTTAACATATTAAGGGCATTGTATTCAGTCATTTACCTCCATATTCACAATAGGGACATACCTGATACCTGATAGCACTATTGATGCTTTATCCCAATATTCCTTTCCTCAATGAGTGCTTGCCAAAGTCTTGTCAATGTCTGCTTCTGTGGTACTTTTTCTATGCAGCCATAGACATCCATATCTTTTTTTCCTTGATGATACATTATTTATTCCCATGTTTAACCTTCTGTCAAGTCATAGAGGATGCCCTGGATCTAATAGTCCTAGATCTAAGAGTCCTTTCAGAAAAGTTTGCCTATATTGGTTTTGTATGTTGATGACATAAAAATTCTCAAGCCATGAATCTTGTTTTTGTCATTTCCAACTTCATGAGTCCCACATTGGGAAAATATCTATATACCTTGAATAGCAAAAAAAAAAAAAATGAAAACAACCTTGTATTTCTTTGACTACAACATTGTATTTCTAGGATGTGTATTGTAGTGACTGAAAGGAATTCAACTCAAATTTATTTGAGAAAGAAAAAGGCTTAATAATGTAAAAGAACTATGGTAATTCTTCTGACACTGAGTGAAGATTCAAGAATTATTATCAAACTGCAGCCCCTTCAGCCTCCTTCAGCTCTGATTTCCTTTGTTTGGTTTCAACCCCAAACACCCCTTCTTAAGTGAAGGCAAGATGGTCACGTGGCAGCTCCAAACTTAGACATTCCAGCTTTTGTATCTTAGCCACGGGAGAATATAGTACCTTTTTTTTTTTATCAGTTCTCTCAGAAATGTTAGGATTGACTGTTGATCATCCAGTGACACATGGCCATTTCTAAAACAATCACTTTACCCTGGCATTCGCAGGCTTTTAGTATGCATCTGCACCGCCCACCCATGGGGCTTGTTAAAAGACATATAACCTGGACTTAATACACAGGTAGACTATGGCCCAATAAATTACATTTCATACAATTTTTCAGGTGATGCTAAAGTTGGGATGTAATGACCCTACTTTGAGAACCACTCGGATGGAAGGTTACAAAGTACACACCTGGAGAGAGGGGCTTTCGTCTTGTCTAGTTTACACAAACAGAGCAGGGGTGAAAGCCATCCTCCATCAGAAAATCAGAATGCACACACAAAAAAGAAGAAAATGTCACTCCTGGTAGAGGTCAGCAGAGGAGCAGTCTGCTCAGCTCAAGACTGCAGAAGCATACCGTCACTCTTCTGCTATTCTTTATAAAAACTAGAAAGAAAATTCAAGGTTTGACAGGGAACTTATGTTTGACACTGTGCTGTGTATATGCTCTCTACACAGTACCTGGTAAGTGTAAATCCTAAGTATCTGTAGAATTACTTCAGAAGAATAACAGAAATATACAATATAACCACTCGGGAGTATTCCTGGAATACTCCAAATTAAAAAAAAATAGGTCACATGATAAAGTTGATAAATGTTTTGTAAGTCTTATAATTAACTTGATAACTATTTAATAGGCATTTGTCAGTATTGTACACTAATTTTAGAAAATAAAAATAAAATGGAAACTAAGTAAAATGGATGTATTAAATTGATACAAATCCATGCACACATACTAATAGAAACACGAACTAATAGAAAGTCAAATTCTTTTCCCAGTAGTGAATGTTTGTTGGAATAAAATTAAACCCTTTAATATCTTAATTACCGACTGCTTTGCAAAGCAATATTTTTTTATAAAGCTAACACTGACAGAATGGATAAATATGACAACATACTCATATGAAAAATGTCTATATTCATGTCATTGCAACCTTATTACTTTGAAATACAGATAAACTTGAATAACTCCCCAAATAATAATCAATGTATGCCAGGGTTACCATTTTACCTTTTGAACTGTAATATATGTTTAGTGCAAAATGTGTCTTACACAATAGTTTTGAGCTACTGTATATATTTAATTTGTGTCATATCTAAAAGGTAATGATTGGCATGCTCCTAATATTTTGTATTCATTAGCAATAAAAGAAAATGGAAGTTAAAAGTAATAGGAGGTCATGCTTTTGTACTTCATGGATATTTTTGATGCATTTTAATGCAAATTGACATCAGTTTGAAACTAATAAATAATAAACCAACAACCAAAGGCAATATTTCAGTTGGTGTAGAAAAAAACATTACATGATTTGATCCACACTTCAAAGTAAATACTAGTGATTATTTGTTCACCATGTTGTCTTTTTTTGTGGATAAAAATGTGAAGTTTATTAATCATTTTATACACATATCACACACATACACATATATGCTCTTTCTAGTCTATCTATTCAATCTTGCACCTTTCCACATACAATATATGTCAGTATATAGTCATATGTGCACTTGGACTGTTAGAGCAATTGTATTGTGCCATGTGATATTACCCTACTTTATAAAACATGTCAAAAAATGATCAGAGTTTCCATTGTATTTTAGGGAAGAACTGCAACAACTTGGAGGACCCTGAACAATGATATTAATCAGCTAATTGTAAATTATTTTGAAATTATTCTTTATTGTCAATTGTTCCTGGAATTATTAACTTTATTAAATTGATAGGTTATCTCAATTTTATAGGAGTTGTTATTATTTTTAAAAGTTTCTTTGTTTTTTCCATCACCATTTATCCCCCAGAGACCCTCATCCTCTTCCATCCACTCCTCTTTCCCCTACAATTAAGAATCACACTGTTCATATCCATGAGTTCTTTCTCTTTTTTTAATTCTTTCTTTTGTTGCTCATTTCCTCCATATCGACTACTGTCTTGTCCCATCCCTGAGAGTGGTCAGCCTGCTCTCCATCTATGAGTCTATCTCTATTTTGCTTCTAAGTTCAGTTTGTTCATCAGATTCCACATATGAGTGAAATCATAAGGTACTTGTCTTTCTCTGGCTGGCTTATTTAATTTAACATAATGTTCTCAACTCTGTCCCAGTAGTATTCCATTGTGTAAATGTACCATAGCTTCTTTTTATCCAATCATAGGCACTTTGACTGCTTCCAAATTTTGACTATTATAAATAATGCTGCTATGAAAATAATGGTGCATACATTTTTTTGAATTAGTTTTTCGGGATTATTTAGGTAAATTTCCAGAAGAGGAATCAATAGTCATAAGGGAGTTCCATTTTTAAATTTTTTGAACTTCATACTGTTTTCCACAGTGGATGCACCAATCTGCATTCCCACCAGCAATGCATGTGGGTTCCCCCTTTTCCACATTCTCCCAGCATTGTTTGGTGCTTTATTGAAGGTAGCCATTCTGACAGGTGTGAGGTGATATTTCATTGCGATCTTAACTTGCATTATCTGATGACTAAAGGCCTGGTGCACCAATTCATGGCGGGGTCCAGCCCTGATGGTGTGCCAATTGAGTCAGGGCCAGGGAGGGAAGGGGGAGGCATACAGGAGTTTGGCCAGCCAGCCCTGCCCCAAATTGTTCTGGTTGTTTAGTCACTTGGCATATATATATATATATATATATATATATATATATATATATACACACACACACACACACACACACACACACACACATATATATATGTGTATACACACACACACATATATATATGTATACACACACACACACACACACACACACACACACACACATATATATATATATATATATATATATATATATATATGTGTGTGTGTGTGTGTGTGTGTGTGTGTGTGTGTGTGTGTATTAGAGGCCCAGTGCACAAAATTTGTGCATGGGGGGGAGGGGGTGTCCCTAAGCCAAGCCTGTACCCTCTCCAATCTGGGACCACTCTGAGGATGTCCCACTGCCAGTTTAAGGCAAGGATCTGGTTTAAACTGGCAGTCAGACATATCACCCACAATCTAGGACTGCTGGATCCCAACTGCTCATCTGCCTGCCTGATTTCCCCTAACCACTCCCCTGCCAGACTGATAGATGACTAACTGTTCCCTTGCTGGCCCAATTGCCCCCAACTGCCCTCCTCTGTAGGCCTGGTTGCCCCCAACTGTCCTCCCCTGCAGGCCTGATCACTCCCAACAGCTCGCTCTGTCAATATGGTCACCCCCAACTGACCCCCTCCCCACCCCCCCGCACTGGCCTGGTCACCCCACACAACCTGCTGTTCAGTCATTTGGTCATCCCTCACTAACCCCCCTGCCAAATTGGTCACCCCATGCAACCTGCTTGTTCAGTCATTTGGTCATCCCTTGGGCTAGTCCTGTGTGGCTGGGAAGCTGCAATCTAAGTCTTGCCTGCGCCTCAGGCCAGCCCTGGGCAGCTGGGGGGCTGAGGGGACTGGGGAACTCCGGAGGCAGGCATGCGGAGTAACCAGACCTGTCTGGGCGCCCCTGGCTGTGCCGCGTGCCTGCAGCCCTGGTAGGATGAGAAGACTGGGTGCCGCCATCCTGTGGCTGTGGGTGCCACCATCTTGAGGTCAGGGCAGTCAATTGGCATATTGCCTCCTTATTGGCTGTGGGCACCATCATCTCTGTGAGGGTGTGAGGGTTAATTAGCATATTCCCTCTTTGTTAGATAGTATTTTATTATTTAATTTCCTCAATTAAAATGCATTTTTATTAGCTGATGATAGACTTATTTTAAGTGCTATTAAGTTTTCTGGCTTTTATTAAAATTAGCATAATATATGATACAAGAAAGGACTTATGAAAACCATATCAATTTTTTTAATTCCTTCTCAGAACACATAATCATACTTATTTAGAACTTTAAATTAGTTATTTTATTATTTAAGTTCTAAATATTATTTTAAAAGAAACTTTAAGACCTAATAGCATTGAGAGCATAAATGAATTACACAAATATAAAAAGTATTAAATAGAGAGAAGATTGGAAGGCAAGTAGAGGGAATATCGGTCTATTAACATGTGGCTATGGAGAAACACCAAGTTTAAAATGTTGGTGATGAAAACAGTCTTTGAAAGCAGGTTGCTTTTCCACCTGTTCATGGGCAGTGCCTTGTGGTAATTATTTTTTTGGCTACTAGCTAGAGTGAGTTGTCTTGTAGTTCTGAAGGGTGCACTAAGCCAGCAGGGAAATATTATGTCTTCTGTTACTTTCTTTAAGCTATGTTTGCTTACATTAAAGTTTCACAAATAATGATGGTTTTAGAATTAGTTTACTCAAATTCATTTTAAGTACAGCGTATCTAGTGTATCCTAGCTCAGAAACAGGACATTACAACTAGGTGATGTGAATCTACTCAACACTTGAAAGAGTTCATTTAACTAGCATATTTATTTTAATATAACAAAAGTATTAGTTGAAAATAACCCATATTTTTAACATATGTGTGTCAGAAATTATTGTAGGTACTATGGTACTATGGATGTAACAGTAGATAAAACAGAAATGATGCTGTACCTCTATTTGCCTCTGAAAAATACATGAAATAAACAGAAATGGGTTAAAATTATACACACACACACACACACACACACACACACACACACATGCATAGTTTGTGAGGTGATGATGAGTGCTCTAAAAAATACAGCAGGGAAGAGGAATGAAAATTTTCAAAGGGCCAGGTGGGACAAGTACGGATTCACATAGGTTGACCCATGAAAGAACAGCTGAGATGGTAACATTTGTCCAAACCCTTCAGAATACAGGGAACTCAGCTACATGGCAGATGCACATATCTGAGGTGGGAGCAGGCTGAGTACATTCATGGAAGAGCAGAGACCTGGGTGCCCCGAGTAAAGTGTTTAGATAAATACAGATCTTGTAGAAAAGTTGAGGTCCCATGTCACATCTATCTATCTATCTATCTATCTATCTATCTATCTATCTATCTATCTATCCATCTAAAGCCAGCAACTGGAAAGCCAAAACAACCAGAACAACTGGAACAACCAATTGCCATGATGCCCACTGTGGCTGACCAACAGGCCTGATCTGGGGTGGGGCTGGCCAGCCAACTTCCTGTGGCCCCTCCCCTAAGCCAGCTCTACCTCTGATCGCCTCCTCACTTAGATCAGCTCGTGACCCCTCCCCATGGCCCGCCGCACTGTTAATCAGAGCCCCCTATCCTGATAGGAGGCAGGGCAAGCCGGCCAACTGCCTGCAGCCCCTCTTCCCAGCCAGCCCAGACCCTGATTGGCCACCAGTCAACCTCCCATGTCCACTCCCCACAACCATCCGGACCCCCAACAGCCCCCATCAGGACAGGCTGGTTGGACCCATCCATGCACAAATTTGTGCAGTGGACCTCTAGTTATATTATAATCATTTGTGGATGCACTCTCTCCCCTTTTCACTCTCGAGTTCTGGAAAGGCATACTTGAGTAGTAGTAAAGTTTGTAACACCAGAGTGTGAAACCATGTTCTTTGTGTGAAAAGCATTCCCTTGACTTCAAGTGAGATTTGGATCTTGAAAATCCCAAATGGCAATTCTTAGTGGAACATAGACATAGAATGATGCCAGTCTCTAAGGACTCTGCTTTGGTGGATGGGTGGAGAAACTGTATTAGTTTCTTATGGCTGCTGTAACATATTACCCACAAAATGGATGGCTTAAAAACAAGCATACTCTCTTCCAATTCTGCAGCCCAGAAGTCTTAAATCAAGGTATTAGCAGGGCTGTACTCCTTCTGAAGGCTCTACTGGTGCATCCACTCCTTGCTTCTTCCACCTTCTGGTAAGCTCAAGGTGTTGCTTAATATGGGGTCACACCACTCCAATTTCTGCCTCCAAGTTTACATTAATTCTTCTTCTCCGTGTCTCTCCTCAGTGTGTCACTGTGTTCCAAAACTCCATATGCCTGTCACTCATAAGGTTACATGTGAGAGCAAAGCCAATCTGAAAAATCCAGGATAAGCTCCTCCACTGTAGATCCTTAACCTAATCTAATCTTTTAAAAAATGTTTTTATTGATTTTAGAGAGAGAGGAAGGGAGAAGGATATAAATATAAAAACATGGATTAGCTGTTGCCCTGCATGCCCCCTACTGGGGATTGAGCCTGCAATCCTGGCATGTGCCCTGATGTGGACTTGAACCTGTAACTTCTTGGTGAATGAGACACCATTCACCAAACTCACCAGGGCTTGACACAATTATTATTTTTTTCCCTTTTAAGAGATGGAAGCATTAAGGTCAGGGAGTTTAAAATTTTATCCCTCGTCATTTAACAAGTAACAATGAAATCACTTACATGCAGTGAAATCCCTGGGTTCTGGGTACAGAGCCCACAGGTGAGGACACAGAAAGAATGGTCTTAACAATGATTACTAGCTTTCAATCTAGGGAATAAAATTAGGAAGCTGCTGGGGAATCTTAAAACAGGAAGGCTGTCAAGAAAAAGTAAATGCATATGTATGCCCTTATGTATGACAACTAGCTTTTTCATATCCCTTTAACTTTCTACCTTTATATTTAATTGATAAAAGAGAAGTAACATGAAAAATTACATCTGAGGAAATACATCATTAATGTGCTCCACAATTCATAGTCTTCAAAAAATCACCATCACAGAATACATAATTTTCCATCTTATTTTATACTTAAAATGTTAGAAAGTAGTTGAAGAATTAAGATCTCTTCTGTGTATTTGATATCAAAGTTATCTTATGGGGCATAATAACTCTGATTCACTGTTTTCACTAGCCTCAACTCCACAGATAATTACTTTTATCTCTGCCTATTTCAACTGCACCAAATAATCCAAAGTATCCAGACAAATAATTTCTCTCTAGTATTATGCTTCCCTTGCAGATCATTACAACCCTCTCATTGGAAGCCAGCACTGCCTGACCACCCTTGTTCCTCAGAGCTCATTTCTTCTCTATCTTCAACTCATTTTATCTACTGTTCCAGCAACTTATTTTCCACATTCTAACCTGTATGTCTCCACTCAAATCTTTTTTTTTTCTGTCTCATCGGGAGGGGTTTTGCCATTCTGCTTCCCTTGCAATTATTCAAGTCCTATCAATCTTTAAAAATATAACTCACACCCCACATCTCTTCCATGATGGCTCTGTCTGCTCTGTATAAAAAGATAATACAATCTCTTACAAAAGTACAAATGAAAGAACTGACATGCATTTAACAAAATACCAGCGGCCTGCCAGACAAGGTCCTTTGCTTTGTATCTGATTACTCACATTACCCAAAGGCTTTGTGTGTCTAATATCACAAATCCAATTGAATCGCCAGCAAAATTGCACTAGCCAAGAATCTTGAGTGAAAGCACTTTATTGTACCAGAGGGAGGAGGATTTCTTTGATAGATAAAAATTTCTAATAAACAGTCTGTTGTTTCTTATTGTAGTTTCCAAATTTGGTCTTCTACTATTATCTGTAAATTAGAACTGAGCCTTCTCCACTAGCTTCTTTGGATGGGGAAATACATTGCTGGTTTTGCGGACACTTTCTACTTGTCCCCACACACATTTTTGAAGTCACTAAATCTAAGCCTATGGCAGAGACTGTTTCTCTCATATTTCACTCTAGCATTTGGTCTTCTTCCTGCTGTTATTTGTACTAAATTTTAGGCAAATATCCGTCCTTTTATATCATTATATTCAGAGGCAGTATAATATGTGGAAGCAGATAATCTGAGTTTAAGGTATGGTCATGAAATTTTAGCCTCATTTTCCTTATCTACAAATAGCACATATATATATTTGTATTGGGCTCCCAATGAAATAAACACATAAAAGGACTTCACAAAATATAAAAATATTGAAATGTTAACTAATTTGACATGTTAATTGGCATTGGCTCCCAATGAAATAAATACATGAAGTGCTTTACAAAATATGAAAAATATTGAAATGTTAACCAATTTTAAATGTTAATACATCGATCTTTTCTTGAAAAATCTGCAGCACAACCTTCCCTGATTTTGGTTCTTTTCATTTATAGATAATTGTATGTGCCTCTTTGACATAATGGTGTATATGGATTAGATGTTTTTCTACACCAAAAAGAGAAATATGCAGTGAACATACCATTAGATGTGAAACTTTTGCCGAAACCGGTTTGAGCGTCCACCTGTGGACTGAAAGGTCTCAGGTTTGATCCTGATCAAGGGCATGTACCTTGGTTGCGGGCACATCCCCAGTAGGAAGTGTGCAGGAGGCAGCTGGTCGATGTTTCTCTCTCATCAATGTTTCTAACTCTCTATCCCTCTCTCTTCCTCTCTGTAAAAAAATCAATAAAATATATTTTAAAAAAATAAATGTGATAAAGGTGCCAGCCTTTGATTTGGTCCAGGGAGGTGTTTTTCCTCAGTGCTTGTCAACATTTCTAGTGGCAATGTTTCTGCTGGTGTCTTTAGTGAAAAATTCTCCTGAGAGGGGCACATCGCAGTGGTCTCCTTGTTCTTATTTCTTCCCGGGATCCTTCAGCAATGCCAGTTTGTCTGACTGGCTAGTGGATTGCGCTCACAGAGAATTTCTTAGTCCTGTCTGTAGGTGGTAATTCAACCACATCTTGCCATTTAACAGTGACTGGACATCCTGCTAGCTTTAATTCTTAATGTGGGTGTAGCTCAGAAGAGTGCCATTGAATATTCTTGATTGTCTTCGTGTAAGAAGGCGTTCTAGCATATTCTGGTAGACAGCCCTACTCTGTCTTTGCTAATAATTGGATTTATATGTGAAGTTATATTTATCTCCTATGGTAATCTCAGTCCTATTTACTGGTGTTGTAATGCTGACTTCAAAACTATTTTCAAGTACCCAACTTTTACTGACTAAAATTGCAATTGTATAAACTAGTAGTTGGGTTAAAGGTTACATCCATCATTATTTTATATGTAAAAATGGCTGATATTTTGGCATTTTTTGGGAGTTACTCAAATTTGAATCTCAACTGGACATAATAAAATGTGGAAAGGGAGAGGCTGAGGGGAATGATTGTGCTTTACCCATTCCTGATTACCTTCCCTGCTGTGTACAACATATTGTAGCTGCCATCTGTTCAGTGCTTTGTAGAAATAAGTATTAAGAGCAAGTGTGCCCTTAGTGAATGAACCTGAAATAGTACATAGTGAATAAAACCGAACTAGTCACAGTTGTACATTGTCAGCTAATGAAAATTTTGTACAAAACGCTCTGTTTTAGAAAAGTGTAAATTGTTATTCTTAAGTGTATCGACTTTATTAGTAAATGGAAAATGATAGTTGATGGAATATGTATAATTGGACGCATTGGTTACAGGATATCTTGTTCCATCTCGTGAGAATTATTTTCATAAATTGTTTTCTCATAAAAATATATTATAGAGCCTTGTTTTTTTGCCCTTAATAAGCTTGTTGCAGGACACAACATAATGATAGTTTATGGAGGATACTGCAATACAATTAGAGATACTGCTGCCTGTGTGATTAAGTAATATTTAGGAAAAGTGTGGCTGCCAGTGTGAAAACTAACTATATCTACTTTCCTATCATATAAATACGGATATAGTACTTTTGATGGCATTTATGTTCTTTCCAGTCACTACTGCTGCTCAAGGTTACTACACCAATTCGAAAGCTTTGTAAATGAAGTGGCAACAGATAGCATGGCGCATTCCTCTCTTCCACACCAGCAACCAAAAAGTGAACAGTGCTTGGTGGAAACCGGGTGTTTTAAAAAAAAATGTAGAGAGAGATTATCGACTCTGTTCATTATCAACTGTGAACAGCTGCTGAGGGAAGCTGAAAGCCGTGGGCCTGCTGAGCCCCTCTCTGAGACTAAAGTCATTTGAAGCCAGGTTGGAAGCAGCTGGTGGCTGAGGTGTCTTGTCTAGGCAGCAGGGGTCTCTGCCGAGCTCTTCAAGGAATGAGCAAAGGACTTGATAGAGAGAAAGTCCTTCCAGAGTTCTTGGCAGGGTTTCGTAGGCATATTTCCTTTGTATATATTACTTTAAAGATGAGTAAGGGGAAATGACAAGTGATGGAATGTGATGAAGTCATGTGCCCATCTAAGTTTAGAACTACAAGAAACTGGGTGGCATACATCAAACTTGTTTTACAGCTTAGAGCACAGATATCCAGGGTGGCTGAATAAACTGTATCAGCTCATAGAGTTGCATCACCAGAGATCTATCATTTGTATCCAGATTTCCAGCGTTCCTATCTAACACATTTTCCAAGTGTGTTAAATCCTTTCTACTCAAAATATGGTCACCAGACCAGCAGCATCAACAACAACTGTGAATTAGCTAGAAATTTAAAATCTCAGATTCCTTCATAGACATAAGAATAAGAAATTGCATTTTAGCAAGATTCCCTAGGTGTAATGTATATGCTGTATTTGTCACTAAGAAACATATGCTTGTGAGAGATAAATATGAGTGACAAAGATGGAAAATTGCATGATATATATAATAAAAAATTCTTAGATAATTCATCCATTTTAATTTTCATCTCATTCTATTGTGAAAGATATCCATTTGCTTGATTTTAAAATAGTCCACTCTCTTAATGTAATAATTTAAATTCATGGATGAATAAAAACATTTCTGTTTATTAATAAGTGTAATTTTAACTTGATAAAAATGATCTGGAAACTGCCACAATTTTTTGTTTCTGATCCCTAAAATAATCTGATTTAATAAAACATTTTAATGATTAGAGTTCATAAGAGAAATATAAATTAAATGTTTATTTTATTTCCTATCAAAATAAAGTTTAAAATTAGTCAAGTATTTATAATTGGAAAATAGTTGTAATCAAATTTATTATTATTGACTAATTCAATAAGTAATAAAATCTTTATAATACATTAGGCACTACTCTAGATACTGAGTGTATTAGGGGTTAATTTAGACTATTTTATGTTGCACAAGATCTTATGAAATGAAACAAATTTGCATCACATATTAGCATTTTCAACTATGATAGTTAACAAATGATTATAATTGAAAATAAAATGCAAACATTACCTGTGTATTTTCCAGATAATTTTTCTAGCCATAAATATGACTCAGAATCAGCCAATAACAACCACATGATGTATAAACATCAAATTTGCTATGTTATCTCTTCATTATGTTTCTTGACATAGAACTTATGATTTTAGAGACAGTTTTTATTGACAGTTACTCAAGATTAGATAGCCAATTACATTTTAAAGATTCAGTTAATCTTTCAGTCATGCAATTTTTAAACACCTTAAAGAGTATTTATATAATATATATGTTATCTCTTTAAAGAAGAGGTTTTCAAATTTTTAATCACCAGAGAACGGAGAGCTTTTATCTTTTTGCTAGTGGGCCCAGTGCATGAATTCATGCACCTTGAAAGGAACTGTGGTCCTCAAGTCTGTGTTGGGTACAGGGGCAGGTCTCGGCCCATCCTGCGCACCCCCTCCCAGGCCCTCCTGCAGAGGCCCCGGGTCCCCTGTCAGCTGGTAGCCCTGCTCCCGCTGCTTCTCCTATGTGCTGAGGCACCAGCCCCTCTTGCACCCACTGATGGTGCAGAGCAATTGGGGCTGGTGCCAGCAGTGAGTGCAAGTGGCAGCTGCTGCCCTGATCACCCCTCAGGAGCATGGGGAGGTGGAGAGGCCCTGTTCAAACCAGCTGATGGTGCCAAGTGATTAGGACTAGCACTGGGCACCAAACATGGGTGTGCATGGTGGCTCCAGCATGAGCCTTGGTGCAAGTGGGGCCGGTGCCAGCAGTAGGTGCAAGTGCCCAGGGGAACTGCGGTGTGTGGGAACAAAGAATTTTCAGTAACCACAGGAGGCTTACCCTGATGACAGTGACCGGCGTCCTACCTTGGTCTGGCACCACTGCTCACCTGCTCCACCATCCCACTGCAGCTGACACCTGCCATATTCCACACTCTGCCTCCTGCTACCGACACCCACCATGGTCGGTGTGTACCCCCTGGTGTTCAGCACACATCATAGCAACAGATTGTTCAGTTGTTTGGTTGTTGCACTATCTGGTCTATTTGCATATTAGCCTTTTATTATATAGGATTATTATTTTTTTCCTTTTTATTAATCAGGAAGCTTTAAAAACTATGCGGTCCTTTGCTATAGCTTAGATTAAAATTCTCCAAGTCTTCATTGGTTCACAAGAATCTGTATTTTAACAATATCTTCAGTTTATTTTTATATCCTCTGAAGATGGAGACCCATTGGGATAAACAGAGTAGGACATGTCACTGGACTTACAGTGCCTTGAGTGCCTGTTGGTGAGCAAGGTGGATGGAAATGGAAAATAGTTATAATCACATTTATTATTATTGATTGATTTAACAAGTAATAATAAAATCTTTATAATATCTTAGGCATTGCTTGACCATTGAAATGTCTAAATATTTATATAAAAATTTAGTGGATAGCTAGCTAGAAAGGAATTTTAAAATAAACTAGCACCATTCACTGAAGACATGTAAATTAATGATACATTATCTTTTTTTAGTGAAACTAAGAGAGGACTATGAGCAAAATGTACCTTCTTTTAGATATTCACTCACAAAAAGGAGTTCATTTATGAGCACTTAAAGGAAAAGACTATGAGACCAACTTATGTTAATTTTTTTACATTCCTTTGTCTATTCATAATAACCATTTTTCTTTTTTTTGCCTATTCATAATAACCCAGTTTCCTTATTTTTTCAACTATATTTCTTCATTTTAATGTTTTATTTCTCTAGAGTGTATCATTTATATTTTCCTCTTCTTTATTTCAGTTTTTTTAATTGATTAAGGTATTACATATGTGTCCTTATTCCCCATTACCCTCCCCCACTCATACTCCCAACCCCCTGGTGTCAGTGTCCATTGGTTAGACTTATATGCATGTATACAAGTCCTTTGGTTGGTCTCTACTCCATACTACGACCTGACCCTACTTTCCTTCTGAGGTTTGATAGTCTGATTGATGCATTTTTTAAATTTATCTTTATTGTTGAAAGTATTTCAGATGTCTACTTTGTTTTGTTTTCATGTTGTTGTTTTTTCTCCATTGACCCCCTCCACCCTACACCTGTCCCTCCCAGGCCTTTACCACACTATTATCTGTGTCCATGTGATATGCATATCTACACTAATAAAAGAGAAATATGCAATTTGACCTTTCCTCTGTTATGCCCACCAGCCAATCAGGAGTGGGTATGCAAATTAACCTAACAAATATGCAGGTTAATTTGCATACACAGGTGCTAAGTGAAGACTGAAGACAGCTTAGAAGGAAGCCAAGCACTGAAGAAGGGAGGGAAGTAGCAGAGAAGGAAGTGAGGCAGTGGAGATGGGAGGGAGCTCCCTTCTCTGCTTCACTCCAGCTGCAGGAGGCCCTATTCTTGCATGAATCTTTCTGCAATGGGTCTCTCATATGCATATAAGCTCCCAAGTTAATCACTCCTTACCCTTGATCTTCCTAGCCCTGCTTTTCCTCTGAAATTGTGAGTCTGTACCAAGTTTTTATCTCTCTAAATCTATTTTGTTCATCAGTTTATTTTGTTCATTACATTTCAAACCAATTTCTTTTCTGTTTCCTTTTTTTGCCTAATATGCAAATTGTCCCCCTGGGAGTTTGACTGGGGGTCTGGGAGTTCAATTGCTTGCTATGACATGCACTGATGACCAGGGGGAGTCTCTGAAGGAAGGCAGGATCAGGCTGGCAGCTGGAAGCTGGCAGCATGGGAAGAGAGGCCCCGGCCAGTAGTCAGAAGTCCCTGATTGGCCTGATTGCTAGTCAGGCCTAGGGACACTACCCATGCACAAATTTTGTGCACCAGGCCTCTAGTTTTTAATAACCAATTATCCTTTCAATCTTCCTGGTGGGAAATGTGCAAAACTGTCATGTTGAAATTTGATTTATTTTTCTGTTTTCTCCACTTAACATTTTCCTAAAGATGTCCATAGTATCACTATGCTTCCCCAAGCTGGCAAACCCTGTTAAGCCCTGAAGCAGCCTCTGGTCTCCAAGTACTACAGAGAAATTGTTGTCTTGTTCTTCCTTGCATGGGACAGAAGTCCCATGTCTTTTTTCTTCAGGCTGTAAGATGCCTGTAGCAAATACAATATGTTGTTTGAACAGTGCTGTGGAAAGTGCTGAAGAAGAGGTTCCAGGTTACATTTGTAACCCTCACTCTTATTATCAAAACCCTAGTGAGGCCAAACAAAGAAAGAGTAGATATTTTCAAGCACAGTCCTAGGTGTTGTATTATCAAATTAAACCTCATGAGTAGGTGTTGGGAATGATAAAGAGGAGGGATGGCAGAGAATTCCAGAGGGCTAATGCAAACATACTCTTAGTGGCTGATAAATAGAATATTCAGTGTTACTTCAAATGAGATAATAAAACTACACTTACATGTTTAAATGATTAAATATACTACTTCTTTCTTTTTGGTGATATTCTATTTTATCCATCACTATTTTGGAGAGAAACATAGTAGAATCTGGAATAAGTTGGCCTCCATAAGTTTTGTGATTTACTAGGTGTGTAGATAAAATTGTGTGTGACTAATAGTGTGTGGCTGCTTTATTATATTGGTAAGTGGAAGTGATAGTTTTTTGTTTGTTTGTTTGTTTGTTTGTTTTACCAATATCTAGTCAGAAGTGAAAAATGATAATGTCCATGCCAAATGTGGGCTTTATCTCACAGAGTACGTAAATGAAAAGGATAATATTAATATTAAAAAGACTTTGCCACACCTAATTCCCAGGAATTGTTCCATCTGTAGATAATCTAGCATTTTTAAAAAAAACTATATTGTTTCAAGTATTACATAAGTCTCCTTTTCTCCCTTGATCTCTCCTCAGCATCCCCCACCCTCAGCACATCCCTCACCTCCACTCCCACTGTGTATCCATTAGTTATGCTCATATGCATGCATACAAGTCCTTTGGTTGATCTTTTGCCCCCTCAACCCCTGCCTTTCCTCATAGGATGTACAGTCTGTTCGATGCTTTATGACTCTGGTTCTCTTTTTATTCATCAATTTATGTTGTTCATTATATTGAGATCATATGATATTTATCTTTCTCTGACTGGCTTATTTTGCTTAGCATAATGCTCTCCATGTCAATCCCTGATATTGCAAATGGTAATAATTCCTTTTTTTCAGCAACATAGTATTCCATTATATAAATGTACTACTGTTTTTTAATCCATTCATCTACTGATGGGCGCTTAGGCTGTTTCCAAATCTTAGGTATAGTAAATCATGCTGCAATGAACATAAGGGTGCTTATGTCCTTTCTGATTGGTATTTCTGATTTCTTGATATAATAGTCCTAGAAGTGGGATTACTAGGCCAAATGGGAGTTCCATTTTTAATTTTTTGAGGAAACTCCATACTTTTTTTCCATAGTGGCTGCACCAGTCCACATTCCCACCAGCCGTACACTAGAGTTCATTTTTCTCTACATCCTCACCAGCACTTGCCTTTTGTTGATTTGAAGATAGTTATTCTAGCAGGTGTGGGATGGTATCTCATTGTTGTTTTGATTTGCATATCTCAGATGATTAGTGACTTTAAACATGTTTTCATATGTCTCTTGGCCTTCTGTGTCCACTATTTGAAAAGTGTTTATTTAAGGCCTTTGCCCATTTTTTTAATTAGATTGTCGTTGTTTTTTTAAAGATGTATTAGTTCCTTATAAATATTGGAGATTAGGCCATTATCCAATATAACACTGGCAAATATGTTCTTCCATGCAGTGGGTTCTCTTGCTGTTTTGTTGATGGTTTCTTTTGCTGTGCATACGTTTTTTTCTTTCTTTGTTTGTTTTGTATTTTATGTAGCCCCATTTGTTTATTTTCTCCTTAGTTTCCATTGCTCTAGGAGTTGTATCAATAAAGATATTTCTAAGACAAATATCTGCTATTTTGTTGCCTATGGCTTCTTTTAAGAGTTTTATGGTTTCTGATCTTACGTTTAAGTTCTTTATCCATTTTGAGTTTATTTTTTGTGTATGGTGTAAGTTGGCGGTCTAATTTCATTTTTTGCATGTATCTGTCCAATCTTCCCAACACCATTTATTAAAGAGACTGTCCTGACTCCATTGTATTTTATGGCTTCCTTTATCAAATATTAATTGAGCACAGTGTCTTGGGATGGTTTCCTAGGTTCTCTGTTCTGAAATCTAGCATTATAGAAAAGTCAGAGAACATTGCTTATGAACTCTATGTTCCAATTTCCGTTTCCTATATTAGGACGGAGTATGTTTTTCGATGAACAAAGTGACATGTATAGCAAGTAATCTGTCTCATGGCATTGGCATAATCAAATGTCCCTTTTTAATCAAAAGCTGTCATTTAATATAAGTTTGAAGACAATCCAAGTACAACATAAATAGATCAAGTGGGTACAAAAATATGTTCAGTTCTTGGAAAAGGTATGGAACAGCTGTTCAAAATGGAAAGCATTGGTTCACTGACTTAATTGTAGTTGTCCTAGATGCTAAATTTTGTAATTTTTTCTGCTTCAACAGTAGATTTTCTTCTCAGGTCATTATAATTAAAAAATGCAAAACTTGTATGAACGTGACTTTTTTTGATGCAAATAACATTTTCATAAGATGTGGATCATTTCCTTTTATGACCAAAGGGGAAAAAATCTACGCTGTTTTTAATACAAATCAATTAGTCTCAAGAAATGATTCTCCTGTATAGTAATAAATCACTATGTGAAACACTCATTTATGCCTGCGAGTTAACAATAGCATCCTTTTCATAAAAGGGCTGTTGTGACCTGAACTCGTTGGAAAGCCAGAACAATTATGGAGAAAATGACAGAAAATAGTTAACACCGATAGCCATACAAAACCAAAATATATCAAAGCACGGCAGGCATTTAATGGATTCATCTACACAAGCAGTTTTCAGTGAACTTGTGTTTCTTCACTTTTGCACTTGAGAAGAAAGCATAGTCCAATGATAATTAAAATAAATATCAAGCTTCTAACTTGAGGAAAATAATAAAAGCAATTGAGGTAGCACCCTAGAGGAGGTAGCACTCCAGGCCTACCACCACATCTCTAGCAGTGCCAGAGGAGCCATTGCCCTTGATCCTCCATATCACACATCACAATACAAGTAGCTGATAAGACTATCAGAGATCAAGAGTACCTTCTAGACTCACTTGTTAGCTGTGGAGGAAAAATACTACTTCAGATATTACTGGGTAGGAAGTATTTCCTCTTCTCCATTATTCTTCAGAGTCACACTTAAGAAGGGCACTGGAGAAAACTTACTTCAAAGAGCATTTGCTAAACAATTAACATTTAAGTTAATTTCTGCGGTAAGAATTTGACTTTAGGGAAAGCAATGCACTGTTAAAAAAAATAAGCACAATAAAATGACATTGATTTTTTTTATATGAATCACTATTGCTATTTTCTATACTATTGTAGAGTTAAATCCCAAAAATGTATTGCTCACTTGTTTTTTCCAGTTTAGTAATTCTATATGACATAGCTTCTTGTTTCTTACCTAGTTAATAAATATTTACCTAGGTATAAATCAGGACCTATGGACTCAATGAACTATTGACTTCTAGAATATGCAATGACTGAAGTTTGGTTGGTGTATGTGTACACCAGAATTACTCCTTTTATGTATCTAGGTGCTTGTGCAATTTGGAGTTTTATAGAAAATCAAAATCTTGGTTCTCTTCAAGTCAATAAATGAAAACTAGTGAATTGCCTCTCATGTGAAGCAGTGTCCTAACTTTGGATCAAAATGTTTTCTGGGAAAATTTGGCTAAATAAAGAATGGATACACATGCATGTGAAAAGAAGAAAAGTAAATGGAGTTCTGTTTCTGTCCAATGACAAGTAGGAAGGGTCCCAATTTTAGTGTTTTGTCTTAGTTTATTTTTTATGACTAGTTATAGGAAAGTATTTTATTTTTCATTTTTAATGTTTATTGTTAAAAGTTTTAAACATGTCCCCTTTTTTTCTGATTGATCCCTTTCGGTCTGCCCCCAAACTCTGCCCTAGGCCTTCAAGACCCTACTGCCTGTGTCCATGGCTTATGCATACATGCATATAAGTTCTTTGGTTGATTTCTTCCATCCCACCCACCCATCACTGCCTTCGCTCTGAAATTCATTGAATTGCCAAAACCGGTTTGGCTCAGTGGATAGAGCATCGGTCTGCGGACTCAAAGATCCCAGGTTTGATTCCTGGTCAAGGGCATGTACATTGGTTGCGGGCACATCCTGGTGGGGGTGTGCAGGAGGCAGCTGGTCAATGTTTCTCTCTCATCGATATCTAGCTCTCTGTCCCTCTCCCTTCCTCTCTGTAAAAGATCAATAAAATATATTTTTAAAAATGAAATTCATTGAATCTAGTTATTTAATGATGAAACACTCAGTAATTATTAAACAACAATATGTCTGAATCTAAAATAGATATACTTTCATAGGTAACTCTGGCAGGTTTCTTTTTCAGATACTTGTATTTTTCTCGCTGTTCCACGGTTTTAAAAATTGAGTCACTTTTTACTACAGAAAACTCAAAATGCAGCAAAGATGTTGAAAGAGGTTGTTTTGATTTGTTTGTTTGTTTTTTTGTGATTTTATTTTTTGGTGTTGCTCATTTGTTTGTTTTTGAAGCTTGTATATTTCTTTTAATAACTAGTGAAGGTCAGTGCTTTAGAAATTCTCCAAAGCCTACTTGACTAGTCATTCCTTGGTCACTAGTCCATGACAATGTGAGTGTTCAATGTTGCAGGTTCCTCTTGTGCCATACCTCTGGCAGCAGCTGCTGAATTCAGACTTTCTGTGGTCTCTGCCTCATGACTTTGGAGTACTGACACTTGATCCAGCTTTTCTACTGCACTTTAATATTACCCTTCACATCTGCTTGGCATTTCCTTGCCAAGCATTACTGGGCAGCTCCCTACTGCCCATGGGATTATTATATCCTATTTTTTGGGTGAGAAGGCTAGGAAGCACCAGTTCAAATTTTTACCCATGATGCTCCTATAAGTATATTGCTTTAGAATCCAAAGAAGAAATCCTCTGTGGAGGTGTGAATTACTGGTAGAAGCAATTTTGAATAAATTCAACCTGCACATTGCATTATAATTTAATTTCAAAAGTGAGAACTGAATTTGTGACTAAGCTGAATATAAGGTATGCTCTTTCTTTTAAGTCTAGTGCTTAGACTCAATAACTGGGAAATGGCAATACAATGAATAGCACAAACATTTTTTTAGGCTGATCAGAGTGAAAGGAGCTGTAGAGTGTCATTTGTGGGAAAGCTGGGGCTGTCATCCTTTGTAATGAAAGTGGAAGAAGAAATCAAAGTCATGAACTTTGAACTTATGGATATGTAAGCTGCAGATTAGATACCAAATGGGAATTGACAACATTTTTAAATATATGTTTTTATTTATTTGAGAGAGAGAGAGAGAAAAAGAGAGAGAGAGAGAGATGGATTAGAGAGAAACATTGATCGGCTACCTCCTGCACATTTGATAGGCTGCCTCCTGCACATTCCCTACCAGGGATTGAACCTACAACCCGGATCTATGGCCTGACCAGGAATCTAATGGGCGACCTCTTGGTTCATAGATCCACACTGAGCCACACCAGCTGGACCCATCATTTTAAATCAAGATTTTATATCTTTATGTTCCTAAAGAAAGTTGACTAATTTATAAAGATAAATAATGTATTCCCATAGAAGGCTCTATTTCACAATAGTATGTGGAAGAGTACCTTAATTTGACATTGACTTCAATTTCCCAGTTGGATCCCCTATAATCCTATATAATAAAGAGCTATTATGCAAATGATTGTGATACCCTTATTCCCTAAGCTGTAAGGGCTCAGACACTCAACATGTGGAGAGAGGAATGAGAACCAGCTAGGCACAAATGAGCTCGTGAGAAAGGAATGGGAACCAGCCAGGCTGTGGCTCGGGAAAGGGACAAGCTGCCTTCCCCTTGGTCCTGGTGCCAGTGGCTGGGGCTGTGGCCATGGGAGAGGGACAAGCCACCTACCCCGGAGTCCCAGGCACCAACAACTGCAGCTGCTGCCCAGGCAAAGTCACCCGCCCAAGGTCCCTTGCAACTGCAGTAGGCCCAGGTCCTGGGTCCCTGAGACCTGTGGGAGGAGGGAATTCTGGGTCCTAGGTGCAGGGTGAGGCAGAGGTGGTTAGGAGTGATCAAGCCAGCAAGGGAGTAGTTAGGGGAAATCAGGCCAGTAGGGGAGCAGTTAGTAATGATCAGGCAGGCAGACAGACAGGTGAGCAGTTAGGAGCCAGCGGTCTCAGATTACGAGAGGCATCCCTTGAGGGGTCCTGGATTGAAGAGGATGCAGGCCAGGCTGAGGGATACCCCTCGCCCCCCCCCCTGTGCATGAATTTCATGCACCGGGCCTCTAGTTAACAATAAATATATATGCCAAATCACCCGATTCAACACAAATTTGATAATTTGTTAACCTCAAACAAAAAAACTAGTTGTTTTTTTTTTTTTTCCTCCTTTATGCAGGGAACAGATATTTAGAACAAAAAGGATTAAGAATTTAGTTCAACTCTATTATTCCAGTTGAACAAAAAGGGTTCTATAGTGGCTGTTTGACTTTCTTGGTTCTATAAAATTCACTTATAATCAAATGTATATAATAAGTGATAATTTGGTATTGTCATTAATTATTGATTCTTGCACTGATTATGTTGCTATGTCCAAATAAATGCATTGTTTTTAGATGCCATACTAATATTTTTTTCTGTAATAAAGAAATTGATCCATTTGAAAATAGCTGCTTTCTTGTGTAATAGAGGAGTACCACATCTACTTTTATTACTCATTGCTATATTAAGCTAGCAAAACGGGCGAACTCATGAAATTGTATACTTAAACATCTTTTTAGTTAGAACACTGACTGCATCCTGTAAAACACCAACAGATCCTATTTTCAAACTCATCAATTCTTACATACAGATTTCCTGTTTGTAAGACCCAATATCATAGAACTGTTTAATTAATGCACCACTGAATTATTGAGATAAAAGAAAAAATTGACTACATACTGTATAGATTTAGAATTACTATATTTCACTTTAAAAATAAAACTGTTTAATTCATAAAAATGTAGGTATTAAATAGAAATATTATTTATTAAGACCTAAGCTAGGTTGTGCTGGGTACAGATAAATAGTAAGACCCTGTAAACCTAAACAGAATGTAAATTAAAATGCATGAAACAAAAAACAGGTATGAATGACATATTTACTGGTAACAAGGTGAATATGGGGACATCTAGTAAGTTTTCAGTAGACAACCACAAGGAAGCTGTTAATTTTAGAGTTGTTTAATCACTTATATGATTCCTGGATTTGCTTTTTTACTCTGTGTGGCCTCAGAAAAATCACTTTATATGTCTAAATTATTGTTTTTATATCTATAAAATAGGGCATATTTAATTTATATTATACTTATTGTGATACTTGATTAATAAATTATGTGAAAAGCATAATTACTGGTCACATACATTACATGTGTCATTCATTAACTGTGAATAAATGTAGAGGAAACACCAAGCAGTGTCCTTGGGAAAGGCAAAAGAAGAGAAAGAACATGAAAGTGATTCCTAAAACTACTGATAGTCCAAGTGAGGGTAGATGTGGAGAGGGATGGAAAAAAGAATGTGGCATTAAGAACAACGTCCACATCTTAGGAACCTCACATGAGGTAATTGAATGAATTCTTGTGGTTGTTGAATGAATGAGAAATAAATGAATCAGGAAAATACTAGACAATTATGTTGACCATTTAAATTTAATTTCCAGAGGTGAAGCAATATTGCTATTAATAAGCCCTATGAAATCTATAAAGGTAAGAGAAAAGATACCACCTAACAAGATTAGACAGACCATATCACCATAGCACAACTGCATAAAACAAAATAATTTATGTATGTATTATAAGAAAATATATAAACAATTAGAATATCATCTTATGGAAAATAACACATTTTTAAAAATAACTGAAAGAATCAAGAAAGTTGTTAGTAATTAAAGATAGCAAAAAATTAAAGAGGAAAATTAAAGATTGGAGAAAAGAAGCAGAAATGGGGGACATCTGTAATACTGTCAACAATAAAAAATAAAAAAATAAAGTAATGCAAAAACATAGGGAGTAAATATGAGGAGACTCAATCTACAGTAATTTAGGATAAATTGTTATCCATGTTTAATATTTCATAATTAGATAATTAATAATAAACACATTTGCATATAATCAGGAAACCAGTGTGGATTTGGCCAGAATTGCCAGAGGTAGTCATGCGGAACTGGCATGCACAGTAATCTATCTGCATTATGGATGAAGTATAGCTCTTTGTTGAAAGAGTTCACTTTAGAGCTCTTGGCCAAACAGGTGTTGCATTTTGTTTCCTCAAATGTCCTATTTAATATTCGTTCTGTCTTTGAAATTTAGCATATGTGATACTAGGAAAGCATTAATCTTGTAATAAAGCCAATTCTCTCCAGACATTCTTTCCTTGAAATATGATGTTTCCCCCTTTATGACCACTGAGTTTTAATTTTCTATAAGATGCCATATATATAGAGGAAATATTATTTTGATAACAAAATATTATTTTGACAATAGGGGACCAACTTTAAAGCCAAGGCTTTGCATTTTTACTTTTGGGTGAATGGAAACTATAGTCACCATGGTTTGAGTCTCCATGACAGTGTAGAGGAAGTTCTGTATTCCATTGATCCTTCAGATGGCAGGGCTAATTCTATTGCAGATTGACAAGTTTTTGTACTTTTGAAAAAAGAACTTGATTCAACAACCTCCCTCCCTACTCTCTCAAATGAATTCACTGAGATTCTTACTTCAACCTGGCAGATTTTTTTTTTTACTGTAGACCAGTGTTAACCAA
This sequence comes from Vespertilio murinus, assembly GCA_963924515.1. Lineage (NCBI taxonomy): Eukaryota > Metazoa > Chordata > Mammalia > Chiroptera > Vespertilionidae > Vespertilio > Vespertilio murinus. The sequence continues at coordinate 67,272,080 of OZ004708.1, forward strand.
ACTTTTGACATCTGTGTACCCCTTCTATAATTTTTGTAACGTGAAGTACCCCTCATCAAAAAAAAATTGATGTATTTTTAATAACAATAAAATATATTTATTTTTTGGTACACACACAAAATAATAAATAAAAATAAAATTATTCATGATAAAATATAAATAAAAGCTATATTATAAATAACATTTATTTGCACACAGGACCATCTCACGCCTCACAAGACTGTCTTGGCTTGACTCATGAGAACGTAGAATTAGGCATAGCTAAGCACGGTGCAGTGCATATCCCCACCAAACCCCTATGCAACGTGTACCCCCACCAAACTCTTCCCGTACTCCTGGGGGTTCGCATACCACACTTTGGGAAACACTGCTATGGATCATTCCAAGCAAAGAGGTATACATGGTTATTTTATTTGTGAGTTCATAAGAAAATCGTGTGAAACTTCTGTCACTGTTATATAGTATTTAGTAAACATTCAGAAGAAAAGAGGTAGTTAATCAGGGAAATTTTGGGAAGAAGATATGTATGGAACAGAGTTAGAAAAATAAAATTAACACATATTGAAACATACACATTATCCAATATATAAGGTCTATATTCTAATCTTTCATAGGTATTAACTCTAATGCTAAAGCTATTAAGGGAATATTGGAACCCTTTAGTGTCATTTTATTTATTGACTTATTCTATAGCAATTTTAGCACACATATACCAATAGAGCAGAAAATTTAAATAACTTGTAGAACTGTAAAGAGAGATAACCAGAGTAAGATGTACAATGTATACATAATAGAAAGCTTACTGTCAGAACCCTGCTTGTCATCTGTAAGCCATGTCATCATGTTGTATAATTCTTTCATTTTTGTCAGCAGCGTAAAAATTTCTTCTCTGCCTTGATCCTCAAAAAACCTTTTGCATATTTTTAAAATTATGATTACTGTGCTTAATTCTGATATAATAATGATAACAAATAGAAACTGTAGGTCAGAATTCCTTGTTTGGAAAACACACTGCATCCTCTGAAGTATTTACTCCTAAGTCTGCTCATCTAACTTAGTTAGTAGAATGAAGACAGAATTCTTTGTTTTCACTTAAAAGATATTTATCTGTAGAGGTGGGTAATATACTCTGTTTCTAGAAGCCAATGTTGAAGCTATTTGAGATCCCAGGGAAGTTTTCTGCATGCAGCCATCACAGGACTTATATCTCAGACAGTGTAGATATTCTTATGCTCAATTATGAATGGATTAGTGGCCACAAGTATCTTTTGTGGTGGATATTTAGGAAGAATTCTCCAGACATTTCCCCTTAATATACTTCAGGAGTCTTAGGACAGAGTAAGTCATCCATGGGATTGCCTATCCTTCAAAGCCAATATCCATATATAACTGGAGAAATACTAAATGTATGCTCTGGCCAATTGGCTCAGTGGTTTGGAGTGTCATCCTGTACACCTAAAAGTGGCAGGCTCGATTCCAAGTCAGGGCATATACCTGGGTTGCAGGTTTGATCCCTAGTAAGAACGCAGATGGGAGGTAACCCATTGATGCTTCTCTCACATTGATGCTTCTCTCTCTCTTCTCTCCCTCTCTCTAAAGTCAGTGAAAAGTATATCCTCAGATGAGGATTAAAACAATGCAAAACAAACCAAAAAACACCACTAAATGTCTGTGTTGTAAAAGCAGAGATTTGTTTACATGTGTGCATACAAAAAAAAAAAAAAGATGTAGTATTATAAGTTGTCCATCACTTTATTTCCTCTACACTTGCTCTCAAGGAGGTAAGATACTTGTTTTATCCTTAGGTGCTCTCCTTGAGAACTAGGAAGCAAAACAACAACAATGCAACACACAGACAAGGGACAAAACAAATAAGAAACCATGGTATTAACTTCATTAAAGAGTTGCTTATGTTCTACAATGACCTTTAATATAGGTTCTTATGCTGGACAAACATAGTTACACTAGAGGCCCAGTGGACGAAAATTGTGCACGGGTAGGGTCCTTACAGCTGCCTCCCTGGGGGCCTCCCTTCCCCCAGCCACCTGCCCTCTTGCCAATGCCCATCATGTTCAGTGCCACCCCCTAGTGGTCAGCACACATTTAACACCCAATTAGTTGAACTCCAGCCCATAGGGACAATTTGCATATTAACCTTTTATTAAATAGGATTATTCTCAAGTATAACAATAAAACAGTATATACTATCCATCAGGCATTGGGTCTCATCTGTAAGCATGAGGCTTGGGCAAGCCCTTAGGACTACTATACAGAAATAGGGGCTGGCTTCACAAGAGTTTATTTACTTCTATGATTACCAAGTCAGAAGTGAAGTTCTACTTCTTACTTGATGAAACTATTCTATAATGTTAACACAGCAAAATTTAACAATGCCAGAAATTAAAATAGTCCTCTATTACTAAGCACTTTCTAATAAATAGATGTCTGTATCTGTTTCATTCACTTACAGTGTGCAATCTAAATGATGATAATACTAGATCAATAAACTCTCAATTTCTTTTCCCCAAAGCAATATAATTATAAAGAGACCTTTTAGAAATCCTCTGAAATATTCTTGATTTCATCTGAATTCCCTGATCTTCTTGCTCTCAATCCTTAATTTAATTCTTCTTTCTCAGAAAAATAATTCAAATGAAAAACACAGAAGAAAATCACAAAGAAAGTGCTTTTTTAATTATGAATTTTTTTTTGCTGAAACCAGTTTGGCTCAGTGGATAGAGCGTCTGCCTGTGGACTGAAAGGCCCCAGGTTCGATTCCGGTCAAGGGCATGTGCCTTGGTTGTGGGCACATCCCCATTAACGGGTGTGCAAGAGGCAGCTGATCGTTGATTCTCTCTCACTGATGTTTCTAACTCTCTATCGCTCTCTCTTCTCTATAAAAAAATCAAAATATGTTTAAAAATATTTTATTGTATTCAAACAGAACAGAAAACATCTTCAAGGATATATAATGTTTAATTTAAAATATAGAAGATGCCCACAGATATTTAGAATTTGTAATTGTACCTCATTGCTAATTTTAGTTTTTTAAATTTTTAGGGAAAACATTCAGAAGAAATATATTAGAATTAGAAAAACTTCTTAAAAATTATTGCTATAGTTAGGATACTTTAATATAATATATGAAGATAAAGAGATTTACATCAGAATCTCAAAATCTAAAAGTTTTAAATGATATGATTTAAGCTTTTCTTAGTTGATCTTCAGCAATACATTTGGTATGAGTCTCAGTATCCTTCACAATAAAATGAGAGTGTTAGACAATGTGATTTCTAGTGGTATATTCACAGGAAATGTATATTATTTTTAATCCTGCACCTTGTAAAAAGTGCATGACCTTGAGATGTTATTAAATATATTTATTGATTCAATATAAATCTTAAGATGCATTTCTAATCGTTTTTAGACAGGTAGGAGACTTACATTTAAATTTATTTTTATGGGGATGTGTGAGAAGGAAATGTATCATCATATAGGTTTCTAACAATCCTTAATTTATCTCTTCACTAAGATGTAAAAATAGTGGCCCCAGGTTCGATTCCGGTCAAGGGCATGTGCCTTGGTTGTGGGCACATCCCCATAATCAATAAATTTTAACCCTTTAATAAAATTTAGCCTTGCATTATACAAGGATATTCAGAAAACTGTAATCTCACTTGTGTTTATTCATTTGTCTTTTCTTGAAACTACCAAATAAATGATTATGTCTATTAAGTTCCTGGCCATCTATTCTCTTAGAAGTTTTTTCCCTCTTCTTTTCTTCACTACAGCCTGTTTAAAGTTTTATTTCAATCAGAAATACAAGAAGGGCTAGAAAATATTAGTGGTATGACAATGTTTGCTAAATCAAAAGCAATACCTGGGGAAATGCCTCTTGAGGAGATGGCAGTAATGAACTCCCTTATTCAGACTGTTAAATTTCACCAAGTAGCTGAAATAAGTGTTTATTTGAACAGAATGTTTAAAGAATATAAAATTTACCCTTTACAACCAACTCTCCAGTCATTTAGTGTGTTGATATTTTGATTCTAAAATTTATATCAAAAAGCATCATGGAAGCAGATGCTAGTAATATTATTGGTTAAGAATTTGCATTCAAGATGACTCTTGAGTGTGTACTTAGCATCCATATATCAAATAGAGATACTTGTGGGGATAATATCTGCTTAGAGTTCCTATTTTTTTCTCTAAGGACTTAACATATAAAAGAACAAGATTAATAGTTGCTAGATGAAACTGAACAGAAGAACAGCAGTGCGCTGAAATTACTGTGAAATATACAAATTTAATATAACCCCCAAGTTGAGAATGAAATCAAAGTTTAAAATCGGTATCTATTGATCCATGTATTCATTCCCATGTAGTCTCTATAAAGTACATAGATGCTGATGTGAGTATTTTATTGGTACATATAACAGAGGGACACTTTCCTTCTCTCTTGAGACTTCCTCTGTTCTTAAAGAACTTAAAATAATAGCATGACATATATAAAATGATACTTTTTCCAGATTTGGGGGAAGATATCATAGTATATAAACATACTTTACAAACAGAATGAAAAGCACACTGAAAACAAAGAAATAATCCATATTCAAGTATTATATCTAGACAACTTAAAAAATAGAATTAGTGCCAGCCAGTGTGGCTCAATGGTTGAGTGTCAACCTATGAACCAGGAGGTCATGGTTTGATTCCCCTATATATGTACGTTGTAGGCTCGATCCTCAGAAGGGGGCGTGCAGGAGGCAGCAGATCAATTATTCTCTCTCGTCATTGATGTTTCTACCTTCCTCTCTGAAACACACATCCTATATAATAAAAGCCTAATATGCTAAGTGTATGGTCAGCTGGTAAGCTGTTCAACCAATCAAAGCATAATATGGTAATGATATGCTAAGGCTGTTCAATCACTCACTACGATATACACTGATAACCAGAGGGCAGATACTCTGACTGGTAATTAGCTTGTTGCTGGGGTTTGGCCAATCGGAACTGAGTGAGATGAGCTGGACATGCCTTGGAGCCCTCCTGCAGCCCCTCCCTAGACCTGATCTTGCACTGGTAGGGTCCTTTGGCCTGGCCTGCATCCTCTCGCAATCTGGGACCCCTCAGGGATGTCTGAGAGCTGGTTTTGGCCTGATCCTGCTCAATGCAGGAGCTGTCCCTGGTGGGGACACTCCGTGGAAGCACTAAGGATGTCTGACTGAAGGCTTAGGCCTGCTCCCTGGGCTCCCTGATTGTGAGAGGGCACAGGCCAGACTGAGGGGACACCCCTGACCCCATGTGTGTACATATTTTGTTGACTGGACCTCTAATATATATAATGAGCAAGTAGAGAAATGCCTATATAAAATAGTGTAGTTCAAATAGAATTTCAGAGAATGTCAAAGCAGACCTAATATATACTATTTGATTCATAGAGATCAGGACTTCCATTACACCAAGCCATGTATATTTATAAAATCAAAATGTCTTGAGTCCTGGCCAGGTAGTTCAGTTGGTTAGAGCATTGTTCTAATATGCTAAGTTCATGGGATTAATCTCAGGTCAAGACATATGAGAAGCAACCAATAAATGCATTCATAAATGAAACAAAAAATTGATGTCTCTCTCTCTTTCTCCTACTATTCTCTCTAAAATCAATAAAATATCAATAAATTAAATAAGACATAAGTCACAAGATATATTTTATTTTGTTTGTAAGAAAATTTTGAGAAATAAACTGAAAGTTAAATTGTATAACAAACAAAAAGCGCAAACAAAAAATGTTATATAGCTATTGTTTTTATAATTTCTGCATAATTTTTTTTCTTTTAAGTTCTTATTGATAAAAGTTTTCTAATTCATCTTTCCCAGCAGAATACTTTCTATCCATAGCTCTAGGAATATGTGTTATACAGCAGACATTTAGGATACTGGACAGGACTCATATTCTTATGGGATAGGCACAAACCTGGTAGCAAAGGAGAGGAGATTAGCTTTGCAGGTTGTGATGCAGGTGACAAGGGGAATACGTGGACTGAAAAGATAACGTACTTGGATAGTATGGTCACAAGACCTTTTCAATGTTGGGAATTGGATGTGGGAGCTGTGCAAGAATCATAAGAACGACTGTCATGGCAGGAACAAGATGTGGCATAGTCGGAGAACTTATCACGTTTGAGGGACAGAAGAGGGGCTGTGGAGAGATGACCTAGGACCGTGGTCGGCAAACTGTGGCTCATGAGCCACATGCAGCTCTTTGGCCCCTTGAGTGTGGCTCTTCCACAAAATACCACGGCCTGGGAGATTCTGTTTTGAAGACGTGGCATTAGAAGAAGTTTAAATTTTAAAAAAAGTTGGCTCTCAAAAGAAATGCCAATCGTTGTACTGATGATATGTGGCTCTGTTGACTAATGGGTTTGCCTACCACTGGCCTAGGATGACCATGGAGTTTCAGCCAGGGGAAACTCCTGAAAAGAAGGGGACCTAGTAAGGAGTCAGGATGTTTCACTGAGTAGAAGGGGGACAAATGAAAGTTCACCCTAAGCAAGGGAATGAAAGGTCTCATTTGTGTTTTACAAATTGCTCTTGCTAGTATATGGAAAGCGGTTAAGATGTTAGGATATGGAAAAGTTGCACTTATACAGAGTAACTGTCTATTTTCCCACCTTCTCTTCTTTGGAATTTGTGATCTTAGTGAGTATTTAACACATATACATCTGTAACCAACCTCCTCCTTTAAATTCTTATCCATTTTCTCTATTTTCCTGTGCATCCAAAAATGTGCTCCTTTCTTTATTACCACTTAATGTCATCCACTGTCTGCTATCATCCTTTTTTTTTTTAACATGGTGATGCTATTACACTTTTTGAAGAAAAAAGTCATGTATCATCTACTTGCAACTGACGGAGTTAAGACACTTCCTCTGGAGCAGAGTATGTGAACTATAGATTGTAAGTGAGGAAATATTTGCACTGAGCATGGTTAGGGTTAACTTTGTAATATGAGTAGGTCAAAGAAGAAGCAACTACTCCTTCCTCATATCAAACACCTCACTCCCTTTCCTTTCAGATACATTGGGTAAAGAACTTGAGTTATTCACATTAGACTGCTGAGACCCATAGATTACCCAAACAACAGTACACAAAGAATGAACTGGGTATAGAAAGATGACTGCTTAAATCACTGTCTAATCCCTTAGTCCTATTATAGAGATCCTAAAACTGTCATGGGAAGATTCAGAATAAACCTCCTCTGATCCACATGACCTAGGTTCAGTTCCATTACAATCCAGGAAGTAGGGATGGAACAAACATGTTATATTACTAGATCAGCTCCCCTTTACCAGCAGCCTAATATGTGCCATGTGCTAACTCCTCTCAGAGTACAGATGCTTTACACTACTGACTGAAGGGCATATGAGTAGAGAATGTCTTAAAAATGTCGCTGGTAACCAATTTCAGTTGAACTGATTCATTCTGATTTTCTACATTCAACTCTACAAGTTTGTCAACAAATTAGATGACTTTTTAACTGACCCTTGGGAGATTTTTATTTAATATTATATATTTATACATGGCACAATTTTCTACCTATTTTACCAAAGCTCTAGACTTCATTTGTAAAACAATGAAATATAGGGGAAACAAAGTAATATCATGTAATGTGTACACAACATCAAGGAAGGCATGACATTTTTTGTTCCCTGTTTTCATTTGTGAAGGATTTAGAAAGAGAATCATCTTTAAAAGCCTGGCTGGTGTTTCTCAGTGGTTGATCACTGGACCTATGAACTAGGAGGTCAAATTGTGATTCCTTGTTAGGGCACATGCCCGGCTTGCAGGCCCTATCCCCAGTGGGAGTGTACAGGAGGCAGCCAATCCATGATTTTATCTTATCATTGATGTTTCTATCTTTCTCTCACTCTTCTTTCCTCTCTGAAATAAATAACAATATATTTTTAAAAAAAGAAAATGCAGTTTCTGGGTGTGTGTGAGACAATGAATGGTATACTCTGTTTATTTCTCTTGAAGATGTCAAAGTCCAGAGAGAAGAACCACTTTGGGGTATCAGCCTCTAGTACTTGTCAGAGAGGTGAAGAGACTTGATGAGGTTTTATTAACTCTGAAGATATGGGGAACTTCAATTATAACCTATAATCAGTACTATATAAAGTAATTTAGATGTGCCAGTGGCTATAGGCTTGAGTATAAATTCATACTATGTGAGTGAAAACAACACAAAAACACTGGGGTAAATCTGCCATTAGTGAAACTTTCATATAAACTCGGGCTTTCATTAAATTATTTGAGGTTTTTAAATAGGAGTTGTGTGTGTTTAAATACTCTGCATAAAGACACTGTCTTTAATCAATGATGTTGTAAATAAATACATAAATATATATAATTGCCACACAAATCTATAAAATATTTAAAGAACACTAAGTGATAACCATTTTCTCTTATTAACTTGTTATTTAAGCTAATATATTAAGCTAATAATATTATACTTTCTCTCACTTTCAAAATTCTAAGTTTTGTCTTTTCCATGAGTGAATGTTTCCCTTTGATTATTTTTGAACTCCTGATATAAAATGTTAACACATTTTCTAAAAATATGCAGTATCTGAATACAATTTACTTTAGCAAATGATCTCCAGCAAATGATTTATTTGCATTTCACAATGTGCCATATACGAGAAGAAATTCAATTTCAAAATAAGGTGACAAGTAGTTTTTCCAACATAGGGCAGACTGGAAAGCCATTTATTTTGAAATAAATAAAAATACTAAATTTTGTGTTAGTAGTTTATGTCTTAGCTGGCAAGACAATATTTTTAATAAATGTACCAAGTCTGAAAAGAACATGAAAGCAAGCATCCAGAAAAGAGACCCAGTGAACTCAGGCAGAAGTTGGGACATCTGCTAATCCCGGGTGAACCTGAGTTTCATTCTGATGACCTCGGGTAAAGCAGGAGACCATGCACAGTGGCCGGGCTCCGTCTACAATGGTAGAAGAGCTCTGCTGCCTGAAGGCTATGTCATCAATTGACTCTTAAGGTAAATTAAGAAAACAGTGCATCCTAGGTAGAGATAATAAGGAATAATACCTCTTCTTACTTTAGTTCTTTAAATATATATATATATATATATATATATATATATATATATATATATATATATATAATTGATTTTTTAAAGAGAGGAAGGGAGAGAGATAGAAACATTGATGATAGGGAGACATGGATCAACTGTCTCTTGCACGCCCCCTACTGGGGATGTGCCCGCAACCAAGTACATGCCCTTTACATGAATTGAACCCGGAACCCTTCAGTCTGCAGGTTAATGCTCTATCCACTGAGCCAAACCGGTTTCGGCTTACTTTAGTTCTTGCTTGAGTGGTCCAGAGATGCTCAATTGAGGCTAGGAGGTAAGAAGAGAAAACAACGTGTGAGACGAAATAAAACAAAAGGAGCATCAGGGAGAAGCAATATTAAGAGATAAGTGATGGTCTGGCTGGCATTGCTCAGTGGTTGAGCTTCCAACTATGAACCAGGAGGTCATGGTTTGATTCCCAGTTAGGGCATATGCCCGGGTTGTGGGCTCGATCCCCAGTATGGGGTGTGCAGGAGGCAGCTGATCAATGATTCTTTGTCACTGTTGATGTTTATATTTTTCTCACCCTCTCCCTTCCTCTCTGAAATCAATAAAGAAAAAAGTCATAAGTGATGAAAAAAACCCATCAATTCAGAATAATTGCAAGTTGGAGAGATAAAATGAAATTTGTTAGAACTATCGGACTGACAGAGCAGAATAACAAAGATCTGAACAACAAATGGAAAGAAAATGCTATTTTCAAAGAAGCAATAATTACACTGAGAGGTGATTTCATAATATTAAAGATAAAATGCCAAAAGGTTTTGGAATATTTTCATCACAACTGTATTAATAATTGTCAGATTCTTTACTTGACAAAACATCTTTGAAATACAAATTCACCATAATCTTCAAAAAATATATCAGAGAAACATTATATATATATATATATATATATATATATATATATATATATATATATATATGAAAAGGAAGGCCTCAATCATAAGGAAAAATAGTGAACAAATAAATTGGTGAGCATGGTTAAAAGGAAAAAAAATTGTATAAATTAATGATTATATGTATATTGTAGGGTTAATAACTGAAATTCCTATTAAAATTATTGGCACTTATAACATCTTAATGCCTTTTAGGGTTTGGAGGTTCTTTATAGTAGAGAAGCTGTGTTGGCAATTGCTTTTCTTTCAACTTTAGATGCCATTCCATAACCTTTGATGTCCATCATTTTTATGACATATCAACTATCAGTCTTATTGCTGCACCAGTAACGGTACATGTCTTTCTTCTTCTTGTTAAAGATTTTCCCTTTGTCTCCAATTTTTAGAAATTTTACCACAATAGCTGGTTAATTATATTATTGTTTAGCACAAGTACACAACACACCTTGCTATTTTGATCCTGATGAACATAGCAATTATGGAAAACTTTTTTTTTGTGGCTGTAGATGATTTTCAGCATTTTGTCACCTTCCAATGTTTGGAATGTGTTTCTCTTTGGTGGAAAATAAGCTCCATCTTTCTAAGAATTGAACAAAACTAGACATTCCCCTCTCTAGTCTCCCTTGTAGCTAAATTGTAGGCTTGACCCCGCACTGAGTTTTTAATAAGGAGCTTGGCACAGAAACAGGCAGTAATAGGTGGCAGTGATAGATTTGGAGCCACAAATATTTTCATGAGCAGCTGCAATTGTGGCTACATCCAGAGCCCACTGCTGATCATTCTGTAGAAAAAAAGTTCTGGTTTGGGATGCTGTTTCTAACTGCAATGCCTGAGCCATGTTTCTCAGCTCTCACTGATTTTGTTGGTTACTCATTATAATTTCATATTCTATTTTCTGCTTACATTAGCTACAGTAGGTTTCTATAGCTTGAAATTGAAAACTATCTTATACATCATCTCTGACATCTTCTCTCACCTCCTTCATAACCAGTCAGTCATCTAATCCAATTTCAGTTATATCCACCAAATAAATGTTGAATTTTCCCCATCTTTGTTTTTTGTTTCTAAAGCAGTTACAGTCTTCTGCATGCTCTATGGAAATAACCTTCACATCAACACCATCACATACAGCCACTCACATACAACACCATCATTTTTTCAGTGGAGATCTCACCCTTAAAGCCATCTATTACTTTCACATTGACATTAGGAGAAAATATAAAACTGTCATTATGACTTTAAGACACTCTCAGATGTAAAATTTAACCTATTCTCAAGTTTTACCTCTTACCTCTCTTTTTGGTACTCTTTCTGCTTTTATCATCCCAGCTCTTCTTAAGTCTTTGAACATGGCAAGCATCTTACAGCCTCTTGACTCAAGGACTTTGCACATGATACTCTCACCACCTGAAAAGCTCTGTCTCCTACTGTATTAATGTACATAACTCCTGCTCAGCCTTCAGGTCCATGACTACGTTTTCTCAGGAAAGACTTCTCAAAGGACATAAGGACTTTACACACTGGATAAGACTCACAGTTTCATCTTTGTAACCTTAGGTCCTATTGTAGTGACAGACATATAGGAAATCAGTAAACATTACTTAAAGTAATAAATGAATTAGTAGTGGAATACACTATTTTCTATAAGCCATTTTGGTTAAAATAGTTATCTACCTGACTATCTGCTTATAACTTATATAATAATAAAAACACAATATGCTAATTAGACCAGACAGCCAAATAACCTTCCAGACATCATTCCTGATGTCCTTCCAGATGAAGCCACGATGGTGTGGGCCAAGTTAGAGGCAGTTGGGGGTGATGAGGCAGGTAGTTGAGCAGTTTGGGGCAATCATGCAGGCAAGCAGAATAGTTAGGAGTGATCAGGTAGGCAGGCAGAGTAGTTAGGGGTGATCAGGCAGGTAGGCAAGAGGTTAGGGGTGATCAGGCAGGCAGGCAAGTGGTTAGAGGTGATCAGGGGTGATGAGGAAGGCAGAGTGGTTAGTGGCAATTAGGCAGGCAGGCAGGCAGGCAGGCAAGTGGTTAGAAGCTAGCAGTCCGAGATTGCTAGAGGGATGTCTGACTGTGGGTTTAGGCCCAATCCCTGTGGAACTGCACCTAAACCAGTAGTCAGACATCTCCAAAGGGGTCCCAGATTGTGACAGGGTGCAGACCGGGCTTAAGGATCCTCCACTTCCCGTGCATGAATTCTGTGCACTGGGCCTCTAGTATATCTATAAAACTTCTGTACTTCGGTCTGGAAATCTTTCAAACCCAGGGAAATATTACTCACCCTGTTAAAAACTATGCCCTGTGTTGTAGTAACTATAATGTATGGACAGCCAACCTTGCTAGTGAAAACTATGAAAAGAAGATGTAGTAGAAATAAGAAAGTGTCATCTTGATTAAATATGTGGAAAAATATTTGTTTACTTCTCTAATATCTATAAGTCTAACCAGAAAGTTATTATCTGATTATCTAGATACCTCTGCATTTCTACTAAAATGAATTACAACTTGTAACTCATGAATTTATCTTTCCCAACAACTTAATTGAGGTATAGTTGACAATTAAAGGTTGTATGATTTGTGATGTACAACTTGATTCAATATAGATATACATTGTGAAATACCACAAACAAGATAATTTACATATAATCACTTCACATCATTACCATTTCTTTTTTTTTTCTTTGCTTGGTGAAAACCTTTAAGATCTCCCTTAGGAAATTTCAAATATACATTCAATATTGTCACATTGATGTACATTAGATATTCACAATTTATTTATATTAAAAAGCATCAGGAGCTTTCTACCCATTGACCAACTTCTCCCTACTTCCCTCTCCCTTCAGCCCCCGCTAACCACCATTGTACTCTCTATTTGTGTGGGTTTTATTATTTTAGACTTTAAAAGTAAGTGAGATCATGCAAATTTATTTTAATCTCTGTCTGCGTTAGTCTTTTCCGTCATCAGCTGAAGTTGTGTTCTTTCTGACCTATGGAAATTTGATTGGTTAGACAGCAGTTCTGCAATCCTTAGCAAAGGAAGTATTGTTCTGTTCAAATACCTTTATAACCATACTCACATATTTGGCAAAAAAAAAACCCAATGGATTTCCTAGTGGGAGTTCATTCCTATGGTATGTTTTTCGCTGGATGAGCTTAATCATGTTAGATTGTTTATGATAACCAAACTGGGAGAGTCTGTTGAAAAAAAAGATCATGTAAACAAATGGAACTATCTTCGTATAAAATGTTGCTGTTTTATGATAGAAAAATCACTTTCAATGTAAGTAATATGATTCATACATCTCTAAGAGATGTTACATATTAATTGGGGCTGGAGCATGTCCTAATGTTGCAAGAATGAAAATATGGAGGTGCCGAAACCAGTTTGGCTCAATGGATAGAGCGTCAGCCTGTGGACTGAAAGGTCCTGGGTTCAATTCCGGTCAAGGGCATGTACCTTGGTTGCGGGCACATCCCCAGTAGGGAATGTGCAAGAGGCAGCTGATTGATGAATCTCTCTCATTGGTGTTTCTAACTCTCTATCCCTCTCTCTTCCTTTCTGTAAAAAATAAATAAAATATTTTTTTAAAAAAAGAAAGAAAATATGGAGGTAATGTTGGACCTCTCTCAGATTCACCTGTCTTACTGATTATGTGGATCCTTACAATAATTAGCGAAGCCTGAAACTGGCTAACATCGCTAGTTCTCTTGAGTGTGAATTGGCAATGTAATCCTTTGTGCAACATCCACATATATCAAAAGGATTATTGTGAGAACAAAAATGATATAATGTTGATAGTCCCACAATGAAAGATACAAGCCATTAAACAAATATGGGTAGAGAAGACTTTATTTGTAGTAAAGTCATGGGATATATCATCTGAAAACCAAGCTAGTGCTTTTAGACTAGGCAGAGCATACACTGAGGATAAATTTTTATACCTGGGAAACGTTTTCTTGGTTTTTATAGCCTGTGTCAAAAATTTATGTTAAAAATAAGGACTTACATGGGGCTATAGCTACAAATAGCAAACAACAAAACATTGAAAGTAATGTCAGTTCTAATATATTATTGGATCAATTTTGTATAGTTTCAAAGGTCATTGTTCATGCTAATGGCTAAATAGAAATATGTTTGATGAATTCTAGTGCTATATCTTCCATTATTCCCATTTCAACTACTATCTATCATAGTGAAGATAGTCTACTACCTTTAGGTAGAAGCATAAATTCTAAGAACAAGGGTGAAAATTTGATACATTGATTTTAGTTTTTCACAGTGATACTATAGTCCATTGTTCATATTTCTTTGATGAAAAGATGTATTCTGGTTATATATTCAGTTTTTGAAAGAAAATTCATTATCTTCAACATTTTAATAACTAGACTATGCTAATTAAGGAAAATGCTAAGAAGTATTTTATACCAAAGCCATTTTGTTCTTTCAGTAGGGAAATTTGTAATTTCTTCTTTCATTCACAGATTTTAAAATAATTTTGGAAGAATGATTATTATGAAATATTTAGCCTAGGAAATATATAATAATCAGGATATATATGAGATTGTCTTTTAACTTAATAAATAGGAAATGTTATATTTGGATTGAAGAATAATATCAATCTCACACTTTATAATTAATGGCATATTAATTATACAGGTTATAACATTCAACAGAATTATATTGCAGTTAGAAATCATTATCTTAGGAGATTACATAAATATTTTAGTGAATTAATACTCAGGCAATGTTCCCAAAGATAAGATACTACCTCTGAGCCATGGAATTTAAAAGACTCATCATCAAATTGATTGTTACAGAATAATCATGAGGATGTAAAGTACAGCCTAGGGAATTTAATCAATATCCTAATAACTATGTATGGTATCAGATGGGTACTAGGTTTATTTGGATGATCACTTAATATTATATGGCAAATCACTGGGTTGTACATATAAAACTAATATATCATATGACAACTGTAATTGAAAAATAAAAAAATGATTTTAAAATATCATCATCTTATAGACTTATCAGCAATTAGAGCTATTTTATTTTTATTTATTTTTTCTTTATTGATTATGGTATTACATAATTATCCTCATCCCCCCTGTTCCCCCCCCCCCGTTCTCATCCCAAACCCCTCTCCACGTATGCCCCCACCTACTGTTTAGAGCTGCTATTTTAAAATAAGAGTTCTATAAAAGAATTCTAAAATGTGTTGTGTTGTTTCATTTCCTATTCAAGTTATACCACTTTACTGGGTATAACTTCTCAGAAGTAATATTTTTATGAGAACTGGGGTTGTCTCTTTTTATCATTTTTCTTTAAACATTTGTCCATTTAAAGAACAATGTAATATCACTGTGATTGAGAAACATCAATCAATTGCCTCTTGTATCTATCCCAGATAGGGATTGAATCCACAACCTAGGTATACAGCCCTGATGGGAAATTGAACCATCAATATTTGGTGTCTGTGGTAACACACCAACCAGGGTTTTTCACCTGTTTTTTAGCTCTAGTTTGGCTATCTCCTCCCTCATTCTCTTATATTTCTTACCTTCTTTATGATAGATTAAACTAAATAACATGGGGTTTATTATTTTGTATATAAAGTAGTTATGCAGTACCAGATGGTATGTAGGTGTCTTTCTTTAGTTGTCATATCCTTGTCATCTGCATCCTCTATTTTTGAATTTGTTTACTCATTGCAACATTTCTTTAAAACATCAGAGAAACAGAAATAGAATGAGCTTTTACGTTTTTTTTATTTCTGAGGAAATATGGGGAGAACTGTTTCCCGATGAGAAAATTTAAGTGAACTGCTTCTGTTTGAAAACAAATAATACATATGCTAAAATCTGAAAACTCAGGGAATGACTGCTTTTTCACATTCTAAAGTGGAAAAAGACAATATTGTGTCACAGCACATTCTTTAGAACCTCACTTTGGAAGGTAAGTAATAGATCATCTCATAAAAAGATGGCATGTGCTGTTGAAGAATGTGAGCAATGAGATCACATAGGATACAGATGCATGATACTGTCAGTGTGAATGTAGTGGCTTTTGTCTCTCCCATTTTTTTTTGAGAAATTATTAAGGGAAACATAGTTGTGAGAGACAATTGAGGATATGTATAACCTTCAGTGAATTAAATTTGGGAAATATAATAGATATCAAAGAGACTAGACCTCTCATAATATCATGATATTAGTTTCCAAAATGCCTAATAGGGTAGCAAGTGATGTAGCTAGGAGTAAGTAGATACAGGTATTAGGAGTTTTTGTTTTGCTTCTTTTTCCCCAATAAAGTGAAAATTTACATAGTCTGTATATATACAGATAGATTATTTAAAAGGTCTGAACTTATCTCATTTACATTTTCAGGATATATATAATAGCTTATATAAGTGATTTAAATAGTGGATTTTGCTCAGTCCCAAAAGGAAAATAGTTTGCGGGTAGGGGAAGGGATGTGAATGGAATAAATCGTTTATGCATACTGACAGTTCATTTTATTGTGTAAAGTCATTGTGAAGTTAAGTATTTGCTTGTGTATATAAAGTGAAAATTAGAGATATCCCTCAGTTGATCCTGAGGAGCAGAGCCAACCTAATCGTAAATTACTGTCAATAATTTCTTACCTGAACAGGATCTATTTCCATCTAATTGAGCCAACTTTGGCACCAATGATACTCAACAATCCATATTGACAGAAGGATATAAAACTGCTCATTCAATATATTTCTATGTAGGGAGGAAATTCAACAGTATCTTTCTGCTGGGAGGAAACTCTCCATGGATTTCTAGTGTTTCTGCACCTCTTGAGAGCAGGGACACTGGATACCCTTATTCTAGACAATCTTTACAAAGTTGTTTTATAGCAAATAGCTGAAGAAAATAGAGATAGCGTGGCTGTCTTATTCCAGTATAATAAAGAAAATGTCTCCCTCCTAGGCAAGGGAAGGAAGGATTATGCCCATTATAAAAGAGTCAGATTGCCTAAACTTGGGTTTCCTCTATTTACAGGTAATTCCCTGCATGTTCAGGTGTCACTTTTCTCATTGCCCACTGAGTTTAGGGTTCAGGAAATAGGCATAAATAATAATTCTGACTAGTCTTGTTGATGTGAACAATTATGGGTTTTTTTTTTTCTACCTAGGTGCTTCATGGTTTCTGCCAATGTTTGAGAAACTGTAATAGACTAATTTGTAAATTTGAAAGTCAAGTAAAATCTGAGACCTTAATAGTCATTAATGTTACCATCATCCCATTCCATGCAGATGATTCTGTATATTTCTATCAGATTCATATTTAGAAAGCACATTGCCCATTTTATTATATATCTATCAAAACTCTCCAGTGGCCGAAACCCGTTTGGCTCAGTGGATAGAGTGTTGGCCTTCGGACTGAAAGGTCCCAGGTTCAATTCCAGTCAAGGGCATGTACCTTAGTTGAGGGCACATCCCCAGTAGAGAGTGTGCAGGAAGCAGCTGATCGATGTTTTTTCTCTCATCCATTTTTCTAACTGTCTAGCCCTCTCCCTTCCTCTCTGTAAAAAATCAATAAAATATATTTAAAATAAAACAACTCTCCAGTGTTTTTCAATAAGTTCAGATTCTTAAAAGGAATTTATAGCCTTCCGTTACATGATTCCAATTTCCCTGTGTGTCCACTTCGGTATAGACTCTGACCAAGACATTAAAACTGTTTCATGGGGCACCGACCTGCCTTACCATTTTATTTTTTTGTCCCCTGAACATATCTCATTTCCCCAACACCGTGACATTTCATCTTTTGTTTTCTATGACCATATTGTCTTTTCTCTGATTGCTATCATTATATTTTAAGAACACTCTGAGGTGAAGTTGAACCACTGTGCCGGTGGTGGCCAGGTACCACTGTCCAGATTCCCTTTTAAGAGGGTGTGTCTCATTCTAAGAGCCTTTGGATGTGGTGTCCGTAGACAGCTCACAGCTCATTTCTGTTCTGGCCATTGCCCCTAGACATGCAAAGTTTCCATGCCCAAGATCATGCCCCCTTCCTAGAGGTAGCCTCTGTCAGATGACTGATGTTGAAGGAACACTGAGACTTAGTTCAAAATTGGGACCGTTCTAAATGCCCTCCCGGCTTCATAGTCCCCCTGCTTGTTTGGGTGATATGTTCTTGTGACTGCAGGATAGTCTTGCTTTTTTCTTTTTCTTTTTCTTGTTCATAAACGTCCTACACAAAAATCTCTGTGTCAGGGACTGCTTTCTGTGAAGCCCAACCTGCAATAGTTATTATTCCGTGTAGAATGTAATCTTCTTGAGAAAGAAAAAAAAAGACCTGCTGCTTCCTTTTTTTGTTGTTGCTGTAATGATATCAGGCACTTCTGATCATAGCTGCTCAATAAGTGTTTGTTGATTCTGATTAAGTTGGATGGAGTGGAGAAGCAAACCTTGCATTTTTATCATTAGCATCCCAAATAAATATAGAATATGTTACTAGGCAGCATCGTCCTAACAAAGTGATTAAGAAAAAATGGATGCATTTAAAAATCCAGGCTCAATTAAAAAGACCCTTCTAATCAAAAGAAGGGACAAAGGGATACTGCCATTTGAATTACTTTAGAAAAAGCTGTCTGGTTATCTAATTAATTTATCTTCCCTACCTAACAGGGAATATGATCAAATTTGTCTAAAATAAATTAAGTGACTATCATGCAGAAATAAATTCAGAGACAAAGAGGGAAATTTTTATTCACATAACTTTTCTTTCATGAATGATAACAATGATTTAAACAGCAAAACAGAGAAGTAGGATTGGTATGTACAGAGCTGCATAAGAATGTTTTCAATGTGTCCCTTTTGGTCAGGACTAATGTAAGCATTCACTAAAAAAAAAAAAAAAAAAACTATCTTGAGAAATTGAAATTCTTCTTGAAATTTTTAAGAAACTTCAAAACTATAACCTAGCCTAAGATACCCCAAGTAGCACTACGGAAATGAATGTTATAGCAATAATTTGCTAGTAGGATTTGAAAAAAAGAATGACAATGAGAAACAACCAATTGTACCCACTTATATTTTCTCATTACTCTTTCAAGCACTAGAAACCTTTAGATAACTGATACCGTGTTTGTAAAATGTGTTTTCAGCTTGATAAATGCTACTGGATTATAAGCGAGTGTGTGCTCTTGGGTATATTGAATGCTTGTTGAATGTCAACAGGTGTACTTGTTTCTTGTTTGGGCTTTGCAGTAAATTATGAATCATGTCCTTCCATTAAAAAGAATCCTAAATCTTTCAGCTTATCTATCACACATTCCCAGATGAGTCTTTAAGTCATTGGCTCTTAACATCCAGAGAAACAGCTCGGTGAGTCTGATGATAGTGTTTCCCTTAAGTATATTTTTTTCCTCAGACAGATGTCTTCTACTTGAAATGTCATCCTAGAGAAAATATGTTGAAAAAAGTCATAGTTATTTGAAATGGTTGCTGTCTAATTATATTCTGTCCATTTCCTATGTAAATTATTTTTTGTTACATACTAATTTGTTATGATCTGACTCTATTTGTATGTCTATATTTTCATTGCAATTTTTTTCATATTGTAAAAACAAAAATAACAGTTAATGTGAAAAGTGTTCTTTTCTAACAAGATACTCTTTCTTATGGCATCTGAAATTTGGATTTTTTTAATCCTAGGATGAGTAGCAAAAGCATAACATAAAAATGTGATACTTTTATTTACTCAAAAATGTATGAAATGTTTGATTTATTGTTCCTTTTTATTTTTTTTTTATTTTTCACTGTTTCTCATTGTAGGTAATATTGGGATTAGAAATGAGACAATTAGTTGTACAGAGCATTGTAACAAATGATAGGACGATAGTGTCCTGAGCCCTAGGCCATAAAGGCCTTAAGCATCCCCTAGTCACTATGACAACCAGAAGTGTTTCCACACATTTCTGGTTACCTCCAGGGGAATAGCACGCTCTGTTTTCTTACTACTTCTGATTCTCATCTTTATTACTAGTTAATTTAGCAGTTTCTTCTACCAACTGTGTTCCCCTTCACTTTCCACTCTTACCATTCTAACAATATTAATCTTTTTAAATGCCATAATTCCCCTGCTAAAAATAGTTCCATTGTATCTATATTAATTTTCTCCAGCTGTTGTAACAGATTATTATAGACTTGATGGCTGAAAAGTGGTTAGTTTTCTCCTAATTCTGGACACCAACAAACCAAATTTGAGGATTTGTCAGGGCCAGTTCCTTCTGGAGGGCCTAAGGCAGAAAGCACCCTCTTCTGTTTTCCTAGTTTCTGGAGGTTTATAGGTACACTAGAGGACCGATGCACGAAATTCGCACAAGAGGCTCGGCACTCTCGCAGCTTTGGCTTTGTGCAGAGGTCGTCCAGAAGGACACCTGTCTAATTAGCATATTATAATTTTATTATTATAGATCAGTTTCTGCCTCCCTCTTCACATCACCTTCTTCTCTATGTTTAGTTGATGTCACTCATAAGGACACTTTCATTAGATTTACGGTCCACGCTAATCCAATATGCTCTCATTTTATTCTTTACCTTAATTATATCTGCAAATACCCCATTTCCAAATAAGGTCATGTTCTGGAGTTCCAGATGGACCTGCATTCTGGGAGACACTATTTAACTATGTCGCTCCCTTTGTTCTTAAGTTGAAGTTCACAGTTCTCATCATGTTTTTAAAAGGCTCCCCATGATCAGAAACTGCTTTGTTGTTGTTGTTGTTGTTGTTGTTGTTGTTGTTGTTGTTGTTCTCCCGATTCTTATCTTGCCAGTGTCTTCTCTCAATCACTGAACTCTGAACTCTGGGCTCTGGTCAGAGCTCTATTAGTTATGATGTTCCGCCTTCAGAGATACTATCACTTTGCTTATGCCTGAAATGGTCTTCATAATGCCATTCCCTCCTTGACAGTGCCAGCTTTCTACATAAACTTCCAAGTTGAAGTTAACTATCACTTTCTTAATAATATTCTTTAAGACTCTGTTCCGAACAGTTGTCCCTGTAACTGTACTTTCCGAGTGCAAAGCTGATAGCCTGTCACTGCTGGTCACTATGTCAAATACTAGGATACAATAGCAAATGAACTCCATTTGATTCTACAAAGGTCATGGCAAAGATTATATCACCATGTGTCTATAGACCATTACACATATTCTGTGCTAATTAAGTAACTAGTTGAAGCTAGTTCATAATGCCATGGGAAGTGTTTTACCAATTTAATTGTACAGTTGCTGGTAGTAATTCTACATTGAAATATTGTTCTGTGTCTTTACTTGTCATTTGTTATTACCTTTTGAGAACATTTATTACAAAAATAGCAGCGTATTCTAAGAAATGCTATTAAAATTGAGCTTATTAAAAACTACCATTGTATTTGCCTTAAAAATATTAATATTGTTTGAAAGAAGCTTCAAACTTATAAAATTAAATGGAGACAAACATGGACTATATATAATAAAAATTCCCAACCACCTTTAAAGAATCCATGAAAATCGCTAATTCAATTTGAATTTGGGTATAAATTGAGGGACAGGGTTTACCAAACATATTTCCTATTCCCATAGAATGGTCCCAAATCACCATATCAACTTTTTCAAATAGCCAGGACATTTAAAGATCCTGTAAAAAAAGAGAGAAAGTCTAAACTTGAGTTATTCCTAATGTATATTTTAAATTGACCTTGTCTATCAGGATGCTCCTATTTGAAGCTGCATCAACTGTTTTGTGAAAAACTCTCCTTAGTCAGATATCAGATGTAAACATTATATACTTTAGTGATGACGGCACAGATATTTAAAAGACTATTTGTGATGGATCTCTGAATATTCTTAAATGTTCACTTAGTGTATATACTAGAAATGTTAGTGCTATTGTCTTCAATATATATTTCATGACATTTTTATGGCAGATAAGATGCTTTATTATAATCAATTTTGTGTTTCATGCTTTCTCAACAGCTTATGACTTTTCTAAGGGATAGGGTCTGTCTCTTTTCAGCTGAAAATATCTACAACATTGCACAGTGTCTAACACATAGCAAGCGCAATAATTACTTCGCTGAATAAATACATAACTGGATGAATAAACATTAAATACATAAAAGCAATTACAGTCATTCACAAGATTCTGCCAGTTCTGCTGAATGTTATTTTATGAATTTTATATCAGTCATCAAAATAAAATTTGTATCCTATTTTTAACTTAAAACAAGCTAACAATGTGTGCTTTTTCTGTTTTGACCCAAGGGAATTGGATGTGTCCAACACTTTATATGTTTTGTATAAGCTAGCCAAGCTTTTGCATATTTCATAATCTATTATAATATGCTTATAAATAAAGGTATTGCTTTAAAAAAAAAACACTTAAAATATGCAGATCATTTTGGATCCAGCAAGAATTGCAGAAATGTTTTTTTTAAATGTACAACAAAATTTTACTTAACCTCTCTAATAAAAGAGAAACATGCAAATTGACCATACCTTTGCAACACGCAAATGCCACACCCGCCAAGCCAATCAGGGTAAGTATGCAAATTAACTAAACCAAAATGGCAGTTAATTTGCATATCCAGGCCATAGGGAAGACTGAAGATAGTGTAGAGAGAAGCCATGCACTCCAGAACAGAGCAAAGCTGCAGAGAAGCAAGCAAGCAGGGCAGCGGAAAAGGAAGGGGAGCAGGCTGGGCAGGGAGAAGGGAGAGAAGACTGCAGGGGTGGGGCTGTGGAGAAGGAAGGGAAGCAGGAAGGGTGGGGAAAAGGGAGAGAAGCAGGCAGGACAGCAGAGACCATAGCCAGAAGCCATATTGCAGAAATCTTTCTGTAAAGGGCATCTAGTTAAAGTATAATCCTCAGTTTGGGGAAGATAAAAAAAGTTTAATACACACCAACAGTTTACAAAGTGATATTTATTTTTTTAAAGTCTGTCAGCTAATGTTCAAAAGATCAACTACTTATTAAAGTTAACGTCTGTTTGAATTTTAGAGTTAATTCAACTGATTAAAATTAAATTCAAGAAATTTGAAGTCAAGTTTTTACCTCATTTTTTAAAAATTTTTATTATTTAAGGGTCCTTTGCAAATGACTAAACTGAGGGCCAATGAATTGAAATAAGCTCCTGCATGGAGGAGATGGGGATGTCTCGGGCTCTTATTTTCTAGTAGGAAATGAATTACTCAATTGGGCTTCTGCTGTATCAGGAGTGTAAACTGTGCTGGATCATGTGCAAAAGTCTCTAACATGTACCATTTCTATTTGGGAGAAATGGGAATGACATTTATTTTTGTACATTTGTTTTTGAGGTCTCAGCCTATCAAATAACCAATGTTGTGGCTGGAGCCAGCCTGTGTGGTTCCCGTAATTGCAAGATACCCTTCAGCAATAGTCATCAGGACACTGAAAACCTGTAGGTGTAGTAATTAGAAGACCTGGAATTTACACAGCACACCTGGGGCCTCCAAGCAAGGAGCCAAGCAAAAGAGAGAAAGCAAATGAGCATGGGCCTGGGGCTCTGCCTTTATGAGGGATGAGCCCTGGGGTTCCAGGCTCCCTTATTTGTGATGAATTTCAGACATAAGGGTGGGAATTTAAAGCACGATGGGAAGAGAAAACAAATAAGTCGCCCTAATGGTCAGCGTTTTAAATCAATGGAGGTTTCTAAAACAAAGGAGCCTCAGTGCAGGGAGGTGGCCTACCTCTCCATCTAGTCTGTTGCCTGGACATGTTGATTGGAGACAGCAGTCTTTGAAGTGGATGCCTCTCAAATAGATTCCTGGGCAAGCAAACCCTAAATCAGGCACTTGTACTAGAAAAGACAAACAGACAAACAAAAAATGATGGCAAGGCTTACACTACACCATTATTATAAGATATTTTATTAAGGTTTATCCTATGTTTATGCCACTAAGGAAGATGCTTTTTTTTAAAAAAATCAAGCCGAACCGGTTCGGCTCAGTGGATAGAGCATTGGTCTGTGGACTGGAAGGTCCCAGGTTCGATTCTGGTCAAGGGCATGTACATTGGTTGAGTGCACATCTCCAGTAGGGGGCGTGCAGGAGGCAGCTGGTCAATGTTTCTCTCTCATCGATGTTTCTAGTTCTCTATCTCTCTCCCTTTCCTCTCTGTAAAAAATCAATAAAATATATTTTAAAAAATAAAAATTAAAAAATTAAGATGCTAGCATTCCCCTATCCTTTCATTCTCAGGCTTATTTCTAGGCAGTGAATTGCATCTGAATTCATGTAACCCCGTTTTAAGAGGTTTTATTGGTCCACAGTCCAAGCCAGTTACCTGTCAAGCAGAAATAAATTCCATGTCTATCACATGTAGTTTTGTTTGCACAAATTTAATATATAAAAGTTTCTATTGCTTTCTTCTGAGGATATAACAATTAAATAAATGATAGCTATATGATTAAATCCCATTATTAACCCATTTCTTGTGAGTGCTTTTATCAATCCCTTTAGCTTAGCACAACATTTGTTACTTTGTGTTGAGTTATCTTTTAGACAATTAGATTTGTTGCTTGCTATAGTTTATGGAAAAGATTTTGAGGTCAATATAATATATATTAAATAGTATGATTACAAATACCTTTGTGAGTGGTGGGAAGATCTGTTTTTTGTGAGGGTGGAATTCTTGTGATACACCAAGAAAACGAATTTTCTGAGACTCAGAAGAGAGGTCAACATATTGTAGAAAGCTTTATTTCTGTGGAATCAAACCCCTGAGTTTCCAAGGTTACATTTCTCTCAGTCCCCTGAGGAAGAAGTCCCATTTTGCCTTTATAGGGCAAAAATCAGAGCTAGTGTCCAGAATTTCATTTCCATGTTGGATCAATCCAGTCCAGCATCAGGCTAGCTTAGTTTGTGTTCCCAGTTGCAATCCATAAGTCTATTGCATGTGGGGTCCACAGGGCCACATGACCATAGAGAAAGCATGGGCAAATGCAAGGAAGCAGGAACAAGAGAGTCCCACAAGCCAAGAGTGCCAAGAGAGTAAGCTCCTTTGTTTAGGGGATTATTTATTCCCAAATTTTCACAGGCTTTCATTGGCTTCACCAACTCTGGCCAATGATATCTGTCTCGGTTTGACTGACAGGCAAGTACCTTCCCTATGTTACCCTAACTTCAGTGCCTGTGAGTCTAACTTTACTTTGTTGGGCCCTTCCGCTGCCAGTGGTTTTCAAGGAATATGTCAGTGGTTCCCTGGGGGGGTGTGAAATTACAGCTTCAGAATGACATGCCTGCAATGTTAGGCCTCCTCAGTGCAAGTGAAGATGTGGAGAAAAGGGAACCCTAATAGACTGCTGGTGGGAATGCAGAGTGGTGCAGCCACATGGAAAGCAGTATGGAGTTTCTTCAAACAATTAAAAATGGAACTACCATTTGACCCAGTGATCCCACTTTTAGGAAAGTATCTTAAGAATCCCAAAACACCCACCAGATAGGATATACGCACCCCTATATTCATAGTAGCACTGTTTGCAGTAGCTAAGATCTGGAAACAGCCCATGTACCCATCAGTAGATAGTGGATACAAATACTGTGCTGTATTTACACAATGAAATAATATTCAGTCATGAAAAAGAAGGATATCTTACCCTTCAAGACAATATGGAGGGACCTGGAGAGTATTACACTAGCAGTGTTTCCCAAAGTGTGGTACACATACCCCCAGGTATAGGGGAAGAGTTTGGTGGGGGTAGGCTTTGCACCGGAGTTTGGTGGGAATGTGCACTGCACCGTGCTTAGCTGCGCCCAATTCTACATTAGTGAAGACAGTCTTGTGAAGTGTGAGATGGTCCAGTGTGCAAATAAATGTTATTTATAATATAACTTGTATTTATATTTTATTATGAATAATTTTATTTTTTGTTTTTTATTATTTTGTGCATGTACCAAAAAAGAAAAAAGTAAATATATTTTGATATTAAAATACATCCATTTTTTTTGACGAGGGGTACTCAGCATTGTGAAAATTATAGAAGGGGTACACATATGTCAAAAGTTTGAGAACCACTGCACTAAGGGAAATTAGTCAGAGAAAGAAAAATATCACATAATCTCACTTATATTTGGAATCTAATAAACAGATGAACAAAATAGATTCAGAGACATGGAAGCATGGAACGGACTGATGAATTTCGGGGAAAGGGAGGCTGAGGGCAGGAAGAGATGAGCCAAAGAACTTCTGTGTATACAGTATATTCATAACCCACGGACACAAACAACAGTGCAGGGAAGGCCTAAGGGTGGGAGCGTAAGCAGGATAGAGGGAATCAATGATGGGGACAATGGGGGACATGTGTAATACATTCAAATGTAAAGATACATTTAAAAACTAATTAATTATGATGGGATAAGTTATATAAACAATATTTTACTATATTAAAATATTATTTCAAACTTGATATTTTGAAAAGCACAGTAGAGGGCAAATGGTTCAGTGGTTTGGATTTGGCTATATGTGCAATTGGGCTTACTTGCAGTATGAGTTCATACAATTAATTTCTCATAATTGAAAAATTATTTTCTATTAATCAGGTGTGCTTGGCTGGACATTACTGTAAACTGTTCTAGAAATGCTCAATTTCATTTAATTCTGAACCCTCACTTTTTTTTCCATACAGGGAAAATTAATTCTATTTTGTTGAAGCAATATTCTACAGAAGCTCTCTGAGGGATAGAATTTCTCTGATTTCAAAATAGAAAAATGGCATTATTAAACCTTGCTCTTAAAAGGGTTGTATTATGGGAATAATGAAACATACTATAAATTAAGGGACCATAGTGCTATTATTTAAAAATAATAAGATACTATTTATACTAATATTATAGAATATTCTGTTTTCACCAAATGTTGTTCATAATTCAGTATCTTTTCTCCCCCACCTCCAACTACACACTTCTAATGAGTCTAGCCCATTTTACATGTTCAGCAGGAGAAAGGAAGTTGTAGGTGGGAGGGGTATAATCTCTAGTGTTGCTAAATTTGTCATGCTTTTGTTGTTGTTGTTGTTAATCCTCATCTGAGGATATTTTCTCATTGAGTTTTAGAGGGAATGGAAGGGAGGGGGAGAGAAAGATAGAGGGAAACATTGATATGAGAGAGACACAGGGGTTGGTTACCTCCAGCATGTGCATTGGGACTGGAATCAAGCCCACAACCAAGGTACATGCCCTCATGGGATCGAACCTGGGACCTTTCAGTCCACTGGTTGAAGCTTTATCCACTGAGCAAAACTGGAGAGGGCTCTCTTAAGTCCTAAATGTTTTCTGACATGCCTTTTAATTTGAGGAAAGAGTAACGGGATGTATATTATTTGCCTAGGGCCACCTTAACAAACTAGTAGAAGGCTCGAAACAATATACATTTAGTCTCTCACAGTTTGGGGAGCAAGAAATCTAAAATAAAAATGATGGCAGGGCCAGAGCTCTAGGGGAGGCTCCTTTCTTTGTCACTTCCAGCTTCTGGTAGGCCCAGGGGTTCCTTGGTTTGTGCCTCCATCTTCACAGGGTCATCACCTCTGTGTCCGTGTCCAGTGTTCTTTTTTCTTATAAGGACAGAAGTCATATTGGATCGGATCCCACTGTAACCCAGAATGACCTTCTCGTAACCTAATGACGTCTCCGAAGACCTTATTTTCAAATAGGGCTACGTTCACAAGTACCAGGGGTTGGGAACCTCAGTCTGCCTTTTAAGAGAGGGGACATAGTTCAAGTAAAAGTTTTCAGTGTTATTGCTTTAATGAGTTATTATAAATACAAAAAATTATTTTGTTTATAGTATAAATTATGTATTATAAATAGAAATTAGTATCATTACTATTTCATTTAACATGTATATAGTTCTATGATGTATCAGATCCTACTTTAAATGTTTCACAAATATTAACCCATGTACTGAACTGAAATGAGATTCTAGGTCTTATCCTGAGTGATGATATATTGATAAGCAAATTCTGTTTTAGATTTTAAAATGGCATTCTTAAAATTAGACATTTTTTTTTTTTGGTAATTGCATTTTTTTGTTTGTTTAATTATTCCCTGCTTCCTTAAAGACTTCAATTCCTATGAAGTTTTGACTTGCAAAACAGAGTAGTTGTTTTCAAAATTTTCAGTCTTTTTATTTAAACTTTTTGTTTGCTTCTTATTAGGAATTGAACCAATTCCAGATGCCATTACTAATGAAACCAGGCCTGCCATAGCAGTGGAGGGCTACCATTTATTACATACACCTCATTTGAGTCACTTATTAATGCTGACATCTGTTCAAGCCTTAATTACTACATTACCACAACTGGCCCCATGCCTTATTTCCCTTAATTCGCTGTGGCATAGGCACAAATGTGAAAAATATAGGTAATGATGAAGTTGTTTATCAATGAGATATATATGAAGAATAATTTCCCTCATATTGGACACATACTAGTTATTTATGAATTTTATTCTTACCTTTGAAAAAAATATTTAAGACACTAAATTATAAGCATATCTTTAAATTTTGCTCATAAAACTAAAAGTATGCATTAATATCCAATTATAAAAAATAATTATTTAAATATACATGTAAGTAATCTAATTAACAAAAATTTTGTTAGGTATGCTAGAGATAATTAATATTTTGAATTTTGTAATATTTTGAGCAAAGTGAAAAATTATATCCTACCTAATAAGAGAGTAATATGCAAATTAACCATCATGCTGATCAAGACATGCCCACCAGCTGATCAGCACGAGCATGCAAATTAACCACAACTAAGATGGCTGCAGCCACAGAGCTGGAAAAAAACAGGCTAGGGTTGCCCCCAGCAACAGATGAAGCAAAGCTTTCCACCTGCCCTAGCTGGCCTAGGCCTCCACTCAAGGGTACAAAGTTTCAATTATAGAAGATACATAAAACCAAACAGAAATGAAGGCAGCAGAGTGAGCAGGGGCCTTGGCTCCGCTCCAGGCTACAAAGTTTCAATTGTAGAAGGTAAATAAATTCCAGATACCAGGGCCTCTGCTTGGGTCGCCAGGGGGTGTGGCTGGCCTGCAAACCACCACAGGCCCCTCGCCCGGGGTGCCCCACACCCCAAGGGAATCCCCACCCTGATCCGGGATACCCTTCAGGGCAAACCAGCTGGCCTATCTAATAAAAGAGTAATATGCAGATTGACCATCATTCCTACACACAATACCTGCCCCCATGTGGTCAAAGATCTTGCCCCCAGGTGGACACAAGATGGCCACCACAAGATGGCCAGTAGGGGAGGGCAGTTGGGAGGCACCAGGCCTGCAAGGGAGGGCAGTTGGGGGTGATCAACCCTGCAGGGGAGGGCAGTTAGGGGTGACCAGGCTGGCAGAGGAGGAAAGTTGGGGGCAAACAGGCTGGCAGAGAGCAGTTTGACATCAATCAGGCTGGCATGGGAGTGGTTAGGGGTGATCAGGCTGGCAGGCAGAAGTGGTTAGGGGCAATCAGGAAGGCAGGCAGGTGAGCAGTTGGGAGCCAACAGTCCTGGATTGTGAGAGGGATGTCCGACTGCCCATTTAGATCCGATCCCACTGGGTCTAAATGGGCAGTTTAACATCCCTCAAGGAGTCCTAGATTGGAGAGAGTGCAGGCTGGGCTGAGGAATACCTCCCCACTCCATGCATGATTTTCATGCACCGGGCCTCTAGTAATACTTACAGTCATTAGTTTGTGAATTTTATTAGTAGCACAATTCTACAAAATATTATGGTTTTTATAGTGACTTCCTCCATAACGCTTTCTTAATGACACTTTAAAAATTGCACTAATGGCACTAATGGCCTCTGATTACAAGGCTGCTGTGTATTTTTGTAGGCTTTATAGTATCACATGAGTCTAGTATTATCATTGACATTTTCTTAGTGACCAATTAGATTGTTAATGCCTATGGAAATGGAATACTAAGTGGGAAATGCCAGTCACAACCACTTATTCTGTCTGTAACTTTGCTAACAACCATAGAAATTAAGCTCTGTACTAAGTACTGTGCATATATTATTCCAATTCCATTTATCCTTTTTCAATAAGATTTCATTATAGATATCAGTATTTATGAGGGGACTTTGAGGCTCAGTAAATAATTTTCTAGGAGTCACACCACTGTTAGATGGTGGGGGTAGGAGTGACTCTCAAAGCATCTGACTATAGAATCTGTCCTTTTAACAATTATATTATACTATACTTATAATAATATATAATTATTATGGGGCAACTATATACTCATTTTCAAGTCTATTACTGAAGGAATGGCCTTAAATAGAAAAAGTAAAAGTTGGTGTCCTTTCCTTTAGGGAAGAGAAGATATACATAAATGAAACTATTAAAATTAATCATATAACCAATACACAAAAGAAAATATGCTGAATTTTATCCTGAAAATGTATTAAAGAGACTGAGCTGAACTGTGGCCAGGTTTTCATTGAATTAGAACTTGAGAGACATATTAAAGAAAAAGAAGGGCATTCTGGGAGGACAAAAAAAGCAAGGGCCTGAAGTGCAAAGAATGAGGAAAGCAACTGAAAGTTTCAGTGAATAAAATAGATATCTATCATCTATATTTTTTTCCAGAGAAGAAGGGAGGGGGAGGGAGAGAGAGAAATGTCAAGGATGAGAGAAAACCATTGATCAGATATCTCCTGCACACCCTTTACTGGGGATCAAGACTGCCCATGCCCTTGACTGAAATTGAACCTGGGACCCTTCAGTCTGCAGGCCGACACTCTATCCATTGAGCCAAATTGGCTAGAGCAAAAGAGATACCCTTTTAAAGAGGATTCACTCTATTTTAGGAAATATATTTGTCACTGTTCAATTTTGAAATATGAAAAATCCAACAATAGAAAATAAGTACTAGCAACTATAATTATGATGCCTCAGGTAGTTTTGGAAAATAATTCAAATTTTCAAAATTTCAAGTTCTTTGGAGACTGGAGGAAGTTAATGAGATGTCAGGTTACATTGTACAGCATTTATTTGTAGTGTAGCTAAGGAGTAAAATTTTGCCACCCTTAAAATGGGCTTAATAGAAAATTAGCAACATTACATAGTTCTAATTTATGGACTGCCCACAGTAGATGTGAAAATAGAGACCAGAGTATATGCAGTAAAGTCAAATTTTTTAAACCAGTATACTTTCCTAAATTTTGTATTGATCAGAGGAGGCCAGATTTTGCTGCCATCAAATCATCAGTTTTTGCCAATAAAATTAATTTCTCATTCATACAAAATCATTTCCAAGCAATGACTCAAAGATCCAGGATGTGTCTTGTGCCTCCAACATTATTCCAACATCGCTCTGCTGTTTCTAAGAAGAGGAAAGGAAGGTTTGTGCACTCAGTAGTAAATGATGACCCACAGAGTTGACCCACATCACATCTGCTCATGTCCACTTTCCTAAAAGTAGTCACCTAACTAGTGACTAAAGTGGCGCTTCGTAATCACAAGAGGGCTTATACATGAAATAATACATGGATATTCAGGAACCATTGATTATCTGTGCTACAACATATAGAATGCTACTTCTATAAGACATTAATAAAGGATAAGCATATAATGTTCCAGTACAAAATACATGTAGTGTAGGTGTCTAGAAATTAAATACATTTCTGTATGATGGGTCTACTTAACCATTTTATTTTTTATTTTTTAAATATATTTTATTGTTTTTTACAGAGAGGGGTAGACAGAAACATCGATGAGAGAGAAACTTCAATCATCTGCCTCCTGCACACCCCACACCAGGGATGTGTCCGCAACCAAGGTTCATGCCCCTGACTGGAATCGAACCCAGGAACTTTCAGTCCACAAGCCAAGGCTCTATCCACTGATCCAAACCTGTTTGGCTTAACTATTTTAATGTGCTAATAAACATGGATGATGTGATGTTCACAAGAAGAGTATTTAACATGCAGCATTTCTAAACGTACTGCACTGCACATGGTTTTGTTAGCAGGATACAGTGGCTATCCTGGGGTCAGTCTAGCTGCGCTCTCAGGATTTTGGGGAGGCATGTGATCTGTAGACATTTTCTATGAAATAGATATGAGTTGTTTAGGATAGACTTCAACAACATGAATCTGTGTGATGTGGACCATACGCGAATCCAGGGCTTGGGAAATGGAATGTTTCATTCACAACTTGAAAGTTATAGGTGAAAGGTTCCTAGTAACAAAAATCTCCAAAGAACACAAGAAAAATACTTATGAGAAGAAAATCACTTTAACCATCTCCCAGATCCAAAGAGCATGAAACCTACTCAACCAAGTCAGAAGTACTCTGCCATCTTACCACTCATCCCATAATTGTTGAAAAACACAGCGAGAAACTGGAAATAGGTGAGATGGGGAGAGAGCCGAAGCCAATGGGATTTTCTTTCCCTAATGAAGACAGCTGACAAGCATGGCTCTGGGCATTCAGAAAAGGGAGAAGAAATCTTACTTCAAGTGGCAGTGGAAGCAGGTGGATAGTTATGTTGGATTTATTATTTAACCCAGAAATCCAGACTATGTTGTGACTTAAGGTGTTTGTTGATCAATGTATTACTCAAGAATGAACATAAAAGTTAATTATGTGCCCCATTTTTCAAAGAACTATTATCATAAATGTATAATGTAAAATAAGGGAGAGGAATATATTAGGATATTGAAATGTTGAAGACTGGATTGCTTAAACAACAGAAATAAGTTTTCTCACAATTCTGGAGGTTGGAAGTCAAAGAGCAAGGTGTCAGTAGGTTGTTTTCTCATGAGGACTCTCTCCATGGCTTTTAGATGACTCTCTTCTTCCCGTGTCGTCACATGGTCGTGTGTGTGTGTGTGTGTGTGTGTGTGTGTGTGTGTGTAAATTTTCTGATTTTAAACTACTTTTGATGTTGTGGAATGAATTCAGCTTTGTCTAATTCACATTTTGAATTTAGGTTTGTAATCTCTATTATGCTTACAAATCTGTGGTCTCCAATTAGAAAACCTAATGAAATTTGATTATTTTTATAGAAAATATGCATTTAAACTTAAATAATTAATATGGACCACTGGGAAATTATTACATGCCCAGTACAAGTGGCTCAGTTAGTTGAGCATTGTAATGTGCAACGAAGGGTTGCTGGTTGGATTTCCAGTCAGAGCACATGCCTGGGTTGTTTGTTCCATCCTTGGTCAAGGTACTTAAGGAAAGTAACCAATCAATGTTTTTCTTCTCTTTCTTTTTTTTTCTTCCTCTCCCTTTCTCTCTCCCTCTCTTTCTCCCCTCCCCTCCCTCCCTTCCTCTCCCCTCCCCTCCACTCCCCCCCTGTCTTTCTCTCCCCTCCATTCCCCTCCACTCCCTCTTCTCCCCTCCTCTCCTCCCTCCTCTCCCTTCCCCTCTTCTTCCCTCCCCTCCCCTCTCATCACTATCTCTTTTCTAAGCATGTACTTGGGTGTTGAAGCTGGGGGCCTACTGGGTCCTGGGAAAAATAAAAAGTTTCAGGCACCAATGAATCAGTGTT
The DNA here is from genome assembly GCA_963924515.1 of Vespertilio murinus. Classification (NCBI taxonomy): domain Eukaryota; kingdom Metazoa; phylum Chordata; class Mammalia; order Chiroptera; family Vespertilionidae; genus Vespertilio; species Vespertilio murinus. The sequence continues at coordinate 67,305,679 of OZ004708.1, forward strand.
CAAGAATAACAGGATCTAGAACTAAACCCTATCTATCTGGAGACTCCGAATCATGGCTTCTACTAGAAAGTAAAGGCATAGTTTCCCTGGCCCTAAAGGAGTTTGAAAAGACGACCACCTTGCCAGTGTGGATAGTGCCTCTGTGGTGGGAGGCCGCAGGTATACCAGGAAGATCAAAAGCTGCAAATTGCAGCAGGAAGAGTAGGAGGCTACAGCATGGATCCAGAGCAGAGCGACCCTACAGCCTAAAACAGGGACAAGCAGAGCCTTGAGACCAGGTTCTGGGACAAGCCTCCCTCTGAAGAATAACAAGATAAACTATGTTCCTGAAATCACTAGATAGACTCCTCAATCTGTCAGTATGAATACTAATTTTACTCAGGAGAAAAAGAAACCATTCATTGGAAGAAACTATAGAAAATCTAGTAGATAGGAAGTGTTAAAGAGAGAGAGAAAGTCGAAACAGGTTTGGCTAAATGGATAGAGCTTCTGCCTGCGGACTGAAGGGTTCCGGGTTCAATTTCAGTAAAGGACACATTGCAGGCACATCCCCAGTAGGGGTGTGCAGGAGGCAGCTGTGATGTTTCTATCTCTCTCTCTGTAAAAAAAAATCAATAAATAAAGGAAAAGATATATATATATATATATATATATATATATATATATATATATATACTAAATGTAAGTGAGAGAGAGAAATAAGGACAGGAAAATGCCTTCTCAAGAGAGTCTGCAAAACAAAATTCCAAAACAGATGAGGCAAGTAGGTGATTAGTCAGCTTATTAATTTCAAGCAAAAATTTAAAAAATGATAAATCTTTATACAGTGTGTATTTTCTGAAAATGGATAAAATAATACTAGGTATGAAAAAGAAATGAGCACTATAAAACAAATATAGTTACTGGTATAGGGGAAAACACAAAAATTACTAAAAAATTTAAAAATTCATTTAATTGGTAAACAGGCAAAGAAAAGTTAAGTGGTGAAATCGATATTAGAGAGAGCACAGTTTAAGGATAGCCGTGGTTAAGATAGCATTAAGAAATGTTCTCAGAAAGCACCATATGGAGATGTACTATGAAAGAGAAGTTAAGATTTAAGATCCATGAGAGAATTTAACATATTTAAAATGATATAAAGATATATATATATATATATTCCTTAGTTAATCTACTGACACCATGCTCTTGGACTTCTAACCTCCAGAATTGTGAGAAAACTTATGTCTGTTTAAGCAATCCAGTTTGTAGCATTATATTATCCTAATATATTCCCCTCCTTTATTTTATATTTATACATTTATGGTAATAATTCTATATAAAATATTGTATATAGCTCATGGACACAGACAATAGGATGATATAGGGCTGGGGTGTGGAAGGCTCAGGCTCAGGGGTTAATGGGGGAAAAGAGGTACATATATATCACTTCCACCAATAAAAATAAATTAAAACAAACCAACAAAAAGAATAAGATTAAAGATGAAATAGAAAAATGAAAAAATACCAAAATTGCTAATGGGTCTGAATTTTTTAAAATTGAAGTCACTATGGAGTGTTCAGGTTGAAGTGTACAAAAGTCTCCAAATAAAAGTGCAAGTAATTCCATATCTACTTGTATCACTGTGAAATTACAATATATAAAGTCATCATCATCACCTACCTTACAGAAAATACATATAAATTACAAAGAAACAATTTAATTCTATATTAAATCTTCAAAAGTGAAAACTATGCATTTCTAATTGTTTTATATCATATTTTAATCTTCTTATTAGATTTTAAAAACTCTACATGCACTTATTTTTAAATTTTTATTATCATGATGATGAGCATATTTGTCTATTCAACCATTTTAAATTTGCATATTTTTTATTCTGCTCTTATTTTTGACTAATAAGTGCTTGAGGTAAAATTTTAGTGTAGAAAGGCCAATCATTCAAAAAATAAACAGTAACTCTTTTGAAAGATCCCATGTCTCTTCCAGATGAGCTCATTCAAAGGCCTCCATCCATATTCCCACAGCAAGCCTCCAGTAAATCAAGAATAATTGAGATAGGCTTCAACATTTTTCTTTCAAAGTTTGGATAAGTCATCCAATAAGTAATCAACTCCTGAAATCAGAAATATTTACAATAATGAAAAGATTATGAAAATGCTGAGACTTCTCTTTTGTTACATATTAATTGACAGACTTGCCATGTAACATTCAGAAATTACTTCTTTTTTTTAAGCAAAGATATAAAGAATAACATAGATTTTTAATCTGTTATGTTTTCTCTGATTTATAATACTGAAAATATTTACATCAGCTATAAGCCAAGGGTCATAATATGTAGGGAGAAACAAATTAAAATAGTTGCAAAGATTTATGTCTGGCAATGAAAGTATTATAGTAAACACAATAGCTGTAATTATTGCTTAACAACAGGAATAAGAGAACTAGATATTTTTGCATATGTTTACAATGAAATGCATACAGTACAATTAATTCTGTGGTTCACCTAGATAAATGAATCACAAGTCAATCTGCATTCAGATAAGGTAACATCAAAAAGTTTAATTTCCTGAATTGAAAATGTATCAGTTTTAAATGACTCAGAAATGTTTATTCAAAGTATCTGTGATGTTATATTACCCTTTACTACCCCTTCTATCCACTTTTCTTTGGCAACTACTATACTGTTGTCTGTGTCTATGTTTTTATTTGTTTGTCTGTCTTCGTTAATTTTCAATCTGACAGAAAACCTTAAGGAACCCTGTAAGTTCACTCATGTGGATGTAGAACTGAAAGCAACAAATGATTTGTCATTTTAATTTGGCATTTTATTTGTCTCCACACATGGCTGGTGTCACAAGTGAGCATGAACTTCTATTTCCAAAACATGCTTAATAAATAGCTGTTGCAAGTCCCACGTTTTCAGTGGGCCTGTGTGAATTTAGATGAATTTTTAAAGAAAAAAAACCATAAAGTCGGTGCTTAAAAATATGTATCCCATTTACCTTCAATTTTATGGAACCTCTAGGTTGCTATCTTGCCCTCACTCTTTTTTTTTTATTGAGTAAATCTTTATTGTTCAGATTATTACAGTTGTTCCCCTTTTCTCCCCTTAGCTCTCCTCCACCTGGTTCCCACCCCACCCTCTTCCCTTACCCAGCCCATTGTCTTCATCTATAGGTGAATAATTTTTTGTCAAGTCTCTTCCCGCACCCCCACACCCCTTTTCCCCAAAGTTGTTAGTCCACTCCCTTTCTATGCCCCTGATTCTATTATATTCAACATTTTATTCTGTACATCAGATTTTTAATTCACTTGATTTTTAGATTCACTTGTTGATAGATATGTATTTGTTGTTCATAATTTTTATCTTTACCCTTTTCTTCTTATTCCTCTTCTTAGAGAATATCTTTCAGCATTTCATATAATAGTGGTTTGGTGATGATGAACTCATTTTCCTTATCTGTGAAGCTCTTTAGCTGACCTTCAATTCTGAATGTCAGCTTGGCTGGGTAGAGTACTCTTGGTTATAGGTTCTTGCTATTCATGACTTTGACTATTTCTTGCCACTCTCCTGTGCCTGCATAGATTCTGTTGAGAAATCAGCTGATAATTGTATGGGTGCTCCCTCGTAGGTAATTAACTGTTTTTCTCTTGCTGATTTTATGATTCTCTCTTTGTCTGTGTTCCCACAGAGGGAGTTCCTGCTCAGCCACAAGCCAGTCTGATGGCTGCAAGTGTAGTGGAAGTGGTGTGAGCCTCTGCTGCCTTCTCGGCAGCACTAAGGATGTACCAATAAATATAGTTATATCTGGTGAAGGCTTTTAGGCTGCCAGAAGGATGTCTGCCTGCCAGCTTAGGCCCAAAACCCTGGTGAGTGGGCCAAAACTGGCAGGTGCACATCCCCCAAGGAGCCCTCGACTGCAATATACATATATAAGTAAGAACTTATTTAAATTATAAGCATTTGTAAAAATTATAGGTAAGAGGGTGGGATGTAGTTATCATATACACAAAAATCAAGGGATACAGTTGATAGAGATCAAAGTTAAAAGAGAAAATTTTAAGGCATGGGTGATAATAAATGTCAAAAAGACATCAATTAAGCAGCTTCTGTTCAACATGCACTGTGTGTCTTATTCTATGCAATACAAGAATGCAGAGGAGTAAGAGATGTATGAATTGGAATGGAAGCAGCACTATTTTTATCTGCCGACCCTATGATTATCTTTGTAGAAAACCTAAAAGTTCTAACTTGTACTCATAAAAATAAGATACCTCAGTGTTGCTGTGTATAAGGGCCATCTGCAAACATGAAAACACTTCCTAAAGAGCAACAGAAAAGAATTAAGGTATGTAGTAGAAAGATATATTTCATGACAAAGTAACATGAACATTAGATATCCATAGACATTTCAGAAAAGATATGCAAGAACTGTGTGAATTACCAAAAAAAAAAAGATTAAAGAATACCCCCAAAGTGGAAAGTATGAATGGGAAGATGTTGAACCAAAAATGTCAATTTCCCAAAATTTGCTCCCTAAATTATTAGTCAAAATATTCCCAAATCCCACTGTTCAATGGAGTGCCGATCAAATTCTCGTCAGGATATGTTTCTTTTGTGATTTTTTTCAGAGTGATTTTAAATGTCATAAACAGAAAGTAAGTATACAAAATAGTCCAAAGAAATCTCAGAAAAAGAAAACATGACATAATTTAAAAATATAAAACTTCTTTGTAAGGCTCTCCTAAGTGAGAGAGTACAGTGTTGGTGAAAAAAGACATTAAATAAGTAAATAGCGAGTGGGTCATCATTTAAAAGTTCAGATGAAGACCAAGGAATGGAATTGAAATTAGTATTTGAAGTTATTTGTATCTATTTCTGGAACAAAAGTTAGATTTGATCTCTGGTCGTTGTTGTTGTTGTTTCTTCATTAATATTCACATTTGAGCAACTTTCTACTATAACTTATACTTTAGTGAATATTCGAGGGTATAAGGAATTGAAAACCAGTAAAATAGTAGTACACTCCTATAACAATAAATAACTATGTAATTGGCGAAGAACATTCTATTCATATAAATAAAAATACAAGTATACAATTCTATGATACATCATCTGTTTGTGTATTTGTATACTCAAAACTTTATAATTTTGTTTAAATCCTCACCTGAGACATGTTCATTGATATATATATATATATATATATATATATATATATATATGTATATATATATATATATATATATAGAGAGAGAGAGAGAGAGAGAGAGAGAGAGAGAGAGAGATGGGGGGGAGGGAGGGAGGGAGAGAGAAAGCAAACATGTGAAAAGAAGCACAGATTGGTTGCCTCCCACAAGCATCCTGACTGGGGCTAGGTTCAAACCCACAACCTAGGTATGTGCTCTGGGAATTGAACTCGCAAACGTTCAATGTACAGGGCAATACTCCTACTGACTGAGTCAAGTTGGCCAGGGTAAAACTTATATAATTTTATTAACCAATCTGACCCCAATAAATTTAATTTTAAAAAAGCAATTTACAATTATAAATAAAATACAAATGATTAAGATATACTTAAAAGGGAAAAAAGAAAGATTTATTATCAATTCGTGCAAGTCAAACTCTCTAGTACCTGAGGAAGTGTGAAAAATCAACAATTATTACAAAGTATTTTTCTTCGGAAGGCAAGTATTATGCATTTCCCATTAAAGCTTTTTAGATCAGATATTACAGGCTCTGAAAGCAAATTTAATTCTCATTACAATTCATGACTTGGATATCTATCTAATGGAAAGCAGTGCATTGGCTGCCAGTTAAATTGATGCTATTTCAATCTGCATGCATGTTCCTGAAATAATCCTAACGGGCCTCGATTCAGCTTGCTAACAAAAGAACCTGATCCGCTGTGTTGGCTTTTAAAAATTATTATTCATTCTAAATTGTGTTCCCTAATCCTGAGTAGATATTTTGACTAAGCATAGATTAAGATTTGTTCAGTCTCAAATTACAGAGGCTATTCAGTTAATTATCCTCATGTTATCCATGGAACATATCCTTATATAAATGAAAGTCACTTTCCTTTAAAGTTCCAACTCACTAAACTTCTTAGGGGATCAATGCAGAATAGATAACAGTAAGTGTATTTGAATGCAGTGCTCTGTTTAGAAGAACCTCTTATTCTGTTTTAGGGTTGGTACAATTGACAATTGTTAAAGGGAGAAGTAAAATTCTGATTTAGTGTGTCATGCAGATTTGTGCTTCTTGTACAGTACTATAACGATTTTTGAAAAACAACTTTTTCCCCCCCAAACAAAACCTTGCTGAAAGTAACAGTTACCTAAGGGGAGTGTGTGCGTGTGTGTTTGTGTGTGTGTGTGTGTGTGTGCGTGTGCGTGTGCGTGTGTGTGTGTGTGTGTGTGTGTGTGTGTGTTAGGAAGTACATTTACTTTTTAGAAACTAAAAGTATATCATTTAGTAGCCTAAAGTTTCAAAGAGTATTAAAGTTCATTTATGTAAATTTAAATGAATTTTTCTGATAGATTGTGTTGGTGAATATCTTGGTTTTCAGGAGGATCTTTAAAATTGATGGGTGACTAATAGTCCTATACAATGCCTTCAGACACTCATTTCTTTTAATTTTCATCTGCTTCCTGACATGTCATTGTCCTGCCAAGCCTAAACTAAATTACTTACAGTGGCTTCTTCTCTGTTTTATTTTGTTCTGACCCATATATAGTTTCTCTGTATTCTATATTCTCTTTAAATTCCCCTTAAAAGAATAATAATGTTTTATTTTTTTCTATAAACACCCCCAAACACAGCTGCCTTGTCTTTTGAGTATGCACACTAGTAATTAACTGTATATTGCAAGACTCAAACCATGAAATGGATAAACATCTATGGGGATGATGAGAGTCAAAGTAGTTACATATGTAACTAGAATAACTGTGTATGGTGTCAGAAAATGGAAAGCAAAAGTCCCCCCAATATCTAAAGATTTTTTATGCAATAAAGTGATTTACCAATTCTCTAGGTCAGGAGGTAGAATTGCAATATGTTGGCAACACTGGGCGCACAAGTTTTAGTTCAACCTTATGGAGAGCTTCCAAAACAAAATGTCTTACAATAGAATGCATGGAGTAAGTGCACAGGATCTGTGTAATGCTAAGGAATCACTAAGTATTGTGAAATGTAACCTATTCTCAATGGGTACCTAAGAAGCAGAGAAATAATTTGATGATAATAGATTAATTTTATTCATGCAGTTTTTACATTGTCTAATTAGATTACATTGTCTTTATTAAGAATTCATTTAGGGTTCATAGAACAAGGAATTTAAGGTAGAGGTTTGGAAAATAGGAAAGGATATTTAGACTACAAATGTATATATGAATATTATCCACATAGGGGTTATAGGTGATATTACAAAAGAGAAAAGTGAATGGAGAATGGACTCTTACAAAACATATGAGGGCAAAAAGAAAAGTGAAGAGAGGATAGAAAACTCGGGGATATAAATAAATAAATTAAAAACACACATATTTAATGTATATATTATCCTATCTAATAAAAGAATGATATGCAAATTAACCATCACTCTGTTAAACCCACAAACCACACCCACCAGCCAATCAGGAGTGAGTATGCAAATTAACCCAACCAAGATTGTAGCCACAGAGTGAACAGGAGGCTTGGGTTTCCCCAGCAATGGAGGAAGCCAAGCTTTTCACACACCCTGGTGGCCCCAGGCCTCCACTCAAGGCTACAAAGTTTCAATTATAGAAGATAAATAAATCCCAGATACCAGGGCCTTTGTGTGGGTCGCCAGGGGGCATGACTGGCCTGCAAACCACCACAGGCTCCTTGCCAAGCTTCTCCATGCCCCAAGGGAATCCTATCCTGATCTGGGACACCCTTCAGGGAAAACCAGCTGGCCCCCATCTGTGCAGTAGGTTTCTATACTATCTAATAAAGGAGTAATAAGCAAATTGGCCATCAATCCAATGCACAAGGTGGCTGCCACCATATGGTCAAAAATGGCTGCCTCCATGTGGACACAAGATGGCCACCACAAGATGGCCAGCAGGGAGGACAGTTGGGGGCGATCAAGCCTGCAGAGAAAGGCAGTTAGGGGAGGGGGCAAGCCTGCAGGGGAGAGCAGTAGATGGGGACCAGGCCAGCAGGGGAGGGCAGTTAGGGGCAAACAGGCTGGCAGGGAAACAGTTAAGCATCAATCAAGCTGATAGGGGAGTGGTTATGGGGTGATCAAGTTGGCAGGTAGAAGTGGTTAGGGGCACTCAGGAAGGCAGGCAGGTGAGCATTGGGGAGCCAGCAGTCCTGGATTGTGAGAGGGATATCCAACTGCCCATTTAGGCCCAACCCCAGTAGGACAGTTGGTCATTCCTCAAGGGGTACCAGATTAGAGAGGGTGCAGGCTGGGATGAGGAATACCACCTCCTATGCAAGAATTTCATGCACCAGGTCTCTAGTTTATATATAATTATTTGCATTACTTTATGCAATTATATATGCATATATTACATATACATAATTTTATATAATATATAATTATATACAAAATAACAGGGGGAATGAGCACTAAACTCTGCATTAAATAAACTGAAACATTGTTACAATATACGAAAATACTGTACAATTTAAGCTTCATGAAATTTTGGAACTGACTGAGGTTGGAGGCTGCTAATGAGTTGACAGATCAAGAAAGAAAGATAAATGATTCCTTTGTTCCTTTATGTTGCTATTCCATGGAACTTTCCTATGAATTGAACAGAAGATGAAAATTGCACTGCCCCTTTATCTATCTCGATAGATTAAAAATGTATGATGATTAGAATTACTTGCGTCAATCAGCATAGCCTAATACCCCCAAGGTAACACACAACTGCAACAGGTCATGGGTTTCACTCCACACCCTGGCTGATGGAGTGGCTGCTCAAATATTTTAAGGTGCTGGAACAGAGAGCCCTGAATGGTCTTAATTGGAAAATAAATGAGTCAACCTGAAAATTACACAAATCATGTCAAAACCATTCAAAACCCCTTGGCCAGATTAATATTTAAGTGGCTATTTATCTCTGAGCAGTGAGGTTGCTATCCATTCACTGGCTAGACTAAGGCTGCATCTTAATATGGTGGGCAGCCCACAAGCATATTTCAAAAAGCTTATTACTGTTTTATTTTATTGCTATTTTAACAAAAATGGAGGGGGAAAGGAGACATAAATATCTAAATTAGTAATGAAAATGATTAATTCACAACCAAAGAATTCAGAAGTGCAGGGAAAGACAAAATATGTAGTTGGAAGCCAATAAATTAGAATGAGAATTAGACAGAGTGAGCAAAATTGCAATGGAGGAAAATAACACCAGCAATGAAATTGAAAACATAGTGCAAAATAAATGTTTTCATAATATAAACCTACTTCATATGAAAAGTTGGCAGCCTAAACAATCACTGAATTAATGGCTAAAATGGCATAAAAATAATTACATTCTCCAGAAAACACAAAGATTAAAAAAATTAAAAGACTAAGAAAATATTTTCCCAAGTTAGTATCTATATTAATAAAAGGGTAATATTCTAATTAGACAGGACACCATTGGTACATTTTCAGGACATCCTTCTGGAGAAAGCCATGGTAGCAGGGACCGAGGCAGAGGTAGTTAGGGGCAATCAAGCCATCAGTGGGGAGCAGTTATGGGGTGATCAGGCCAACAAACAGTGATAGTTAGGGGCGATCAGGCATGCAGGCAGGTGAGCAGTTAGGAGTCAGCAGTCCCAGATTGCAAGAGGGATGTCAGACTGCCAGTTTAAATTAGCAGTTAGACTTCTCCCGAGGGGTCCTGGATTGGAGAGGGTGTAGGCAGGGCTCAGGGACTCCCCCCAACACCTCTATGCATGAATTTTGTGCACCTGGCCTCTAGTCCTATATAATAAAGAACTAATATGCTAATTAAACTAAATAGTAAAATGATCTCGATGTGGCTTTTAATGTTCTGACATAGAAAAATAATATATGCCAACATCTGGAAAAAGAGTATGGCAGTCCTCATTTTTAGGAGAATCTGTTAGCATATGAGTGGAGAAATACAGGAACACTTTAGAGTAGTTTCCTTTGGCAGGCACAATTCTAAAGGAATTTCAAATTGTTATTTATTTAAAATGCTTAAAATTTTTAAATTTATTTATCAATTATGGTGTTACATATGTGTCCTGACTCCCCCTTTACTCCCCGTAGCCTCCTCTGTGCCCTTACTTCCCTGTCGTCTGTGTCCATTAGTTAGGCTTATATGCATTCACACAAGTCCTTTGGTTGTAAAATGCTTCAATATTAAATAATATTCTATTAGTCTTACAGTGAGAACAGTAATGGAGGTAGAAAAATGGAAGCTAATAAACCCATTTAAAGTAGTAGGAGACCCGTTTAGAAAAGTTATGTATCATGGCCTACACATTCTATTTTCCCAGGTATCTTTGGTAATGTTAAAAAGATTGATAATATAGCACTTATGACCATACATTTTTCTGACAGGAAAAAAAAAAACAACAACAACAACAATACAACCAATAAAGGCAGATTGCCTGCAATTGGGCATGAAATTTTCATTTTTCATTAAGATTCATTTCATATGGATCCTTTAAATGGGCTCCTGCAAGCTCATTCCGGCTGTCATACTGCTCAGCTGGCTTACATAAACAGAAAATTAACAGCCCATATTCTTAAATCAGTACTTTTAACATTAAGTGGGTGCTTCTCTGCTATAATAATGCACACCTTTATTGGGAACTGTAAAGATATTTATCATTTAATGTTATGCTTTATTTGGCAGATGGAAAAATTTGTAAAGTGGAAGCAATTTCTAAAGACATACATTATTATCTGACGTGCACTTCAAAAAGAGTAGATCCACTCTTGGAGTTTTGAACCTGAGCAATAGTAATTTTGTTTGCCCTTGTTCTGTTTTACTTTGTATCATTGTGATATTTTCTGGGCCATTATTCTATAAGCCAGATTCCAAATACATTTAGGACCTAAGTTATATTAGTTCTTTCACTTAACTACTGCTCAGTTTTATTAATATGTGTGAGATGTTTATTATGGATGTGCTAAAATTATAATTAAAAGCAAGACAATGTGTGTATAAGAAAAGAATGTTAGATTATTACCTAGCCGGTGTTGCTCAGTGGTTGAGAGTTGACTTCTGAACCAAGAGCTCACAGCTTGAGTCTCAGTCAGGGCACATGTGGGGATTGTAGACTCAGAAGCGACCATGCAGGAGGCAGCTGATCAATAATACTTATCATTGATGTTTCTATCTCTCCCTCTCCTTCATCTTTGAAATTAATAAAAATTATATTGAAATAATAATTTCAAAAAGTGATATTAGTTGCTACTGTTAGTATTACTAAGTATTTATGTTTATTATTATTATATTCTTCAATGCAATAATAGTATTGTGTTTAATGAACATCTGGTTACATTGCTCTGTAATGGTTACTAATGCAGTGTGTAGAACTGCAACTTGATTTAGAAACATATCTGTGGTAGCAAGCATCAAGCCTTGCTGGCGCTAAATAATTTCAGTTCATTGCCTGTCCAAGGCTACGATGGGGAAGGGCAACAAAACCGAAGTTGTTTATATCTTCAAATTACTATTGATGATCTCCGCAAACAGGGAGACTGAATGAACCTTTTCTTGTTCATTTAAGTGTGTCCTTTGGAAAACACACTTGAAAACGGGTGCAAATGCCTTTCAGAGGATCTGCAGCCCCGCAGAGGGAACCGTGCTTTGGTGACTTGTTTCAGGAGGCCCTGAAGAGAAGGCAGCTTCCCTAGTTCCATACTTCTCTGCTCCCTGCTTTACCCCATTATGGAATCTAATATCTACAGTTTGTTGAGCACAGCAATTATAAAGAAGATAAATACATTTTCTTTTCCTTCAGCCTGAATTAAAATATTAGACTAAATCAGTATCCTAAGGGAAGAGCACGAGGGGTTTGAGGGGGAGAGAAGGGAGGGAGGAAGAGAGAGGGGGGTGGGGAAAGATGATAGATGATAGATAGATGAGATAGATAGATATATACATAGATAGATAGACAGACAGACAGACAGACAGATAGATAGACAGACATAGATAGATTGTTTAGGGTTATTTTCTGAGGCTCTTAAGCATCAACTGAGGGCAGGGACACTAGTGAGAGAAAGTTAATAAGTTAGAAAAGTGTTTCCATACTGACATTAATTCCCATAGGACTATGAAACAAGATAAGTGGTTCTCGTTAATTTATGAGACTAGCATTATGTTAATACTCCTTTAGGGGTGTTTCCTGGAAGAGAGTAAAGTGGCTGGCCACATCATAGTGTAACATGGGTTCTTTCCCCACATCCCTTCAACCTCATGAGAGGAATTAGAGAGAGTAAATGGGCATCTTGCCCAGTCTGTGAATGAATAGAACACAAAACAAAATGAATCTTGAAAAATTTAGGCTTCAGTGTGACTGGTCATATGGTCATATGGTTGTAACTTCAATTTTTGCTTAGACACATTTAGAAATAAGTACAATTTAGTTGGTGTAATGTGTGTGTGTATGTGCAGATAGACAGACAGACAGACAGATAACTAGATAGATAGATAGATGATAGATAGATAGATAGATAGATAGATAGATAGATAGATAGGTAGATAGTGGGTATATACCATTATTTAGAAAAAGAGAGACTTATTTAAAGGAATTGGTTCTCACAGTTGTGGAGGCTTGCAAAATCAAGATGCTGCCGAAGTTGGATTTCTCTGAAACCTTTCTCCCTGGATTGCAGCTGTCACTTGCTGCCTCGTTACACGACTCTCCCTCTGTGCATAAGCGTCCCTGTTGGTCTCTGTGTGTCCTAATCTCCTCCTGAAAGGACACTATTTGGGTTGGATTAGGGCCCACGGGGCCTCATTTCAATGAAATTACCCTTTTAAAAGTCCTATCTCCAAATGCAGCCTCATTGTGAGGTACTGAGAGTTAGGAAGTCAACCTATTAATTTGGCACGTGGACTCAATTTGGCTCCTAACAGCTTGGTAGTAAAATAATTATGTTTCCCTATTTTAAGTTATTATTATGATTATTGAAATATTATATTTAATGAATTTGGAGGTTATGCTGAAGCATGCAGTCAAGACACATGTATCTGCCTGAACCACAAGTTAGAAAAACAAATGCTGAAACAAACATACTTATATATCTCAGAAACTTTTTAAAGCAAAACATAGCCCAGGTTCACAAAGTGGGAAAGTCGGTTTTAGGGAGATTTGGGGGTTGGCTTAATCCAATAGCCCTGGCTCAAGTTCTCAGCAATGCTTTCATTTCTGCTCTGTTACATGCAGCCTTTTTTTTCCTAGGGCTGCCTCTTAAAACAGCTAAGCTGCAGCCTCCTACTTCCAAGTGATAATGTTCAGAGGAAAAAGCAAGTCTGTGTCCTCAAGCTTTGCTCTTAAAAATGAGGAAATTTGCCCCAGAAATCCTTAGGAAATGCCTGGGATGGAATCCGTCTTAGTAAGGTCATATTGCCATTCCTGAAGCAACCCTCCAGCCCATCAATCAATTTAATTAGATTCCTACATTATTTACTGGGCAAAGAAATGAGGGACTCATTGGTGATTAGCTCTGAGATTCAACCATGATGATTTCCCAAAAGTAAAAACATAATCGTGAAGAGATGGAATAGATTTGGGGGATACCACCGTAATGACCCCTGTAATTGCCTGTGAGAAGGAAATGTAACTCACAGTCTATATTTGAGCACAAGATTTAAATGAAGACTATTCTGCACAGTTCTCTGCAAATCCTTGCTGTTTCTGGGGAAGTTGAAAAGACTGATATTGGAGAGCTAATATTTGTTCTGCTGTCCATTTTAATTATGGTCCAGTGACTATAATGTCTTTAAACCACATGAAAATAAGTTGGTTAAATATCAGCTCCCTGTCCATGGAGTGTTTATTCGTTGGGTATAGTGTTGCATTTTAACTGAGAGCAATGAGAGTTTAATTGCATTTCCAGTGCCTTGAAAATATCTAACACATTCATCCCTTTGCTGCTATTATTAATCAAGAAGCACTGACTCCTATTTGTGACTATATAATATATATATATATATATATATATATATATATATATATATATATATGTTTTATTTTTACTTTACAGGTTCTTACATGTCTGAAGAACACATGACAGATCTCAGAAAATGGAAAATTGTTTACAACACTAAGATTCTCTTTAATTGTGCTATAAACTATTGATAATTTTGGCAAATGTTTTTTGTAGTTTGAAGCAAATATTATAGCTCTCAATTTTGCATGTGAATATGCCCTCAAAGATCTCCAATTGGTAATATAACATTGAAATTCTTAATATGTAGTATATTTGTTATTTTCATCATAGTATAAACAATCTGCTTATTTGTTTATGGAACATAATGAGAAAACACACATTCTTTTGGGCAATTATTTACTTGTGATGGTCTTGCAATTATAGTAGCATCAGAATCTACAAAGTGTGAATGCATAGAGCGATGAATCCTTGGGGAAAAGAACAGAAAACTGTAACCAGGAAGAAATAACAATATTCAGTGACTTAACCTGAACTTTAGAGTTCAGTATATTCCTTGCAGAGACATAGAATGGGAAAACAATATTTTGTACTCAATTATATATACAAAGTTACCTACTCTAACAATTATAGCTAATTAAGTCTGGCAGTTAAGGAAATGGAGTTGTTCTTGGTCTGAATCTTTAGTGTCCATTGATTCTGCAAAGGAACAAACTCAGCATAAGCCTTTTACATACACACACACACTAAACAACAACAACCAAAAACCCACAAAAATTGTGCTACTCTTCTACCCACTCGATCACTGACTTCTGGTTCCCATTTAGACTCTTCTTGCTCTGCTTCCTCAGCTGCCCAGCCAGAGAATCATGGCTGACTAGACCTTCAACTATTTTGCCACCTCCTCTAATTATCACCCAAATGATAATCTATTTAGGATTTATTGAATATCAAATAGAAGAAGTCCTATCTCAAAATTAGAAGAAACTTAGAGATCATTGTAAGGTTGTCATGTTTTTAGCTAATTTATTTGTCTGCTGTTGTTTTTATTGTTGTTCTTGATTATATTCACAAGTTCATATCATTCTCAAGGAACTTATACCACTGTAGTTCTTGTGCCTTTGTGTTGACTTGGTCGAGTCCTAATATCCAGACATTTCTAGTCTTCGTTTTCTCCCTATGGCAACAGACCACCTACCTTTCTCCTTCCATCTTAATTTTTCTGTTTCTCCTTCTGAAACTCACATTTCACTTACAAAAATAAGTTCTGTTATATTCTCAGCCTTTTCACTAAACATCCCCCATACATTTTTGCTTTCACCAAATTTAGAAAATCCCTGCAAGTAGATCCCAAAGGCTTTCTTTTATGTATAGAATGCTCATTTTCCCTCTGTCTTCTATTCTGTCACCTTCCTGCTGCCTGAGTTCAGTAAGCACTGCTTCTGATGTGACCTCATAGGTAAGGAATGTGTTTCCCTATCTTGTCTTATGGTTTGGACTTCAATATTCATTTGACCTTCCTGTGAATTTTAAATGTTCTTAGGCCATACAATATCATACATTTTGACTCTATGGGGTACTTATTATATGTGAAAAAATCATATATCTTTGAGTAAATCTGGAATATATATATGCCCATGGTTTCAGGTCTCACAACTCCTCACGGAGATTTCTATCCATTATGTCAATATGGTTGTAAAGTATATTTAAACTACTGCTAATAAATACATTAAATCCTCACTATGAAAAGTGGACAATGTATATTAATATGCTGTATCAATAAATTCACAAAAAGGAACCAGATGGTATATTGACTAAGATTGGAATTCTAATCAATAAGTGAATGAGACAGGCCTGAGTTTTTGAAAGTCAGCCTTATCTCTAGTTTTACATCCTGGTATTTATAGTTCTTAGTTTGGATTCTCCTAAGAGATAAAAATATATAAAGATTTGTTGATTTGTTATGAGTACTTTATTTTGGATGTCATTTTCAAAAAGCAATGTGATTGAGTAGGGAATTAAGGCAGGAGAGGAAGGGAAAATAATACAATGATCCTATATAATAAAAGCCTAATATGCTATGTTTCCAGTCATCAGATTGTCCGTTCAACCAATCAAAGCATAATATGCTAATGATATGGTAAGGCCACCCAACCACTCGCTATGATGTTAACTGACAACCAGGGGGCAGACAGTCGACAGGTTGACTGTTGACTGACCAAAGAGGACAGATGCTCCTACCAGTCAGTTAGCTTGCTGCTGGTGTCTGGCAGATCGGGACTGAGCAAGACAGACTGGACATGCCCTGGAGCCCTCCCTAGGTCCCTACCTAGTTGGCCAACCTCCTGCATCCCTCCCCAGCCCCAATCGTGCACTGGTGGGTCCCTTGGCCTGGCATATGGCATCTCGCAATCTGGGACCCCTCAGGCGATGTCGAGGAGCCAGTTTTGGCCAATCCTGCAGGCCAGGCCAAGGGACCCCACTGGTCCACAAATTCATGCACCAGGCCTCTAGTTAATCTGTAGTAATAAAAAGGTAAATGCAAATTAGATTGAAGATCTTCCAGATGTCCTTCCTGATAAAGCCAGGGCCCATGGTAAGCCAGCCCAGGTCCTGTGTGCCTGAGAGTGGACAAGGGAAGCCAGCCTGGGTCCCAAGTGCTGGAGGGAAGCCAGTGCCAGCAGCCAGGAGAAGGAAGACCTACTCTTGCACAGATTTTCATGCATGAGGCCTCTAATAAATAATACAAGAATAAACTGTTTCACAACTATAAACCTGCTTTTGTCCTATCCTGTATTTCACTAATTTATTCTTCCCTAGACTCTTAGTCAAAACTACTGTTTCTTTTGTTCAAATCCAGTTAGAAAAAGAATTATTCTCCCAATGTCTAAGAAAAGGTCTCCTTGATCCCAATTGAATCATGTGCATGTACCTAAAATAATCCCTGAGAAAATGCCATGCTTGAATTAACCTCCCATCTAATCTGGAAGATAGCCCTCCTACAGAGCACATGATATGAGTGAGTAGCTCTTCAGTGGGGAATCTGGTGGCAAAAATAATAGATCCCTCCTTATAATCGTGTAATACAAATTAGGCAGTGAGGAAGAAAACCTAGTCTTGTTAGTCTATAAAAGATGCATTAATATCTGTACCTCCATCGCTTGCTGTTTACTGGGACAATAAAAGGAATAGAACAGGGCAAGAAGAAGGCAAGGTGGTGAGAGGGCTATTTCTCATAAGCATCTTTAAAGTTTTCCTTATTGTTTTCTCCAGCCACAGCTTTTGGTTTTCTGGTGGTTCAGCAATTTTCACCTTATTACTTGGACTAACATATCATTGTTGGAATAAAGAATACAAGTAACTTTACATTTAGTTATTTGAAAACTCTCTTTACTGAAAAATATTTGAAATTATTAGCATAATTGAATCATGCACACACACACACACACACACACACACACACACACACACACCCCTTCAGGGCATTCTGTATCTAGGTATGTAGGATCTTATAAAGAGGAAAATAAGAGCAGCACCCAATTATTTTAAGCAAACTTCAAAGTACAGTTATAATAGGATGATAATTTTGAATCTTTCGTACATGTTATTGTATAATTTTTGTCCATTTCATGATTGCTGTAAGTCATAAAGCCATCTCTCATATCTGCTCTAAATTATATTTCCTTCTGGTTGTATTCATATATTTTTAATATTCTCTTGGTTTTATTCAAGGGAAGTTTTATTTCTTAAGCCTTCAAATATTCAAAAGCTACTAGTGCCATCAAAATAATACTCAGTCTTTAATCCAATTTTCAATGTCAGATAATTCTTTAACAGTTTAGGGTTGATTGCTTTTATTTCATGCCCCCATCCCTTTGAAAGATTAATTCAGTTCTGAAATGGTTATATATATCCTCAGTTAATATCATCACTCATGGAGCCTTCAGCTCTTCCCAATTCTGGAGTTAGGGGATTTGTGCAATTTCCATCATATTTGTTTGGGTTATATATTTCTAACCAAGAGAGTTCTAAGGTGCCTACGAACACATTGGTGTCATAGATACTTGCACTGAAAGGAAAATATAACCAAAACAATGTAAATTAGCACTTCTAATAGTAATGACTCCAGCATTGAATTTATTAGACTAACTTTGGTCAATTTCAGGTATTTGAGTATAATTACTGTAAATGATCAGAAAGTATGAATCAAGTTTTAATTAGTTGTTATATTTTGTAGAACACTTTCCAGAGCTAGCAGGATAAAAATGGAATTATTAAAAATCATTAAAATTATAGGAATTCGAAAAATCTATCAGTTGTTGACATTGCTATTTCTTAAGGAACTTTAAACAGTTTTATTTCTACCTTTCTAGAGCCTCTCCAATTTTGCCAACTACATTTTCCACTATTGTTCCAGTGGATGAAGCATTTTCTATTAAATTATTTGGTCAGCTCAGTTATACTAAATCCTAGTTTTATTGAAGCAAAACAATATTGGAAATATTTTAAGGGAATTCAGCAGACATAGCACATGAGTGGGAAAATTAAATATAGCAGAGAAGCAGATATGTTCAGATTAATCTCTGAAATATGCTCTAATTGAATGTCCTAAAAGGAAGATTACAGTAAAAATGTCTAGTTAAAAATTAGAATTAATGAAGTATTGGCAACCATTTGTGGAGATATGAAAAGAAGTCTTTACGTCCAATAAGAAACTATTTAAACAGCCCTGGGTGGTGTGGCTTAGTTGGTTGGGCACCCTTTCACCTTTTCACCTAAGGGTTGCCAGAAGACTCTGTCTTCTTTAGAAATCACTCTTACCTGGCCAGTGTGGCTCCATTGGGTTGGTTGAAGCATCTTCCTGTGCACTGAAAGGTGGTGGGTTCAGGGTACATACCTAGGTTGCAGGTTAATTTTTTTCATATATTTTTATTGATTTTATAGAGGAAGGGAGATGGAGAGAGAGATATCAATGATGATATAATCCTTGATGGCTGCCTCCTGCACGCCCCCTATTGAGGATCGAGCTCGCAACCAGGGCATGTGCCCTTGGCCAAAATCAAACCTGGGATCCTTCAATTTGCAGAGCCAAACTCTATTCAATGAGCCAAACTGGCTAGGGCATGCAGCTTCAATCTTTGATCCCCAGTCAGGGCAAATGCAGGAGGCAACAGATCATGTTTCTCCATCAAATGAATTCATTCTCTCTCTCTCTCTCTCTCTCTCTCTCTCTCTCTCTCTCTCTCTCTCTCTCTCAACATGTCCTTGGGTGAGGATTAAAAATAAAAAGATCATTCTCTTCAAGTTAAACTTCTTTATCAAATTTATTTAGTATTTTCTTGCACAAATAATAATAAAACAGAAGAGAGTTTAGAACCCTGAATTGAACTAGCTGTTAGATAGCTAACTTATATTTGTAATCAAATACATTTTCTGCATAAGCCATCATCAATGTTTCACAAGACAATGTGAATAGCTTCATAATGCACCCACTTTTGGTAAAGATTGAATTATGAGGAGTATTTTCTTTTCTTTATTTTTAATATATTATATTGACTTTTTTTACAGAGAGGAAGGGAGAGAGACAGAAACATCGATGAGAGAGAAACATCAATCAGCTGCCTCCTGCACACCCCCACTGGGGATGTTCCCACTGGTACATGCCCTTGATGGGAATTGAACCTGGGACCTTTCAGTCCACAGGCCGATTGATGTTCTATCCACTGAGCCAAGCCGGTTTTGGCTAAAAGAAGCATTGTAAAGGAAATAAACCATATAGGGCCTCCAGTCAGAAAATTACTAAAGAAGACAGAAATACAGATTGCCAGGAAGAGGAGAAATGATCACTTTTACAGTGAGATTCCTGTAAAATTAAAAAGAAAGTGGGGTTTTGTGAACCAGAGTTTTCTGAAGGCTGGTGCAAAGGATAAAGTCTAAGAAAGCAGTTTAATAAAGAAAGAAAAGAAGGTCTTCACATGTGAGACAAACATTTGTCCAAAAATTAATCTATGTGTTATGAAGTAAATATATCAAACTTTTAAAAAAATATATGCATATGAAACAGGAAAACTGAGCTGGAATGCATGATGCTCCCCTGGGCAGGATGATCCCAGGGTTCTTTTCCAGGTGAGCTGAATAATGAAACCACAGACAAAAGCTGGGATAGTAAAAGGTAGACATTTATTGAGAAACAAGCACAGACTTCCCCCACAGGAGGGGGAAAGAGTCCCACTAAGTCCCTTTTTCCATGATTTATAAAGACTGCAGTTCTTTGTGCCTTGACATCCCCTCTGATTGGTTACTATCCCCTCTGATTTGGTTACTATAGCAGCTCCAGAGCTGTTCTCCTCTTCTTCTCCCTTATTGTTTTCCTATTCCCTTTGGGCTTTTCTCTTCCTTCTCTGAATGAGGGGCTTCCTTCTCTTTATTCTGTAAATGTATATTTTCGGCAGCTCCCTTAATCTATGGAAATGTGTACCTTCTGCAGCTCTCATTTCCCTTATTCTATGGAAATGTGTACCTTCTGTAGCTTTCATCTTTCTTATTCTATGGAAATGTACCTTCTGTTGCTCTGTAGCTTTATGCTTTTTTTCGGGGACCCCTTAATTCTTAAAATTTACTAACCATGCCTCCTTCACCCTTAAAAACTTCTTTCATTTATTGATTTCAGAGAGGAAGGGGGAAGGATAGAGAGATAGAAACATGGATGATGAGGGAGAATCATTGATCAGCTGCCTCCTGCATGCCCCCTAGTGGGAATCAAGCCTGAAACCTGTCATGTGCCCTGACTGGGTATCAGACTTTGACCTCCTGGTTCATAGGCCAGGACAGGCATGAACTTTTGCTTTACTATTTAAGATGGAATTCCTTCTTTAAGAACATTGTCAGAAATAGATTTTCTTAAAAATCCTTCAAGGGCCAAAACCGGTTTGGCTCAGGGAGTAGAGCATCAAACTGCGGACTGAAAGGTCCCAGGTTCAATTCCAAGCAAGAGCATGTACCTTGGTTGTGGGCACATTCCCCGTAGGGGGTGTGCAGAAGGCAACTGATCAATGTTTCTCTCTCATGGATGTTTCTAACTTTCTATCCATCTCCCTTCCGCTCTGTAAAAAATCAATAAAAATATATTTTTTTAAAATCCTTCAAGGTACATTTTTAGGTAGAGATATCAGAAGAAAGAAGTTAATAAGTTGTGATCAATCAAAGCCTACAATACAGAATTGATGAGATAGTGTTTACTAGCACATGGTATAAACATATACCCACTCACTATACACCACATTACTCATCATATCTATATAATAAAAGCCTAAGTGACCATTATGGTGGAACAACCAGAACGTGGTCCCTATGATGTGCACTGACCACCAGGGGACAGATGCTCAATGCAGGAGCTGCCCCCTGGTGGTCAGTGCACTCCCATAGTGGGAGTGTTGCTCAGCTAGAAGCGAGGATCATAGCTGGCAAGCACAGCAGTGGTGGCAGGAGCCTCTCTGCTTCCTTGGCAGTGCTAAGTGTTAGGTTTGAAAGGAAGCAGGAAACAGACCACCAGGGAATTTTAAAGTAAAGTTTATTCCCCGGTAATGTGCTGAACCCATCACGGAGGTAGATAAATCAGAATTGGAAGAGGGGGAGGGGGAGGACCCAGCCGGGCTGATGCCTCTTGAACATGGAGGAGAAGCAACACATGTCTTGCCTGGGGGTACCTTTTAAAGGCCAGAATGGAAGGGGGTTGGGCCCAGGGCGGAACAGGAAGGGGTGGGCTCTAAGGACACTGGCCCTTGCTGATTGGTGGTTCAATGTCTTTGAGATGTCTCTGTGAAAGGTGCCAGTCATGTGTTAGCTCCACCCACCAGTTGGGCGGGGTGTGGGGGGGACCTTTCATGCCAGACTCTTTGATTATATTTAGAAAAAATTGAAAGTCTGGGCAGGGACTCAGGGGCTTTACATTGCTTGGAAAGTCTGGGCAGGGGCTTTGGGCTTCCCCCCACTGCCTCGACCTAACATCCCAGCCTTTTGGTGATAGGGAATGTCGGTGTCTTTTTGGCTGCTTCTGGCTGAAAATGGATGAAGTGGGTGGATCAAAGGCCAGGCTCAGGCAGAGGCGGTTTGTGGTTAAAGGGGAGCCCTGGGATGGAGCAGGATGTCTTGCGTCACTGGAGAGATTTCAGCTATCCAGGATGTAGCAGGAGCTGGAGAAACACACACACACACACACACACACACACACACACACACATCCAGAGAGAGAGAGATCATACCTGACCTCATTGTAGGCATTTTGGATGACCTGCAGGGTGTGCTGTCCTGGTCATGGGTTGCTGGAGGCAGATCTTCTGGGCCTCCTTGGTGGGAGCAGTGGCTGCAGCCAGAGCCCACAGGCCTGGCTGCAGTTCCCAAACAGTTACCAGTGGAGGCCAGCTGTATGGCTCTGAGACCTGGGGCAGGATTGTCCAGACGAATAGGTCTTGTAAAAAGCCTTGTAAACAGTTAACTTTATAATCACTTTTCTTTTTTCCCATTGCTGTGCCATTTATTAAGGGCACCGGGAGGAGGGAACAGGCACTGAGGACAGAGCATTTTTGCCAGTCAATAGCCAGGAAAGAGGTCTGCAAACTGCACTACCTTGAGCTGTACCAGGGTTTTTGGTGGTGTGGGGTGTCACGTTTCCAGGATCACTTTGATTGCACATGCCAGGCAAGGCTTGAGGGCACTGTGGTCTTCACCCCCACCACACACAGCCAAGGCAGTCAGTAAAGGTGTGGGATTTTGCAGAGGCACGTTCTGTGGAAGGCGGGTTTAATCTGCCTTCTATTCACGGGGATTAAAATCCTTAAAACGCCATGAAGGAATCGGGCCTGCGGGGGGAGAACCTTACACCAGTCATGTGTTAAATTCCTCCCACCAGTTGGGTGGAGTAGATAACCTTTCACTAAGGACCAGTGAGCTGAGCAGTAAGGATCAGTGAGCAGGCAGGCAGTAAGGAGCAAAGGGTCCCGGACTGTGAGAGAGATGTCCAACTACTGGTTTACACCAGCACCCCACAGGGGAATCCTGGACTGTGAGAGGGTGCAGGCTGGGCTGAAGGCCTCCCCCCCCCCCCCGACAGTGCATGGATTTCATGCACCAGGCCACTAGTATATTATGAAATACATGCAAACATACATCTGACTGTATTTTAAAATTCTCAAACAGGGAACATATTATAACCTGAGACACCACAATATACTGAAATCAATAAAATCTGTACTCTCCTAGGAAATGTAAAGAGGTAGGATGAGTAATAAGAAATAAAAGAACAGAAATTATATATCCAGTGTTTTATTTAAATTCCTCTTCACTAGAGAATTACTCAAAGCTGTCACTCGAATGACTGTTGAAGGACCAGCAATGATCTGGTGTACCTGTTTTCATTATCATGGCACTATCTGCCACAGGGCCCACATCTCTGAAATGTACTGATTTGCTTTCACAAATCCTATTAACTTTCTATTATCAGATCTTGTATTTTAATTGCAGAGAGAATTCAGTCCCTCTGGCTGCAATTGTTTAAAGACCCAGAAGCTTTCTGCAACAATCTGAATTTAACATCAGCTTGTCTCCTAGTCATGCTGTTATCTCTTCCTATTTCTTTAATCCAAGAAGTTTGAGAGCTTCTATAAAAGATGTTCTGCTGGAAAGCAAAACTTCTCTGAGTACTGCTTACCATTACTGCTCTGGCTTGGACACTGTAAGCCTCTACTACTTTAGGAAGGATAGGAAGGATTTTCCCTATATGCAAATGCCCGCTCTTCTAAAGTGCTTTAGGTTTTAATGATATTCATAATCAAAACTTGAAGGCAGGGGAGGTAGGGGGAAGGGGGAGAGATCAACCAAAGAACTTATATACATGCATATAAGCATAGCCAATGGACACAGACACCAGGGCGGTGAGAGCATTGGTGGTGGGAGTGGGGAGAGGAGGGTGTTAATGGGGCATAAAGACACATACTATGTAATACTTTAATCCAGTGGTCAGCAAACTCATTAGTCAACAAAGCCAAATATCAACAGTCCAATGATTGAAATTTCTTTTGAGAGCCAAATTTTTTTAAACTTAAACTTCTTCTAATGCCTCTTGTTCAAAATAGACTCGCCTAGGCCGTGGTATTTTGTGAAAGAGCTACATTCAAGGGGCCAAAGAGCCGCATGTGGCTCTAGAGCCACAGTTTGCCAACCACAGCTTCAGTCAATAAAGAAAAAAACCTTGCTGCAACAATTGAATTAAAAAAAAAAAAAACACACACACACAAAAAACTAAAGCCTATGGGTAAAGCAATCTGACTCCCCTTAACTATGGTGTAGTTTACCTAAGTTCCTTAGCATTATAGCCAAGTTCATCACAACCCAAACAACCCACGACTTTCTGGCCTCTGAGGTCATTTAATTGAAGGAGATTAACATAATTTGTATTCATTTTTTTGACCTTCAGACATCAAGAAAACTTTAAATTTGTTCAGCGTCCCCTGGTTAAAGGGCAGGAAAGTAGATGAAACATGTTATTCATATATCCATAAAACCAGTTATAAACTTTAAAGTCAGTATTTAAAGGCATAAAATTCAGTTTTCTGGAAAAGCAATCTATGTGCAAAAACTTTATTAAAGGAAAACCTTTCATTTTGCAGTGATGGGAGATAAATAAATTGCCACTATGGTTATTTTCAATTCCTTAAGCACAATCATATTTTGTGTCTGTTTGGCTAAAGATAAGAGCACCCCATAGAGAAAGCCTGAGAACATGTAATTAACTCATTGATATTAGGTATTATCATTTGCATTACACTATTTCTATAATATTCATGAAGGCTATATTTTTCTTTGATAACAAGAATCATCAAAAACATTTCATGTGTTTGTAAAATTTGTTAAATTATCTATGAAAAGCTATGTAGGATTTAAGAAGATCATAAAATATAACTGACATATGGAGAAACATATTTAGTTTAGATGAAGCAACTTTTAATCTAGACCAACAAAGCTGAGTAATGTAGTACTATAAAAACTATCAGCAGTGATGAAAGTAAATAGGAAAATAGAGTAGAAAGAAAATGAACTTCAGTATATGGAACCAAGTCATAATAGAAATTAACACTCTTTGCAATTTAATGTACTCTAATCAATCATTCATAAAAAGTAAAAGAGAAGAATCAATTAACTAATTAAAAATCATCTACTGCCCTCAATTATTCTGTTTAAACAAGATCATCATTTTAGTGCCTAGTTTAGAATTTAGCTAATTATTATATTAAAATTTCAGTGAAACATTAACCTTATAAAACCTCTATTCTAGACATTTAAATGAAGACTATTAAATAGTTTTAATGAACACACAGCCCATCTAGCAAAAGCATCGGCCTTCCTTTTATCATTTTAGAATGTTTCCCCTTGTCTGTTCTTAAGTTAAATACCACACTTCTCCTTACCAGGAATCTCAGAAGAAATAGCAGATTTTTAGTAAAATAAGGTTAAATTGTAACTCTGTGATCTTTATATTAGCTTCTTTACAAATGCTAGAGTTTGGGACTCCTGCCATTTCTTTATACCTGTACTAAGATTTTTTTTCTACTGTGTCTAGACCTTTTAAAATTAAACTTTCCTATGTAGCCATAAAATGAAGCTTTACAAAACAGAATAATTACATTTTGTGACCAATTTTCAACTATTTCTACTAAAAAAGAAGCATGTCATATTTTAAGTTGGTGAATGCATTCTAATGTCTTTCACACAGTGCATGCACACACACACACACACACACACACACACACACACATACACACACACACACACACACACACACACACACACACAAATTGTGAATAAAAAGGTTAAATTGTCTAATGGAACCCAAACTGAAACACAAGTACATTTCCTGAATATTAATTTATTTCATGGTTTTAAGTTATCTATATATGTTTGCACATTAATGTGCACTAGGTCTTAAGACTGATTTAACTGTCTCTTTCTACCACATCTTTAAAATTCAAGAGCTTTCTAAGTTTCACTGTTTGTAAAGAGAAAACTAATCTAGTAAATGGTGTCCAGTCTTCCAAATTCGATCTCTAATGATTGGTTTGATTTATTTCTGCATCCGCTTTTTTGTTTGTTTTAGTTCAAGTGCTTATTTTTATCTTACCTCAGCTCAGCACATCTTCTCATTTTCAGAAAACTAGCCACTCACTCCAAGAATATCAGTGAGTCATGTAGATCAGATTTTACATCACACCACCAAGAGCAAACCAACAACTGCTGCCATAGTGAATCAGGAAAATTGGATTGGAAAGCATGGTGTTCCTCTGGGCAGGATGGTTCCTGCATTCGTGTTCAGTGGAGTCAAAGAATAAAACCACAGATGAAAGGTGGTATAGTAAAAGGTGGACATTTATTAAGAAATCAGAGGCCTGATGCACAAAGACTCATGCAAGATGGGCCTTCCTTCCCCTGACTGCTGGCACTGCCTTTGCTCCATCCCGGAGCCACCTTTCTGCCTTCCTGCACTGCCTTTGAGGCCTGGAGGGACTGGAGCAGGGCTGAATGCAGCTCAGTGCCTGTATATGCAAATTAAGCCTCTCTCTCTCTCTCTCTCTCTCTCTCTCTCTCTCTCTCTCTCTTTTTAATTAAGAGGGAGTAAGGGAGAGGGAGAGATAGAAACATCAATGATGAGAGAGAATCCTTGTTTGGCTCTCATGCATGCCTCCTACTGGGGATCGAGCCTGCAACCTAGGTGTGTGCCTTGACTTGGAATTGATCTGTGACCTTATTCTTCAACCACTGAGCAACACCACTGTGGACAAAAGGGGCCATATGCTAATCTGACTAGTTCAGGGAAAGCCTACATGATGGTTGTACAAATTCAAAAGACCTAAAATAACAATAAATTTGGTCTGGAATTAAATATTTAACTATAAACAGGTTATAATGGGTAGTATTTTCCCTGACAAAGATCAACTGCCCTCTCCTGCAGGCCTAGTTGCCCCCAACTTCCCTCCTCTAACTGCCCTCCCCTACTGGCCATCTTGTGTGTTGGAGTGACAGTCAATTTGCATATTATCTCTTTATTATATAGGATAATAACTAAATAAATCAATAAATCAGTATAAATTAATAATATATTTCCTTTTTAATTCTTGTTTTATTTTAATTTTGTTTAGATAGCTAATTCCTGCATTGAGTAAATTTCTCTTTTCTTTACTGCAACCTATCTTATAAGGTTTTAAAATTCCCCCACAACAATCAATGTACTTTGGTCATTTAAAATCATACTCATACATATGCTTTATATAAATTCTGTTGAATCTTGTATGTGTCAGGTATATTTTTTAAATATAATTTTAGCCATTCTTTTTACATTTTTGCAAGTTATATATACCTGCTCTATCTCCTTTGACAAAGCATGTAAACCTATGGAATTTCATATTTTAATGCAGATATGATTACAGCCCTTAATGACTGGATAAAATTATAAAAATCAAAACCCTTAGAAAAATGGTAAAAATTTCAAGGCACGTGTTTTTTCTAAAATCTCTTAGCCTCTTACTAGAACTATCTATCTATCTATCTATCTATCTATCAATCTGTCTATCTATCTATCTATCTATCTATCTAAAACAGATAAATATGCTAATTAACCAGGACACTGTAAGGAGTTGACTGGAGAGAAGGGGATTGCACATGCACTGTTGCGGGTGGGGCGGCAGGGGCCTCCATTGCCAGTGCTGGAGAAGAGCCTGATCAGGAGAGGCCATGACTGCTTCAGGGGCCGGAGAGTGAAGCAGGGCCAGACAGGTGACTGGAGGATGGGTGGCACTTTGTGATTTTGAATCATGTGCTGGGATCCTGGTTAAAATTATAATTGAATTAAATTATGCTCCTAATATGATATTATTTTTTCACTATTCTAAATACCATATTTGATTCTGCTTAGACTTTTGTGCCAATTATAAATGTCAATGTATATATGAATTCTTTATTTCATTAGACAGTGTTGTTGTTGTTTTTTGTATTCTTTCTCTGTGCTTCCCATAAACTTTGTTGTAATTTATTATAACATGAGAGGATATTTTCTTATCCTATTATTGTAGATATATATTCATACCAAATGTAGTTTCCTGAAAGCAAGGGCCTAACTTTTTCATTTTCTTGTGCTCATATTGTTCAGTAACCACATACATTTTCTTTGGGTTGAAGAAATAATTAGTATTTTAAAAGTCTTATACAATTTTCAATTATATTTTAGTGATTCTTTATGGAGTTGTAATAGTTTGACAGGGGTAGAGGAATATTACATGATTGAAGAATTGACATATGTTTCCTATTAGAAGAAATATTTTCAATTAAAAAGAAATCATATACAGAGATAAAACACCTTTCTTTTAAAAAATATATTTGTATTGATTTCAGAAAGGAAGAGAGAGAAAGAGATAGAAACATCAATGATGAGAGAGAACCATTGATTGGCAGTATCCCTGCATGCTCCTAACTTGGCACCAAGCCTCCAACCCTGACACCTGCCCTTGACCAGAATTGAACCCAGAACCCTTAAGATCACCAGCTGACACTCTATCCATTGAGCCAAACCAGTGAGGGCACCTTTCATTTTTTATGTTTTTTAAAAATATATATATTATTGATTTCAGAGAGGAAGGAAGAGGGAGAGAGAAATAGACACACCAATGATGAGAGAGAATCATTGATCAGCAACCTCCTGGGGATAAAGTCTGCAAACCAGGCTTGTGTCCTTGTTCAGAATCAAACCCAGGACCCTTCCATCTGAACACATTGACCCTCTATTCACTAAGCCAAACAAGCTAGAAGGAATGTGATGGCCGGCAGGACCCTGTAGGGGCAGGACTCCAGCCCAGGGGAGGAATGAGCTCCCAGACCCACAACAAAGAATGTAGCATGATGCACATTATGTTAGTCTAAGCTGACTCTGTCTGCAATCCCCAACCCCCATGCATGTCCTGTTCCAAGTTATTGCAAGGCAGCACAAACAGAACAGACCAGGTCAGACAGAAACTGCTTCAACTGAAAATAAGCCTCCCCACCCCAGATATTGTGCAAACTTTTAACTGTACTAGTGGAATTTTCCATAGCTCATTGTGTGATAGGTTATCATGACCCTAGGACAGACAAAGAACTCTGCCTAGTCAGCTATACCTCCCCCCACCATTGCAAAACAACTACCAGCTAGCCTAAATCATAATAAGCCAAGGTCTCAAAACAAACTAACTCATAGACTAGCCTCAGAAAAAGGATAAAAGGAGGTTTTCCTGTGTGCTCAGGGCTCTCCCTTTTTTCTTTTCTTACTGCTGCGACAGTAGGGGGAGAGCCCGGATTCGAATTCGTTAATAAAGGTATAAATTTTTATCTGGCGTCTTGGTGGTCTTCTCTGGGGGTCTCTCCATAACAGGAACACCTTTCAAATTGCAATATATGACGAAACTATTTGGCCTTCTATATAATGAAAGGTTAATATGCAAATCGACCAAACTGTGAAAGACAGGTCACTATGACATGCACTGACCACCAGGGGACATACACTCAACACAGGAGCTGCCCCTGGTCATCACTGCACTGCCCCAGGGGAAGTGCTGCTCAGCCAGAAGCCCTGAGCTGGATTCAAGGCAAGGCTGGCGGCTGAGGAGCTGCAGCAGTGCTCCTGGACTGCAAGAAGGCACAAGACAGGCTGAGGGAACCCCAAGTGCATGAATGTTGTGTGCCGGGCCTCTAGTTTTAAATAAAATATTACTTTAATTCGGTGAATTTTAGTCAAAGGCAGGATGATTAGGGATAGAATTTTACAAGATTGTACTGTGAGCTTTTGTTATTTGAAATAATAATTACAATGTTAGGTATATTTAGAAGTATATTAGATATAGACTATAGTATCAAATAAGTAGAGGAAAAACATGAGTCCAGATATAATGAAAAGCATAGAGAAGTTATGTTCTTTCCTTCATTTTTCTTTTTCCCTTCCTTCCTTCCTTCCTTCTTTCCTTCCTTCCTTCCTTCCTTCCTTCCTTCCTTCCTTCCTTCCTTCCTTCCTTCCTTCCATTTTTCTGTCTAAATTAACAGATTTTAACTTTGGTAGAGTTCCCCCAGCCCCATCCCTGGGTATGCATCAGATTGTTGATAAGAATATAAAGTCTAAGAACAAAATATATTCCATTCAAGATGTCTCTTTCCAATAAATGTAATCCATTAAATTGGCCACTAAAGCATTCGATTAAAGTAACCCTCAATGCTTCACAGCTTGACTTTTATTAGCACATCTGATACCAATAGACCATCATTTAGATAGGTTAAAAGACTTATGACTTTGGCAGATAATCCTAGTAAAGAAAATAATACTTCTATAACAAGGAGCTCATAAAAAATATTTTATTTTCCTCAGTCATAAAAAAAAAAAGTTTTCAATAGCATTCCCAGTTGAATAGTGAAATACTTACAGATACTTAGAAAGAACATTTCTTTGCATTTCATTAAAACGGGCTGTCATAAAACAACAACTATGGCACCTCTCATAAAATCAGGTCATGTTCTATGAATATTTAACTTACTTTGAACCTTTCAGGAGGAAATAGTGACCTTGAAAACTTTAGTAACAGGACACCAATTTAATACAAAGGCCACTGCCTCTGCCATTAATCATGGTAAATGACTGCCTGGAGCTATTGTTGCCTTTTCAAAGGGAAATCTTAAAAGAGATGAGGGTGAAAATGTATATTATACACTATTTTATCATAAAAAACCATGGAAGTGATTGCGACCCAACCAGCTCATGGGGGTTTTTATTAAAATCTATTTTAAAAATGAAGTTTAAAAGTTTGTGTTTTTATTTCTTGTCAGCTTGAAATCAATGCACTAGTTGAGCAATAAGAATTTTATAACCCGGCTGCTAAATATTAGTTCAATATATTACCTTTTTATTGGGCTATGGAACCTTGATTTATGCAGAATCACAAAAGAATGATCATAAATAAATGAGTAGGTTTATCCTGTGTGCTTGTTTACAAAGGTTTCAGGAAGGCGTTTAAAATTCTTAGGAGAAAATCGGTAAGGCAAAGAAACAAATATTGGCCGCTATTAATTAAATCCTTTCTTTTAGAACAGGGTGCTGACTTGGGACTATCATCCAGGCCAAGAGCAAGTTTCAGAGGCAAACAGAAGTAGTGAGGACATGGTGAGATTTAAATTTAGATGAGAAAGCGAGCCGGGCAACTCAATCCCTTAACCTTCAGTAAAAGCACACGCTAAATATTATAAGAAATTGCAGAATGCTTCTGGTGTCTGTTTTCAAATAAAGCATAGATGAGCCAGGTCATTGGCTCACTCAAGAATCTGATGTTCTCTTAAGGTGTTAACCTCATCACAGAATCAGGAGGCATGGCATTAAAGGAATAGTGTAAGGATATTAAAAATATGGAGAAGAAAATAATTATATATATGCACATGTATATACATATGCCTTTTAACATGTTCTAATTTTATACTACCTGGAAATAAACTTTACATAAACATTGTCTGAAAAATATCCTATGACAGCAAACAGAGGATCACTTTGTTAAAGCAAAGTTTTCCTGAGAGGACCTATCTGTGCAGTCTCGGATTTATGTTCCCGATTCTGTTGCCAAGCCTGATGGAGGCAAGATCTTTGTGTCCAGATCACCAGGTAGACACCTGATTTATCTCTGTAGCTCTGGTTCATATATGCCCCCAGGCAGGTATCAACCTGACAAATTGCAGAATCTCATCTGATGGGAGGATTCACATGTAGTTTCCTATTTCTGAATATCTGAGAAATGCCAAACAAAACTGATATGAAACGTGTTTACTCTTTCTTTACACTGAAGACCAATATGGTCTCTGAACAAACTTCCAGCACCTTTAAAAGTGCTTACAGGGAGGAATTAAAAACAAACTCTAAATGGAGCATAAATTGGAATGGTTTGAGTTTAAACATGCAAATATGTTCTTTAAAACGATTATTGTTCATAGTGCATAGGAAATGTATACCATACATAAAGCATTTTAAGAATGCAGTGCTTAAAATCTATGAAGGCCTTTGTCCCTGCTTTCTGGCAAGAAAGATAAAATCCACATGAGTTAGTCAAGGTTATCTTTTAAAAAAATATTTTTTATTGATTTTAGAAAGGAAGGGAGAGGGAGAGAGAGAGAGAAACATCAGTGATGAGAGAGAATCATTAACTGGCTGCCTCCTGAATGTCCCCCACTGGGAATCCAGTTGGAAACCCTGAGAAATGTGCCCTGACTGGGTATGGAACCATGACCTCCTAGCTTCATAGATCAATGCTCCATCACTGAGCCACACTGGCCAGGCAGTCAAAGTTATCTTTAATGAGTGGTAGGGAAGTATTCAAAACCCAACATATTTTTAAGAATGTCTGCCTTTCTATAACATTTTGTATATATCAAGTTATCTATACCATTCGGTAGGCAGCCAAGTTGCCTCAGTGTGAAAATGAATCTCATTTCCTTGAAATACTGTTCCTGCTGTATTTCAAAGAAACGAGATTCTGTTCAAGCAAGTTGAAATCTTAATTTCAATTCTTTCCAGTGGAAAAAAAAAGTTTATATAAAGTACCACGGGTGGATTTTCATATTGGATATAATATCTTGAAGACTTATTTTATCTGAACATGGAATTAGAGGTTTTTGATGCAAAAACAGGACTAAACATGTAAGGTTTCAGTATATCCCATCTTTTTGGACTTGCCCACAGGAGTGTCTAAGGCAATATTACTTGTGGGTAATATGTGGGTAATATCTAAGGCAATGTTACTTCCTACTCAAATGAAATTACCCACATAAAAGGCTGTACTGTCTTTTATGTGGGTAATGTCATAAAGCCAATAAATGAGCAAAATATGTAGCAAACAGACAAGATGGGGTGAGTATACAAATACCATATTTTAACAAATGAATTAATTAAAATAGTATGGAAGAAAGCATTTGGTCCATACACTTTTGTATATTATATTAAGTTAAACAGAAATTGCCTGGAGAAAAATCAATTTGGTGAATGAAATTTGAATTAAAATTAAGTACAAACTTTTTATTTATAATTTTATAGAGACAAAATGGGTGTGATAATTATCAGTGTATCAACAGATCAGAATATCAATGATGTGAGAGTTAGTCATAATAAATTGAGAATCATTAAAAATTATGTCAGTTTTCTTACTGCAGGGAAGATAAAAAATGGGAACCATTACATTTCATTACAATCTTGAAATTAATATGTAATTTGTGATGAAAATGTTATCATTAACTGTAGTGTAACTGGGATGATGGGTGAGCATTAAGTGGATATTTAATTCTTATTTATGTTATTACATAAAACATTTCCCTACATAAGCACATCTATGAACACACTTTTCTGAATTTATTCAAACTCATAATATCTGCCCCCTCTGCTCTGTAGATATAAACAAGCTATCTTTTAATTTTTATAGTGTATTGCAATGTTGACTCAGCATTATTGCTTCAGCCTGAAAACATAACTTTGAAAGTGTTGTTATTATTCTTTCCTAAAAAAATAGAAATAGATTAAATTATTTTATGAATAGAATGAGTAGAGTAGAAAACAAATGTCTATTTCTGGCAGAAAGGGTTGGTTGTATATGTGTTTTTTAATATTTTATAAAGAGCTTTAATAACCATTTAATTACACCATTTTACTCCGAACTTGAATTTTTCTCTAGTTTTTTCAAAATGTGATTAAGGAAACCAAAGAATTAGAAAAATACTTTAAAATTATAGTATGTCAAAATTGTGAACAATGTCATATGCTTTCCTACTACTAATTAAATGCTAACTCTGGGACCTGTAGTAAAGTCCTTACCTGAATATTGCAAGTACATTTCCCTCTAGCTAGTATAGGGTCGCTTTGATCATTTTTTATTATATTATATTATAATTTGTGGAATTCCTATTATTTTTGTTTTGAATTATTTTTTTTAATTTTGAATTAAATTTATCAGGGTGACATTGATTAATAAAATTACATAGGATTCAAGTGTACAACTCTGTGACTCATCATCTGTACATTGCATTCTGTGTTTACCACCCAAATTCAATCTACTGTCACCGTATATTTGACTCCCTTTACCGTTTACTACCTCCCTCCCCACTCTCTGGTAACTACATATACTGTTATCTGTGTCTATAAGTTGTTTCTTTTTTATTTGTTTGTCTTGTTTGTTCATTTGTTAAGCAGTTCTCCTCTTCTAATAGCTTAGCCTGTTTCTTTTAAAACTAAAGTCATTCCAAACAACTTTATCACATTTATATATCAAAAATCACAATTGTCTGGTAAATGTGTACCTATAAATGCATTACCTATAATATATACATTGTTTTTTAACACTAATGTTCAATATAAATGACCTTAAGAGTATACTTATAAGAATGTTGGTGTTCCATAATGACATCAAGACACTCTCTAACCACAAATACTTAACATTTCCTCCCTAGTTTGGAGGGTTCAGGTGGATATCAGGGTATAGTCTACATAAATATCTGAGGAGAGGTTATAATTCAGAGTTTCCATTACTCATTTATTCTTTAACCAAATAAATAAAACATCTGGGTTCGCAAATCAAACCAAGTCCCCTGCTACCAAAATGAGGAGGACCAAAGGGGCTATTCCTTCCCAGATTGGCAAATTATTGCCTGTCCTCTTTTTGTTTATGGTCTATGAACCTGGAA
Organism: Vespertilio murinus; assembly: GCA_963924515.1. NCBI lineage: Eukaryota > Metazoa > Chordata > Mammalia > Chiroptera > Vespertilionidae > Vespertilio > Vespertilio murinus. Next base: position 67,340,566 of record OZ004708.1, read on the forward strand.
TGGTTTATGTATTTTTAAATAGTTGAACACATTTATAGGATTTATATTAAAGGACTTGAGAATATTATATGAAATTTAAATTTCCCATAATAAAGTTGTCCTGTAATACGGTCACATATTTACGTGCTTTCTATGGCTGTTTTCCTGCTACAAGGCAGAGCTGAGCAGCTGTGGCAGAGACTATATTGTCTGGCTCTTTACAGAAAATGTGTGCTGACCTCTTTGGATAGGCCAGGAGCAAATCTCCCAGGGGAGACTTAATGAGCTATTTGGAAACTCCTGCATTTTTCTCCGTCGGGCATTATCCTAAGAACTTCCTCATCTTGCTACTACCAGTTTAGGTCTGCCAACTCTATGAACAACTGTAAGTATACTAGATTATCAGTTGGATAATACAGAATTATTTTTTCGGCAGGATCTTAATGCTGCTACTCAAAAGCACTGTTGCCAATAAGTTTTCAGGGTCCAAGGAAGATGTTTCACTGTCCGATCACAGCATAGTTCTTATAGGAAATGTATTCTAAACCTTCCAGTTTTCTTACATATGTAATATTAGTACATGTATACAATATGTTACATAATGACACATTCTTGACTATCTCATCAACTAACCTCTTCCCTATTTGAGAGGTCATGACTCTGAGTACCCTTTTGCCTGATATACAATTTGGGCTTTAAGACACCTGTAAAAATCAACCAAATCCATTATTTCCTTTATATATGTATTTGTATAGATCACAGGAGCAAATACACCATGACTCAGGTGCAAATCTGGGTATCTGTATTACCTTAAGAGATATGTTCTGTGTGTAGTGTGTGTGTACATGTTCACATAGAGTTTGGAAATTAATAAAGGCAAGAAATCTCAACACTTGAATGAGAATATTCAATAATGCACTTTGTATATTGAACTTGATTTTGTTCAAATCAAGTTAGACTCCTTGAATTCATATGTACATTTCTTTTAAAGCCATCTTGTATTTTGACTAACAAAAATTAATTTACAAATTCATAGATATATAAGCAAGTAAAAGTGTACTAAGCCACTTTTAGGAAGCCATGTATGTAAAACTCCAATAAAATATCATATTCATAACATTATACCTTAATTATGCATACTTTATTATGCAAAAAGGGAATAGTGATCCTGTAGAACATGATAAAAACTCAGAGCTCAGAAGATGTGGATTATATAATTGTAAGCATAATGCCTTAGGTAGCTTTTGTTGCACAAGAGTCATGAACATGCTCTATATTAAAGGAAAGGTGATTTTAAAACTTCCTGCTTCTAAATGTAAAGAATTTCAGGATTCATCTCTGTAGGAAATTTGATATAAGATATATTTATGTATCATTGTAATATGTGCAATTCCTAAACTTTTGCACTGATGGACTATATATTTTTATATTGATATGTATTAATATATATGTTATTTTTCCATTTTAACAAAATAATTTTAAGACTTTTATTTTATCTATGGTAAATTTATATCTATTATTTCTTCAGAATGAGCATGAGCTCTCTATCTTTATGTTTAGAAATAGTACCGACTATCTATAATAACAAAAGTGTAATATGCTAATTAGGCCAGACATCCTTCTGGACGACCTTCTGGATGAAGCCTGGGCTGCAAGGGAAGCCTGGATCCCAGGTGCCAGAGCAAAGCCGGTGCCAGCAGCCCAGGGAAGAAAAGCTTATTCTTGCATTGGGTCTCTAGTTTAAAATAAAATGGGTTTTTTTTCTTCCAAAGAATTCCAAAATAAAATCATTATCTCAAGAGATACTTATAGTTTTAGAGTTAACAGATAAATCTATTATATCAGTAGGCATGTAAAAATGTAGGCAGGGCGAATTTTCTAAGGTAGGATATGAAAGCAACACATCACAGTTTTCTAATAAATTTGAATTCCACAAATTAGCAATATCAGAATAATAATTGGCAATGGATGTTGTGCCCAGGAACATTTATGACTTAATACTAGTAACTAAAATATAAGGACTTTAGGACCTATTAACTGTTAGAATACAATTAGTAAAACAATGCACATATGTTTAAAACATGTATTATGCATGAAAATAGTTTAAAAATTTTTTCACTTAATCTTAACTTTGGAAACTCCTACAGCCAAAACAAAAGGAGAGCATTATCCAATGGTAACACAATCAAAGCGAAGTAATATAGTTGACTGAAAATACAGTTGAGCACACCCAGTCGATGAAGGTGTGAATTTCCTCATATATCATCTTAATGGCAACATTTTCTAGAAAGGGACATGGAGCACTCCTTTCATATTTCATGAGTTCTATTTGCCTGACTTCAAAATGCCAAATGTGCCAGTGAACAGTGCTTTAATATTCATGGGTTTTTGAGATGGTTTTGACAGTTGTCAACTAGAGAAATAGCTTCACCAGCGAGGAATCTGACTTATGATTTTTGGCACACATATAAAATTATGTAGTCATTCACATGTGCATTCTACTTTAAAGTCATTCTTTGCATAACTATATTTTATGAAAATTATATAGATGTAAAATCCTTTACATAAAAGTAAGTCACTTTCAAATCTTCTTTGGATGCATATTTAATATTCCAGAAAATCATGTCAAAATTTGACATAATAATTGAGCTATTTTGAAGGGACATAACCCAGTAAGTATCCTAAAAGTGCTCTATAGCACAAGTCGTCACAGTGTAAATGTCACATCTATGTAGAGAATTTACATTTCTTCTTTGCATTAATTCAAAAGCATATTAAGTAGCTAATTTTAGGGGGAAAATTATAGCGCCAATGTTTTAGGTTCGCACCTTTATCTGCTGGATGTGCTCAACTCTATTTTCAATCAACTGTATTACTTTCCTATGATAGTGTTACCACTGGATAATACTCTCCTTTTGTTTTGGCTGTAGGAGCTCCCAAAGGTAAGCTTAGCATTTCACACACTAGAAAATAAAATTTATCTATGAAATAGAATTCATTGATCTTAATCTTAAAAGTTCTGTGAAATAATGTCAGGTATTAATAATATATTTCATGAATTATAAACAAACACACTTTTACAAAATTTGTTATTTTTGTTATCTTATTTATCCTTTATAGCTCGTATGGGTTGTGAAAACCAACATTTCATTGGATTGATAATAATTTTCAACATTTATTGAGTAATTATTACATACTAGCTACTCTTCTCAGTAATACATCTCTCTATATATATAAAAGCCCAGCAATTGGAATGGTAGAAGGATCAGAATGACCAGAACAACTAGTGACTATGATGCACACTGCGGCAGCTGACCAGCCTGATCTGGGCCCTGATTTGCCTCCCCACCCCAGCCAGCCTGGTCCCCAATGGGTCCCCAACACAAACAAACTAAAAGAATGTAATTATTTAGAGTAATATTTTTTTCTGTAAGATTATGTGTAAAGTATATAGATAGTTGATTTTTATAGATATTCAATCTTTTTCTCTTTTCACTTAGACAATAAACCACTAAAGTGATAATCATCTTGTAGTTTAGTATTTTGCAAAAATATTAAATTAGAAAATACAAATCTGTGTATTTGTTTGATTTAGAAATAGTTTTTAATAATTTCATATAGAAAACATCAATATTAACCTTAACTGCTAAGAGATGTTCTTTTCCAAAGATAGCACTTACATAGACTTACCACAGGATTAATTATATTTGACTCAATTTGTAAGATAGAAGCAAAAATAGCATTTACAATAATTGTTGTAAATAATTATTGTAATTAATAATTACATCGATGAGAGAGAAACATTGACATTAAAAAATATACATAAGGTTTTTGTTTTAGAGATCTATTCTTTTGGAAGAAAAGTATTTCATGGTTAGATGATGACATGTCTATTTAAAAATACTTGCACAGCCAAAACCGGTTTGGCTCAGTGGATAGAGCTTCAGCCTGCAGACTCAAGGGTCCCAGGTTCGATTCCGGTCAAGGGCATGTACCTTGGTTGCGGGCACATCCCCAATAGGGGGTGTGCAAGAGACAGCTGATCGATGATTCTCTCTCATGGATGTTTCTAACTCTATATACCTCTCTCTTCCTCTCTGTAAAAAATCAATAAAATATATTTTTAAAAAATACTTGTACATGCGTATGAACTGTTTGGCAGTTGCTACCATGGATTCAGTTTCCCAGAAATAAAGAGAATGTTTTGTTACATAACTCAAATACATTTTCAATGGAGAGGACAGAATAGTATCTATTTTACATTGAAGATCTCATGATCTTAGTTTCTATAGAATAGGAAGAGAAAGACAATGACAGAAGTTGGGAAGCTTTTTAATAAAGAAGCCTTAGAAACATGGGACAATTTGATGTCCAGGAGACAGATGGGAAGGGTAGAAAACTGGGTAACACATTTGTGCCTTTTTCCTGAAAAAAGGGGTATATTATATAATATACCCCAAAGGGGTATATTACCCACTGCCACAGCGGGGCAGCTCCTATCACCAAGTAGCTTCTCCAGCAGGTTGCTGCCATAAGGGTGTGTGCAGTGGAAGCAGAAGCCTGCAAAAGTCACTAGGTACGGCACAGCACAGCACAGCCGAGGAAATACTGTGTTAATGTACATAGCTCCTGCTCATACTTCAGGTCCGTGACCATGTTTTTCTCAGGAAAGACTTCTCAAAGGACATAAGGGCTTTACACACTCGATAAGACCCACACTTTTATCTTTGTAACCTTAGGTCCTATTGTAGTGACAGACATATAGGAAATCACTAAACATTACGTGTAGTGTATTACACTATGCATTCATTTATTATTTCAAGAGGGACAATTATGGAAAGTGAGACTAACCCCTGCAGACTCCTAGATAAAAATGCAGAATACAAAGGGATGGGAAGATCTGCTTTTACTAAGGTAAATAAATATGTAATTGGTGGTCCCCATAGGAGGAGGATGCCTAGGATAGCTTGTTCTATAAAAAATGATTAGGTTCTCTCTAACTTTAACATATTTTATTCCAAAGTAATTTAATTGAGATGAAATTAATTAATGTTTTTATTCTTGTGAGAAAAGCCAACTTCAGGGCTACAAAATAAACCCTAGTTTGGATTTTAAATGACACAAATATGTTCAAACTGCATACATTTGGTAAATGAGCCAACAAAAGTATCAGTATTTTGGATAACACATGACTATTGAATTGCAATTTAGCTATTATACAGAGCAAAGTAAAAGAAACACACAGACAAGATCTCTCAAGATCCTTGGGATGTTTCATTTTCTATAAAAATTGCACATTGGGAATTGGAATGAATGGAGAGTAAAGCCTAGGGCATTAAGGATCATTACATTTACATAATCATGTGAATGAAACAGATATTTTATATAATATCAGTGATGAATAATTTAAATACCTAGAAAATAATTTTATATTTATATTAAAGGCCTTTCCCTAGGAATTATTTTTTATCAGATATTTTCATCTTTTATTTTTCTAATTTTGTCACTAATACCCTTATTCTCTCTTTAAGAAAAAACACATACATTTTATTTATTTTTTTACAGAGAGGAGGGGAGAGGGATAGAGAGCTAGAAACATTGATGAGAGAGAAACATTGACCAGCTGCCTACTGCACACCCCCTACTGGGATGTGCCTGCAACCAAGGTACATGCACTTGACAGCAATCGAACCTGGGGCCTTTCAGTCTGCAGACCAATGCTCTATCCACTGAACCAAACTGGTTTCAGCTATTCTCTCTTTCTCATACTTGAAAATAAACATTTAATTGAGAACTATTTTCATTCTGGTTCAACTGCTACTTTGAGATGAACAATAATTGATAATTATAAAAGTAGAGGCCCAGTGCAGAAATTTGTGCACTGGTGGGATCCTTAGGCCTGGTTGGCAATCAGAGCCGATCAAGTTCCCACCTCCATGCCTCCCCACCTCCTCCTTCCCTTGCTTCCCACACAGTGCCACCTACTCCCGGTTCCCCTTCTCAGCCCAGGGCCTGGCCTTAATAGGGGCCTGTTGGCCAGGGGGAGAGGCCAACCACTACTGTGGTAGGTGGGCAGTGCGCCTATCAGGGCCTGCTGGCTGGGGGGAGGGACAGGGGATGGGACCCAGGAAGTTGTTCCCTATCCCCAAGAAGAAAGCTGGCCCTCCTGGGAAAGGGGCTGTGTCTGCCATTACCCACCCCTGATTCCCAGTTCCAGCCCCAGAGGCCCAGCACCAATCAGGCAATTGGGGCCTGCTGGCCAGGGGAAGCACCAAGGACCGGGAGGTTGACCTGAGGCCCCATCAGCAATCAGGACCTGCAGGCTGGGGGCAGCTCTTGCATTGAACATTTGGTGGTCAGTGCACATCATAGTGACCAGTCATTCCATTTGTTCTGTTTGTTCTGTTGTACCTATTGCTTAGGCATATATAAACACACACACACACACACACACACACACCACACACACACACACACACACACACACACACACACACACACTAGAGGCCTGGTGCATGAAATTCATGCATGGGTAGGGTACCTAGGCCTGTCCAGTGATCAGGGCTGACCTGTGGGTGACAGGCAGGATGATTGGGGCCCCTGCTAAAATCAGTCTTGTCTGTCTTGGCACTGCCTGCTTGACAGCCTTGCACCCACAGCCACACCTGGTAGGGGCCTGCGGGCTGGAGGCAGCTCCTGCATTGAGTATCTGCCCCCTGGTGGTTAGTGCAGCACACATCATAGTGACTGGTCATTCTGCTGTTTGGTTGATTTGCATATTAGGGTTTTAGTATATAGGTTATAAATAGCTAGCTGTTAATACTGTACTATACTATTTGAGTTCATATTTTATGAGTTCATATTCTTACACTATTTAATATGAGTGACAGTATATTTAATATACAGCTGAAAAAAATGAGACTCGGAGATATTGAGTGACTTGCCCAGATTATAGGGCAAGAAACTGGAAGAGCCAGGATTAAACTCTAATGCCCACCATGTTTTGTTTTTTAACTTGCAGTGCCTCCTCACCATGCACGTTATCATTAAATACATTAGAATAGCTAAACTATTATTCTCTTTTGGTAAGTCATTGTATGTCTATGGATGACTTGCAACTACATGTTATAGTTTTGTATGAATCTGTTATAATTCCATATCTACTATATTATTTTTTTCTTAATTGGCTGAGTGGTGTTAAATACTGATTCAACATTAATACTTATTCCTTGAAAAATCATTTAGAAAAAAATAATATAAAATGTTATTCTTGAAAGTTTCAAGAAAAGGAAAATTTAAGCCCAATACCTGGTTATTTGATATTTCTGATTGCTAATCAAAGCCATTTCATCCTTTCACATAATGTTGGTGATTGCAAGTGTGGAGAATATTTTTTTTTATTTGGTCTATTCATCCCCGTAAATCAGAACACTGTTAATCACAAGAGCAGAGGACGTGGCTAACTGAGAATGGTGTTATTCTCTATACGGAATTTGCTCTTTGCCAAAGGCAAAGTCATCTTATTGCTGAGTTTCTTAACATTCAGTGGGCAACATGCCATCAATTACATGAAGGAAAAGCTATGCACACCACACTAATACATTCCGTCAATGAGAACATTTGCAAGAGGACATTTCCAGAGTTAGACGCTTCAAGCAGAATATGAAAGACCTTTCTTTGTGAGCCTCCGCTTGAGTAATTCATAGACACTTGTATCTACTTGCTAGAATTCAAAAGTACTATTCTTTGATAGCATCCTAAATACCTTAGTACCTCTACCCAAAATGATGAAGCGTCTAAACTTATTCAAAGGCATTTTTGTTTCATTATTAACAAAACTATAATCCCTACTTCATTAGAACCATTGCATTCAACAAACCTTCTTGATCACCTGTTAAGTGTCTGGTAGCTGGCTACAGGTGTACTTTATAGAAATTGATAGTAGTGTCGAGTAACTAGGAAGTGTTTCCCTTGTAGGTCTGATGTGTTAAAGATGGCCACAAATCCATTCATTCTATTCCCATTGATAGGTAAAGGTTCTGTTCTCCCCTTTTGAATTTGGCCTGGTTATTGACTGTTTTGACCAATAAAATCTGGTGAGAGGAGGCTACGCTATTGCCAGGTCTAGGTTTGGAGAGGACTCTCAGTTCTTTTCCTCTTGGAGTCCTGAGCTTCTGGGAAGGAGTCTGTTTTGAAGCACCTCTCTGTACAGAAGCCATGGTTAGACTTTCGGAAAAACCAAGTGGAAAGGCCATGTGGAGAGAGCAAGAGATATTCAGCCAACTCCCAGCTGCTCCAACTCCCAGCTGCTCCAACCCCCAGGCATTTAATGCATCTCGGCTAATATCCAGAAAACTGTAGGAAAAGATAAATTATCTCCAATATGTCCTGTCCAAATTCTTGACTAAAAAATAATGAAGTATATAGTGCCAACAAAAATTGCTTTAAGTCACTAAATAGTTTGAGTAGTTTTATTCAATTGTTTTTATTTATTTATTTTCTGTAGGTTACTGAAATAATGATCTTTTGAGTCTGCTACAATGTAATATGTGATCTAAGCAGATCTATTTAAACTGTTTAAGCCTTCTTTTGTAAAAAGAAAATATCTATCATATCATTATTATTAATGAGATAATGACCTTAAATGCTCATAAACTGTTTATGACACCTAAAATAATTAGCCTGAACCCCATAACCTATATTTCCTGTACAGACTTCTCTTATTAGGTCTCGATGTAAACATCTACACAATTGCTTACTAAGCATCTCCTCTTAAGTTTTTTATTTTATTTTATTTTTTTATATAACACTTCAAACTCACACAGTGGAACTTTTTATGTTCCCTCAAAACCCTGCTCCCTTTCCTGCATTCTCTATCTTGGGAAATGAAGTCTTTTTTAAATATATTTTTTATTGATTTTACACAGAGAGGAATTGAGAGGAAGAGAGAGTTAGAAACGTCTATGGGAGAGAGTCATTGATCAGCTGCCTCCTGCACACCCCCCACTGGGGATGTGTCCACAACCAAGGTATGTGCCCTTGACCAGAATCGAATCCGGGACCTTTCAGTCCACAGGCCGATGCTCTATCCACTGAGACAAACCGGTTTTGGTGGTAAATGAAGTCTTAGCATCACCTTTTATGCTTCCCCTTTTATTATCTAAAATAATATGCTTCTTTTATGTACAAAATCACTCACTTTTTTCTATTTCTCTTTTTTCTAATACTACCACTTTTCTTAAAACATTATAATCTCTTTTTTCTTTATTATTCCAATAGCCACCTAGCTCATTTTGTTCTGTACTTTTGATCATTGCATTCACTTTGGTCCTACTTCAACCTTTCAGCCCACTACATCAGAGCAATCTTTTAAAAATAAAAATAAAAACTTGGTGATCACTGCAATGCTTAAAACAATTCACTGAATTCAATAGGAAAACGTTGAAAATCTTAAACATGGTCTACAGGCCTTTCCACTGTCTGGCCTCTGCCACCCTTCTAGATTGATGAGGAGTCATCATCATTGTTGGTCATTGCACTTTAACCACAGGAGCTTTTGGCCTATTTTTAAAACACTCTATGTCCTTTCTCATCACAGGGACTTCTGTATCCTGCTCCCCTTTGTACAAACTCTGAGTTAACTAGCCATCATTTAGGGCCTTTATAGAAACATCTCTTTCTCAAGAGCATGCTCTCTGATTAAATTAAAATCCCTTAAATGTGTCCACTTGCAACACAATCTTGATAAAATCCCCACATTTTTTAATGGATTCCTTGTTTTATGTTACTATTGGCATTTGTATTATTTGAGGTTGTGGCATAGAGAGGGTCAGAAGCAGAAGCCAGTAATGAAAGATGAGAAAAGCAACAACGGTAAGACATGACACAAACTCTCCATATGGGTGAGGTCCAGACTTAGTTAACGGGGACTATTTCCCAGGAGTATGTGCTATGTGTATATGTCAGTGCATGTGTATGCATATGTGTATTTGTGTGTGTGTGCATTTTTTTTCCTGCCCACCAAATTCCAATTTAGATAGAGCAGATTTTGCTGCCACTATTAAGCAATTCTCCAGACACCAACTGAATGTCCTATTCAGTTCAGTTCAACCCAATTGTGATACTATCTCCCTGAGGGTAGTTTCAGATTCCACAGGTTCAGAGTTCAGTTCTACAAAGCTGTCTCCTAACCCCTAAGCCACCTCACCTCTGCTTCAGAGCCAGGTATACGTCCAGCTAGTTTCTTGTACTTCTTACCAGCTGGTTAGACTAGTAAATCATAGGTTCTCAAGACTCCTCCTTGGGATTAATTAATTTGCAGGTCTCAGGAAACCTGGTTACTCTCTAAATTACCAGTTTATTACAAAAGGATATAATTCTGGAAAATTGAGATGTAAGTGAACCCTGTACCAGGAAACAGTGTAAGGGGGATAAATGATGAAGATGCAAGTTGAGCTTTTAAAGCACTAGAAGGATGACCAAAACATTAAATTCCTTCATGCACATAAAGAGGTAAGAATAGATCAATTCTATGTCTCTTCTGACTCGAATGTTATACATTATGATCACATTATTGTCTGAATTCCTTCTAGCTATTTGCTCCTAATGTAAAGCACAGTGTGATAAAAAAAAATGGTTAGTTTGTGCTGGTCAATTGTTAAAATAATCTATGACATTTTAAAGTCAAACATAAGGTGTTCCTATATCTCAACCATTGTTTTTCATTTTTGGTGTTAATCGTTCAAGAACATGGTGAAAATCATTATAACAATAGAAATCCAAATTACCCTGATAATGTAAATTTTATCTCCAATTGTATGCTTTTCATATAAAGAAAACTCAGCATGCTTGAGACCCTTAAGTGTAATATGAACATAACACCAAGTCACTTGTTTTGAAATCACTTTTAGAAAGTGATATATTTACTTTGTTTCATTAATTTAATTAAACTAGTTAATTTAATTACTCATTAACATCCAAAGTTTTAGAAACATGGTATTTTTTCCAACATTTTAACAAATTTTCTTTTTATCCTTGCAAATGTTGAGAAGTATCATGATTATATTATAATACTGGGAAATAGATGAGATTAATTTTGACTTTCTTTTAAGGTAATTGATTCTTTAGACTCTTTAGTTATTAATCTTTATAATAGAGTTTAAATAATTCTAAACCCAGATACTTGGCTTTGAAATTCTGATAACTTCAAATAAGTCATATCTAGAAAAGTATTTTGCATGGCTTTGAAAATCTCTTTGAGCTAAATAATTAGATTTTTCTTTCAGATAAAGTACCAAGATCTAAAAAGTTATTGTTTTAATTACTTCTTCCATATAATATCACCCTGTGGGTACACATCAATGTTTATGAAATAAAAAAATAAATTTAAAAAATTTAATACTTGACCTTTGAACTCTGCTGTAGCTCAGCTATATATGTAAAAAGGAGACACTTCCCATTTTTATTGTTTATGATATATACTAATTAGCCCACATTTTACTTTCACATAACATGTAGTTTTCAAAGTCAGGCAAATACTTTGTATAGTAGAACAGATGGGTTTGAATTTCATTCTAAGGGAATAAGTAATCCAAAGAATTTATTCACATTTTATGTGGAAAATATACCTATTTATTGTGCATTTCAGAATTTATGAAGTAAAAAGAACACCAATATATATCTCTCCTAGATAAAATTTGGGTTTTTCCTAATTTAATTTGGAAATAGTATCCAAATTATGAATCAGATTCTGGCATTATTGAGTTCATTTCAGGGTATCAAAGCACATGATTAAAAATTTTTTTCTGTTGCAACATAGTATTAAGTATTTTTCAAATACCTCATACTTCAGCATTTAAATAAAAACAGATATACAAGATATAAAACTGCTTATTACTTAGGCAAATTCATTAATATTTGACATTTTTTCTCAACAGGAAAAAGCCTCTATATTTATACGCCATTAATAAATCAAACATAGGTTATTAGAAAATTCATATTAAATTTTAATTGTGATGCAATATAGGATATAAACTTAAAGATAAACAATATTATGAATATGCATAATTATTGAAGGAAATTTGAAAAATTATGAAATATAAAAAGGAATGTTTCTTATTATCTCCTCCAAATGAAAAAACAAACACAAAAAAAGCAAAATAAACACTCAATATGTTGGCATAATTTCTGGATATTTTATAAATATTTATTAATAAAACCCAATATATAATATTAATATAATGATGAATATAGTATTTTTATTGTTTATTTAGTTTAGTATATATTTTATTAACATTAAGCATATTTAAGGTATTTTTATAACCACAGTACATTTCATTGCTTGCAAATACCTTGATTTACTTTATCAAGTAAATATTTGAGCTCAGATATCAAGTAAGGTCTAGATTCATACAGAAGTCATAAAAAGACTCAGATTTTTAAAATAGGACAGTAAGTAGAACTAGAGGTGAGTAATATCTGTTATCATCAATCTAGGATATTTTTCCATTAATTTTTAGAGAGATTGGAAGGGAGAGAGGAGAGAGGAATATTAATGTGAAAGGTATGCAGATTGGTTGCCTCCCACATGTGCCCCAACTGAGGCAGGGATCAAACCTGCAAGCCAGGTATGTGTCCATGACTGGAATCAAACCTGCCACCCTCCCATAGATAGTCTGACCTCTATGTACTGGGCAACACTGACAAGGGATGGAGCTGAGTAATTTTTGGTCTGAGCTTACATTGCTTTTTAAGATTTAGTAGAGGAGTTTAGATTTTATTCTATGCTGTAAGAACTTCATAGAAAAAGAAAAGATGAAGGGCTCTTATGTACATTATATAATATAAATAAAACAATTCTGTCCACTGTGAGGAAAATAGATAAGAACATTATGGCAACCTCTTTCACGTTCCACATGGTTCAGGGTTTTGGTTCAGGGTTTAGGTCCTGGAGAAGGACCACATGCAAATGAAAGAGAGACTAAAAGAAATTTAATTTGGCAATATGAGGGGGGGTGCAGGTGAAAGCCCACCTGTAGTGGGAGGACTGCCACTAGGATCTGGCCTTGCTATCCCTTTTATTGAGACTATGGGATACATCCATTACCCTTAAGCAGATTTGGGATACATTCATAGCTCTTAGGCAGGTAATAATTGGATTATCATATCAGTAAGGGTTTACATGATTACAAGATGGGGAAGTTGCCTCAGTTACCATTGTCTCAATTAGATAAGGAGTGTTTGGTTCTGACCTTTCAGAGCTTCAAGGCTGACCAGCCTTTTACATATTTCTATTAGTGAGACAATGATCAGTTTTGGCAGAATATAAACAAGGAGACCATTTTAATAGCTACTGTAGAATCCAAATGAGAAATAAGTAATTTTAATGTAGGTTATATAAGTGGAATTTGAAAATAGAATTAAGTTAGATTTAGGGGTCATAATTGTTGATGGATTAGATGTTGGAGGTAAGAGAGTGATGATTAGCTAGAATGGAGTCAAAATAGTCCTCTATTTAGGGCAGAAAAAGGTGTCCATTTCCTTAGTTGAATATATAAACAAACTAGAATTGATTTTCTTGGGGGTCGTGTTTCTGTGTCTTTATTTTGATAATTTTGATTGTTTGCGGAGGTGATAGGATCAAAATAATTATTGTATGTTAATTTATATCAAATTTGATTTCCCTTTAGGCTTCTAGGTAAAAATAATAATTTACATTTGAAAAAAAAGCATGGGCATCAAGGGTAGGTGAAGACTGAAGTTATTAGTTTACACAGGGAACTAAAACATTTGAGGCTAAATACCACCTTTCTGTAGCAGGTATATGTAAAAAAAGAGACAAAGCACAAATAAGACTGCACATTAGCAGGAGAAATAATAATGATAATTATAATAACAATGGAGGGGTGAAGTAGGTACTTTAATTGACCAGCTAGTAGGAATCCTGGGAACTTGCAAAGAGAATGTTTCAACAAGGTGGGATTTGGTCAGTGTTTGGATTTCACTGAACTGTTTCTGAACAATAAAGAATCATAGCTATAATGGGCAATCCTTTTCCTGTGATATAAAAATGACTTTCCATTTTAGTCATGACAACATGTTTTCTTTGCATGAAATCCGCCTCAGTAGATCACAACCTCCCGCAGAGCAGGTGAAGGAAGGGTTTAGGGGGAAAGCTTACCTACAGTTATTTACAGTAATGTATCTGTTTTAGACAGAGATGCTTGATAGATTTTTAGTTCTTTTACATGTATTTTCAAAAAGCATTTCACATTGATCATTTTACCTCTGTTTTAAAAAGAAACTATAAAGTGAATCAAGGTATCTGAAAGCAATGAAGTATACAGGCAGGGGGGAGGTGCTACCTCGTAGGACTTTTCTTTGAGAAAATGTCCATGTGGTTTTTGCAAATGAAAGGGGAAAATTCTTGGCTATTGAAACAGTGACCTCACTAACTCAAAATGAAACCTGCTTTCCTTCAAATCCTTCGGCCATTTACCTTGGATTTAATTGACTGACTCCAACTCCACAGCTGCCACTCTTGCCTTGACAGCCTCCCGCAGCTCTATATTGATTCCCTGGGAAAGCTGCACTGAGGCAGCTGCTCCAGAATCTAATTTTTCCATCCAGCTTTCCCTTCTATTAGGTTAAAAAGACAACACCATCTCTCTCTCACTAAAGATACATGCCAAGGAAGTGCGCAGACAAGTCCTGGAGCCGAGGGCATTCATTAAACTAGAAGTACTGTAAACATTTATTATATCCGAAATAGCAGACTGCACACCACTGACCAAACAAAGGGACTGTCAAAATGATGCATTAGTTGAATTTTACCTTGCTTTCCTCTCCCTTTTTCACCTGAAACAATAAAAAAACAGCCACAGCAACAATGTGGTGATTAGGAAAAGTAAAATAAGATAAAGTTGGAGACTGACTTGCAGAGTTAGAAGATATCAAAACTCTCCACGAATCTAATAAAAGGAAATTGTTAGAGATCATTACCTTTCATGTTTATTGATTTTTTAGCAGCCAACATCATTATTAGCTGGTGGAGAAATAAATTTATCATGAAGTTCCCAAATCTGATATGAAAGGGAATACAAAGTTAGGATAGTTTTATAGAAGAGGAAATATTACACTCATCAACAAATGTCAAAGAACAAAGAACTTATAGTCAACTTTAAAAAAGTGAGCCGCATTTATTAAAATATGTAGATTTTATTTAAAAAGGATGAAATGCTCATTTTTAAAAATTCGCATTACAAATATAGTATTAAAATAAAAATTTTAAGTGAGGCAGGGATGAGCTCGATTTTACCAATTACATTTTCTAAAACTGTTCCTCGGGTCCCTGAATCTGTCAGACAACCCAACAGAAGTGTTATTAATAAAACTGCAAATGCATATCAGGTCCATTAAGATAGGAACTCTTTTTCCTCTTTCTCTTATTTCCACAGTGTCTGGTATACCAAAAAAAATCAATAAAAATCAATAACTATTTTTGAATGAATAAAGGACTGGCAAGAAGTTGTAATGTAATTTTGAAAAGACCGAGTCATCAGCTGAGGAGTATGCTTGGGTCCACTGACTATTTTCTTAGACTATACTACCTTACCCTGTTACTATAATATGCCTTTACTACACTAGAGTGAGAAAGAAACAAAAAAGAAGAGATCAACCTCCATGAACTCTTTTAATGCACTTTGTAGATATAGGAAACCCAAGGGACAAAAGGATCAATTGCTGATATGTCCATAACTCTTTCACAGTGGGAAGATTCATTCTATTCCTGTATCACTGAAACAAAATCATAAGCAAACTTTTTAGATATGAGATGTCTGCTAGTCTAAACAATTTTCCCTCCATTACCACAGAAGATGGTGGCTACAGGCACTATCAGAGTTAATGACTCCTTTCAATGCTTCAGTTACAAGGACACCATTCCGTGGACATTTTTCCATAAGCTTGGACTAAGTGGATTATGGGTATTATGTCACATGGTGTTCAAATATTTTTCATGAACTAAAATCCTCCATAACCATAACTGTTCAAAATTTGTACAATTTGAAATAATAACCAATCTGTTTCAAAATTTGCCACTTAGTTTATTATTTATTTATTTATTTTTTATTGTCACAATACCAGGAGGCATTCTTATAGGCCCATGCCAAGCATTAACTGCCTGCAGGGCAGAATGCTCCAATTTGCATTTTATAAAAAAAGACAGCTCACCCAGTTTAATGTGTTTTGGCTGACAATTTGTATGCTTAGCTTCTGCCCAAAATACTTTACTTTGAAAGAGCCAAGCTATAAAGCCTAGAATTATAGTTTCTAATGGGAAAACTGATAGAGTTGTTTCCATTGATATTGTACCAGCTCTAGCAGGAGCATAATTTGTATCTTAAAGAGATGGGACTCGATTGTTCCTTGTGGACAAGAAAATAGAGGGTTTGGCAAAGATTACTTTGGAGAACTCATCCTTTCTATCTTTCTGCAAATGCTGGACTACTTTTAGGTTATGTCATATATAATCACAATGCATATATGTATATAGTTCTTTGTAGGCCTAATTTCATTTTTAAAATGTTGAGACTTGATAAAACGTAATTTTATTTTTAACAAAGAATTAATAGGAATTTAACTTCAGTTAACTTTGTTCTCTTTGTTGGTTTCTTTCCTTGCATATACTCGACTGGAAGGAGATTAGTGAGGAAAGAGGTTTTTGCCTATTTATTATCTTCATCAAACTCCTGCTCACATACTATTAAGATTTTTCTTTTTTACTTAATACTAAATAGCAATTGTTAGTCCTTTACACTTTTCTTTTTTATCTCCCTTGGATATTCTGACTGAAATTATTAAATATAAAGCTAAATTTGTCAGTAACAATCCATACAGTCATAGAAGGGTGCACAGCAGCATTACCAGCTACATAACTCATGGGTGGAAAGGTTCAATGTTATTTTACTTAGGCTCTCGAGATCACGTTTCCTTGCAATAGTGGATGATATTATCTCTCAAGTTAAGATAGCATAGGAATTTCCAATTAAAAATGCATGCTTTTTTAATAGTAGTGCTCCTCAAAATATATATGGTAGCTCAGTGTTTAGTTTTGTTTTTAATGCCTGAACTATCACAATGGACATATATAAAATAAAAATGAATTATGAGTAATAGAAAAGTAAATTCTCAGTCAAATGTAAAGATTCTGCCCTCTCTTGCTTTGATTCACACTTCTAGATGGAAGGTTTACTTTAGTATTAATATTTTAGGTTTTGTTTTCTCAAAATCAGTACCCCAGGTGAAAATTAAAGTACACATGTTTACTTGGAAAAGGAACCCAGGAGATAGTGAGAGAGCAGCGAAGAAGCAAGACAGACAAGGGAAGATAGTCCTTAAAGTGTAGTTATCAAGCAGGTCAATAAGACATGTAATGGACTTCTTCCCGCTTAGGAATTCTGGGAATTTGTAACAATGCACCATCCTTGTTTCCTCCTGAACAAGGGAGGGTGTATTTATGGTGCATTAACAATCAGCTATCTTTGATTGAGACCACTGGGCAAGGTGAAGGAAATGTTAGTTATACTAACAGGGGAACTGTCAGAGCAGAGAAAGGCCTGAGGCAGAGGGAAGCTGATGGAAGTCAACCTCTCAAAACACTGGTAAGACTTCAGGAGCCATGGGCACAGAAGTCCAGCATCTTCCTTATCAGCATTGTGGACAGATTAGGAGGCAGAGCCTGACTCTTCTGTAGGTATCCAGGAGATGTAAATTGTTTATTACTTTTCTATTACTCATAATTATATATATATATATATATATATATATATATATATATATATATATATATATGTATATATGTATGTGTGTGTGTATATATATATATATATTTATTTATTTATTTATTTATTTATTTATATATTGTGATAGTTCAGGCATTAAAAGCAAAACATTAAACACTGAGCTGCCATATATATTTTGAGGAACACTAACTTTAGCGAGCCCCAAGCTCTGACATCAGGTCTCAGGCCCTGCAAAGTGAGTATGCAAGATTTTAGAATGTTTAAAGGTCCAGAGCAGAGACATAAGATATGAGCCTCACTTTTCTGAGAGGAACTCAGGACACTGGGAGCATGTCTAAACATGGGCTTGGGCACATACTTAAAGGCTAATGAACACATGAACATCCTTATTAGTAACCTTAAATCTTAGATATTCTGTCCACCCCAGCCAGAGGGGAACAAAAGAAGAGAGGAGGGGAGGGGAGGAAGAGAAAGGGAGACTGGCCAACCTGAGGGGTCCAAATCGGGTAGTTTGTCTCATGCATGCTTGATTAAGACTTTAAAGAATCAAAATGACACTCTCACTACCATCTCTTTGTGATCACTTTCACCCAGGATGGTCAAGGCTAGCTTTTGTGTCACCTTATAGTTAGAATTATCCAGCCTGGATTCCTCCATGGTTTTAACTTTTAATATTTAAAGGCAAGCTTTTGGTATCAAAAAACCTTTTTTCTCAGTGTTTAGTCACATAGTTGCCTCTGCTAACATATACACATACACACACGTGCATCCTCTTACATACTCAATTTCACTTGCTTCTTTTTCTTTAAGTCTAGCTATTTCGACCCTTTTACTTAAAAAGGAACGCTTATATAAAGCTGTTGTTGCTGTTTGAATATTAAGAAAAGGGAAACTGAAACCAGAAAGCACATTGAAAGAAACTTCACTAAATTTACAAAATAATATTGAAGACTCATGATTCTCAATGCACTGACATGTAAATAAACAAATAAAGCTAAGATAATTTAAAAAATTATATATATATATATATATATATATATATATATATATATATATCAACTCAAGTTTAATTACCATTTCATGAGCAATATAAATAAATTTACATCTGGAATGAGAATCTGGAAATCAAATCTTAGGGACATGAATCTGTCAATTTTCAACTGATTTTATGTTGAAAGCTTTTTGGAGATCTTTTTGAAATCTGAGATGCTATATTTTATTTATTTTTTTTTAAATATATTTTATTGATATTTCACAGAGAGGAAGGGAGAGAGATAGAGAGCTAGAAACGTCGATGAGAGAGAAACATCGACCAGCTGCCTCCTGCACAACCCCCACTGGGGATGTGCCTGCAACCAATGTACATGCCCTTGACCGGAATCGAACCCGGGACCTTTCAGTCCGCAGACCGACGCTCTACCACTGAGCCAAACCGGTTTCGGCGAGATGCTATATTTTAACAGACCAAGCAGATGCTATCTTCAGTCATTACAGTCTACTTAACAAATGCACTACAAACAGACATCTAAAACGTATGAACATTGATTCAAAAGGAAAATCATTAAGGTGAGGCAAGAGGTAGCTATTCTCTTGAAAGCTGCTTCATTTAATGCCTGTGGTGTTGGCATGAATAGCTCAAAGCAGCTTGGAATTAATTATTTTCTGAGTGGACTGCTGGAAAAGACAGGAACACATGTTTTTGGCAGAAAAACAAAGGGTTTTAAAGTACCTTCACATTTACCTACTGCAAGTCAACTATTCTATTAATACCCAAATAGTCTCTCAACTAATGGGGGGGGGATTCTTTAGCTACTAACTAAAGGCTTTATTATAATTCAATCAGAATACAGATAATGGAGAGAGAGAGAGAGAGAGAGAGAGAGAGAGAGAGAGAGAGAGAGTGTGTGTGTGTGTGTGTGTGTGTGTGTGTGTGTGTGTCCTTGTGCTTAAGAATGAGCTTGGACCATTTTTCATGGAGCTAGGTACCCTGGCAGCAGAGGCAAGACCTTTACATTTTACTTTTGAAATTCTCTAAAGCTTTATGACAATTAAAATGTATCTATAGGTCAAATACAATTAACATAATCACAAAGTATGCATTTCAAAAAATAAAGTGCAAATGTATATGCACACAGCCCAAGTAATATTCTAAGAATATTTTAAAGGCTGAAGAAAATAAATAAGTTATATATTTACAAATCTTTCAACAAAGTAAGAGTTGACTTCTAGAGTCCAGTAAGGTTTTCTTTCTAACTTTGACCTTTAATATACTTAGACATATTTCTCAATTAGCAATAAAATACTTGTCTCCTGTTATTCAGTGTTTCTTTCATTTATTTTGGGAGAGTTTTGTAATTATCACTTAGTTTTTCTCTGATCAAGCAGTTGCTTTTTATAGTTTAATTAGAGTCCTTGTGCATGAAATTCATGCAAGGGGCTCAGTCCTCACACCCCTGGCTGCCTCGGGGCCCTGCAGGTCCCACCCCTACCCTACCCACTGCTCCTTCTGGAAGGTTGTTCCACCATCCAGTCTAATTAATGTGTTACCTCTTTATTATATAAGATGATCAAATGGAAATCACTTATCCCTGCATCTCCTCAGATTGCTTAGGGCCATGGTTGGCAAACTGCGGCTCCCAAGCCACATGCGGCTCTTTGGCCTCTTGAGTGTGGCTCTTCCACAAAATACCACAGCCTGCGTGAGTCTATTTTGAAGAAGTGGCGTTAGAAGAAGTTTAAGTTTAAAAAATTTGGCTCTCAAAAGAAATTCCAATCAGTGTACTGTTGATATTTGGTTCTGTTGACTAACGAGTTTGCCAACCACTGGCTTAGGACCACTTTATGCCTTCTGTATGCCTTGACCCTATTTTCTAAGTCTGGAAAAGGAAACATTTAGAAGATGGTGACTTGAGCATTTCTTTTTGATCCTTCTATTTTCTAATGCACTGTTTTCATGTCCCTGACACCAAAATAGCACAAATATTCTATTGAGATTGTATAGACTTCTTCCACATCTGAGATTTCAAGGAGAGGGTTCAGGTGTTAGCGCATATTGGCTTACCATAGAGAGAGGATCGAGAACCTGGAATCTGGTCTGTGCATCAGAAAAGATCAACCAAAGAACTTGCATGCATGTATGCCTAACCCATGGACACAGAAAATAGGGAGGCAAAGGTCTGGGGTAGGCACAGGGGCAGGCTAGAAGTAGTCAATGGGGGAAAGAAAGGGACATATGTAATACTTTCAACAATAACAATTTAATATTTTTTGAAGAAAGGAACTCACTACAGATTGATTCATTTGCCTCTCAGCATAACCATTAAGGCTTGTCGCAGTTTAGGTTCTTACAAGGTTATTTCTTGGATCACATGATCTCACACATCTAGAGGAAATAATGAACAACATAGACTGGTGAACAAAAGTAGACCCAGAAAAAGAGAAGCACAATCAGAATATCAAACCTCAGAGGTGAAGTAGGGGAAGGTGGGGGTAAAGGGAAGAGATCAACCAAAGGACTTGTGTGTGCATGCAAATGGGCCTAGCCAGTGGCCATGGACAACAGGGGGGGGGGAGGTATGTAGGGAGGAGTTTGGGATGGGAATGGGGGGAATAAGGACAATTATGTGATATCATAATCAATAAAAATTAATTTTTAAAAAAGAATGTGGAATCTTGTCCAGAATTGTCTCTGTCTAGATAACCATGTGCAAATAAACTGATTTCTGGGTTCCCTTGAGGAGAGGTCAACTGTCCTTGGAAAAGGAGTCCTTTTGGGAGAGGAGTAGGCTTGCTCCTGCTCCTGTGAGAATCTGGCTGTTCCCCCTGATTCACAGAATAAGAGGGAGCAGTTGTAGTACTCGCCAAAGCCCGCCTCTTCCAGCTCACTTCTGGGGATGGGGATGTGCCTCAGAGAGAGGTCTTAGATTACCTGAAAATGTTCTAAGATGTGTAGCCCCCGATTTATCACTGATGCCCTATTTATCTGAACCTGAATAAAGACTTGAAAATTATACTTTTTAGAAAGACAAAACAAAAACATTTAAAAGAAACAAAAGTATGTGGTATTTTGGAATCAGAATGTGTGTATCTCATTGCCTTTTGGAGAACTTCATACAGACACATTTAATTACAGAGCTGAGGTAGTTTCCTAAGGTATGAGGCCCAAAGGCACCTCACACCATTGCAGGCCTGCATTTGAGCAATCAGGTGTTGCCTGTTTTGTGTGACTTTGTAGAAACATTTTTCTGCAGAACCTTTGGATCTGCTGCTGATGTATATACAAGGGAATAGACTTATTTTGCAAAGATTTCAAGGTCTTCAGGTTAATTTTGCATAACTTATTCTGTTCTGTAAATAAAAAACAACACCGCATCACTTGGTCTCTAAGGAAAAAGAAAAAATGCAAATTTCTATGCATGGCCTCCATTAGAAGCATTTGGGTACAAATGTGTGTGTGTGTGTGTGTGTGTGTGTGTGTGTGTGTGTGTGTGTGTATGGGGGTGGGGAAAGGGAGGAAGGAAGGAGTTCCAAGTTAGCCCTAAGGGAAATGCACTTGTATATGAATATGTTGGGGCCCATGATTCACTGAAACCAAGAATTATTTGAAATCAGTTATTTCAAAAATTCATACAACTTGAAAAAAATGTTTCTGTTCCTTTTTTTAAAGGCTATTGTTAATATTTTAAAAAGTTATAAGACTTTCTCTGTGTCTCTGCATCGCTGTCTTTCCCTCTTTTCAATATAAGTAAATTATATTTTAAACATTTTATTTAAAAAAACAAAAAAGGATACAAAGTGTCCCGTTCTCCTCCGTGGGCAGAGGAGATGATTGGTTCATGAGGGGACCTGGGGCTCCACTAGGAAGTTTTCCCGTCTTGTATGTTGCATGGAGGCTGAGCGGTCCCTTTTACAAAGAAGCAGTTCAGTTCTGTTCTTCTGGTCAACATCCTTTACTTGTCCAATAAAAGAGAGTGATTATTTTTGATCATATGAACTTGAAAGTCTGCTTGGCAGCCTGAAATCGTGATAAAAGGAATTGGAAACTTCACAGAAAGTTCAAAACTGAATTTGTGTTAATTATTTAATTTTTAATACATTGGAATCTAATTTTCCACTTCTTATGTGTAACAATTGTGTATGTGTTTTTCTGTTACTTAAAATGAACTTCTCTTAAAAAATCTACTGTATGGATTTAAATTAGATTTCTTTAGATGCAAACATGACTTATTCTAGACCACAGAGAGCACTGGAATAGAGAAATTCCCTGATTCCAGAGGCATATTTACATTTAAAACTTGGGCAGTTTTAAATGCAAATGTAATTATTAATAATAGCATAAATTACACTTAAAATTTCTTGAGGATTTAGCATGTGTCAAGCATTGCACTGTAAATACTTTATGCCCGGTTGTTTCATACTCATTTTCAAAATTTGAAGTTGATATCTGTATCTCCATTTTACAGGTAGGAACACTGTGAGAGAAATTTAGCAATTTCCTTAATGTCACCCACTTATAAGAATCCAAAACATGAGCCAAACTCAAGTCTGTCTCTCTCTAAAGCTATCCTCTAAACTACAAAACAAACTAAAACAAAACAAAAACAGACTCACCAACCAGGATTCTTTTATTAGAAAATAGGATATGATCACATTCATATTTTTATTTATCATAAATATATTTTTATTGATTTCAGCGAGGAAGGGAGGGGGAGAGAGAGAAGCATCAATGAGAATTATTGGTTGGTTGCTCCTTGCACCCCACCCTCATTGGGGATCAAGCCTGCAACTTGGCATGTGCCCCAACAGACTAGGTATCGAACCATGACCTCCTGGTCCATAGGTCTTCGCTCAACCATTGAGTTACGTTAGCAGGGCCACATTCATATTCTTATGTGACTACTCTTTCTTTTAAAAAGAATATATTTTATTGATTTTTTACAGTGAGTAAGGGAGAGGGATAGAGAGTTAGAAACATTGATGAGAGAGAAGCATCAATCAGCTGCCTCCTGCACACTCCCCACTGGTGATGTGCCCACAACCAAGGTACATGCCCTTGACCAGAATAGAACCTGGGACCCTTGAGTCCGCAGGCCGACACTCTATCCCCTAAGCCAAACCAGGTAGGGTGTGACTACTCTTTCTTACTGTTTTGCCAGCATCCCGACATGTCCCCAGCACACACATATATGCTCTCCCTTGGTAGAAAGTCCTATCTCTAAAAAGTAAAGAAATATCATGAAAGAAGACTGGCTATGAATTAAAGGCAATCAGTAAATTTTCAAAGCAACACGCAACCTATTGTGGCTACATCCAAAGTCAGCACTCCCAAAATACATTTTAACAAAGCATGCCACACATTTTAAAAATGCATTTCCAGGAGATGGCCCCATTTTTCATATGACTGAAACCACTTGGCCTTTTGCCCTGTGTTTCACGAGGCAGCGGCGTTGTATACAGAGAGCGTTCTGGGCTTCTGCCTCTCCTGGCTACGCTGGCTATCACAGAGACCAGGACCAACCCTGCCCTGCCCGGGATCATAATCCATCACTCTATCTCCTTTCCGCTTCCTTTGCTCCCGGGGAGAAGCAATGTGAAATTTAATAAGTTGAATAAAAGTTATTTCTCCCTGTGTCTGTATGGATCCTGGCAGGGTGCCCTGTAAAGTGCTTTCGATTACCAGGAGCTGTGTAATACCAAACCCCTGCCTAATAGTTGTTGGCACCAGAATAAGTTTAAGAAGTTCTTCAGCAGCCAGCATTTCATTCTGCTTCCCAGGGCTGCGAGGTCCTTTTATGCATTTAGCACCTCCCCCCTGGGGTGCTCAGTAGGGGAAGGGAGATGTGGCTGAATGACTGTGGAGGAGAGGACAAACACAGCACTTCCCTTCATGTTCCTGCATAAGCTCTCCAAGCATCCGAGGGGAAAGGGATGCCTCAGTCTAATCTGTTATTTACTGTTTCAATATGGCACGTTTTGTCACGCTTATGAAATTAAAGGGAACCATGATTAGCCAAGGTGGGGCTGATTTCTTTTTTCTTTTTTTCTGATTTATAGATGTCTACTAGTATATTTAAATGTTTATGATCTATCACAGATGTTTTCCCTAAAACAGAATTATTTCTAGATTTTCCTGATAACCACACATTTTTTGTTTTTGTTTTATTTTCTAAATATATGACTGAATAAACCAATTTGCAAACCCCTGGGTTCCAATTAAATAAGAAACTATATGTGCTTGTTACAGACAATTGTTCACTGACCCCAAACGGCCACTTGGAGCAGGACCCTTGCCCCAGTGGAGTGTGTTTCTTTCTTTTTTTTCTTTTTAAAAAAATATATTTTATTGATTTTTTACAAAGAGGAAGGGAGAGGGATAGAGAGCTAGAAACATCCATAAGAGAGAGACATCGATCAGCTGCCTCCTGCACACACCCCCACTGGGGAAGTGCCCGCAACCAATGCACATGCCCTTGACCAGAATCGAACCCGGGACCCTTCAGTCCGCAGGCCGATGCTCTATCCACTGAGCCAAACCGGTTTCAGCATGGAGTGTGTTTCTTAGACCACTACAGACAGTTCCTATAGCTGCTCAGAATTCCTCCCAGTGCAGGTTTTTTAACTGATAGGTCAGTTTTCTAACCTTGATATTGTTTTTGTTTTCTTTATTTATACTCCCTTCAATATAACAAAACAAAATCTTAAATATGTGGCTGAGGATTATATACAATCATGCTCTTATGAAAAATTAATCTCCTTCATTCTATATGTAATACCTCTGTTACATGCCCAAATATGAACCCCCATTTGTCCTTTGCCTGAAATATATTACATTACACATTTATGTTGAATAAGTGATCCACTACCCAAATCCTTTCCCTGTCATGTTATTTCATTTTCTCTGTTGGATCAGAATTTGTTGTCTCCAGGTGAACTCATTCCTCTTTGATACACATACTCTTGATTCGAATACATTCCTGCATTCTTGGTAATATCAAATGCTCACCACTAATTCTTCATCTAAATGTTAGCAGTATTTGTGTAGGCATTGCAGTGAGATCATTTAAGAACATCTTATGATAATTGCACTTGGCCTCAATTATATCTATATATCTATATATCTCTATATCTATATCTATATCTATATCTATATCTATATCATCTATATCTATATATATATCTATGTCTATCTATATTATATAAAATCAGTTACAACTATGTAAAAATTGTTAACTTCTGATGACTTCAGCCTTCATATCCAAAGCAACTCTGACCTAAACCATTATAGTTAAGGACTTATTATGTAAATTTGAGGTCACTCACTTTAGAACTTAGAGACAAATTGGTTTTCTAAAATATATTCTAGGTCATTGGCAGTGGGAATGATTTTGATAGTTGATACATTAACCTCCTCTGTTTTATATTTTGGGGGTATGGGTAGGTGTCCTTAATAGTGCTATTGACTATGTTTTTAAATTTCACAAGCAACTTTATGACCTAGAATGGGCAAGATGTTCAGAGTTGAGTGAGAGATAGGTAATATAGAGTTGTTATGACTTAAAATCAAATGGGAACTTACAGCATGTAGACATGTAGCTATTTGCTCACAACTATAAAGTCTGAGTTGCATTAATGCCACCTCCTGCTCCAGGTTTGGGACATGGTTGGAAATCAAATAAGGTTTATATTAATTACTTCTTGCCAAAGTGATTAATTTAACATTTTAGGATAAAATCAAGCAGTATGTTCCATTCCCCTCACCTCCCAGGGATGCCATCAACATCCATAGCTGACCTTTGACCATATCCATGGGAAAAAATCCCTTTTTCCCAGATAGCTATCTCCTTTAATATATTTAATCTTTCAAGGATGTTAACCTGTAATTTTCTTTTTTTCTTTCTTCATTTTTTTTTGTAGTGCCATTGTCTGATTTGGTATTGGAATAATGTTGGCCTCATAAAATAAATTTGGAGGCTCTCCCTCCTCTCCAATACTTTTAAAGAGTTTGAGAAAAATTGGTATTAATTCTTCCTTGAATGCTTGATAGAATTCATCAGCGATGATGTCTGGTTCTAGACTTTTGTGTTTTGGACGTTTTTTGATTACTGATTCATTTTTTTCCTGGTAATCAGTTTATTGAGATTGTCTTTTTCCTCCTGGTTTCATGTTTAAATATTGTATGTTTCTAGGTTTTTATTCCACTTTAGAGGAGCTATAGCTCAACCCTAGGATTGGTCAAGAGTTTTACAGAATTTTAGTGATAAGTATACTAATCCCTTATATTTTCTCTATAGAGTGGCAGGTCCTCAGTTCTCTAGCATCTGTTCTAGTTAGTGTCACCACATTGCCCCTAAAAAACATGCTGATCATTTTGACAAAACATGACATCTGGGCCTTTCTCATGTCTAATGACCTTTCTACACAGTGCTAGGTGGTTTCTTTCCAAATAAACCATTTCATGGCTTCAACTTTCTTCCGTTCATTGCACACCTTCACAAATGCAAACCATTTCCTTCTCCCTAACCTTTACTTACATCCTCAGCTCCTGATTTGCCTCATTCTTCACAGAGAAAAGAGAAGCAATTGAATAAAAACGTAATTGGTTTTCTCCTTAAGGAGATCTATCCTTGCAAATTTATATTTGCCTTCCTTCTCATTACAAAGAATGAAGTGTCTCTGAATTTATCAGTGGTTAATCTCTACACTTGTGTCATGGTTCTTAAGGATTTTGCTCTTGGAATTATCCCTTTTTTCTCCCACTTCACCAAGACCTTAGATCCTAGACCAGGGGTGGGCAAACTTTTGACTCGAGGGCCACAATGGGTTCTTAAACTGGACCGGAGGGCTGGAACAAAAGCAACCTGACCATGCTGGCACTCTCATCTTGGGCTGCTGGCGAAGGAGCAGAGGGGAGAGCAAGAGAACCCTCCACTCTTTCAGCTCCATGGGTCAGATAGAACAGCGGAAGGGGCAGGATCCGGCCCGCGGGCCATAGTATGCCCACGGCTGTCCTAGACTATTCCCTTCACCCGTACCCCCTACTTTAAAAGGCAGAATAAAATAAGGAATTACTGTTAGTGTACATAAATACTGCCATTTCATCTTTTTTGTTGGTCCGTCTGCTTCATGAGGCTTCTACATGTGAACATGCCCAAGAGTCAATTCACAGACCATTTCTCTCCATTACTCTTCTCTTTCCTTCACTTTTCTTCTTCTTGAATATTTTCTCTCTGCACACTCAAATTCTTTTTCTCAAATCCGATTTATACAGAATGACTCTCTGATTTGCATTTGTAGCTCAGATTTCTCAGCAGAACTCCAGCTATGTCTAGCCAACCTACTTGACATCTGCACTTGGAAGTCTAATTGGGATTTATAAATTAGCATATCTAAAGCAGATGTCCTGATATCCACTCCATTCCTGCTCTTTCCATATCAAAGTTATACAGGTCAAAAATATAGGAATCTATTTTTTTTACTCTTTTTTATCTTTCATTCATCTCTCATTTAAAAAAAAATATTTAAAGTATTACATATGTCTGCTTCCACTCCCCCAGATTAACTCCATCCCTGGCCACTCCTACCCCCTAGAGCAGTCCCCTACTACCCCAGTGTCTCTCTAACCATCCCCCAACCCCCCTGTCATTTGTCTCTGGATCTATTTTTGTTCATCAAATTATGTTGATCATTATATCCCACATATGAGTGAGATCATGTGATATTTATCTATATCTGACTGGCTTATTTCACTTTGCATAATGCTCTCCTGTTCCATCCATGTTGTTGCAAATGGTAAAAGTTCCCTCTTTTTTATAGCAGTGTGCATAGTATTCCATTGTGTAGATGTACCACTGTTTTTTAATCCACTCATCTGCTAATGGGCACTTAGGTTGTTTCCAAATCTTAGCTATTGTAAATTGTGCTGCTATGAACATAGGGCTCCATATATCCTTTCTGATTGGTGTTTCTGATTTCTTGGGATATATTCCTAGAAGTGGGATTACTGGGTCAAATGGGAGTTCCATTTTTAACTTCGTGAGGAAACTCCATACTGTTTTCCACAGTGGCTGCACTGTTCTGCATTCCCACCAGCAGTGCACGAGGGTTCCTTTTTCTCCACATCCTTGTCAGCACTTATTGCTTATTGATTTGTTAATGACAGCCATTCTGGCAGGTATGAGATGCTACCTCATTGTTGTTTTGATTTGCATCTCTTGGATTATTAGTGACTTTGAGAATATTTTCATATGTCTCTTGGCTTTCTTATGTCCTCTTTCGAAAAGTGTCCATTTAGGTCTGTAGCCCATTTTTTATCTTCCTTTTGTTAAATTGTATGAGTTCTCTGTAAATTTTGGAGATTATCTCCTTATTGGAGATAACATTGCCAAATATGTTCTCCCATGCAGTGGGCTTTCTTGTTGTTTTGTTGATGGTTTCTTTTGCTGTGCAGAAGCTTTTTATTTTGATGGAGTCCTATTTGCTCTTTTTCTCCTTAGTTTCCATTGCTCAAAGAGCTGTATTGGTAAAGATATTGGTACAACATATATCTGATATTTTTGCTGTCTATGGAGTCTTTTAAGATTTTTGTGGTTTCCCATCTTACATTTAAGTCCTTTAACTATTTTGAGTTTTTGTGTATGGTGTAAGTTGATGATCTACTTTCATTTTATTTTTATTTTTGCATGTATCTGACTAAATTTCCCAGCACCATTTATTGAAAGGACTGTCTTAACTCCATTGTACGTTCTTGCCTCCTGTGTCAAATATTAATTGAGCATAATGGATTAGGTCTATTTCTGGGTTCTCTGTTCTGTTCCATCTGTCTACATGTCTGTTCTTGTGCCACTACCAGGCAGTTTTGAGAACATGGCTTTGTAATATAGCTTGATACTTGGTATTGTTATCCCTCTCAATTTGTTCTCCTTTCTCAGAATTGCTGTAGCTATGCAGGTCCTTTTTTTATTCCAGATGAATTTTTAGAGAGATTGTTCAAGGTCTGTGAAATATGACTTTGCTATTTTAATGGGAATTGCATTTAGTCTATAAATTGCTTTGGTTAGTATGGATATTTTAATGAAGTTTATCCTACCAATCTATGAAAAAGGTATGTTCTTCCATTTGTTTATGTCTTCCTCTATCACTTTTTACAATGTCCTATAGTTTTCTGAGTACAGGTCTTTTACTTCCTTAGTAAGTTTATTCCTAGGTATCTTAGTTTTTTTGGTGCAATGGTAAATGGGATTTTTTTTTTCATTTATCTTTCTGTGAGTTAATGATTCATGTATAAAAAAGCCATAGCTTTCTGGATGTTAATTTTGTATCCTGCTACATTGCTGAATTCATTTAGTAAGTCTGGTAGTTGTTTTTTTTTGTTTGTTTGTTTGTTTGTTTGTTTGTTTTTATGGAGACTTTGGGCTTTTCTATGTACAGTATTAATGTCATCTGTGAATTAGCAGAGTTTGACTTCATCTTTTCAAATTTGGATGCCTTTTATTTCTTCTTGTCTGATTACTGTGGCTAGCACTTCCAGTACTATATTGAACAAAAGTGGTGCTAGTGGGAATTCCTGTCTTTTTCCTGTTTTTAGGTGAAGTGGATTTAGGTTTTGCCCATTGCATATGATGTTGGCTGTAGGTTTGTCAAAAAAGGCTTTTATTATATTGATGTATGATCCCTCTATTCCCACTCTGCTGAGCATTTTTATCAAGAAAGGGTATTGGACTTTGTCAAATGCTTTTTCTGCATTGATTGATATGATTATGTAATTTTTGTCTCTCAATTCATTTATGTGATGTGTCACATTTATTTATTTGGATATATTGTACCATCCTTGCATTCCCAGAATAAATCTCACTTGGTCATAATGTATGATCTTTCTAATGTAATGCTGGATCTAATTTGCTAGGATTTTGTTGAGGATTTTAGCATCTATGTTCATCAGAGATATCTGTAATTCTCTTCTTTGTAGAGTCTTTATCTGGTTATGGAAGTAGGGTAATGCTGGCTTCATAAAAAGAGCTTGGAAGTGTTCCTTCCTCTTGAATTTTTTGGAATAGTCTGAGGAAGATAGGTTTTCTTTTTTGAATGTTTGGTAAAAGTTCAATATATATATATATATATATATATATATATATATATATATATATATATAAATATATATATATATAAAATATAATATATATATGTTGAATATATATATTATATATATATACACACACCGTATTTGCCTGCGTATAAGACGACCTCCTAACATTTCTACTCAAAATACAGAGTTTGTTATATACTCGCCGTATAAGACTACCCCCTCTTTCGCACACCTTCCACACACCAAATAAAAGGTAAAACAATATCAGATTTGATTTCAACATTTTAATTTATATTCAAATGCTTATGACATGCAGGAAAACTGTCACAAGGCTGTATGTAATCAAACATATACAGTATTTGCCGGTGTATAAGACGACTGGGCGTATAAGACGACCCCCCACTTGGAGGCATATTTTTCAGGGCCAAAAAATCGTCTTATATGCCAGCAAATACGGTATATATATTTAAATGTCTGCTTTCTTAAGTCTATCTATCTGTATATTCATCTATTTTTGGAAAAAGAGAATAGAGAGAAGATAGGCCCAAATTTGGTGAGTAAAACTTTTTAAGCTATTAGTAGAAAAAGAGAACAAGCGAGGAGAGAAAAAAAGGCATAAACAAACCCTAAAAATCAAACAAACAACAACAAGAAGAAAAAAATTGTCTAGTGAAGAAAGAGAAAAAAGAAGTGTGCATGGACTTGATGCAAGAGAGAGGAAATCAGATATATGAGTAAGCCTACAGAGACTACTGTAATAGGAAAGTGTCGATAAAGCAGGTAAAGAAGATCAATTTTTTAACAAGGAGTAAAGAAAAAGGGGAGAGAGAAACTAATGCAGAAATAGAAGAAAAACAGTGAAAAAGGAAGAATTGTGGAAGAAAGGGTTGAAATAAAGAAAATTGAGATAGAATAAACTAATGCTAAAAAATAAAAGTAAAAATAGAATATAGAACACTAATCCAAAAAAAGTTAAAAAAATAAAAGGTTAAAAATATAATAATAAATAAAAATAATGGGGAAATATTTTAGGTAAAAAATAAGTGAAGTAGTGAAGTTTGTTCAATTCAGCTTGGTTTTAATGTCCCATGGGGGCTGGTTTAAGACCCCTCTCGACTCTTCTGCCTGCCATGTCGCAGTTTCCTGTTAGGTAGTCAGCACATATTGAAGTTCCCAGTGATTCACTGATCCTCTGTGTCAGATGCCACAATATTGTTCAAGCAGGTGGGATCAATCTGCCCACTTTGTGTGCCTGCTTTCAGTGGTATTTACACAACTGTCTATTTCTGACATGACCCCTAGGTTATGGTGTTTTTGTATTAGTTTCTAGGTCCAAATGGCCCTCAACCTATTCCCCAAGGGTCCACTGGGGGTATATAGAATCTTTGTTTCCTTGCAGAGCTCATGGCTGGGTGGGGCTGTGTAGCTAGGAAGGGTCTGGTCTTCAGGAGAAAAATGTCTATTCAGGGTTGGAGGAATCGGACTGTCCCAGAGCTAGCTTCCTAATCATTTCTTCACATTTTGTTCCCAGCTTCCACAAATCCATGTTCCCCTACACCACTGCCTTGGTGAGTGCTTGTGATTGAAAGATTCTATGAATTGGGTTCAGTGAATAAAAGCAAGGAAGTTATAAAGACAGAGCACCTGCACCAAGTGCATCTTTCTCCCCCCGTATTGCATGGCCAGTGTAGAAGTTCAGGCTGACTTTCTGGGCACAGTCTCACACAGGTGTGGCTTATATCTAGAATCCCCCTGCTGCCAGCAGCACTGTGGACCCTCTTCCAGAGTTGAGCACTACACTGTCACCAAGGGACATGGGTTTGATGTAGCACAGT
The DNA here is from genome assembly GCA_963924515.1 of Vespertilio murinus. Classification (NCBI taxonomy): domain Eukaryota; kingdom Metazoa; phylum Chordata; class Mammalia; order Chiroptera; family Vespertilionidae; genus Vespertilio; species Vespertilio murinus. The sequence goes on from OZ004708.1 coordinate 67,373,262, forward strand.
CTTCCTCTGAGACTCTAGTCCTGGCTGGGCACATTTCTCCCTCCAGCCCGACCCCTGATCCCACCTCGCTCCAGGTGACCTCTGACTTCTCGTCCATGGATTGTCTCACCAGCTGTGTTTAAGTTTGCCAATTCTGGGTGGATGTTACTATATGATTCAGCTGTTTCTTTTATTAGCATCTGCTCTTTGAGAAAGCGTAGGAACCATAGGCCTATTTGGCCGCCATTTCGTCTCCCCCTGGAAAAACTTTTTAGGTGCCTATGGCCAGATAGGCTGGAGACTTGGAGTTTGTGGGTTTGCAGCTGAGGCACCTGGTCGCTGGCCAGTGTGGCTATAGGGTCCTGGGTGGTGTCTGAGGTCTCCCTGGGTGGAGGTGAGGCTGAACTCCCAGTCACACACAGCTGATCTCCCCATCAAGATGGTGCCATCTCTGTGGCAGAACTGGCTGCCCAGGGAGATATTTTAGTGGTGACAGCCTCCAAAAGTCCTGTGTAATATAACTGTCCCTCACTCAAAAATACACGCATGCCCCACATGCCCACCCACTGTCCTTATGCTCTCTCACTCACTCACCCTTTCTCCTCCCTGCTGTCCTCTTGGCAGATGTCTTGGATCTCCTCATTTATCTCTTAGCTGAATATCTAAAACCATCTCAGAAACATTCTGAAAGTATCCTCTGGTCACTCTCTCATTATTACCATCCTAGCTCAGTATACTTCTATTCCTCATTTTTCCTAACTAATGATAGTGTCTTCCAAGTTTTATACACTTCAAACACATTTTGCCACTCTCAGAATGAAATCTAAATACTGCATTTTGCTCTATGATCTGCCCCCTCCCTACTCTCTGTTATCTCATGTCGAATTTTCTAATCATCTTCTTATATAAGCAGACTAAACTGTTCTATAGTCTTTCTATAGAAAGAATAAACTGACCCCTGTATGTCAGATTCTGAACCAGCTCTCCCTCTCTCTAGATTAGACTGTTTTTCTTTGTCTTTCAAGTCCATTACCTTCAGGGAAAGGACTTCCCCCACCTAATTTTCTTTTTTTTCTTAAATATATTTTATTGATATTTTACAGAGAGGAAGAGAGAGAGATAGAGAGCCAGAAACATCAATGAGAGAGAAACATCAACCAGCTGCCTCCTGCAAATTCCCCACCGGGATGTGCCCACAACCAACGTACATGCCCTTGACCGGAATTGAACCCGGGACCTTTCAGTCCGCAGACCGATGCTCTACCACTGAGCCAAACCGGTTTCGGCCCCCCACCTAATTTTCAATCATTCTTCTCCACAGTCATTCATTATCCTCTCTCTCTCTCTCTCTCTCTCTCTCTCTCTCTCTCTCTCTCTGTGTGTATTTTACTCTCTTTCACCTATCATTAGTTCCAATGTGAATATGTTTGTTGAGACTCTCATCTCAATGGGAGAAGTAGCTTTCCAGTCTTGCTCTCCATGTAGCACAGCAGTTAGTAAAGATCCTCCTGTGACAGAATGAATGAGAATGCTTTACTGTGGGATTTGTGCGTCTCCTTTAAGTTTCCTAACTCATTCTCCATCATGGATATTTTATAAGGAGTGTCTTCTACTGAGCTGTGCAAGCATTTTGGCACTTGCATTCTTGTTCTGACTTTGTTCATTCATTCTACTTGGCAGTACAAACGAGAAGCGAGGGCTCCCTAGCCTCCTCGTGCACAAATGTCAGGTTTGGTTTGGTCGCCATCCATGGATTTTTATTTATGCCAGCACACACAGATGGGCTAATGGGCCTCCTAAAGAGATGCTGCAGAAAATTCACTTTCCAGCACAAGACTGAAGAAGATGCTTTCATATAAGGAGAAATCTCCCCTAATATTGTTACAATATAGTTGGACTTATAACTCAAATATGCAAATTTTTTCTATGTAGTTTATAATCTATGTCAGTAAAGATGATTAATGTCAGCTACATCCCATCTGCATTCAAGAATAATTCTTAAAAATCACAGTTAATAGTGGCACTAAAATTATTCAGCCACTGTTCAGCATAAAAGAGATTCTTCAGAATTAACACATTAATCATAAATATACACAGTGTATACATATATATTGCTCTTAAATTTCCCCATATATAGTATCTGACAACAAATGTGTACCTTCAGCAGGAACAAGTAAGCCATAAATGGTGCTGTATCTAGGACACCTTATCTACAAAACCCCACACAGGGATTTAATATTTGCCTTCACTGATTTAATAATTCTACAAATATTAGTTGAAACCCAGTTTTGTAATTCTACCATGCCCAGTTCTTGGTGCTGGAATATAACATAGTCAAACCATAAAACACATCTGTGTTCTAGAGCATGCATTCTCACATGTAGGGGAATAGACAATAAGAAAATACATAATGGGCCTCTAGTGTGATATATATATATATCATACTAGAGGCTCAGTGTACAAATTAATTCACTAGTGGGACCCCTCTGCCTGGTTGATGATCAGGGCCTATCAGGGCCATCTTGCCCATTCCTGATCAGGGCCAATGAGGGCCAGCGAGCCAAGATAGGGGTATGGGAGGGCTCCAGGTAATGTCCAACCCTCTCGCCCAGTCCTGATCAGCTGAACCCCAGCAGCAAGCTAACCTACCAGTGAGGATGTCTGTCCCCTGGTGGTCAGTGCGCATTATAGCAACTGGGCAAGCAGTCAGCTGAACGGACACTTAGCATATTACTCTTTTCTTATATAGGATTCATTAAAATGGTAAAGCCTTGTGGGGGGAAAAATGAGCTGGGAGATAATAGGTGGTGGATAAGAGGATAATTATATTATTTTTGGTAAAATATATTTTTATTAATTTCAGAGAGGGAGAGAGAGATAGAAATGTTAATGATGAGATAAAATAATTGATCAGCTGCCTCCTGCACACCCCACACTGTGGATCAAGCCTGCAATCCAGGCACGGGTCCTAACTGGATTTATAGGCCAAAGCTCAGCCATTGAGGCACACTGGCTGTTCTGAGAATCATATTCTTAATGGGTTGCCTCTCCTGTCTCAGGTAAGACAGCATGGGAACAAAAGCTTAAAGATACAGGATATGAAGTCATTCATGAAAGAGTGCTCCTGGACGAGGGGATCCCAGGTGCACAGTCTTACTGTTCTGAGTGCTGTATTATAAAAACAGAACGATTTGGCTTTGTGCCTGTAAAAAGGAGATGAGATAGCAATTTTGTTTTCAGATTGTACTATTGTTCATAGTGGCTTACTGACATCATTGATTTGGAAATGGGTGAGCTATTTTTTGGGGAAAGTGAAGAAGAGGATAAAAACAAGATGAAAGATGAAATAAATCGGGTTCAATAAAGAATAGAACTATAAATAGTGGAATATAATTCAATAGTAAATAAGATTTTTGTAAAAGCACTGTGTTCAAGAAAGTACAAAATTTACTTCAACAAGTTTATTACACCATACACCAGTCCTGTGATAATGTCCTTTCAAAATATTAGGTGGGAAAATAAGTTTGATAGATGCTTTGTCTTAGAAGCTGTAGACTATTATTATTTTTTATATTATATCCAAACATATGAGTAGATCCGTGTTAGAAGACAGTTGTATTGATCTCAGAATCATAGAAACTTATTTAATCACAGATGGTTTTGTTCTTGCAATATCTTTTTTAAAATAATTGCATTAGATATGAGAGGGTTGGATCTGTTATAATGAGGTAAATACTGCCGAATGAGGGTGAAGACCACAGAAAAGAGGCTCCAAAACAGCAATAGCTCAAAGATAACGATGCATCCGTGAACTTGGTAACTTGAAGCTGTCTGGATCCCAAGGATAATGTGGGGGACATGGATGGTCTGGGGTGGAGGGTGGACACTTCTGTCTTCTTCACTTTGCAGGACTGCTCTGGCTTTGAATACCTTTCAACTAGGCCTTATCAAAGACAGACATTTTTCTTTACCGTGTCCTAGAATATAATTTTAATTGTAGTTCGAGTATACATTTATGATGAAGAATACCATCGTTGTTAAAACATCGTTTTATTAAGGTGCCTATGCCTCTGAACTGTAGCTTGCCTATTTCTTCTACCTCATCCTGTCAAAAGAAAGAAAGAAAGAAAGAAAGAAAGAAAGAAAGAAAGAAAGAAAGAAAGAAAGGAAGGAAGGAAGGAAGGAAGGAAGGAAGGAAGGAAGGAAGGAAGGAAGAAAGAAAGAAAGAAAGAAAGAAAGAAAGAAAGAAAGAAAGAAAGAAAGAAAGAAAGAAAGGAAAAGAAAAGAAAGGAAGAGTAAATCTCAAGGTCATCAATTATGGCAATTTCTGTAGGTACATAGTGCATTTGATGATCTGCTTACCTTACTTTGTTCCATAATATTGTTTGTTTTTCCCCTTTCTTTCTGGCCAACCTGTCACAGCATTTAAGGTAGTGTTTGTTTGTATGGAAATAAGTGTAAACCAGCCAAATATGAATGAGCAAAAGCTATTCATTCAGAGTTTGTTTGCAAAGGGGTCAGCCACTATCACTTGCATTTTGGCAGAGATTCAAAGGCAGGCAGAGGAATGGGAGAATTTTTTAGTCTAAAAAGGGAAGCTTGAGGTGCGTCCTGATTGGATATTGTTGGCACAAGAAAACTGAAGGCAGGCCAACTGGAAGCAGGGGAACCATCCTACATGTTGGTTAGAGGTGCATATAGCATGTCCTCAAATAACATCGTTTCATCCAATTTGTTTCATTATAATGTTCATTATATGCTGTAAGAACTTAACTCTTATTTATATCAATTAACCTATGGTAAAATTGGTTTCATTAGATGCTGTTACGCTTAAAGTCACAGAACCTATCAACAGGATTAAGTGAGGGCTCACTGTGATTAGCTTTCTCTGGTCAATTGTTACAGAATTCTAGTTTGTTTTCCTGGATTGTTACTAGAGGTGGCGGGCTCTACAAAATCTGACTTGCAAGATGGGTTGGCTTTCTGGACCAGTTATTGTAGAGAAAGGATTCATGGTCAGGTTCCTATAGGTTTGGAACCAGAGTTTTATTTTTAGATATAATCTGGCTATTATCTATTTGTATATGCAGTTTCTCATCTGCTTATTGGTTCTTTTTTCCCCATTGTAATTAAGCCTTTTTTATTCTTGCTGCAGATGATTTGCTCGGGGAATTTGAATCACCACTTTCTCATTCTTAAAAAGCAATTTTTCTCCTGGACTTGATAATGCCAAACGTGGCTGGTTTCATAGCTATCCAACTGGATACTATCTCTCAGTTCTCTTTTTTTTGTTCATCTTCTAATGAATCTGTAAACTTCATAATGACTCAGGTTTGTCCTCAGATATTTTTCTCTTCTCCTCTGCTCTCCTCTTCTCCTCTCTCATCCCCTTCCCTTGTTTTCACCTCTCTCTAAATTCTTTTCCTGTCAATGTATCTTGTTTCACAATTTCACATGCATTCTATATACTGACGACTCTCAAAGTCATATCTTCAAATACCCGCCTTGAACTACACATTTGTAAAATATGCCTGGCTACTTGACATTTCCACTTTGATATCTAGAAAGCATAACAAACTTCTGACACCACAGAACTATCCAGATCCATATCACAATGCACTGCACAGCGCAATCTGTATACACCTTAGCCTGCTTGGCTGCCATACGAAGCGCCTTTGCCTGGGTGGCTTAAACAACACAAATGGATCTTCTCCCAGTTCTAGAGGCCAGAAGCCAGAAATCAGGATGCTTCCATGATTTCTCTCTCTTCCTCTTCTTCTTAGGGCACCAATTCCATCATGAGGACTCCAACCTCATCTAACCCTAATTACCTCCTAAAGCCACAGATACCATCACAGTGGGGTTAGGACTTAAACATATGATTTGGGACCGGGAGGGACACAGTTCAGTCCATACCAACATCCCAATGAAAGACACTTTTATTCACTCAATTGCTCAGGCCAATCCCTAGGATCCTTCATTTTTTGTTTGCATCCATATTCAGTCTCCCAGTAAGTACTGTTAGCTTTATGTCTAAAATATGTTCCCTATCCAAACAAATCTGGACATTTATTTCTGTCACTTAAAATATAGTCTAGACCTCTATGGTATCTTGACTAGCAGTAGCCTCCCAGTTGGTATGGTTTTCTCATTAGTTCCTCTGTATGATCCATCTTACGCAGCTTCAAAGATCTCATTTTCCTCCTTAAAGTATAAAATATCATAACAACTACTTCAACTACTTTCCATTCCAAAGGATAAAATATGATCATTTCTATAGCCTGTGACCCTGCATGATCTTATTCTTGCCTAACTCTTAGATGTCATAGGCCATCCTCTCTCCTGTTTATACTGAATGCAGTTCTCTAACATAACTAATTATTTCTCTTCCAGCACCATGGTGCTTGCTATTATTTTCTCTTTTGAAGCTCTCTTTCCCCAGGTTTTCACAAAGCTACTTTTCATCTGGGGATCTACATTCAAATACTGTATTTTCAAAAGGACTTACCTAGCTATGAGATTCATAGACATTCTCTACCATATTATACTACTATGTCTTCAGAAGCCCTTGAAATAATTTTTCCACAAGGTATAAACTTCCTGAGATAATGAATCCATTTTTCCATTTCATTGACATAGCCACAGTATTGAAAAGAGTTACCAAGTTCTTAACAGATACTGAATAAATATCTGCTGATTTATTAGAAGAATCTCTAGCTGGACTAGAGCTAAGTTTTAAATTGGTGAAAGAGAAGCTGTATTGAACTTTCTTTAGAACATGGAAAGGTATAGAGTGCCTTCTGGAGGTAACAGCTGGCACTATGATTTTGATTGCCTATAAAACATTCATGGATCATCAGGGGAAAAGAGATAACTATAGACACTTCTTGCCCTGTAGAGTTTCACCTGGGGGAATAAACAAAGGTCAAAGAATTTTGATTGATTCTGCCATTGACCAGACGTTCTGAAGCAGCAGTAATTAATTAAGGAACTAAAATTTAAGTACAGATAATCTATTGCCTGGGCTAGAGCACAGCAACAGGGCTTGAGATTGGTGAGAAGCACCAGAGCTCTACAAGGGGCTTTTACAGAGTTGTAAAATTCAGCTGAGGGACTACCTCTTTGATTAGACAGTAACAACTGAGGATAGGTAGACTGGACAAATTGGAGTAGCTGCCAATGGAATCAGGACTTAGGTTAAGGATGCAATTTTGGTATAATTAAAAGAGTATTGATCTTGACATCAAAAGATTAGACTCAAGTTTCCACTTCATAGGTGTGCAATGTTTCTACTTCTAGCCTCAACTCCCTCACCTACAGAACTGGGATAGTAGCATCAAGCTCAGAGTTTATCATTAATATCATGTAGCAGTGTTTATTTATTTATGTACTTATGTATTTATTTATACATTTTTATTGATGTTAGAGAGAGAAGAAGGGAGAAGGGAAGCAAGAGAGAGACACATTGATTGGTTGGCTTCTGCATGCCCTTATAGAGATCGAGCCTGCAACCTGGACATTTGCCCTGACCTGGGATTGAACCAGGGATATTTCAGTGCCCAGATCCATGCTCAGCTAATGGAGCCATACTTGCCAGGGCTCTTTTCCATTTTTAATGGTTATTTTCTAATCATGTGCTACTCTTAAAACATTCTGTATGTATTATGGATTAATGCTATTTACATTATAATAGATAATAATGAATATTTTCTTATTTTTTACTATCACTTATTTTAACTACTTCAATTAGGTTTTTTGCATTTTAGGAGTATTATGTGATGGCATTATTATTATTTAAACAGAAAATTTGATGTCTTTCACATTTATATTTAGAAAATCTTGTATTTTTCTTTTTGTTTATCATATTAGGACCTTTAAATAAGCATTTCAAACAATTTAATCATTGCCTGTCCATAAACTATGATTTTCCTCTTTAGTTGTATGCTATGGAATATGCTTTCTCAATTGAAATTATTTCTATTTCCTTTCTTTGCAAATATTTTCTAAGCGTAGCTAGAAACACACACTCACACACGCAGGCACGCACAGGCACACAGGCACATGCACACCTCTGGTAAAGTTTACCTATAACTTTTGCAGCAAATTAACCCTCACATCTCCCTTTTGTTCCAATACATTGTGAGAAATGTGTATCTGTTTGCAAGTGTTGGAAAGAAAGAGACACACACACATGCACACACTCTGTGTTTAAAAAGTGGGAAATTATATAGAACAACATGGATGTCATAGCACTGAGTAAATTCATTATTCCTGATTTTTTTTAAAGTTGGTGAGCAATGTGTACTTTAGAAACATTAAATTTCTTAAAATTTTATGATATTTGAATTGTAGTATGTTTCATGAAGCTATTTAGTCTGTTTACACAGATCATTAACTGGCTTAATTGTAGGCTCTTTACAGAGGGGCATGTTTGGTAGAGGAGAAAAATCCTTTGGGTAGAAATGAACCATTGTAAGCAACATGCACCAGTTTGGGAATTGACCTAGATGCCCAAGAAAGTCTTCATTATTGAGAATTTATGTTTCTCTGGTGGCTTTTATTTGCTAAGTTAGTCTCTGCTGCATATTAAACATTGATAGCTAACGCCACTTTGTTGCTGCTGTTCCTATTCAGCATCTCTTTTCACAGAACACAATCTGCATAATTAGAAAATAGCATGACTTCTGCATCTAGCCCATCAGGAGGGTAAAGATGTTGTGTGCCTGTTTTCATTTCATACACCAGCCCTCAGAACACTGATGTGATAACATTCTTTCAATTTAATAATGCTAATATATGTAGTGAATTGTCTTGCCCAAAGTACAAATGAAACAAAGGAAAGACATGATTTTATGAAGAAAAGCCATTATCACATTTAGCTTAGATGTCAAGGAAAATTTGGGGGAAATTCAGTTCTGAAGGAAATCAACTTTCATCAAGAGTAATTGCACAACAAATGGGAGACAAAAATCATGATGCTTATAACCCAGCCTATCAACTATGCAAAGTTTTGCTATGTATATTCTATTTTCTTATTAGTCATTTATGTTCCATTCCATTAAGTTTATAAAATGTTTTTAAGGTATATTCCTAAAATGTTTCAACTGATACCTTATTATCTATGATAATGTCAAGTTTTACATATTATAATATTGAAGGACTGCATGAAAATTTAAATGGAGGGCCAGCAATTAATTTACTAATAGGCTGTGTACATTGGTAACTATGTCATTAAATCCAACCAGCCTTAATTAAATAGTAATAATACATATGGATCTATCATAAGTATTCAAAGTAAAAGCAAAATGATTCAACTTTTTCAAGTTGCTCACAGTGAAGGTGAGGGACCATAGGAATAGAACTAGTGTTTTATTTAGATTCAGTACTGTCTTGGTTTAATAATCTAGTAGAGTCCATGTGGATTCATGGTCCTGTTGTTGTCTTTACAGAAAATATAGTTATTTATATGTTTTTATAGAGAACTGATTTAAACGTTTCCAATTTTGTGTGTACTTTAGATTGAACTTTAGAATTTTTTGATAGAAAGAAATCTAAATTTAATAAACCTCATAAAATAGATTATTTGTTCAATTATACATTCATTGAAAAAATTATTATGAACTCATTGATCATAAAACAAGCATATACATATTGTTCTTTCAATAGCATTATTATTAATTCTAGACTCTCATCTAAAAATGTACTGTTATGTGTATGCACATCCGCACACAAATATATAACTAAACATATGTATTTTACAATTTCTTTTTTCATATCTCTTTTCTTTTCTTTCTTTCTTTTTTTTAAAAATTTATTAAGGTATTATCTGTGTACATAGCTTACCATTGCCTCACCCCCTTCCATAGATGCCCTCCCTCCCCAGAGTTTTGTGTCCATTGGTTGTTCTTATATGCAAGCATGCCAGTCCTTCGGTTGATCTCTTACCTCCCCCAGATCTCCCTACCCTCCCCCCACCCCCACCCCCGCTGTCATTTGACAGTCTGCTTGTTGTTTTACTGTCACTATATCTATCTTTTTGTTCATTCGTTTATAATATCCTTTAATATCCATAAATGAGTGAGGTCATGTAGTGTTTCTCTTTCATTGACTGGCTTATATCACTCAGCATGATGCTCTCCAATTTCATCCAGGTTACTGCAAATGATGAGAATTCCTTCCTTTTTATGGCAGTATAGTATTCCATTGTGTAGATGTACCATAGTTTTCTGATCCATTCATCTGCTGATGGGCACCTAGGCTGTTTCCAAATCCTAGCTATTGTAAATTGTGCTGCTATGAACATAGGTGTGCATATATCCTTTCTGATTGATGTTTCTAGTTTCTTGGGGTGGGATTGCAGGTTGGTGCAACCACTGTGGAAAACAGTATGGAGCTTCCTCAAAAAACTGAAAATGGAACTCCCATTTGACCCAGTAATCCCACTACTAGGAACATATGTATTTTAATTTATACCTGCAACTATGTATTTATCTACTAGTATAACCAAATCCATATTTATATCACTATCTATATCAGTATCAAGATCAAATTATATATAAAAATGAGATTCTACTAAAATCCATACTTTTTTGCAGAACAACTTGTCAAGTATTTTATTAGTCATAAGAACCACAAAATATATGTATTTATCTGTTTGTGTATAAATCATTTTAGGAATAGATAGTTCTGGTTTATCTGTTGGTTTATTTATTTATGCCAATGATATAATATTCTGTGTAATGCCATTTTATAGAATTTAACAAAGCTGGCATTATTAATTATGTAGATTATGTAAAAAAAATTACTATTAAAAACAATGCCTTTCTCTGCATCTTTGATGACTTGATATTATTTTCTGAGTTCTCTCCTCCTAATTTTGATTTGTTGTTCAGTTATACAGTCTGAACATTTAAAATATTTGCAGATATTATTCAATTGTCTTCAGAAATGTTGTCTCACTTACACCCTTACCACTTTTTCAAAATACAGGTTATCTTATGAGGATAATTTTATACCTCTAGTAATTAAAACGGTAGTTCTTTATTGTTTTCATTTTTATTTCTCTATTATAAGCCCCCAAATTCATATTGACACACAATCTTAAATTAGCATGATAAACTCTTATTCACCTCTTATGCCTCACAAAGAATTTGTGAGCCAATTCTGTTGGATTTGTCTTCAAAACGTATTCAGGATGTGAATGTTTTCATCACTCCCACAGAGAGCTCTCTGGCCCAAGACATTCTCATATTTTACCTGAATAATTAATCGCAAGAGCTCCCTAAATTATCTTGCTGCTCTGCTCTTGCTCCATTCCAACTCAGTTATAACATCGCAGAAAATTAATCCAGTTAACACCTGTGTTGGATCCTGTAACTTATATGCATTAAATCCTCTCTGCTGTCCTAGTTTAGAATAAAGGCCAAAGTCTTTATGGTGACATTTAAAGTCCCACAGGATCACTGGCTCTGGAGTTATTGTTTCTGTTTTTGTTCTTCAAACACAAAATCTCACTCCAACAACATTCTTGGCTCTGAGCCTTTGCGCTTGCTGTGTTTTCTGTCAGAAACAGACTTCCCCTAGATATGTGCATGGCGCACTCCCTTGTCCTTCCCAGTGTTTGCTCAAATGTCATCTTGTCAGTGAGGCCTTGCCAGATGACACTACTCAAAAAAGAAACACTTCCCCCTTCCCCCCAGTCCCACAACATTGTTTATCCCTCTTCTTTTTTTTATTTTCCTTCATGGCACCTGTCATGTGCTATATATTTTATTTACTCATGTGAATTTTTATCAAACACCTTTCTCTATCGTAGTGCAAGCTATAGTAGGAAGAAATTATTGACTGATTTTATCCCTATTTGATCTCTAATGTCTACAACAGTGCCCCATGCACTATAGGTGCTCATTTAATGTTTAATGAAGAAATGAAGAAAGTTGTGGGGATGAACACACTCAAAAGAGATGTCATGTGAGAGTATAAGGCTAAGTATAAAACCCGTGGGAACCTATTGTTTAAGTAGTGACTGAAGAACAGGGTCCAATAAAAGAAATAAGTGTGTAACCACAAGGTATAAAGAATACCTGCATAGAAAACAAGCGGGTGTTTGAAGTTCACAGAGTGGTCAATTACACCAAAGTTTGTGAAACATTAAACTAAATGATATCTGAATAATTATCTAGGGATTTGTCTAATGAGAGGTTATTGAAGACATTGAAAAGAGCTACATATAGAGTAGTTGGTGAAATATAAGTGTAGGAGCTAGATTACAATAGGTTGAGAAGAAAATGATATATGAGAAAATGAAGAAATGGATGAAGGAAAAAACTGAGTGCTAATAAGCAGGGAATTCATGGTCAAAGGAGACTGTTTTTAATTTTACCATTTGTTTCTATTCTAAGACAGGAAACAAGTAATGAAACATTTCCCCATTATAACCCAGCTTCTTGTTGCATCATAAACCAGATAGTTATATGACACAATTGCTACAAATTGATTGCAGTACAGGAGGAATTTCTTCTAGCTCAGACCAGTTATCAAGAGCAGATTCAAAATATTGCATGGTACATATGTTAACATTTTTAATATGTCTTGTACTGTAAAAATTGTAGGGATAGCCATCCTACAAAAATTAATACACATCTGACTAGGGAGACATATTATATCCATTGCAGAATTATTAGTAACAGCAAAAAACAACAAGAAGAGTTTAAATGTCCATCAAAAAGAGGAGAAGGATATAAAATAAAAGTATACGACAAAATATTCTACAGTTTAAAAAGAAATATATACACAGGGTGAGTTAATGTATTCATTAATTCTCTATATAATTTAGCCAATGGGCTGGCTTGCCCTTGCCTTTTCATATTTGTAAAGAGTCTTTTTGTTTGTTTTTGTGCTGCTTCTTTCTAATATGTATACTTCTTTGAGAATACTTGAGAGATTGGAACATCTGGTCTCCAATTATTTTATTTACTTAAATAGTAGGCATTGGTTGAGCTTGTGTCCAGAAACAGATTAGGAGTAGTGGTTATTTTTCGAAAAGAGAGTCAAGTAGGAGCCTCCTGTAAGCACTGGGTCCAAGAGCCCAATTACAAATCAACTCCTACGAATGAATACTGGGCTACAACTTCAGAATCTCAGCCAGAAGACTCTTCTGGGTTTTCCTCAATTCAAAAAGTATTGCTATTTTTTGTGCAACTTGGCATATCGTCTACAAATCCACATGCAAGATTACAATGTGATTGCTTCAAAATCCAAATCCTTGCAAATCAGTGCCTCTTTCTAATCTTGAAATGAACTTAATTATGACAATGTTGTTTTTTGGTTTTGTCAAGTGAAATATCCTGCACAATTTAACCCAATATGTGTCTATAAATTTCAATTATTTAACTTACCTCTGAATTTATTGATAGTGGATAAGTCAATTTAGTATACTATATGTTCCGTTTCTTCACCAGTGACTATTAATATTATTTCACCAGTATAATGAATCATATGCAGGATTGATTGTCATGTAAAATCTACATTTACTAAAATATGAGAATGAGTAGTAGCATAAGTATAGCCAGGGGCATTACCATTAAAGTATATCATATTCATTCTAATATAAAATAATGTCCCAGAAAATTCAAGCAGTAACTTGAGAATTGCTCATTTAAATCTCAACAAGTTATCAGGGAGAATTGGCTTTGTTTTTCAAAATTGAATTATCAGCTATTAAAAGTGTATATACTTTTTTGTGATACACTGCATATAGATGATAGATAGATAGATAGAGATTTAGAGATAGACATACATAGATGTTGATATAGAGATATATACATGTTGATCTAGAGATAGCTAGAGATAAAGAGATAGATAGAGATAGAGATATACACATACACATACACATACACATACATATACATATATGTATTCATATATTGGGAAAATGAAAGGGATACTGAAAGCGAAATAGCTACTAGTTTAATGGAGAAACATATCTTAATGTTTTTAGTTTGCGTGAAAATAAAATTAAGTATACCGTATTTGCCGGCATATAAGACGATTTTTTGGCCCTGAAAAATACCATATTTGCCGGCGTATAAGAGACTGGGCGTATAAGACGACCCCCTAACATTTCCACTCAAAATACAGAGTTTGTTATATACTCGCCGTATAAGACTACCCTCCACTTGGAGGCATATTTTTCGGGGCCAAAAAATCGTCTTATACGCCGGCAAATACGGTATATTAAATTACTTTTAAATCTATGCATATATTTCTAAATCTAAATATCTTCTTTAAAGACTTTTACAATATTGATATTTGGAACAAAATTATTGTCTTTAGGTAAAATTCAGTTCCTTTAAAAAATAGGTATAAAACATCTTCTGGAATGACAAAGCTCACTTTGAGCTTTATAATTCCTTAATTTTATGCTTTGTCACAGTTTTCATTTCATGACTTCTCTAGCCTCACTGACTGGCCTCACACTCAAGTATCTAGATTAGTGCTTTGCACTCTGGAGCCCTTAACAAATACTTGTAGGCTAACTTCATGCATACTCTGCAAGCTGCAGCCTTTGCCTCTAAACTCAGTTACTCTCTGCTACTTATTACTCACACTGCCACACAGAGTTTTCCTTTGTTTACATCAAATAGAATTCTATTGGTTCTGATGGAGAAAAACATTAATATTCTCTCTGCTGGCATTACTGCTTGAATGAATTGTCCTGAGGGATGTAGTAAGGTCAAATAATACAGATAATTTATTAGCCTTTCTGACTAGGTGTACACATTAGCTATAATTCAACAGAGAGGAATTAGCACTTTGATATTTTTATTGAGTAATATATTTATACTTGAAGATCTATTTTGCAATATGTTCATATTTAACATGCTAAGAGAAACATCTTTTCTGGAAAACTCATTTTCTAGTTAATTTGGTAAGGCTAATTTTCTTTATGTTCAAACACTAACTATTTCCAAGAATCACATTGTTCAATTTTATTCCCATGCAAACCATCTTTGTTGAGTAGTTTTAAATGTTTGGGCTCTAAACCTAATTCTAAATAAGGTGTCATTATTTTTTTATTATGAAATGGATGTCTTCATGCTCTAATACACACAGACACAATTGAGATAAAATCAGAGAAGTGAAGAGTCATGATTTACAACCCAATCATACCCATAGAAGTCACTGTTTTATCACTTACTTTCATATTTTCAGATATTTTGATAGTGATCACCATTATTTTAAATAACATGTATTATTTTTGTCTAGTAATTTATCAAGTTGGCATCCCTGTTGACTTCCTACTATGAAAAACCAGCGACAAATTAGCTCATACTACTCCCATAAATACTCATACTACCCTAATACCCCCTTTTCTATCCACTTCTAAATTTATAATAATTATGTAGATTATGGTTATCTATTTAACTGAAAATAATATACCAAAACTTTACTTCTGAAATATTAATAAATTCAGTATTCCTTACTTATTAAATGTTCCAATGTTGCTTGTCATAATGTACCTGAGATTGTCACAACAGTATCTGTTTCCCTTTCCTTCTATTGTGTGAAATGACTTGTATTCCAAGTTAGGATAACTGTATTGTAGCAATATTTTCAATGGTAAATACTAGAAACAAACCAGATGTCTCTCAAAAGTGAAATAAAGAGGGACACCCGAACAAATGGAATGCTGTGCATCTTTATAAAAGGAGGTAGAAATATATATGGTGAGAGACAGCTCCATGACAAACACATTACTAAATGAAAGAAACCAAAGTACAGAAAAAGGATGTATGGTATGCTATTATTGTAAAAAATGAGGACTAGTATATATATATATATATATATATATATATATATATATATACTTATTTTTGCACAATTTATTTTAATGATATGCCTCAAGAATATAAATACTGGTACCAACAGTTGACAGGAAAAAAAATAGCCAAGGACATTTTTTATTATAAATCATTTTATAAGCATTACAAACCATGTACATTTATAATGCAATAAAATAGTTTGATTGCTTTACTGGATTAAATCAATTATTTCTTAAATCCCACAGTTGTTTTGTTTTGTTTTTCCCCAGAAAAATCATGAGAAATAAAAATTTTTTATAGCTTTGTTCAGTTAAAATTTTATCCATGTGCTCTTATTTTTACAAAATAATAAGAAGACACACCATACATTGCAAAATAATAAAGGCAAAAAGAGAGCACGGAGATGGGTGTGTTTTGAAGGAGGGAGTAATGACAGACAGCAGCCACTGCGTTGGGGGTTCTGAGAAGCAAGGGATGCCCAACCTATAGCTCAGGAACTCTGGGAAGGAGCTTCAGAGAGCGAGACCCAGACATTTTCACTCAGGAGATGGCCAGCGGGTTGGTGAAGGCATCTTTGAGGAGTGCAATGAAACTGATTCTGCAGGTGGTGGAGAGAGTGCAAACCAGAAGCAACTGCTGCTACAGAGGACAATTTGTTTTATTTTGTTTATTTACAGTATTCTTCATGTTACATATATAAGTGAAATAATATGGTATTTGTCTTTCTCTGGCATATTTCATTTAGCAAAATACCCTCTAGGTTTATCCATGCTTTTGCAAATGATAGGAAGTCATTCTTTCAATGACTAATATATGTAGCACATTTTTTATATATGTAGCAGAGTTTTTATATATTTTATATATTTTTATATATGTAGCACAGTTGTTTTTTGTTTGTTTTTTATCCACTCACCTATTGATGGGAACCTGGGTTGCTTCTATATCTTGGCTATTCAACAAACAAAGAAAACACAAATCGGACTCCTGGATACATAGAACAGACTGATAGTTTTCCGAAGGGAGGATGGTTGGGGATGATGAGTGAAAATGGTGAAGGAATTAAAGAAGCACAGATTGGTAGTTACAAAATAGTCATCAGGATGTAAGTTTCAGCAGAGGAAATATAGCCAATAATATTGTAATAGCTATGTATGGTGCCAGGTGGGTTGGAAATATTGGGAGGGGGGCGGGTTTAAGTATATGATTAGCCACTATGCTGCACTCCTGAAACTAATACAAGATAATGTTGAATGTAAATTGCAATTGAAAAAAAAAATAAGTTGTTGGAGAAACACTGATAAAAACATTAAGCAAACAGGAAAAGGCAGTACTGTTTATTGTTTGTTTGTTCTTGATATTTTAGTTTCCACCTGGTATTGTGAGAGTTTAGAGGGAAAGTCAGTTCTCAGGGAGAAACGTGGATTGCAGAGTCCCTGTCCTGGCATCTTAAAGCAGAGCAGGAAACGGTGGCTTTGAAGATGAGAAATAGAAGCTGAACAATCCTCAGAGGTGCACATGGAACAGCAGGTTTGCTCGGAATTGTGAAGGGCTTATGCAGTTAATTATTCACAACAGGAGTCTGCTGGTGAAGTCTAGTTAACATCCATCAACACACAGCCTTACAAATTGTTTTTCTTGTGATGAGACCTTTTAAGATACGCTCTCTTAGCAATTTTCAGATATGCAATGCAATGTTGTTACCCATAGTCACCATGCTGTATGCTACATCACCGGGACTTTTTTATGCTCTGGGAGTTTGTACTTTTTGACAACCGTCACTCCTTTTTCTCCCATACCATGTTGTTTGTAATTTTTCACAACATATTACATAGGTAATATATTGCCTTCAATCAGTTCTTCTTTCTAGAAAGCATGTTTGCTACCTATAAGGCATTCCACACAAAATGAAAATGTTACTGACTGCTTTGATAAGGAGTTTCTGCTTAACACAGACACACAACTCTTGTTTTAATGTCAAATTCATCATATCCGTGAACTCTAATGTTAACGTCAATGAAACTGGACTTTTCAGATGACGAGACATTAAACACTCCTTACCAAAGCCTGCCTGCCTGCCTTCCTTCCTTCCTTCCTTCCTTCCTTCCTTCCTTCCTTCCTTCCTTCCTTCCTTCCTTCTTTCCCTTCTTAAGCTATTTCCATTTTGGGGTGTTTTATTCCTATTTGTCTTGAAGCATATATATATTTTATTGGCTGAGGGAACCATGTAACAGTTACACTATTTTAAAGATATTTTAATTACAGTTGATGTGCAATAACCTATTAGTTTTGGGTGTATCATGCAGTGATTAGACATTTCTAGAACTGAGGTGATCACCCTCAAAGCCATTCTTTTCACTAAGCCCATTGTCTAAGGTAGAGAGGGATACACAAACAGAAAGAAAAAAACTGTGACTATCCTGGTTCAGATAAACAAGCTTCTTATTCCAAATATCTTCATTTCTTTGAGAACATTCTTATATTGCCTTTCTATGTTTGCACTTATACTGGCTCAGCTAATATCCCTAAAGCCCTCCTTCATTAAAGCATTCATTGTGGATGCAAAACTGGATCCATCACTAATTTATGGAAATAAAACCTTAAATTCTGTTTCTTCTCAGAGTAGTGATCCAGACCAAGATGAAAGAAAAGCTGCTTAGAGTGAGATTTGAATCTGACCCACCAGAAATGAGACTTCTGAGTTTGATTTTGGGGTTGATAAGAAAGGTAAAAACGTTTAACATTTACTCTCTGGCCCCTTCTCCCTTGCTCATACCCCCACTCCCAACTGGGTTGGGATCATACTGACGATCCACTCTGGGCTTCTGAATACAGACTTTGTAATGCGAGAACCCAGGAGTTGCTACAGCAGAATTCTTAATGGTGCCTTTCAGCTTAAAGAGGGCTGTTTTTAAGTTCATAAATGTGCATGCAGTGGTTCTTCACAGGTGCTTTTGGGGGCATGATGATCTCATAAAATACAGTCAGAACTGTGTCATGATAATTGCAACAAATGTTGGGGAGGATTTGTAGCAAAAGCTGATTTATTTCATGTAGCATGATTCTTTAAGATCCACCTGAAATGTTTCAAGTGGCAATATTCCACCTTTTATTATGACTGGGTAGGATTCCATGGTATATATGTACCACATATTTTTATCTAATAATCTATTGACACACACACACACACACACACATACACACACACACACATACACACACACACACACACACACACATATATATATATATATATATATATATATATATATATATATATATAAAATCATACTACATTAACACACTCAACCTCATTTTATTCACTAACATTATTAATTATTGCATATTTAAAGAAATTACATTTGCTAACTTGATTTTTACTATGCAACTACAATTATTTTTTGAATGACTGTAACCTCCTTTATCACAAATATTTATATCCATTCCATATGATATTATATACAAGGTGTCTAACGTGGTGCCTGATGCATAAATAGCTAGTCCTTAATTATAAGGATGGTATTATTGGATATAAGTTCTCACTTCGATATAAGCTCTAGAAGTCAAAGATATCTCTCTTTTATTCTCTAAATCAGTGTCTGTCACATAGAAGGTTTTCAATAAATTATTGTTGTTGGTTGAGTAAATGAATAAACAGATGGAAAATGGTAGCCAATATATATTAATTAATTTATTGCATGTCAAGAACTTCTCTCGTGAAATACCTAATTTAGGTACTATTATTGTCTCTTACTAATATAGAAACTGAGACAAAAGGAGGAGAAGTAACCTTTTCTTTAATACACAAACCTGGCAAATGGCATAGTAGACACAGAAATCCTCACAGTTGGCATCAGGACCCATGTCTTATTATGTTGCCTCAATAAGTTGTAGCTATTATTTAAAATATATACATTTAATATTGTATATTTGCTGGAAAGACATTATTATATTCTTATAATGACTCATTTGAGACAGTTTTTTAAAAATATATATTCAATTATAGGACTTTTTGTATGTGTAAGCTAATTTTTTTTCTAGAAAAATAACTATTTGGGCCTTATATTGCTTTTAATTTTTATCAATATTTTCAACTTTTAAATGTTTAAACAGCACTATAGTGCTTATTATATTTATAATTACTTGGGTAATCTTGTCAAAATAAGAAAACAGGTTGAGAAGGCAAACTTCAAGTGTAAAATAAATAACAAAAGGGGAAATTGTGTAGCTGTTTGCTTAGGCTAAGAGCGGTGACTCTTGGAATTGTTCTGACTGTCCATCTTGATTTTGAAAAATATCTGGTTATAACATTTCGGGTTAAGTAAGGATGATGGCAGGTGTTTTACTAAGAGCGGAGCTAACAGAGCAGTTGAGAGGTACTCCTGAACCTGATAACAAGCATTCAGCATCACAGACATATCAGGAGCCTGAGCTGGAGACAGAGCTGAGCTGGGGACAACACTGAGCTGCTGGTTTGGGAGCAATTAGCAAACCAAAGCCAAAATCAATAGGACAAATAAAGAGGGGAGAAAGACACACTTATAGTTAAAATTTGACCATGAATTTGTTAGATGTTCCTGTCTTTGAAAAGGTAAAATGTTGCATAGTTTGTCTTGAAATGTAGGACTTTCAGGCAGTTTATCTTGCTTTCCATTTTTTTTTTTTGTGGTTATTTCCGGAATGCCAGGTTTTTTATAACATAAGCCTTTTAAAAGCTATGATTCATTCAGGGTTGGACAGTCCTAGGCTAAGAATAAAATAGAATTTCATCCCCCCCCCTCTGTTTTGAATCATCTACTGAAGAAATCTGTTGTCCTCAACAGTAGATCATATTGAGGAAAGGGAAAAAACAAAGTTGGAAAATCATTACAGGTCATTAATGGAGCTCTCATTATAACTGATGTGTCAAAATCCATCAAAAAAAGATGAAATGAACTGTGAAAAATATTGTTTGGAGAAAGCAATGAGAGTAGTTTCACAATATTTAGATAGTCACCAGCATTTTTTTTAATTGAAGAAAAAATGTGCATCTATTTCAGGATGTGCTACATGAGTCAACAAGTATATTCTGCCAAAAATCTTCCTAGAGAGCTGTAGGAGTAATCCATCCCGACCAGAGCGGCCAATTATTTACAAAACAGTGGTTTGAATTTAACCTTTTATTGTTTAGAATTGGATCCAGATTACCAAATGCTTCTTCCCTAAATACCAGACTTGATAAAGAGGGGTTATGCTTGTTTTTGCTGATTGCTGCAGACCTACAGAAATCATTGCTTCCACAAAAGTTTGCAAATTTGGCTGATTCATTTGAATCTCTGGATATACTGGCATCTATAACTCCTAAATAAAAACATCAGGACCACTGTTCATTATGATGGAACTAATAACCTTCTGGGCCAAACCCACCCATGAGAAAAGGAAATGGGGCTAACAATCAATTATTTTCTAGTCTTGACATTTAAGAGGATGCAAAAATTTTAAATGTTGCTAGGAGTAATAATATCATCAAACTAAGGGCAGGATATGTCCATGGACTATGTTTCCTTCAATGTGCTTGGAAATCCCATTTGGAAGTTTGAAGAAGTTAGCTTCATTAGATGCTCACTCAAAGGAGTGAATTCAGTGGCCAAAGATTTTTCAAAGGAAAATTACTTTGAGAATTCCCGAGTAAAGTAAATTGTGTTGAGGCCTCTTTTCCTAAAAATGTAAATGCAAGAACTTTCATTCGCGTTTTGGCAATAGAGCAAAGCAGGCAAACTAGCTTGGTCTAAAAAATTTTTATAATACTGAAGGTAGAAATGATGCAAGCAGTTTCTATTTTCATGTTAAAACTTCTTAAGTAAAATACATATATTTTAAATGAAAATATTGTTTTTAAAATTTATGACAGATTATTTTTAGCTTTTAAAGAGAAAAGTATGAATTTATTTTAATGAAAACTTTTATTACTTTTCTGTCTAATAGTGAAGAATTTAGAACTTTCTCTTTATCTTGCTCTAACTTTTACTATAACTTATAACTTGAGATTTTAGATTTACATTACTTAAATTTTTACTATAAAATTTAAGGTTTATTTTAGTAATAATCATTTTGAAATGGCATTTTTAGAACTACAATAAGATAATCTGGGGGGCGATTTTCCATTTTAGGGTTTCTGCTCACTGTTTATCTTTAATTCCATTTACATTACTTACATATAGTCTGGAATTCTTTATTTTGATTCATGTTTCACATTCTAGTCTGATTTTTCTCACTTAATGAATGTATAATGAATCATTATATATTAAGTATTTTATTTAACCATATTCAATATGTTACCTAAAATTTCTTTGGAACTTACTTCTGTTTCTTGATCTAACATTTATTCTTGGATAATGTCCTTTCTTAAACTACATGGTTTCCAAACAACCAAAGGACATTTTTGTCTTGGTAAAGCCATCTGAAAGTGGCATTTATATTGTTTATTTGTGTTCCTTAGTAGCAAAAAGCATATACACTCAATAGAAATTCACATATGAAATAAGAAACATCTGAGCAATTTGTAAAATATAGACATGTTGTATCAGGAAAAATATATAGTGTTAGAGAAAAATAGCTCTTAAAAATCAGACATTTTACTTTGACCTTTTTTTATACAGAAAATACAATACTGTATGATAAAAGCTTAATATGCTAAGTGTCCAGTTGTCCATTCAATCAATCAAAGTTTAATATGCTGATGATATACTAAGGCTGCTCAACCACTCAATATAACTTGCACTGACCACCAGGGGGCAGATGCTCAGACTGGTAAGTTGGCTTGCTGCTGGGGTCTGGCCTATCAGGACTGAGCAAGATGGGCTGGACATGCCTTGACCCCTTCCCAGCTGGCCAACTTCCTGCATCCCTCCTTGGCCTGATCATGCACTGGTGGGGTCCTTCAGCCTGTCCCGTACCCTCTCACAATCTGGGAACACTCAGGGGATGTCGTAGAGCTGGTTTGGGCGCAAACTCTCAGGCCAGGCTGAAGGACCCCACTGGTGCACAAATTTGTGCACCGGGCCTCTGGTAACTATATAAAATGTTAAAATGGACATGGGAAGCTGAATTCAGAAATATGTTATTTTTAGTTAAACAGTTGACATTTTACCCAGCACTGTGAATCCTGGTTTGAAGCAGATAGTTCAATAGAAATTGAAGAGATTTTTATGTAGGTTAACCTGTAACAGTTTGCCATATGAAACCACTTGCAAAGACATAAAGGTCTACATATTTATGCCTATACTCTTCATGGAGTGGACTGACATCTAAAGCTCACTTCAGAGGCATAGATAGCCCAAACTGACAGGACCCTTTTAGGGCCAGCTCATTGTGAAATGCTCCAGCACAAAGCTTCTTATGGTAAAACAACAACAACAACAAAAAAAAAAAACAAAAAAAAAAACCAAAAAAAAAACCTGTGTGTTGACATTTAAGCTATGTGATTGTATTTTTATTTGTCAAATGTCTAACTTTATTTGTCTGAACTATAAAATGACAACTACTCTGTCACCTAATTGTTGAGTCAGTTATTGGTATCACAATGAACCTAGAGCAGGAATGGGCAAACTTTTTGACTTGAGGGCCACAATGGTTTTTTAAACTGGACTGGAGGGCCGGAGCAAAAGCATCCTGACCATGCTGGCACTCTCATCTTGAGCTGCTGGTGAAGGAGCGGAGGGGAGAGCAAGAGAACCCTCCGCTCTTTCTGCTCCGTGGGCTGGATAGAACAGCCAAATGGGCCGGATCCGGCCCGTGGGCCGTAGTTTGCCCAGGGCTGACCTACAGCCTTTGGGTGTTAGAAGATGTCAAAAATAGTTACATCTCATCACTGTGAAAAACCAGAGGTGGATTGGTAATATATTTTAAAAACAAAAACAAGATAAATACTTAATAGTTAGGAAATTCTCTACAGCTTTTAAAGAAACAATGATCAAACTATTTCCATGTCTAAATACATGATTCTTTTGTATATATAACCAGCATGTAACTTAGATGTTAGACGGTACTTGCCTGCTTTAGATTTGGATGAACTTTGTTTGGACCACACATTTTCATGGCATATTAGAATCGAGGGACTGTCTCAACATTTCTGTGATTTCTAGTTTACTGAGAGCATGCTTCTCTTACCAATTTGGCTCATTTTCACCAGTTTCTCCTCCCTCTCCCCCCAAAATGAAAAATCGTCCCCACTAACTTATTTGTTAATTTAATAAATTTACTAATATTTTGCAGATTTATGTTAGTCTAGACAGCTAATTGGGTAGGACAGTAAATGATACATTGTGCACTATTATTGGTATTCCATGTTTTTTATTTCTATTACTTCTTTTTTTTCCTTTTGAGAACTAACACAAAGTTATCACCTTATACTACACAGAAAATTTCTGTTCAAGCTCAGGATAATTGGTGTCTCACATCCAATACCCATGCCGATGTCAGAGAGTGCCCCCCCCCAACCTCCCCAAAGAAATTATAATTCTCTAAGTGGAGTTTCCTAATTATAACTCTTAATATAATAGTACTAAAGAGGATGATTGAACATTCTGATAAAAACCTTTTAGGATGGCATCAAGAAGGTATAAGACCGATAAGACTGAAAAACTCCAGAAATAATCAAAAGAACTTTAAGGAATTGCTTTTATTTAAAAGTACATAGAACCCAGCTGGTGTTGCTCAGCTGTTGAGCATCGACCCATGAACTAAAAAGTCACCTGTTTAATTCCTGGTCAGGACACATGACCCAGTTGCAGGCTTGATCTCTAGAAGGGGGTGTGCAGGAGGCAGCTAATTGGTGTTTCTCTCTCATTGATGTTTCTATTTATCCCTTTTATCTCTCTCACTTCCTTTTTAACTAATTAACTAACTAACCAACTAACTAACTAACTAAATAAATAAATAAATAAATATACGTAGAGCAGCATTCAATGGTACAAAATTGAAAACATTTCCCCCCATTTTCTTAAATTCAAACTATTGGTGAAAATATGTTTTAAAAGTCCTAAGTATTGGTTGGATGAGCAGATGGAAAGAAACTAATCATTCTATAAAAAGCAGTTTCCAGGTGTGTATTATTTCTATTTCATTACTCCAAAACATTTTATGAAATGTACAAGCAGAACCACTAAGTACTAAAAACAGAACTCTTGAGCACTAAGAGATATAACAGGGGATTTATGTGACACTTTCAAAATTGTGGGAAAGGTAAACAGACCAAAGAACAGTAAGCTTGAAGTGAATATCTTAGAAAATTTACAGATAATGCTATTAAATCAAATTAGTGTGAAGACTCATAAGAAATGATAGTGAGGAATAAGAAGGTCTCATGAAGAATGTTAATATCCAATTAATTTCATTTTCTTTGTGTGAAGATTTTATTGACTGTCAGATCAAAACAATGACAAAAATATATAGGATTTCAGCTAAAACTCTAACTTTTTAACTCTTACAGATATAATTGAATAAAATATATGAATCATATGACAGTAAGCATTAATTCATTGAAAAACAATAGAAAGAGTTTATTTTTAAAAAATCTTTATTGTTGAAAGTATTATATATGTCTACTTTTTTCTCCCATTGATCCCTTCTAGTCTGCCCCCACCCCCACCCCAGGCCTTCACCACCCTGTTATCTGTGTCCATTTTTTATGCATATATGCATGCAAATTCTTTGGTTGATTGAAAAAAGCCTCTTTTGAATTAGTCAGTATCCACAGAGCCAATGTAAATGCTAAATTATAATGCTTCCTAACTGGCCAGCTTGGATCTTATGTACTCTATTCCATGCTTATCTCATAATTTGATTATCATGTTAAAGTATATTCATTAAAATTTTTGGTGAAACCTGGTTTAGACAAATCGCTAAAGCATCAGGGACTTACATCAATTTTAGGTTTTCAAAGGATCAGATAATATTTTAAGAAAAGATAATTTAGTATAAAAGAACATATGTCCTTGCAATATATATTTTTAAACCCATAACTTAAGGAAATTTGGAAAAACTATAGTTCATGTCTGAAAAAAAGGCTGGGGGTTGTAATTGACTATTATCATCCAAAGTCAACACTAAGACAAACATGATATTGAAATGTATATCTAGAACCTGAAAAGTACCATCACCAGCATTCTACCCTTCAGTCAACATAGAATCAAAGTATGAGCCACATAGAGCACTCTAAGAGAATTACTGATTTATAAAAATGCAAAAATTAGAATAGTTTAACATTGACACAAAAAGTAGAAAGGTATGCCAATGAAATAGAATGTAGTTACTAGAAAGAAGACTTATGTATAGAAAATGTTTCAGTAATTTTCAATTAGTAGAGAAATAATTTAATTAATAAAAGTCTAGGGACAAGTGCTTGCAAACCCAATAAATAATTATCTCTGCATAAGCCTTACTTAAAAGAAACTACAGGCATAAGAAGATTAAATAGCCGAAACCAGTTTGGCTCAGTGGTAGAGCCTCAGTCTGTGGACTGAAAGGTCCCGGGTTCAATTCCGGTCAAGGGCATGTACATTGGTTGTGGGCACATCCCCCATAGGGCGTGTGCAAGAGGCAGCTGATTGATGTTTCTCTCTCATTGACCTTTCTAGCTGTCTATCTCTCTCCCTTCCTCTCTGTAAAATATCAATAAAATATATTAAAAAAAGAAGATTAAATAGGACTATTAAGCAAATATATAAGCAGTAAATATGTATAACATATAACATAAAACAGTAACATAAATTAATTTAAAACAATATACTGTAATAAAACAGTAAACATAAAATATATAAAACAAATGTTTTATAAATAATATAAAATAAAAATAATATAAAATAATAAACAGAAGCATTAAGAAAAAAATGAATATTCTTAAGATAGGGAAGAACTTTTTGAGCATGACAGTAAATACATAAATAACATATAATCCTTTATTATTTTTAGTATTAAATCAATAGTTTTTAAATCTAAAATTCAATGTCCAATATTGCCACCACTGGCCACATGTGGCTATTAAGCACTTGACACCTGGTTAGTCCAAGTTGAGTTGTGCTGTAACTATATAATGTAAATTTGATTTTTAAAGACAGTTCAAAACATATGATAAAGTACTAATTATTAACATTAATTAGGTTTTTATAAAAATGATAATATAGAGTGCATATCAGGATACTCAGACAATTAAAATTAATTTAACTTGTTACTTTTTAGCTTTTTTTCTAAGTGACTACTTGGAAGTTTTAAATTGCATATGTGGCTCACATTATATTTCTGTTGGGCAAAACAGATTTCTTTTCCGATTTCCGATGGATTCCTTTCTCAGAAATGAAATACTTAATTGATTTTCTTGAGGATACAAATTAGAGATTTCCTAGCTCCAGCCTCGCATATTTGGCAGAGCGCTGAGTGGGGAGGCTTCTTGCAAAGAGCCTGTTGTATGGTAGAGGAAGGATAGTGTAAGATTATCTAATTTTTCTGCTTATGAATGCCTTAACTTCCAAACTGCCTGTTTCAGCATTTCTCATAAGATTTAACCTTTTTTTTCTTATAGTTACATAGGGGAATCTATATGAATCCAATATTTGGAGCTGAGGTGTCTTTAATGTAAACATATGCATTGCCATTATGTCACTGCAGATCAAGAGAATGGAGGGCAAAGTAATCATGCAGCCACTACTCTGGTAGCAGTCTCTTTTCCATGTCTGGGCATATAGCTCCTCTTGGGATTCTCACAGCTGCTTTAGATGTGACCCAACTCTATTAGTGTCTCTTATTGGGTTGCCGGGTTGCTAGTTCCATTTTGGGTCAGGGTACATGCTGGGGTTGAGGCCCTGTAGGAGACAGCTAGTGAAAGTTCCAATATCACATCAATCTTTTCTCTCTCTCCCACTCTCTCTAAACAATAAATTAAATATATTAATGTAGGTTATTTTACCTAAGAAAAAAGGTTCAGTAAAGAAAATAATTGTAATAGTAATTGGGGAAAGAAATGTAGATTATACATGAATGGATATTGTTGATAATAGCTGAAGTTCAGTGATGGGTATGGAAGATAATTTTACTCTTCCAACTTATTTGCATATATTTAAAACTTTTTATAATGTAAATATTTTTAAAATTACTGATACTTTCCCCAAGGCTTCTGGACATTGGTATCAAAACTTGGATAACATGGAAATAAAGCTTCATAATAATCACACATATGAAGTCTTAGATTATTGGAGAAAATCTGGGAAGGAAATAAAATCTAAGATAAAAGTGCTTCAGGAAACACTTCAAAATAGGTGAGAGTGGTGGTAGAGGTAAATGGTTTTCCTTGATTGCAAATTTACAATAAGCAGTGGTTTTTTTCCTTCCCTTTGTAAATGGAGTCTACTTTGGAAATGAGAAACAGAAAATGTTTACAGCTTTATTCTAAAGTTTTAAAATCTTACTTGAGTGGCTATTTCCTTGTCTGTGACATACATTGATAAAAGTCTGTTTTAAGTAATTATCCCATCAAATTTTGTATTCACAATAAAGATATTTCCATGCTAGATACATGTCCTTAATAAGAATTGTGTAATGAAAGTACAGTGAGTGTTGTGTAAATAGTATGTGAGTACCCATTTCAGTATTAAACTATTGCATTTCTTGATGATGCTTGAGAAAACGTAATTTGCAATGTATTCATAAAAGGGCTTAAAATAATGTGTGGGGTCATTTGTATTGGATATTTTGGCTCATTAGTTTACAGCTATAAAAACTATTTTTCCATTAGAAAGGTTTATCTCATTCTAACATTGAATTTCAGATTCATTTTGGTGCACTAATCCTAGTAACAAAAATGTGATTTTATTCTAACACATTTAGAGAGCTAAATGGACTCATTATTTGGTTAACATCAAGTTCTAGTTCTGAATTCCAATGGATTTTCATGGAATGTGCTCTAGTATATTTGCGATTTTCAGGAGAAAGTGACACATTTATATCTTTATTATTTTTTAAAAAAATATATTTCCCTCTTTGGCATTTTTTTCAACTGGGGTGACATTGGTTTGCAAAACCAAACAAATTTCAAGTGTACAACCCAATAAAAAATCATCCGCATTGTACTCCCATCATCCCAAGCAAACTTACTTTCTGTCCCATCTTTCCCCCTTTGCCCACCTCCACCTTGGATCTGTGCCATGTCTATTTAACCATCTCTCTCCACTGGAAACTCAATTCACATTTTGTTACCTTGTTAATGTCCTTAAGTTTCAGGCTGAATAACGGCCCTCAATGTTGGGCAGCTATTCTTCTCCAGAACCTGTAAATATTATCTTACCTTGTAAAAGGACATAACAAATATGATCAAGTTGAGGGCTTCGAGATAGAAATGAGGCGTTGATTAATATGTTGGTTATGATATATCCATTTTCTTGGCTAGTTGTCATAACATTCTGAAAAACCACAGAATTATCTATTTAGCTTATAATTTTAGACTATGTTGTATTTTAGCTAGCGACCAGCAAATTATTGCTACCAGGATCAAAGAATAAATATTTTAGGCTTTGCAGAATAAAGTCTCTGATGCATCTATTCAACTGTCATTATAACGAAAGCACTCATAGATAATACGTGAAAAAAGGGACAAGGCCGTGTTCCAATAACTTTCTTTACAAAATCAACTTGGCTGTAGTTTGTCAGCCACTGCTCTAAACTAGTGCATCTCAAACTTCGGTGTGCACAGAAATTTTTCTGTGGATATTCTGATTCAGTAGATCCAAGATGGACCCTAATAATTTCAGTTTTGAATTGGTTCATTATCTGAATTTAGCTATGTGAATGAATCATTTTGCATCTAAATATTCCCCAATTCCATATATTATAATCTTAATTAGGTAAGTTATAATTAAGCCATATAGCATTTTAATTTATTATTTTACTATTGCTTCATTTACCACATTTAGTAGCTTTGAACAATACATAGTTGCTGTCCTGCTGGTCTGGAGGTTAGAAATCTGAAAAGCAAGGTGTTAGCAGTACTAGTTCCTCCTGGATGCTCTAGGAGAGAATCTGTTCCTTGCTATTGGCCAGTTCAAGAGGTTCTGCTCTTTCCTTGATTTACAGTCCCACGTCGTATCACTTTTTATCCTTGTCTCCATCTGCCTTTCTTTTACAAGGATCCTTTGTACTAGTAAATACTTGGGTATTGCAAGGTAATTCCCCCATCACAAGATTTTCAGCTTGATCATATCTGTTAAGTCTTTTCTTTCCTTTTTTTTTTTTTTTACCATGGAAAGTAGCATATTCTGGAGACTAGTACATGAACATCTTTGAAGGCGAATACTCGGCCTAAAACATAGAGACATTTAACAAGGTAACAAAATGTGAATTGAGTTTCTAGGAGAGAGAGAGATTGATCAATAGGGCACAGAATCCTGAAACCTTCCTTGGCAGATCTTTTAGGATCCCTAGATAAAGGGGATTGGGTTTTCTGTCTTGCTGGGAGTCTGGGACCAAACAGGAGCCAATAGCACTCTGGTCAAATAAGCCTGGCTAAGGGGAAGGTTCCTTTCCTTCCGCCACAGGCAGGCCTAAGCTGTCTGTTCCAACATGGGCCAATGAACATTTTAGCTCTTTTTCTCATCAGCTTGTATTGCACTTTAGCTCTCTGTATTTTAGTACCCTGCTTATAATGAAAGGTTTTCGACAAAGAAAGCCAAGGTATATGGGATACATTCCAGGGTGCTCTCTAAGCCTTCAGTAGTCTGACCTTCAGTTCAATCGGAGTGTTCCTAGAGAAAACGGCTAGCCTGTGTGGAATTGCCGCAGGCTTGTCTTACTGTGTCAGCTCTTGGGAGGAAAAGAATAGCATCAAAGATTTCAAAGAAATGAAGAGGTGACTGAAGTAAAATTATCATAACATTTGTTCCAAAAGATGTCCTTCTCCTTGACCCTTCTATACCGATGGTTCCTACTCTTTAGAGAGTTTAGCACTTAAAGTTTGATCAAACTTTTTTTGAGTTATTTGAACAAAAATATTAATATTTTTTAAATGTTAACTAAGCATGAGATAATTGAACAAGTGAAAAGGGAATATTAAGATATCATGAAGCCGAAACCGGTTTGGCTCAGTGGTAGAGCGTCGGTCTGCCCAGGTTCGATTCCGGTCAAGGGCATGTACCTTGGCTGCGGGCACATTCCCGGTAGGGAATGTGCAATTGGCAGCTGGTCGATATTCTCTCTCATCGACGTTTCTAGCTCTCTATCTCTCTCTCTTCCTCTCTGTAAAATATCAATAAAAATATATTTAAAAAAAAAGATATCATGAAGGTAGAAACTGCAGAGAGCAGCTATAATCCCTAGTGGTGGTAGATGAAGGGAAGAGTTTGAAGTGATTACACTCAGAAGCCAGACCAAGGGCTACGTTAAAGCTAGGATGCTGAGCTCTGAAAAAGCTGGTGCCACTGCCTCCTGCCTCAGAGGGAGAGCCTGGGCACTGGGACTCACATCTCTCAAAAGAGAAAGCTTACTGCCTTATGCAGGTGTTCGTTAGAA
Organism: Vespertilio murinus; assembly: GCA_963924515.1. Classification (NCBI taxonomy): domain Eukaryota; kingdom Metazoa; phylum Chordata; class Mammalia; order Chiroptera; family Vespertilionidae; genus Vespertilio; species Vespertilio murinus. The sequence continues at coordinate 67,404,593 of OZ004708.1, forward strand.
GACATGACAAAGCTGAAAAAAGTGCAAATTGCTTATTATAGGGCAGAGAGGCATTTGTTATGAGGAACAGGATACAGGAAAAAGAACAAGATGGAAAATCAAGAAGAGTAGGAGAGAGCAGACACTTCCTCTTCTATAATACCAGTACCTATCTAGCTTGCTCTCCTAAATAAAAGTCAGCTGACAAAGGGAAGAAGTGGTTTGCAGAGTTCCAGTCATGGCATTACAAAGGCAGGCCTTGGAGTTTCTTAATTTAAATGTGTGTGTGTGTGTGTGCACGCGCTCGTGTGCTTACAGACGTGTTTTTCCTTTCTCCCATATCAATTGCTAAAATATATATGGTTATTTACTGTTGAATTGTCTTATAATCAAAGCCAAAGAGATATATTGGTTTACTATATATAAGCCATATTGTTCAGGTGATTTTATTTAAACCTTTCAGTGTTGTTATGAATGTAGCTGTTAAAACAGCTGAACCTCTACAAAAGTTGTACCTACTTGACATGTAAAAAAATGCCCACTCTTACAAATCTACCATTCATTTTATATTGTCTTCCAAATATCCTCTTCTTAATTTTTGTTTTAAAAACCATTCAGCAGCATAAAAAATGTAGAAAATATGGCCTTTTATATGAGTATATATATATACTTAGGACTACATATATATATATATATATATATATATATATATATATGCTTAGTGTATTCGGTAATTCACTTAATTTTGTGTATTCACAGTTGAAGCCACTTAGATGATTTCCCACTAAAAATTACAAATGAATAACTTACTTGAGAAATGCATTTTCAATTATTAATGAAATAAGCAAAAAATAGCAGAAAAAATTAATGTGCATATTTGCTGAAATCTTCAGCAATTTTGGACCACACACTAAATTATTAGTTTAGCACAGTAATATACCCAATATATATATAAATTAGTCTGAATTCCAATTTTCTCCTGTAAGTATGTGACTAAATTGATAATTGGTATAAGATAATGAGCTTATTTATGATGATAGTATTCAGAATTGGTTATATGTATATTAGCATAAAACTAATTGATATATCAATTTGCTATATTTATATCGAAAATTAGATTGTTGATATTTGGAGTAATAGATTATTCATTGTCCATTCATTTCAACATGCTTATTGACTAGCTACATTGAGTGAAGAATATGGCTTTAAAGCATCGCCAGATGCCCAATGTTCTATTGTCTAGTGGAAAGTAAAAACAAACAAACAAACAAACAAAAAATACAGGTATACAAATATCTATGACACACTCTCTTAAATTTTTGTTTAAAATTTACTGGATAGTCATTGAATACTAGTATAAAAACATCACACCTTCTCCAGCCTGATTTGTATAGGGTTAGGGCAAGCACTTATAATTTCAGCTACTCAATCTTAATTAACAAATTTTTCAGACTATTAGTATTCTTGAAATCAAATACATTCACTGTGCCAAACAGAGGTTTCTTAAAATCCTCAGTCTCCATCCCAGGGTGTGGGACTAGATTCATTCTCAAGACACTGACAGCACATCCAGAAGCTGTAAAAGGACCTGCTGCCATCCAACCTTTGCTCTTAACCTGAAATCAAATCAATAATCAATCCTCCTCTACTAACTGAAGCAAATTCCCACTAACTTACAGCTAGCATCTCTTGGTGTTTCATTTGACTGATAATTATTGCACTGTTTTATGTATGTAAATGCTTTCTGGCATAGATTCTGCAAATATCAAGGCTTTCTCTGACAGTGGGGTCATATAGGTAATATATATATATATATATATATATATATATATATATATATATATATATTCAAAGAATAAATCATTTGCATGGAAAGGTAACATAATACAAAACAGTAAAAATGAAGTAAAAGTTAATATGTAAGAAAATTTTTTAGTGATCTTGGTCAGTGACCTGCAAACTTTTTGATCAAGTGCACTGAATACTTACACATTGAATCATACTTCTCTGATGACTCAAATTATAAATTGGGGTGTGACTTAAATAGCCATGAATATTAGTCTACAGAGCTCTGGGTATCTCCCCACAGTTGTTAGAGTAGCACAAAGATGTTGAAAGCATGTGGATAATGAGGAATGGGGAGGTAATAATTATAATTGTAGGTAAGGAAACCAACTGTATGGTAGGCAAGAGTGTCTCTCAACTTGCAGTAATTGACATAAAAGTCAGTATAAATGAAGTTAATGGAAAAACAACATATATAAAATATTGACAAATGAAAATGACAAAGATAATTTAATATTTTCATTCTTAGGTGATGATTTTATAGAACTAAAAGTAAAGATATACGTTTAAAATTGTGAAAACTTTGTTTTTAAAAGAAAGCATTAAAGATTATCGTACATAAAACCTTTGAGTTAAAAACAAATACTTTTTATGTAATCGTCTCTCAAACACATCTAAACACATGTGGGAAGAGTGTGATGATTTGAATTTGGGTGTACTTTTGTGTTAGAGAGAGATACTGAAGACTAGCTTTAATTACATTAACTTTAACTGATGAGTTTTTATGTCTTCAAAATTTTAAGAAGACATAATAATTTCTATTTTAAAAATGATGAAGCAACCTTAGATGGATTGAGGAGTTCACACAGGCTATTCTTTTCTTTAACTGGGAAATAATTTGAAGTATATAAAACACATACACAGACCCATGAAGAAATTTCATTAAGAGATATTTCATTGAGCACTATGAGGGGGGATAAATTTCATAGCTTAGCTTGTTTCTTTTGTAGTTCAAACAAATCTCATATCTATTGCTGAAGCAAGCAATAGAGTCAATATACTTTTAATTAGTTAATTTGAAAAGATTTGACTATTCAGACTAGATATGGAGCTTTGTATAATTGAATTAAATATAGATCACATTAAATATTTCTTCCATTAAAAAAATGAATGTGTGACCTAGCCTGTTTGGCTTGGAGGCTAGAGTGTCAGCCTGTGGACTTAAGGGTCCCAGATTCTATTCTGGTCAAGGGCATATACCTGAGTTGTGGGCTCAACTAGCTGGTGGCATCCAGGAGGCAGCCAATCAATAATTCTCTCCTATCATTAATGTTTCTATCACTCTCTCCCTCTTCCTTCCTCTCTGAAATTAATAAAAATATATTTAAAAAATAAGTGTGTGTGTGTGTATGTGTGTGTGTGTGTGTGTGTGTGTGATTTCTCTTTATTCTTGCTTTTTTTGGTCATGTGTCCGTATTCATTTTTTTTCAAAGTTTCTTGGGCATTAGTTTTCTCATATATGCAAAATACAATCCAATCTTTATAGTTTCAGTGATCTCTCCATCCACAAATTCATAATTCAATATTTGTTTTTCTCCATGACCTTGAAAGTGGTCTAAAGGTCAGAGAAATATGAAAATGTGTTTGTTTTAAAATGTCATGTTTCTAGCATCATTACATCATTTTTTTTAGTATTACATCTGTTTGAATATTGAAAAGGCTAATTTAATTTTGTTTTGTATATTGTTATTTTATTATTTTATATAATGTTATTTTATGACCATAAGGAGGAACTTATGGTCATATGAATTACTTGAATAACATTATGTATGTTCTATATTCATAGATGGTATAAGGTTAATGATTGTGGAATGATTAAAATAATTTTCATAATAGCTTTAGTCATTTCCACTGAATTAAATATTACAATAACAATTATGGAAAAAAGTAGGGTCAAACCACAGTATTCAGTATATGAAACAACAAAACCCCAAATGTAAATAATCAGCTTTTAAAAAATGAAGTCTGTTTTATTTCAACTTTTCTCATTAACCATGGACTTGTTTCCTTTCTAGAGTTGTGTAAATCACACTCCAATCTACTTAATGGACATGTAATTTTACTATGTTAACAGAAGTCTTCATTTGCTTCATTTAGATCTCTTATTAACAGAGAGCTTGGAACTAAAGGTTTAGCAGTCCAGATAATTTATATGATAGTATTGAATGTTACTATTTTTTATTATTGATATATATCAGTAATAATTATCTCTAATATCACCTTAAAAGACATTTTATTACAATTATATTTTCTTCTTCATGATTTTGTAAAAATGATTTTTACTTTTGGAGAAGAAATTTGGTAATTTAAAATACCATTTTGAACTTATGTAGTATACTTTACACTCTAAAAAATTTTGGAGGAACTTTTATTTAATTATATAACTAGTGAAATTGACTATAAACTTAATCTCACAAAAGTGTATATGGCAGAAATATAGTTATAGCTTCTCACTCTCATCAGCCAACAGAAAAAGTGCTTGGAAGTTCCTCTGCAGAGATTTTGCTTGAGCCATACAATAACCTATATTTAAGGAAGAAATCAGAAGAATAAATTTTAACCCGTCTAATGAGAAAGAATCTAGTGAATGCAAGGAATTCAATTGCCAAGTTGGCAAAACATTTGTAAAATTAAAACACACACACACACACACACACACACACACACACACACACATACACACCAGCACACATGAAGGATAGGTAGACAAGCACAAAGGAATATCAGTGTGATTAGACATTTGAGCTCTGATCCCCCCCATCCTCCCAGAGTTGGATGAAAATCTATTCCTTGCTCAGATTGACTATAAGTTTCTGCTATTGCAAGAGCAAGGAACAGGTGCAAGTTATGAAAGAATCTGGTTTTTGAAATCACTAGGCCATAGAACAGGAAGCCCAATGACTGTGCAGCCTTGCACTGTTTTTCTTTAGGCTACGACCAAATAGTAAGCCAGCTGCAGTCTGTACAGAGCAGTGGTTACCAAGAGCCTTGGCAACTGGGAAAAGCCAACCTGCAGTGAGTTGGGGGTGTTGCCATGAGCGTGTGAGCTGCTGCATAGTGCTGATAACGATGATTACATGTTTTGCAATATTATATTGATGAAATAGGTTCCAAAAAAACATTTGAAAATATCTGCTTTAGCAGCACAGACCATTCTGGAGCCTCCCAAATGAACTGAATTGTGATTGGTTGAAAAAGTTATGGCTTCCCAATTTAGTTCTCTTTATATTGGATTTATAAAACGAGGAATGGTCTACTCTGCAGATTATTGTGAATGACTTAGGCCCACAGGAGTGTTCAGATCAGTCTCTAAATGCCTTTATCATACTTGATATTTTGTACATTATGTACTAGTTTACTTTTTTACTTTATTAAGACTTGTTAATATAATGCTTTTCATAATTTTCCTTTTTGTGTGGGCCAAATTTGGCATTCAAACTATATTAATTAACCTTTAATTTTCTGTATTTTTATTATTTTTTAAGATATATTTTATTGATATTTTACAGAGAGGAAGGGAGAGAGATAGAGAGCTAGAAACGTCGATGAGAGAGAAACACTGACCAGCTGCCTCTTGCACACCCCCCCACCGGGGATGTGCCCGCAACCAAGGTACATGCCCTTGACCCGAATCGAACCCGGGCCCCTTCAGTCCACACACCGATGCTCTACCACTGAGCCAAACCGGCTTCAGATAATTTTCTATATTTTAAATTACCTAATATCTTCCTAGTTAATGTGTTATTTTAAACTTGATTTCTAGGTTGCCTTCGTTTTATATAAGAGCAATTTAGAAATTAGGCTTTCACTACTAAAGTGATCCTCTGAATAATAAATAGTATAAGTAATAAATTAGACAGGAAAGATTCTAGACAGAAAAAAAAGAAAAATTAAATATTATTTAGAGAGAACTAGCCTGTTGTGTTCCGGGAACTGAAAAAGGCCTGTGTGATGATAACTTCGTGGGCAGGGAGAGAAGGGCACATAATGAATTGGGAAGTCACACTGGGGCTCCATCATGGAGTATCTTTAGGCCACGATAATTGGAGTTTCATGATTGCTCACTGCTGGTGTCCTGGAAGACTTTAAATTGTTTAGCCTTTAAAGGAAAAGGCTGTTCGAAATAGTGAGCATTTTTATTGATTGATAGAAAAATTAAAACCCCCAAACAAATGCTTTTATCACTAAAATGTAAATCTCTTAAAATAATTTAAACCACGGTATCTATAGAATTCCAGAATTCTAACAGAATTGTTGAAAAAACTGAAGCTTAAGCCAGTCAGAGGAGAGATGGAATGATATCTCAGAGCTAAGGGAGTTAAATACTGCAACCTAACAGAGTGTTATCTTTGTATAACTTAGATAATCACAATCTAGGGATCGATCAAATGCTCTCTTTTCTACAATGTAATTGTTCACATGTGAAATTGACAAGGGTATAAACTGAAATTTGAGCAATCTGTAATAATGCTCTCTTCCAACCCGCTCCGGAAGGGAATATCAGACCTTCCAGGCACATTAGAAATTTTCATTAAGTATATTTCTTCACAGGGTACAGGTCTGTTCCTTTAAAATTATTTTTTAACTCATGATAAGCAATACCTTGTTCTCTCCACAGGCATGTTTACATCCATTTTTTCAAAAGACATTTCCAAGACTCAATTTTTAAAGTCATTTTGTTGTTTGTTCTTTTTCTTTTTTATTGATTAAGGTATTACATATGTGTCCTTATCCCCCCATTGCCTCCCACTATCCCACTCATGCCCCCCTCCCCCTATTGTGTGTGTCCATTGGTTAGGCTTATATGTATGCATACAAGTCCTTTGGTTGATCTCTCCTCCTTACCTCCACCCTCCACTAATTTCCTTCCGAGGTTTGAAGGTCAGATGGATGCTTCTCTATCTCTGTATCTGTTTTTGTTTACCAGTTTATGTTGTTCATTATATTCCACAAATGAGTAAGATCATGTGATATTTATCTTTCTCCAACTGGCTTTATTTCGCTTAGCATAATGCTCTCCAGTTCCATTCATGCTGTTGCAAATGGTAAGAATTCCTTATTATTATTATTATTATTAGTAGTAGTAGTAGTAGTAGTATTCCATTGTGTAGATGTACCAGTTTTTTTTTTTTTAATCCACTTATCTGCTGATGGGCACTTAGGCTGTTTCCAAATCTTAGCTATGGTGGAGTGTGCTGCTATGAACATAGGGGTGCATATATCCTTTCTGAATGGTGTTTCTAGTTTCTTGGGATATATTCCCAGAAGTGGGATCACTGGGAATGCTCAGAAGCATTGCATTTCTTTATTATGCTAATACTGGCTTTTTCCATTGAATTTTATGTAAGTGTGCATATTTTATAAAGACATATTAAGTGTTCAGCCAGTCCTTGTTAATATTGCTTAAGCAGTATTTTTATTATTTGTAATTTTTATCCAAATTTTAGAGTTGGACTCTAGGGTATTAATGCCATATAGGTATTAATAGAAAGGGCTACATGGAAAAGTAACTTAACTACTCTGTGTGTTTACAAAAGTATAAAGGAGGTCTAATTGCCTCATTTATAGCTATTAAAGGAGAAAGGTGCAGAATTAAAGTGCTTCTGGCTCCTACATCCATTATGTACCATTTATTATAAACTTATTCATAACTTTAGTTTAATTCATCTTTGCCCCTCCTTAAGTAAATTGGCTTTAGGGAACCAAAGGACAATGGTCCCAGAGAGTGTTCATTTGACAGCTTCCTGCTGAGGCAGGGAATGGACAGAAATACCAGAGAGAGTACAAATGGATTTCCAACCTGTCTGGGTAGTAACTTTTCAAGTGTCAGCAAAAGCACATTCAGGTTCTCCGATTTTCCCATCAATTTGAGGCAAGCCCTGTATCATCTGCTAGGGACTAGAAATAACACATACACAACCTGTTTCTTTCAAGTATCTCTCAATTTAGTAAGGAAGGCAGTCAAAATGCAAAAATAACATTTACAGAACAACATGATATATGTTCTGGGTGCCCAATCCATCATTTGTCAGATGATATTAGTTCAACGTCAGTGAAAAGCTTGCCTTGATTCATACTTTCTTTTAATAGCATTGATTATTTTAAGCTCAACATATGATAGTATAAAACAAGTAAATATAAGTAAAATAAATATCTATGTAACTAAAAGAGGATAATTGTAACATTTATATATATAACACATAGGCCACAGAATAGTAGTGGATTGTATATTTAGTGATGCAGCCCACTGTGGAGTGTGGTCTTTATTCCCCTAAATAGCCCAAGCTGGGAAAGGTTATTATAAAAAGCTTCCACTATGAAAGCAATATTTTAAGCTCATTGGCAGTTAAAAATATTGCTAACCTAAGGAAAGATGTGTCCCAGTATAAAGAGATAACAAAAGGGGCTGGCAGAATTGAATCCTAGAGCTAATTAGAATTCAGTTGAATATGAAGAAATAAATGAAGAATGAAAAAAATGACTTAAAATGAAGCCAAGTGAAGATAAAATGTGAGAGTTGAGACGTGTGTACAAGAAGTTGATAGTAAGGAAGTAATAGCTTTCTATTTAACAATTTTGATAGCTGAGAACAAACAATGATTGTTAGGATGAAGGACATGAACATGTGCATGCGAGTGCATTTGCAAGCGCGCGCGCGCGCACACACACACACACACACACACACACACACTCACACGCACACTCACACACACACACACCTGAAATAAGGACAAAATAAACCAAGCTGTTAGAAATAAAACTTCATCAACAAGCTAAAAAAAATCAGTACAAATGGGAAAAGATCATTTTATTTTATGATTTCTAGTGACACACCTCCCAAATTTATTCCTCCAAAAGAGGGGTATTTTCCTAGTTCTAAGTATATCGTTGTTTTTTACTGTGCTTATACAAAGTTATGAAAGTGAATATTGGAATAACAAATAGTCTTATCTGCCTTTTAAAAGGTCATGATTATGTACATTAAATATACAGATACAAAATGTTTGCTATGACTGGGGACAACTTAAGCATGTGGCCACATGGTGTATAGCATTCTTTACAAGTGTGGAGCTCTCTGCAATCCTTAAACAGGCAGACTTTCTGATCTTGGGAAGGTCCACATGTATGTCAAAGTATATGATAAACGATTTAATAAACATAAAAGTCACTGCTGTCTCCACCATATTGCACTTGATTGCAATCAGCATGTTACAGCCTCAGTCTAATTATAAAACATCAGATGTTTCATCAGCTCTTCTAGCAGAGCTCTGTGCTGCATCTGTGGTCACTGGCCCATTGAACATAAATTTTAAAATTTTTAATGTTTAATTTGAATCTGAATTGCACAGTTGATGCTAAACTATACTAGAATTAAAACTTCCGTGAAGATAACGTGTTTGGGGAACTGTTTTCAGGACATGATTTCCCAAATATCCTTTGCATTACTCATGCAAGTAAGTAATACTCTTAAAAATCCTTGTTCTGCTCACATTTCCGGAATTTTAACTCTTAAGGCATTAAAGAACACATCAAGGAAATAATGGCAAGTTCATTTTATTTACTGCTCTTGATAATATTTTTAAAGATATGTTTTTATTGGTTTCAGAGAGGAAGGGAGAGAGAGATAGAAACAGCAGTGGTGAGAAAGAATCATTAATTGGCTGCCTCCTGCACCTCCCCACACTGGGGTTGGAGCCTTCAATCTGGGCATGTGCTGGGACCAGGAACTAAACCATGATCTCCTGGTTCACAGGTCAACCACTGAGAAATGCAGGTGGAACAGAGGTTTTGTTTGTGTGTTTGTTTGGTTTGGTTTGGTTTGGTTTGGTTTGGTTTGTTTTAACAACTCTCAAGTCTTTCCCATCTTTGCTTTATCATTTTACCTTCTATCGCAATCTTTAATGGTCTCTATATATTTTTGTTCTCTTTTCTATCTTATCCACAAAAATGTAAATTATTGGAGAGCAAGGGACCTAGTGAGTCTTTTTTTTTTGTAGGAGAACATTTATTTGTCAAATCATAAAGGTAGAAAAAGTAATTCCTAAAGGGAATGGGCTTAGGAAACAAGTTAGAGTGGGAAAGGGAGAGCCCTTGGAGCTTGGGAAGGAGGAGATGAAAGAGAAAGGGAAAGGCATGGACTTGATCTAGGAGGGAGGGTGCTGGTGAGTCTTTCTTATTCTCTGCTGCCATAGTGCAGGCTTTCAATAAATATATGTTTAAATTAAATAACAAATTGACATATTAAAATAATTTTGGATTAGCTTAGATTGTATAAAGTAAAAGATAGAAATATATATGTATATACACATATAAATGTATATTTAAATATGCTTTTATTGATTTTGGAGAGAGAGGAAGGGAGAGGGATAAAGAGCTAAAAACATCCATGAGAGAGAAACATCATTAGTTGGCTGCCTCCTACCTACCCGCTTCTAGAGACCAAAGCCCACAACCCAGGCATGTGTCCTCACCCGGAGTCAAATGGTCTTTCCTGGTTCCTTGGTGGGAATTCAAGCACAGAGCCACACTGGCTAAGACAGAATTGTATTTTTAATAGGTGAAAACATATCAACCACAACCCATCTCCACAAAAGTGATTATAGTTTTACTCTATGGAGTTTTAACACATTTAAACATAGCAAGAGTTAAGCATATGTTTATAGATAGCAGGGATTGTTGAAAACTAAGTTATAGATATTATTTACTTTGTCATTTCTAATAGAGGACGTGGATTTTCGAATTGTCTTTTGGCTTGAAGAAAATAATTTCATTGTGGTACCTATGTACTATATTTCCATTTTGATCATTATCTTAGCATTTCCTTAATATTATCAATTTTGTTAAAATATTAACCTGCCCTTCTGATTGTAGACCTTAGCTATAATCTTTTGCAGTTTACTTGCTTTTTCATATGCCACTTCATTCTGCATATTTGGCTGACTAAACATGGACATTTTTACAAGCAAACTTCAAGCATAAAAAAACAGCACCCAATACCTACTCAAACTGATTTTTCAGGATTCTTAATATCATTTAAGATACATCTAGAAAAACGGTCAATGTGCTGAGCAGGTGACTATGGGTTTGATCTTAGAATTTGTTCCAGGTAATTTGTTCATTGACTTCTTTTAGGACCTCATTCCTGGCGGGTGTGAGCACACATAATTTCTGAAAGCTTGCTAAACTCCGTAAGTGTGTTGTGCTTTTCAAACAGCCAGTTTACCCTCTTAGGCATTTACATTTCCATCCTGCCTGAGAGATGCTGATTTCAACACGCAGTGCCTTTACTCATAAACATTTTGTGGCTCCTAAAAAAGATGTGCTATACAAACTTCCAGCAATAATTTATGAAGAAAAGAAAGATTTCCAGCTTGTTTGAAAATAGAATGGCAATAAAAAAAAATGCACCTGTAAACAGAACACGTAAGGAGTGTGCAGGATGGTCTCCAAGAAACAATAATCACCCCCTGGGTGAGGCCTGAGAGTGGCTGGAAGAGCTGTTTTTGCAGAACAGCCAGGAAATAACCATGAAAACAATCCTCCAAACCCTGAATCAGCAGCAATTTTAGTCTAGGTTCCTGCAATCTACAAAGAGACATTTAATAGTGCTGCGCGTCTGCTGTAAGATCGACTTCTCCATCTACTGGCTGAAGGTCAAATCTTGATCTCTATTAAAAATTCTGAATTTATTTGTGTGTATGTGCATAGGTTCTCCACAATGAACACATTAGGAACTAAAGGCAAAACTGACTCCCTTTAAGCTATAATACAGTGTGAATTGAAGGAATGCAAGCTACATCTTGAAAGCAATATTCTTACATTTAAGTGTAAATCAAGCTGACAATTTACATTGTTATAGAAAGTTGTTGATTTTATTATTAGCATGATTAAATACACTCTGGTTCTTTAAAAAATATTATATCTGATTTGGCACTTGGGGAATTTCTTAATTTACTGGCATGTAGGTAGGTATTCTCTACTCGTTCACTTTTACAGGCATTTAGAGAACCATCATGTCTTTTTGTTCCATCTGTTTTTAAAACAGTACCCAACGTGGCAGATGATATTACCTAGATCATCTTAAATTATGACCTAGAAATCAAATTAGGAATTAATAGAACCCCAAAATGTAATGTTAACCACAACTTTGCAGCAATCTTTTAGTAAGAAAAGTTGTTTGGCAATCTGAAAATGGTGTTGAATACATGAGAGCATAAGGCAGACATTCCTCCCAGCAAATCCTACAAACCTTATTACAGAGTCTGTCAACTACTTAGAGGTTTTTACAAATTTCCTATACATGTTATATCTCCCCTGACCCAATGATATATCTATTTCTCATTAATCATAAGAATCTAAAACTAGATTGTCATTGTCTGACGATCACTGCCAACAAAAATAACTCCCACATTTTGTAAAACTATCCTGTCATAGAAATATGGCCATGCCAATGCTTGTGATTTCCTTTTATTCTTCCCGCCCCTTGAGGTGATTTACTGATTATTTCTTATAATTTCTCTACCACTTTATAGTAATTATCTAGAAGGCCATGGCTAGAAGTTGTTGTAACAGATTTTGAAATATTTTATTTCTGTTTATGTGGTCATAATGAGGTTGTTAATTAACACATGGTGTCTACAGTCTAGTATTATCCATTGATAGTCAACATTGTCATCCCATATGTCTATTGTACTCCTTACCCCAACTCATATATATGCGTTAAAACTGGTTGAAAAAATAGTGAAAATCATTAACCCATGCTATCGTACATTTTTAGATAGCATTGGGTCCAAACATATTTGTCATTGTGAGAATTGCATATTTTAAAATTAATTATTTTAGTATATTTTTATTGATTTAAAGAGGGAGAGAGAAAGAGAGAGAGAGAGAGAGAAAGAGAGAGAGAGAGAGAGAGAGAGAGAGAGAGAGAGAGAGAGAGAGGAATATCAATGATTAGGAAGAATGCTGCCTCCTGCATGCCCCAAACTGGGAATTAAACGCTCAACCTGGGCATGTGCCCTGACTGGGGATTGAACCATGACCTTCTGGTCAATGCTCAACCACTAAGCTGTGATGGTCAGGCTAAAATAAATTATTAACAAAATAAATACTCCCATATGTATATGTTATCTCTTTTTCAGCATCACCCACTAATCAGAGCAATTATTTTCTTCTTAAATATCACATTCTAATTTGTGCCCACTAATCCCTGGATGACTGAGCCTGTGGGTGGTTAAAAATAAATGTAATACTTATGACACACTATAATATCCATAGTCAAAATATTCTAGCCATGATTTTTGGGATGAATATTTTTCCTCTCCAGAGGCCCCTTCTTTCCTCTGGTTTCATGGTGTGTGTGTGTTTTTTAAGAGGTATGTCCCTGTGTTTACAAACTATTGCAGTGTGCTTTTCTCAGACCTGCTTTTTGCACTGACATAACTTATCTTTGGACTCCTGTGTGGTATTCTTTTAAAGTTACTGCCATTGGCAAGTCCCGGTACCTCATTTTTGTTTTAGTTTACATATCCTTGATATGATGGCATATGGTGTGAAGCCATTTTCCTTGGTGGGATGTCTGTTAAGGTCTTTGGCCCATTTCTAACTTGGTTTGTTTGTTTATTGTTGAGTTTTAAGAGTTCATTTTTTATGTTGGCTAACAGTCCTTAATCAGGTGTATTGTTGGCAAATATTTGTTTTTTACAATTTGTGACCTGTCCTCTGATTCTCTTGACACTGTCTTTCTCAAACCAGAAGGTTTTTATTTTAACAAAATCCAGCTTATCAATTATCTCTTCATGAAATGTCCCTTTGGTGTTATATCTAACAAGCCATTGCTTTACCCAAGACTATGTATATATTTTTTCTATGGTATCATCCAGGGGGTTTATAGTTTTGTGTTTTATATTTGCATCAATGGTCCATTTGGAATAGTGTGTGTGTGTGTGTGTGTGTGTGTGTGTGTGTGTGTGTATTTGAAGGGTATAATGTTTGCCTACAGATTTATGTATATATATATATATATATATATATATATATATATATATATATATATATTTACATGTCAGTGTCCAGTTGTTATAGCATCATTGGTTAAGACAACTCTCATTGGTCTAATGAATTGCCTTGGCTTCTTTGCCAAAGATCAATTGATGATAGTTATGTGGGTCTATTTCTGGGTTCCCTATTCTGTTCCATTAATTCATTTGTCTGTTCTATCAATAATACCAAACTGCTTGATTTCTTTAGCTTTATAGTAGGTCTTGAAGTCAGGTAATATCAATTCTCCAATTCTGTCCTTTGCTTTAATGTCACATTGGCTGTTCTGGATCTTTTGTCTCGTTACCATAGAATCCTATCTAATAAAAGAGTAAAATGAAAATTAACCATCGCTCTGCTACACGCACCAGCCATGCCTAACAGCCACGCCTAACAGCCAATCAGAGCAGGTATGCAAATTAAACCTAACCAAGATGGCTGCAGCCACAGAGAGGAGGAGGTTGGCTTGGGTTTCCCTAGCAACAGAGGAAGCCAAGCTTTCCAGACAAGGGTACAAAGTTTCAATTATAGAGGTAAATAAAATCCAACAGAAATGACAGGAGCCACAGAGATAGAAGAGGAGGAGGCTAGATTTACCCGGGACAATGGAGGAAGCAAAGCTTCTGCAGCCCTGGACAGCTCAGGCCTTCACTATAGGCTACCAAGTTTCAATTATAGAAGATACATAAATTCTAGATACCAGGGCCTTCACTTGGGTCCCCTGGGGGCGTGTCTAGCCTGCAAACTGCCACAGGCCCCTCACCCAGGCCACCCTATGCCCCAAGGGAACCCCCACCCTGATCCAGGACACCCTTCAGGGCAAATCAGCTATCCCTACCCATGCACCTGGCCTCTATCTTATCTAATAAAAGAGTAATATGCAGATTGACCAACACTCCAACACACATAATGGCTGCCCCCATGTGGTCAAAGATCCTGTCCCCATGTGGAAACAAGATGGCCACCAGAAGATGGACAGCAGAGGATGTCAGTTGGGAGGCATCAGGCATGCAAGGGAGGGCAGTTGGGGACGATCAACCCTGCAGGGGAGGACAGTTATGGGTGACCAAGCTGGCAGAGGAGGGAAGTTGGGGGCAAACAGGCTGGCAGGGAAACAGTTAGACATCAATCAGGCTAGTATAGGAATGTTTAGGGGATGATCAGGCTGGCAGGCAGAAGCGGTTAGGGGCAATCAAGAAGGCAGGCAGGTAAGCAGTTGGGAGCCAGCAGTTTTGGATTATGAGAGGGATATCCGACTGCCTGGTGGGATCAGTCCTAAATGGGCAGTCGGACATCCCTCTTAGGGTCCCAGATTTGAGAGGATGCAGGCTGGGTTGAGGGATACCCCCTCCCCCACACTGGCCTTTAGTTTTATATAATAAAAGCCTAATATTCAAGTTGACCAAAGAGTGGAATGGCCAGTGGAAAGACTGATCACTATGATCTGCACTGACCACCAGGGAGTAGATGCTCAGCACAGGAGCTGTCCCCATCCCTCAGGCCCCAGGCTAGACAAGATGGGTGCCAGGGGGGGCCCTCAATAGCCCTGCCAGTCGCCCCACAGAGGGAGAAGACAGGCAGCTCCAGCAGGAGGTGGGGCCAGTGAACAGGTAGCTCCAGGCCAGCCAAGGCGGGTGCCAGCAAGGGCTCCCCAATCACCCTTCCAGTCACCCCACATATCGGCCCTGATTGCTGGCCAGGACTAGGGACCCTACCCATGCATGAATTTCATCCACTGGGCCTCTAGTCCTATATAATAAAAGGCTAACATGCAAATCACCCCCTCGATAGGGAGTTCGCCTGGGAGTTCAATCGGAAATTCGACCAGGAGATGGGGCCAGTCATCAAAGTGCCCACAGCCCCTCCCCCTGGCTGGCTTTACCCATGATTGGATCCCCATGCCAGGCCAGCCAACCACCAGCGGCCCCTCCCCCTAGCCCATCTGATCAGACCCTACCCATGCCTGAATTCCTGCAATGGGCCTCCAGTTTTAAAATACATTTCTTGGGAGTAAAATGTAGCATCATGCTGTATTTAAATTAAGAAAAAGATTGCTGGAAAAGCATTTGTAGTTGTTTTGTATACTTAAGTTATACTATAAAATGAATAAAGTCTGTTTCCATATTTATATTTTGTCATTCTAATTCTATTTCACACATGACATTAAAATATTTGTTGGCCCAGCTGCTGTGGCTCAGTGGTTGAGCATCAACCTATGCACCTAGAGATCTCTGGTCAGGGCACATGCCAGGGTTGCAAGCTCAATCCCTGTAAGAGGGCATACAAAAGGCAGCTAATTGATGTTGATGTTTCTCTCACATCAATGCTTTTGTCTCTCTCTTCCTCTCCTTTTCTCTCTCTAAAAAATTAAAAAAAAACACACACATGCCGAAACCGGTTTGGCTCAGTGGTACAGCGTCGGTCTGCGGACTAAAGGGTCCCAGGTTCGATTCCAGTCAGGGGCATGTACATTGGTTGTGGGCACATCCCTGGAAGGGGATGTGCAAGAGGCAGCTGGTCGATGTTTCTCTCTCATCGATGTTTCTAGCTCTCTATCTCTCTCCCTTCCTCTCTGTAAAAATATCAATAAAATATATTTTTAAAAAATAAAAAAATAAAAAACACACACATATATTTAAAAATAAATATATGCGAATTGAACTCAATGTATAACTCTGTATTCTACCTAAAGAACATATTTATTTTGTTACAGATAGGTTTCTCAAATGAGCATGAATTCTTTGTGACTGTGAACAACAAGATTTTGGCATCTAGTTAGCATCCTATGTATAGAGATGCTATAGAAAAAAAAATACACACAAGATAAATAAAAAATTTTAAAAACACATTAGGAAATGGCTAAGATAACTAACGAGTTAATTACAAAAGAGACTATAAATAACTAACATAAATAACTAATAAAGTTTTTAGAAGCTTAAACTAACTAGTAGAGAAAAGCAAATTAAAATCATATTTTTTTTTACATTTTATAAAGATAATTCTGCATGCTGTGAGAACAAAAGACATTCTCTTATCCTTTGAATTGTATTTGAAACCACTTTTAGGTAGCAGATTTATAATTTATGCGATGAGACATAAAACATTTTTTGAACCATCTATCCAAGATAATGAAATATGTGCATAGATTTACACATAAAGATCGGCATCATTGTAGGCCCTTTAGAGTTATTTTTCAACATCATGAGGAATGTTTCAGAAGTTTTTAAATAGTTTCAGAAGAAAAGGAAAGTGAAGCAGTGATTAAGGGGTCTTTGAAAGAGCCCTGTCAATAAATCATAGAGTGTGTCTTATACTACCAGGGCACTGTTTTCAAACTTTTACGTTTTTATGAATCACCTTGAGATCTTGTTAAAGGCAGATTCTGATTCGGTGTGTCTGGGTGGAGCCCGAGATCCTGTGTCTCTAACAATCTCCCAGGGGGTGCTGAGGTGCTGGTTCTCACTCGCTTCAGCAGCAAGGTCTACAAAACATGGAAAGGGGAGGGCTGTAAGACCACCTCGTACACTTACAAGCTATCTCCTTTCATAATTGAAGAGTAATGAATGTGTACTTTTTGTTGGACAGGGACTATGAATCAAAGACTGGTGTTAAAACAGTAAAATCATGGCCATAAAGGTACCCTCTTCAGTGATTCCATGGCTATTGTGCCCTCAGGCATTCATAAGCTACAACTTTGGGGACATCGGTATTCATGAATGAGGTGACATTTGCCACATTTGTGTTAAGTACGCTGAGTTCACTTTCATTTATATGGGTATCGGTAACTAAGGGAAAATAGTTCAGGGCAGATCTTGCAGGAAGCGTAAGCCTTTCATAGAGTCGAGTGTAATGGAGAGCCTCTCAGATACGGATTACCAGGAGTAGGGGTTGAAGGATGGAGACATTATAGTTAAGTGAAACAAGATCACCTGACCATAAAAAGTGGATTGTACAAGTTATATATGAAAATTAATGTTTATCATTGATAACCTTAGTTCATGCCCTCCAGTCAACCCCAAACCACACACAATGTGCTGGCAATTCCCATCATTGTAGAGGGGCTTTAATTTTAAAACATTGAAGAATACTGACATTTTCGGAGGTTTTGGAAAGAAAAGGGGAACCAATAGTAAAAGACTTTGGTATTTTACCTCATCTCAGGAGCACTTACATGAAATATAAAATTGCATCTATGTACTCTAAGAAAATGATTGGAAATGAATCAAAATCTTATCCACCAATGAATAATCAGAATCAAATACATTGCAGAACCTAATGACCTAAGTTTTAACAATTGTAATTTGAATTTATATCACAGGTATCTTTCTTTATGTTATTAAGATACCCTGCAGTCAATATTTATAAATTTTTAAATTAGTTAGCAAGGAAAAATAAAGTTAATGTCATCTCACTGGAGCAACCATTCCTAAAAAATACTATTTTAAAACAATTTTGTATAACAACTGTTATTAAAATTTAGTTGGAAGCCTGGCCGGTTTGGCTCAGTGGTTGAGCATTGACCCCTGTACCAGGAAGGAGATCCCAGTTTGAGTCCCTGTCAGAGCTTGTGCCTATGTTGTGGGCTCAATCCCCAGTAGGGGGCATGCAGGAGGCAGTCTGATAGATGTCTCTCTCTCATCATTGATGTTTCTCTCTTCCCCTCTCCATTCATCTATCAGAAATCAATAGAAAGATAAAAAGTTTCATTGGTAATGACATGCTTACTCTTAATTTCACATAAATGGCTAAGGTGCTGTAAATTGTTTGTCTGATACATATTGTTCTCATAGACAACAGAGGTTGATATACATGGTGTCCCCCCAAAAATCAATACACACTGCAATAGCTGATAGCTCAATTTTGAAAATGAAATATATTTTAATTAACACTGCCTTTATAATTATTCAAAGTGTATATATTTTGGGGACATCTATATTTAATAATCTTAAAGAATATAAGGCATATGGTTCCGCATTCATAGGAACTGAATTCTGATGTAGCAAATGCTGACTGAGAAAAGCTCCTGAGAATATTGCGTGACCTAGGGATTAAACATAATCATCAAACAGTGTTTGCAGACTCATCGAAGTACAGCACTCCACCACCAGGGCTCTTGACCCTTCATGGAGGCATTGCCAAAAGGGGGCTGAGGTTGCCAACTAACATTTAAATGGGCATTCTATGGAAAAATTAACCTTAAGTTATGAGATTATTTTTTTTATTATCTGTCACTAAGCAATTAAGTAGCTTCTTAAAAAATTGTTAGAGTATCTCATTACCATTAAGAAATTGCTGTTCACTGCTTCTTGTGTGTTAAGTAGTCATACTCATTTTACATGAAAAATTACTGAGATTAAAAGATATACGCACTAACCATAGTAAAAATGAACCCTATAAAGAGAATTAAACCTTTGTGCAATTTAATACTGTTTTTTGAATGATAACTTGCTTGTTTATTGGGTGTTTTGTTTCTCTAAAAGGAAGTTATCTTTCCACCATGTCGTAAGGTCATGGTCCAAGAAATAAATATGCTTCCACTCATAGCTATAATAATAAAAGCATAATATTCTAATTAGACCAGACATCCAAACAACCTTCTGGCTGTAATTCCAAACAACCTTCCAGATAAAGCTGTGGCAAGCAGGGACCGAGGCAGAGGCGGTTAGGGGCGATTAGCTAAGAAGGTGAGTGTTTAGGGGCATCAGGCAGGCAGGCGAGTGGTTAGGGACAATCATCCAGGCAGACAGAGTGGTTAGGAGTGATCAGGCAGGCAGACAGGCAAGTGGTTAGAAGCTAGTGGTCCCAGATTGCAGGAGGGATGTCCAACTGCTGGTTTACAGGATCGGGCCTGAACTGGCAGTATGATATCCCCTGAGGGGTCCTGGATTGTCTGAGGGTGCAGGCTAGACTGAGGACCCCCTACCCCTGTGCATGGATTTTGTGCACTAGGCCTTTAGTGTTCTCTAATGACAATTGATGAATATGTTTTTATTTAAAAAGAAAGAGGACAGGGATCTGTAGGTACCATTTACCAGGCATATCTACCATGAAGTATCATATATCCCGAGTAGTCTAGTCCAAAGCTGAAACATTTTGAGGAATAATTTTTAAATTAATTTTCTCTGTAAGTCAGTAAAGGTTTGATATGATTCTAAACACATTATCATTTATATTTACATATATTATCTACCAGATTTTAATGACTACTACCTAAAAATACAAACTATTTGCATTAAATTAAATGTTGGCCAATATTAGCACTATTTGCACAATGGAATTTAAGTATATTTTTTTTAAATCTGTAAACAGTATTCAATAACTATCTTTATTTGCTATGGAATTCTTCTGACCAGGAAATTAATATGTCTTAGTTATTATAGATTATTAAGACATTTTATCATTAACTTATTTGTGTTGAATTTTCTAACTATAAAATGTAAATAGAATCCTACCACACGTTTCAATTTTTAACTTATTTTCCTTTTCATTTTTTCCTTTGTCTTACCTAATATATTTTCAAAATTATAATAGCAAACCCCAAATAGATAAGTAAGCATGTATTTTTAGAAAGTTAATACTTAGAGATTTTAAAATATTGTTTTACCTTTGAAATATCTGGAAAAATATCATTTAGTTTTTTATGTATTTAAATATTTTATATTTAATTCTGATTTGATTTTGTACTGAGTTTGCTCTAGAAAACTATGGAATAGTTAGATCAAGCACCATGATCTCCTACACAGAGATATTTTTAAGTTGACTTTAAATATTATATATACTATATATTCACATATATGCATAAACACACACATAGAGATGTATAAATGCATATATACACATACATAGAAGCATATAGAAATACCTAAACACATATAATTATATATGCATAAAAATATATACACATATATACATAGCCAATATATACATCATATATACACATATATGCATAGTTAAAAACATATACATAAACATATATACCCGCATACATATGATAATAATTATGCTTCTCTTGATCTCTATATAACTTTACTCAATTGGTTACTAACTGTACAAAGATGTGGACATGAGAGGTGCAATAATTGCATCTTTTAGGGAACTATTACCAAGTTGGGGAGGGAGCCATTATACTTTAATATCATAATTAAACCAAAATTAAAAGACACTTTGGATGAGAAGAAGGAGGAAGGAAAGGGAGACAGGCAGACGGACAGATGATGGAGGGAAGAAAAACATATCTGTCTCAGCTAGTCATTGAAGTATCATTTGTGGAGGAGGAATAATTTGATCTGTATTGGAAAGGATCATACTTAGAAGAAAGGGCATGGAAGCTCTTCCAGGTAGCTTTCAATATCCTAATCTTGACCCAGGTGGATAGCTCTCACATTTTCTATAATATTAACTTCAAAGCCCTGTGTTTCCTATTTCTGCACAATTTTGCTTACCCCATTCAAGTCTTCTTTGATCAATAAATCAAAAACACTTTTGGGAATCTTATTTTGTGTTTAAAATTATATCAGGTTAGAGAAAATAACCACTAAATACTTTTCTTTAAAGAGTTACAAATCTACTTGACAGCTAAAGGACCAACCTGCTAAGGCAGTGGGAAGCCATATTTCAATGCAAGTGGCTTCATAGATTCCTGCTGCAGAAGTCTGAGATCTAAGCCAGGAGTATTTTTTGAACATTAGCACAACTTCATTCTAATTTGGAAGTGTATAAGGAGTACAGAATGTTACCCTAACTGCTGGTATGTAGGGAAGACAGAAGACTATATTGAGTCAAAGAAGATGATGCAACATAGCTTAGCTAAGATTCAGCAGTAGTATAAACGTCAGAATTTCCATTAGTGACATGTAAATAGAATTTATTTGAAACTAGGATCCCTAACATTTTTTTTTAATTTTTAATATGAATTTCCTTTCATGTACCCTTTATTTTCCTTATAATTTCCTGAATCTGCTTCCTAAGTTTGGGAATCAGCCTACATAAATGGTTTAACATATGTTAATGTTATGGTGTGCTCATTACTAAGAAAAGCGTTTTACAGTGGTATTAACCTACTTGTGAATATAAGATTAGAAAAGTCCATTTAACTCGAGATACTTGTGTTCCGTAATAACTTGGAGATATTATGTCCATTCCCATAGTCTCTCACATAGTCTTTAAATGCTATATTATAAAGATATTTTTTCAAATTTCTTTTGTTACTATGCACAATATTTATAAATAGGATAGATTATTGTGTGTGTGTGTGTGATGAGCTGACATTTCATCATTTTTAAATATTGTCCTCCATATTTTTTTAAATTGGGCTTATCGTTATAAAATTTCAGTCTATGCAAAAGGCATCCTGAGATTTTTAAGCATTTTCTGTGATTAGATTGTTGTATCAACATGCTACCAGGTAGATGTACCAGGCTATGTTCACTGTCACTTTTCCGTGGGTACATTAAATTAATTGGGCATATTATGGCCTTTTCAGAGTGATCGTTTGTTTGTCAGTGATTTACGCTGCCTCCCAACCACACTGAACGCCAGAAACAGATGGAGGAACGATCTTGGTCATTCTTGGCAACTTCAGGTCCATCCGGGAAAAACTGGAATTCCTGGAAAGCTGACCTCAATATGCTGTTGACCAGATTTGATTAACCTCAGGCTTGTGGTTCTACTGAGGAAGTAATCAGCACAAGCAGATGGGCCTCTCTGGGCTCACTTTCCTCGGGAATTAAAAATCTGTTGCTAAGACATATCCCCATCAAATATTTTGATATCTCTATATGGCAGCACACCCCATCAATTATGAGCCTGAACATAAATATGTGGTTACCTTGGACATGATTTTTTTAAATGAAACTACTGGCCCAGTACACGATTCATGCACATTGAAAGTAAATTAATTAGAAGGTGGCCAGTGGGGTGGGACTGGGCGAGTTGGGCTAGAGATGTTCTGGAGCCAACCTCCATTGGTCCTTCCCCATCTGGCCACACCTGGGGCAGCACTGGTGCTCAAAGGGCAAATTCTGAGTGAGCAGAGTCCCTATGGTAGGTGGGGTTCCTCAGCCTGGCCTGTAGGAATCTGGCCTAAACTGGCAGTCTGACATCCCCCGAGGTGTCCTGGCATGCAAGAGGGCACTCTGCAAAGGTGCTGTATCTTGGAAGCTCCTGCTTTGAGCATCTTAACCCTGGCAGTCAGAAAGTGTCATAGCTACCAGTCTGTTGGCTGGTTGGTTGGTTGGCTGGTTGGCTGGTTGGCCGGTTGGCGGGTTGGCCGATTGCTTATGCTTTTATATACTAGTATATAGAGATAGTTTTTATTTTATTTTAAGAAAATTCTAACAAAAATAAACACCATTTTAAAAAATATATTTTATTGATTTTTTTTTTTACAGAGAGGAAGAGAGAGGGATAGAGAGTTAGAAACATCAATGAGAGAGAATTATCGATCAGCTGCCTCTTGCACACCTCCTACTGGGGATGTGCCCGCAACTAATGTACATGCCCTAGACTGGAATCGAACCTGTGACCGATGACTCTCTATCCACTGAGCCAAACCGGTTTTGGCTAAACACCATTTTTTAAATATATAAGTTAAGAAAATCAAATGCCTTTCTCTTTGTGCCCAACTGCTTTTCTGCATTATACCTTTTTCTCCAACATGCTTGGGCATCACTCACATTTTAAAAAAGCTAGCAAACTTTTCTCTTACTTTTTCATTCAATGCCATAGTTTTGTCCTATATTAAGTGATGATGCATTGCCAACTCTTTATTTGAATATGATGGTGCTACCCATCTGGTAGTGTTATGAGTTGCATTTTTAATTTGCAGTTATTGATCCATTCAGACACTTTCTATTATTCTCATGATCATGAATAGAATTTTATGAGACAGATGACTGGACCAAGTGGCAAAGTTAAACAGAGTCCATTTATGTAATAGAATTGATGAAGTCCAAATTGTTCCAAGTAGATAACTTGAATAGATGGCACAACATGTCAAATGTGCAATTAATTATTTTATGAATGTTTTATTAATAGGAGGTTTTTTTTCAGGAAAGGCTATGGAACACAGGATTATTTCTAAGTCAGACAAAAGAATTAGCTTTATATATTGCTATTAACATTTTTACAATTCAGAAGAAAAACTTTTAGGCATATAAACGGATTAATGTGGATGCAACTGAAATTAGTTGTTCATATTATGCCAATAATTAGAGTTGTTATTACAAAATATAAATTTAAGAAGTATTAATTTTATTAGTTTGAATGCAGTTATTTTTTTAAAATAGTTTATATGTTTATTGTTATTTATATTTGGTGAGATTATCATTTGAAAACTTTATTTTAATTCTTAGACATGGTTTCTTTTTTTATTCTTTATTGTTTAAAGCATTATATATCTCCTCAACGCCCCCCCCATTAACCCAGCCAGCCTCATCCCTCAGCTCTAGCCCTCACACCCCCACCCCATCTGTGTCCATGGGTTATGCTCATATGAATGCATACAAGTCTTTTAGTTTATCTTTTACCCCTGACCTTCCCCCACATCTTTCCTCATAGGTTGGACAGTCTGTTTGATGTTTCTATGATTCTAGTTCTATTTTTACATCTTTCCTCATAGGTTGGACAGTCTGTTTGATGTTTCTATGATTCTAGTTCTATTTTTGTTCATCAATTTATGTTGTTCATCATATTCCACAAATGAGTGAGATCATGTGATATCTATCTTTCTCTGTCTGGCTTATTTCACTTAGCATAATGCTGTCCAGTTACATCCATGCTGTTGCAAATTGTAAGAATTCCTTTTTTGTTTTTTTAAATATATAGCAAAAGTAGTCCCCAAGAATTCCTTTTTTTTACCACAACATAATATTCCATTGTGTATATGTACCATGATTTTCTAGTCCACTCATCTGCTGATGGGCACTTAGGCTGTTTATAAATTTTAGCTATTGTAAATTGTGCTGCTATGAACATAGGGGTTCATATATCCTTTCTGATTGGTGTTTCTAGTTTCTTGGGATATGTTCCTAGGAGTGGGATTACTGAGTCAAATGGAAGTTCCATTTTTAATTTTTTTGAATAAACTCCATACTGTTTTCCACAGTGGCTGCACCAGTCTGCATTCCCACCAGCAGTGAATGAGGGATTCTTTTTCTTCATGTTCTCTCCAACACTTGTTGTTTGTTGATTTGTTATGATAGCTATTCTGACAAGAGTGAAATGGTACTTTGTTGTTTTGATTTGTATCTCTCTGATGATTTGTTACTTTGGCATGATATTGTACATAGAAAACCATAAAGAGTATATCAAAAATTATTAGAACTAATAAATGAATTCGGCAATGTAGCAGGATATAAAATTAATGGCTTTTTTATACACCAACAATAAAGTCATAGAAAGAGACACTAAAAAGAATCCATTTTACCATTTCAACAAAAAATTAGATACCTAGGAATAAATTTAACCAAGGAGGCAAAGGACCTGTACTCAGAAAACATCCCTGGGATGTTCCCAGAGGAACATCCCTGAATTTCTGAAAGAAAAAATAAAAAGGAGATTTGGAAATGATCTGGAAACCAGGCTTTTTGCCATATAGAGGAGTGCTTCTTCTAATCTGATAGAGAGAACAAAGAAAAAGAGGGTACTCTAACCGATTTGGCTCAGTGGATAGAACATCAGCCTGTGGACTGAAAGTCCCAGGTTCGATTATGATCAAGGGCATGTACATTGGTTGTGGGCACATCCCCAGTAGGGGGTTTACAGGAGTCAGATGATCGGTTTTCTCTCTTATCAATGTTTCTAACTCTCTGCCCATCTCTCTTCCTCTCTGTAAAAAAATTCAATAACATATTTAAAAAGAAAAGAAAAAGAGGGTGATTATGAGCCCTGATAGGTAGTAAAATTTCATTGGTAACACAATGAGAAAAGTCTTTGCTGAAGGAGAGGACAAAACTGAGGGCCCAAGGGGTGAGATTGCCTATGATATTAGTAAAATTGAGCATAGCAGAAGGGAATGTAAGTCTTCACAGGGTGCCAGAAACCACTATGGTATTGGCTTTTCATACTTCCGACAATCCTTCATAAAGAATTAGTAAATACGAATATGTCAAAAATAAATTATTAGGCTATGTTGAACAATTAAGCATGACTTTTAATTCTGCTGGCACTAGATAAAAATTCCCTGAAAACACATTAAAGATAATCAATGTTGAATACAATATTCTGTGCAATATAACAGTGAGTGACCATGGAGAACAAAGTAGCTGAGCCATTTAGAAGACATGTATGGTAATCAGCACAGATCTAGAGAAATCATTTCCTGTGGGAATATCCTGATGAAAATTGTATGTCCATTTTCAGCCCTGTCCTTGTGAGCTATCAGCACATAGGTCTGATTTTACTAGCATCACAGCTATTATATAAATTAGAGGTTTATTTAGATCTATGCAAATTAACTTGTAGATTATATGAATTTTGATAAATGCCTTAAACACCTTTTTTAGAAATTATTATTTTCTCTCTACTTTTAAATGAAATTAAGCTCATTAAAAGTTATTAGATTTCTACATTCTGGGTACCACATTTTGGAAATACGTAACAACTATGGTTTACTTATTGTGTCTTGGAGTTCTCAACCATTAAATGATTATGATAAACCATTTAAACATAAGTAATGCACTGAATGAAGGGTTGACTTCATTGTACTGGGCATATGCTTGGTAAATAAAAGTAATCTATGTTGCAGGTGATTCTAATAAAACATGCAAATGATATTTAACAATCTTAAAATGCATTTTATATTCCTAAAAATGGTTTTCTTCAAAGTAAACAAAACTTATTAGCTTTACTGCAAGTTCTCATCAATTTGCCTGACATATTAGTTGTTTTAAATTAATTAAAAATATAGACTTTTAGTTATTATCTGCATATTATATGAAAGAAGGTTTTTTTACATTAAACTTTGTAAACCAATCAGGCAGAATCTTCTAGCTTAACATGTTTTTGTTGCAAGCCATCTGTAGCTATAAAATCAGAAATGTCATCCTCAATGGAAATTGTTCATTTTTGGAAATTACCCAATCTTTGACAAATGGCAACAACACACACACACACACACACACACACACACACACACACACACACCTATAAAATATGTAGGTATTAATTAGAAAATATAAGAATACTTTTATCTTTCAATTTCTAAAATTGCATATGTATACCTGGTCTACTAGTAAGAATTATTAGAGAAAAAATGTACATTGAAATCATTCAAGGATTTAACACTATTCATTTCAGAATAAGGAACTTCAAGAAATGGACATCTATGGCAGGATTGAGTGATGCTGAAGTATAAACAGGGAATTCTGGGGCATAAAACAAGATGATAAACATATGGCCAAGGAATAACTTTTCAAATGGTAATTAGCACCTACTCTTTAGAAATACCAAGCTATTTTCACTCACCTTCATTGCTTTTGAATTTCTGTCTCAAACTAAAAAACAGACCACTTGGAGATATGAGATGAATTGAAGGGGAAAAAATGAAGTCAATTGAGTAATCTACCTATTTCAAAAATTATCTGTTCATACAATTTAATAAAAAAATACTTCTAAGGCTAATTATCAGTTACAATACTGATAATTATAATATTTAAATAATAAATAATATTTAAATTTAATTAATATAAATTAATTAAAATTTCATCATTATAATATATTTTATGGATCTTATAAATGGTTAGTTATCCAGAATATAAATTTTTAAAGAAATTTCAAATAGAAAACTATGTTTTTTAATAAAAATTTTAATATATTTTATTAATTATTTTAAGTATACTACTAAAAGCTAGAAACAAATATAAATACGGTTTGTTATCTAACTATTGTTATAATAGTAATTTTTTTTATTTGATCCTCAGGACCTTATGAAATAAATGAATTAAGCATTTCTATTTTCACCTATAGTCCCCAAAATTAAACCCTGTTCAAGTACTTGGCAAAATTGCTGAGCGTATTTATAGATTTCCAAATGATTGAGTTTTCATTCTTCTTATAATTACTGTGTAAGTGTTCTGTAAACTGCAAAGTACTATGCAAATATTAGCTCTTTCAAAAACATCTTCCAAGAAAATATACATATGTGCTCTAGTACATATCTATAGTTCAGCAAGGAATG
This sequence comes from Vespertilio murinus, assembly GCA_963924515.1. Classification (NCBI taxonomy): domain Eukaryota; kingdom Metazoa; phylum Chordata; class Mammalia; order Chiroptera; family Vespertilionidae; genus Vespertilio; species Vespertilio murinus. Next base: position 67,432,632 of record OZ004708.1, read on the forward strand.
CATTTTTGGACTGTATTTCTTGTAGAGAGCTCATTGGTATTCACTTGCTCACCTTACACACTAATGCAGAATCTATTATTCTGACTGCCATAAAGAGTTTCAAGAAAGTTAAGGAAAATCTGGATTATTTTTTGAAGTTTTTCAAATATAGTTCCAAACATCCTAGATATTTAGGGCAGAATAATTTGTATTGTGAAATTTGTATAACTTTTATGGTGATCTTTTGGTTGTGTCATCTTTATTTTATATTTCATTTGCACTGGATTTTGCAGGTAATAATAGATAGATAGATAGAAAAATAGATAGATAGATAGATGATAGAAGAGAAAGAAATTTCAATATCTACCTAGCAAAAGAGTAACATGCTAATTGACTGTACTTTCATAACACCCACTATCCAAAAAGGAGTTCGTATGCAAATTAATCCAACAAAGATGGGGGGTTAATTTGCGTACGTGGGCACTGAGTGGCCAAGAACAGGGTGGAACACTTGAGTTGTCGCCATGGGGCAGGTGGTCAGCTCTGCCCCTGTCCACTCCAGGCCTCTGTAAAAAGACAGAAAGGTAGCCCTGAGGCAGAAAGGTGGCTCTGGGCTTGAATAGAAAGGTGGTTCCTGCCAGAGCTAAGGCAGTGCTGGCAGCCAGGGAAGGAAGGCCCATTCTGGCAAGATTCTTCATGCATCAGGCTTCCAATATATATATATATATATATATATATATATGTGTGTGTGTGTGTGTGTGTGTGTGTGTGTGTGTGTATGTATGTATAGATGTAGATATAGATGTAGATATAGATATATAGATTATATAGATATATAGATAGATATAGATATAGATATAGATATAGATATAGATATAGATATAGATATAGATATATAGATATAGATATATTGATATAGATATATTGATATATATAGATATATAGATATATAGATAGATATAGATATATATTTATTTCAATATATTTATTTCAGAATGGAAGAGAGAGAGAGAAACATTGGTTGATTGCCTCCTACACACTCCCACAGGGGATCTAGCACACAACCCTGGCACATGCCGTGACCAGGAATTGAACTGTGACATCCTGGTTCAGAGGTAAATGCTCAACCTTTGAGGGACGCTGACAGGGCCACATTTATATTTTATTTGAAAGATTTCACATATTTCATAACAATAAGGCAACTAAGTTTTCTAACCATCATGATATACTTGCCTGTGCTGAGGAGGGCTCTTTGTAAGGCAGGAGAGTTTTTGCTTTTTTAGGAGACATGTCTGGAGAAAACACATTTCCCACAGAGCAGCAGACATGGAACACCCAATGCAGAAAGTTCCCCATAACCTGAGAGAGTGAAAACTGGCATTGATTTGCAAAGTTAGAAAAATAAATAAAACTGAGACAAATGAGATACTTAAATATAGGTGCTAGCATTTGAAGAAGAGCGTACCACATTAGTATGATTATAAGATGGAGACAAGGGAAAGGTAGAAGGGGGGATGAGTTAAAACTTTTTTTTAAAAAAGTGAAAATTATGTTTAGGTTATAAATCTTCTATTTGGGCTAGACCATGGCGTGATTTCAGGGATGAATTTGTGTCCAGGTGCAGAATACATAACCATAATGCTATGAATTTTGGCCCTTTACAGTATGCAAATCAAATGTCAAAAAAAAAATAACTAAACACATTAAGAGGTTTATTTGTGCAAATGGCCCAGAGATGACTTTCTCCCACTTAAGGGGAACGAACAAACAGGTAGGAATTTCTGTTTGGAAAGAAGTTAAAGGCAGAACATCTTGTTCAATGTCCCTAAGCACTGCCAGATGTATTAGTGACATTAGAATAATGAACGTGATTATAGTGGTGGAAAAAAAGTCAAAGGTTTTTGAGCAATTCCAAACATTTTTCAAAGTATTTTTCCAGTGGTACAGATTGGAAATTGGTATTCTTTTGTTCTATCTCTTGCACACATTTCTATCTTCCAATTTGTTGTTGTTATAACCAGAACCTTGCAATATAATATAATTTTTACATTAGTGTTCTTGTTATCTCATTTTGTTTCTCTGTCTCTTTGTTTCTCTCAGACATACAGTTTAGCATAAAAATTATGGTTGGGATAAAGGTCAATATAGTTAATTCAGATGATATAGAAATCAAAGATGTATAAAATAACAGATGGATTGATTTTTGTATTAAAGTACCAGCTATGAAATTCTTAAAGAAATTAATATGCATGCAGTAAACTAGAAAGGTTATATAGAGTGTATTCAGTGTGCTTATTGGACAAATACAAACAAAAACAAATATGTAGAGCCAGTTAACTTGGTAGATAAATTATTTGAAAAATAAGAACTTAAATATTCTAAAAAAGAGCAGATAAAATAACGTGGTCGTTTTTGTTATTGGAAAACCAAGTTGAATATTTTCTTTCTTTTACTGTCTGCGCCTAATTTAATAATCTCCATAGAGCTAATTTATCACAAAGTTTCTTATGCATTTTTACACCTTCCAGGGAAGTTGTTGATGTGATAATTCCCAGGTAAAATGTAATGCTGCCATTTAACAACTTCTAGAATCCACATATTTCTAGATTCCCCAAGTTGGAATAAATTTTCTATTTCCCACCTTTATTTTTGGGGAATAAGTCCTAGAGAAAGAAGAGAGGTAGTCAGGCTATCCAGAATTAACAAACACTGAGACTCAACATACAGATGTGGGCTGAGAAATTTGCTTTTGTCTAATAGGGAATAAATGTATTTATATTGCTTTTAAAATTATTTAACCAGTATACTACTTTAAAGTTAAAATTTAATAAAAACTCAGGTGTGCCCTGACTGGTTTGGGCCAGTGGATAGAGTGTCGGCCTGCTGATTCAAGGGTCCCAAATTTGATTCCAGTCAAGGGCATGTACCTTGATTGCCAGCACATCCCCAGTAGGGGCTGTGCAGGAGAAATCTGATCAATGTTTCTCTCTCATTGATGTTTCTGACTATCCCTCTCCCTTCCTCTCTGTAAAAAAAAAAAAAAAAATCAATAGAATGTATTTTTAAAAATCCACACACTCAGTTGTTGAAGTGTAGTTAGTAGTAGCTAAAAAGTAATTCGTTAATAATAAATGACAGAAATTCATGTTAGAACATTACTAGAATCTTTCTTAGAAAACAGACTGATACTACTACCTTTAGATATAAGAAATGGCTTCTGTTAATTTTCTAATTCCTTTATAGGGAACATTATCAGAATTTATGTAGATTTTTTTACATAAATATTTTAGTCCCCCAAACTTTATCTACTTAGTTTCATTGAGTATAGAAAGGATAAAATAGATATAATTTTATATCCTGAACTAGAAATAAATATTTTTATATTTCCATAATACCCAAGAAGAATAGTAAAAGTCTCTCTCTCTCTCCACACACACACACACACACACACACACACACACACACACACTAAGTAGTTATATTCCAATCATGAAGACATTTTTTTCTATTTTATCAAATGACTCATAATTCACTTGGTAGACCTTAAGAGCACCCTGTGAAATCATCATGATTACTCTGTTAAGTTATATAAATTACTACATTAGTGCTAAAAAAAGCTTGATGCTGAGTTTATAAAAATTGATTTCTATTGAGGTATTAGTTGGTGTAATAGAAAATGAATAGACTTCAGAGCAAAAAGGCTTAACCTGGCACTGTGACTTATTAGTTTTGTGGCATTTGGCTCTGAGCCTTGGTTTCCTCATCTATTAATGAGAAAAACAGGACTTAACTTGCAATATTGTTCTAAGGACTAAAGGTAATAGTTCTTTCAAGAGGGCCTGACAAATGCATCTTGAGCATTAAATAATACTTGCTTGAGTTTTGTGTTCAATACTTGCTTGAGTTTAGATGCATCAAAATGTCTCAGAATTTCTTAAGTCCAAAGATTCAGTTTTAATTCATCCACAAAGGACTGATAATTCTTTACAAAATAGATCATTTAAATGGTTCCCAATGGCAAAGTACTGGAAATGATAACTGGTAATGTTTGCATAGATAGAATGTTCTATTCCCTAAGATAATATCTACTCAATAGACTAGATCAATCATTTTCATGGTGAGAAAAGTGAGGAAAAGAAGGTTTCACAAAGCTATGATACCTGTTGATTTGTATAAATATATTTCTGAAGTGTCTTGTATTTAATTGTATTGTGATAAACCACATATTTATATATAGATTTTCACAAAAATATATTTATAATTAATTTACAAAAATAATTTTAATAATCTAATCATATCATTAGACTTTTTCCTCATTCTTTAAATACTACAAGTTCTGTAAGTACATTAAAGAAGACTATAGACAATTCAAAGAAAATATGCTGAAGGCCTTTGGAAAATTGATATTTGACTTACTATGTGTTCACACTAAAAGACTTGTCCATTTTATTGATTATTATTGATAGATAGCAATCTCATTTGCTATAAAATCTAGTGTTTTAATATCTAATATTCCTCTTAATGTATATGTTTCAGTTTGTTTTGCGATACCCAAAATACATATATCATAATAGTCTACCAATTAACCTTATTCAACCCATAAGTATTTATCAAACAAAAATTAGGCCATCTTTAGAAATTCCCCAAATTATTTTTCTATTTTCCCTAACTTTATCTTTCGAATTTAAAAAGGCAACAGCAGGCATAAAAATAATGATTAATATTATAGCCCCATCATATCCCTGTCTTTTTCGAACCCATTCCTAAGGCATTATGTGTGGATATAGGGACATCCCTTGGAAAGTGACGAGAGGAAACAATAGTTGTCAGAGTCTATCCGTGAGGATTCTTTTTGACATGACTTAAATCAAATGGGTTTAAATAGTATGTAATTTATCACTTACATTGTTGGAGTTCAAATGAAGGTGGGCTTCAGGATTGGTGGATACACTGGTTTAAACGGGTGAGAACAAGGACTTATTTTTATCCTCTTATTCTGTGGTCAGTAGCATCTATCTGCTTCATTTTGGTTGGCCTCATTAATATGAGATGACTTCCAGGAGTCTGCAGGGCTGAATGAGTCTTTGATGAAATCCCATGGCAGGATGCAACTGCCCATCATCCCTTTGAATTAGTAACGAGTAACTATCTGTTGCAAGACAATGTTCTGTGATTCTCTCATTTTTAATACATTTTCTTAGAAAATGAAGTAAGTTATTTTGTTGTTGTTGAAGATTATTTTTAATGTTGTTTGTATAGAAAACAACCTTGGTGGATATAGACTGTCTTTTTGAGCAGAGGCGATTTGTCTCCTGATCAGGGTAACAAATATAGTATTCCCACCCACTGGGGCAAAGGTAGTGCAGAATTGAGGATGGTCCTTTATAAGAGTTGGTATTTCCTCAAATTCGCACTTCTCATCTGTGACATTGATCACTAGACCCACTGTGTGTGTGGCATACGCCAGAATGCTCTTTATCTCCCTGATGGGATTACAGTGCTAAAGGAATAGACTTAGTAGGTCTTCATATCTCTGGCAGCATCTAAAAAAACACACTGAGGCAAGCTTTTAAATTGCAAAGTAGAATAAAATCTTAGAACTTTCACAGTTCTTTGCACATTCCAGAAAACTCGTTTCCCAGGAAATTAGAGAAAGTTGGGCAGCATATTGTTCCCAAACCAATTGCCAGCAGTAAGAATGGACTACAATTAGAAGAAGCATCCCCATGACTTGAGCTGTAGCCAATTCTCAAACTATAGAGAGAAAAAGTTCTGTTATTCAATAGATGGAAGAAGAATGGGTTAGAATTTGGATACTCGAATAAAAATGTTAGGTTGGAGCTTAAGGACCAAATAATGATGGCATCAAGAAAGATTTTGGCTGAAACCGGTTTGGCTCAGTGATAGAGTATAGGTCTGCGGACTGAAAGGTCCCGGGTTCAATGCCGGTCAAGGGCATGTACGTGGGTTGAGGGCACATCTCCAGTAGGGGGTGTGCAAGAGGCAGCTGGTCGGTGTTTCTCTCTCATCGATATTTCTATCTCTCTATCTTTCTCCCTTCCTCTCTGTAAAATATCAATAAAATATACTTTTAAAAAAGAAAGATTTTGTATAAGAAAGACATAGGAGTTAAGGTTTTATTTACTTTGTGATAGGATTGGTGAGACAAGCCCAAAAGAATGCTGTTCTGTGTATTTCTAAGCAATTTAGTAAAATTTCTAAGCTATTTAGTAAAATCTCTTTTTTTAAAGGAAATGTGTTGATTAATATACTCTAATGCCCAATTCTGTTAATTTAATGTCTGCTGCACATATATCACATGTTCTGTGTGTATCTCATTTTGTTCTGTTAATTTATTATTAATTTTAAAGATCTTTTTTTCAGTCACAGAAAAACAGTAAAATTCTCTTCAACTCTCAGAATTGGCCCAGATGATAAGCCCCTTTTTTAAATCGTCACCTAAGGATATTTTCTCTATTGATTTTCTTTTTAGAGATCAACGGAGAGGGGGAGAGAGAGAAACATCCAGGAAAGGGAGACACCTGGATTGGTTGCCTCCTGCATGTACCCAACCCGAGTTCAGGGATAGATCCTGCAACTGAGGTATATGTCATTGACAGGGAATTGAACCCAAGACCTCTAGGTCCTTGAGCTGATGCCCTAACCACTGAGAAAACCAGTCAGGGCTGATAAATCATTTAATAATGGGACTTATACTAATGCATAAATTTAGATTATTAATTTTTGTGATTTTTTAGTAAACCTTAAAGATGTGTACATAAATAATAAATGAATTTAACAATTTTAATAAAACAATCGTATCCTACATTTATTTTTCACTACCAACTGACTTTAGTTTAACACCAGAGGATTTTCCTGAGAGTGTTGAAAATTAATATGGCACTTGACATTTAAATTTACTATTTGAGCGGTGTAACATAGCATTGTAGGGAACTGCTAATATGCAGTTCACAGAGTTATAAAAATATCTCATCTGCCCTAATGCTCAGTAAGAATCATTGGAATTTCCCAGAAAGATAAAAGGAAGGGAATCTGTAATAAGATGAAATTAAGATGCAAACTTATTTATTTGTTTACCTTATATTTTTTAAAAAAAATAAATCTTTCCAGAACCGGTTTGGCTCAGTGGTAGAGCCTCGGTCTGCGGACTGAAGGGTCCCGGGTTTGATTCTGGTCAAGGGCATGTACATTGGTTGCGGGCACATCCCTGGTGGGGGGTGTGCAGGAGGCAGCTGGTCGATGTTTCTCTCTCATCGACGTTTCTGGATCTCTATCCCTCTCTCTTCCTCTCTGTGAAAAATCAATAAAATATATTTTTTTAAAAAAATTAAATCTTTATTATTGAAAGTATTACATATGTTGCCTTTTGCCCCCACCTCTGCCCCTACCCCAGGCCTTTACCACCCTATTGTGTGTATTCATGGGTTATGCATATACTAGTATGTATGCAAGTTCTTTAGTTGATTTCTTCCCACCCATCCACCCACCTCTGCCTTCCCTCTGAGATACAACAGTCTGTTCCATGCTTCTATGTCTCTGGATCTATTTTGTTCATCTGTTAATTTTGTTTATTAGATTCCACATCTGAGTAAAATCATGCAATACTTATCATTCTCTGATTGGCTTATTTCACTTAGCATAATACTCTCTAGGTCCCTCCATGCTGTCTCAAAGGGTAAAATATACTCTTTTTTTTTGCTGCTATATAGTATTTTATGGTATCAATGTACCACAGCTTTTTAATCCACTCATCTGCTGATGGGCATTTGGGCTGTTTCCAGATCTTAGCTATTATAAATTGTGCATATATTCTTTCTGATTGATGTTTTTGGTTCCTTAGGATATATTCCTAGACATGGGATCACTGGGTCAAAGCAGAAGTTCCATATTTAATTAACTGAGGAAACTCCATACTGTTTTCCATAATGGTTACACCATTCTGCATTCCCACCAGCAGTGTACTAAGGTTCCCTTTTCTCCACATTCTTGCCACTTGTTCATGAAATGAAAGCTATAATGAAGGGCCACTTCACATCCACAATGGTGTGTGTGTGTGTGTGTGTGTGTGTGTAGTAGTAGTAGATTTTAGAGTGGAAAGGAGAGGGAGAGAGAGATAAAAATATCAATGATGAGAGAGAATCTGATTGACTGCCTTCTACAACCACCCCTCTTTCTGGGGATCAAGCCTATAACCTGGGCATGTGCCCTGACTGGGAATGGAACTATGACCTCCTGGTTCATAGATTGAAATTCAACCACTGAACCACACCTGCTGCACTGGGTATATTTTTCTAATGGAAAATAATAAGCATTACCAAAGGCGTGGAATAATTTTAACTCTTGTGAATGTGGTATGCATCAGTCACTGTAGAAGATAATTCAGCTGTTCCTCAAAAAGTTAAACTTGACCCAGCAATTCCACTCCTAGATATATATCCAAAGGAATTGAAAATGAGTATTCAAATACCTGTGCAACCATGTTCATGGCAGCATTAATCACAATAGCCTCAATGCCCACCACCTGATGAATGTAAAAACAAATAGCGATACATATACACAGTGGACTATCATTTACCCATAAGAATAAACGAGGGACTCCTACAATGTGGATAAACTCAGTCTAGGACAATATACTAAGTGAAAGAAGCCAAAACAAAAGGTCACATATGATATGATTCTATTTACTGGAAACATTCAGAATAGATAAATCCATAAGACAGAATGCAGCATGGCGGTTTACAGGAGCTGGTGGGCAAGTGGGGAGGAAAATCTTAATGTGGACAGGTTTCCTTTCAGGGTGATAAAAATGTTTTAGAACTAGACAGATGCAGTGGGTCAATAACATCGCAAATACACAAAATGCCACAGAATTGTTTAATGTAAAATGGTTAATTTTGTTCTGTAAAATGTATCTCAGTAAAATTTTAAAAGTTTGTTCATTGTTTTTTGTTGTTATTGTTGTTGTTTTTAAAGAGGCACATTCCCATCAAGTAGAATATTCAGTAGCATAAACATGTGGCTTATAACTTGTTTTAACATATAACGTAATGCTTTTTAGAAATCAAATACAGCTCAATGTTATAATATTTATCATGTCAATGTCTAGTCACTGATTCCAGAATTCTTAATATAGCTTCAATTCATAACATTTCAGCAAAAACTAAAAAAAAAAAATTGTGGTATTTATATATTCCTCTCTTTATATCATGGTAAGGAAGGGAAAATAATCTAATGTGAAACCAGATTTCAGCATCTTTCAGGGTAAATGCTTAACTGTTATCAAGCATTTTTGAGAGTGTATGTTTTCTTAACCTGAATGATAGCCCACATATTTTAAAATTAAATTGAGCCAAAACCGGTTTGGCTCAGTGGTAGAGCATCAGTCTGCGGACTGAAAGGTCCTGGGTTTGATTCAGGTCAAGGACATGTACATTGGTTGTGGGCACATCCCCGGTAGGAGGTGTGCAAGAGGCAGCTGGTCGATGTTTCTCACTCATTGACATTTCTAGCTCTCTATCTCTCTCCCTTCCTCTCTGTAAAATATCAATAAAATATATTTAAAAATAAATAAATAAATAAATAAATAAATAAATAAATAATAAAATTAAATTAAACCAGGTTCACTTAGTCTGTTCCAGTGAAGAACTTCTGCATTAAAGGAGCTTTTGGCAAATAATAAATATTTAATTATCCAACTTCTCTTTCAAGACAAGTAGTCCAAATGACTCAAATTCATTTGTATTGAGACAGATTTTTTTTCAAAGCACAGCTATATTTGAAAAGATTTAAATTCCCGATTTAAGGACATTTCGAACAGTTGTCTTATAAGAAATAATTCTTTTTCTTTTTGACAAGAGAGTTGCTATCAAAGGTTTGCAGAGCCTGTCCCCTTAACCTTTACAGTGACAATTTCAAATAATGGAACAAAGAAAGACCTTTATCTGTCTTGTCCAGGCACTATTTAGGACCCAAAGTTCATTCTTGGCACACTCACTAAGGATAATGGATATCCCTGATGGCCTTTGATAATTATGTGGCATTAACATGAATGATGAAACACTAAATACTTTGATGCTGTTTATCTAGTGTGGATGATAAATCTCAAATTAAAAGTGTTTTTTCTAAGTGTTAAAGATTACATTCGTCCTGTTTTGCTTTCTTAGATTGGTGGAGTTTTTTGACATTAAGCTCATATTTTTATTGTCACCAAGATAAGATATTTCAAGTAGTTTTCCTTCACCGCTCTTATTTAGAACATATTGATCCTTTATTTTATTTTTTTCCTCTGCAGCCAGGATAGAGATGGGCCAGTTCACCCGTCAGAACATAAAGCTTCTATTTTTTTTCCTGCACAACCAGTGAGTTAAGTGCTGGGTTCTGAGACTAAATTCCTAGTGACACAAATTAAATCCTTGAGCATTCATTGAGGAACTTGTAAGTGCCTGTGAGCCAGGAATTGTAGCTAAAAAGAATAAGGTATACCTAAGCCAGACATCAATGCAACATGAAGCCTGCTATTCAGGCTTCATAACTTCATGATTTCCAAGAGCAGAAAAAAAGTAAGTTCTTTCATGCTTTCCAAAATAAAGTGAGGAAAGGAAAATATTTCAAAGGACAGGGTCATTATATCTGTCCATCCTGCACAGACATTTCCACCACAGAAACCATGCATATTCATATTTGAGTATTTACTTATTAGTGAATGTGCATTGAGCACCCACCAGGCCACAAGCTTAAGGGGAAATGAAAAGCAAGACATTGAACACTATTTGCACTGAATAATGCCAATCTATATAGTAAAAGCCTAAGCAACCATTCCAGTGGAACAACCAGAACAACAGGTCGCTCTGATGTGCACTGACCACCAGGGGGTGCAGACACTCAACACAGGAGCTGCTCCCTGGTGGTCAGTGTGCTCCCACAGGGGGAATGCTACTCAGCCAGAAGCCTGGCTCACAGCTGGCTACTGCAGAGGCAATGGTGGGAGCCTCTCCTGCCTCCACAGCAGCGCTAAGAAGCAGTGAGCCAAGCGGTAAGCAACAATGATCAGGCTGGCAGTAAAGAGCAAGGGATCATGTAATACGAGAGGGCACAGGCCTGGCTGAGAGTCCCCCACTCACCAGTGCATGGATTTTGTGCACCGGGCCTCTAGTAAATGTACAAGATGCTTAAAGTGATTTGAAGGTAAATTACAGGATGTGGAATAAAATAATATCCCTGGACTCTAATTTAGCTTACAAATACTAGGAAGTCCTCTCTAAGCAACTAATCGCTGAGCAGATACTGGAGGGATCAACAGCACTCACTTAGGTAGCGAATGGTGAACAGGACCATTCCAGCAGAGGTGAACGAGCAGCAGGTTGGAGCTCTGGCAAAGGAAAGAGTATTTGCAGCCTGGAGATCCTTTTGAGGAAACTAAAGAGAGAAACATGGCTTATGTGTAGTGAGCAACCCAAGACTGGACAGGATCGGTGCACAGGAACTTAGGGAGTTAGAAGGCTCTATGCTGTGAAAAGCACATTTTAAAATTCATCGTTCTGTCCTTAAATCTCAGCAAAAGTTTGACATAAATACACAGATTGGAGTTAACAGTATCAGTGCCAATGCAGTATCAAAGGATTTCAGGATGGCTAGAGCTTCCCTCACTTAAAAATAACTCTACCCCGCCAAAACCAGTTTGGCTCAGTGGATAGAGCGTCGGTCTTTGGACTGAAATGTCCCAGGATCGGTCAAGGGCATGTACCTTGGTTGCAACCACATCCCCAGTGGAGGGTGTGCAAGAGGCAGCTGATAGATGTTTCTCTCTCGTCGATGTTTTTAGCTCTCTATCCCTCTCTCTTCCTCTCTGTAAAAAAAAAATCAATAAAATATATTTAAAAAATAACTCTACCCATTTTGGAAAAAAATCTAACATATACACTTTACTCTGAGAAAGATTAATATGACCTCATGTGGATATAATGATATGGGAGGCAATGATACACAAAGGAAACATCCCCAAACTAAATTTAGGCCATAGATGAACAGATAATTAACTAAAATCTCTGTGCAGGCCCACTAACATCCAATGAATAAAGCATCAGTTTTTTCCATATAATGGATTAGTAAAGGGTATACAGATCCATGGAAAACCGAAAAGCACTGTGATTTCAGCAGGCCAGTTGTTTGTGTTTTACTAAGCCTGCTTTAGATTCTCAGAGTCCCTAGTCCCCTCTGTGTTTCCAGCCATGGAACAAATAGAGGAGTTTCAGATCAGTGAAGTGTTCCTATTCTTAGAAATAACTGGTGATTATAAGCAGAGACAGGGTTACCTTCGTTGTTCAAGGAGAATGAAGGGCAAATGTTGAAAGGAATGCATGCTGCAAGCTTTGCACACTAATTTATTATTTTTAAATGGTTTCATTAGTCACAGACATGAGCATATTATTTACACTTGAATAAACTTGCCCTTTTAAATTTGAGAAGGGGATTATATATAAAAGATTTTGTTATATGAGTCAAAAATTTCCTTTTAACAAAGTTATTTTTATCTATAGAAAGATTATGTGCAGTTTGTGTGTTTCCTAATCTGGAATTCAGATAATTTAATGATGACAATGATGATGGTAATAATAATAATAATAACACCTCTTACACTTACTAAATTGAAGCAGATGGAAATGGAAAATCCAAGCTGCCGTTCAGCATATAATCACTATGCAAATATGCCAACAGCTTTTATGATTTTTCAAACTATTATCTCAAGAGCAACAAACCACTGTATTGAAAAGTTGAGAAAGACAGCATAGAATTTGGGGCCATTTATAGTTAATTCAACAATGATTAAAATAAACCCACCATTTTTAAAGGGTGCAAGGAAGAAAAGGAAGGCTTGGAGGCCTGGAGATGATGTTTGGCAGCATTTCCTAAATAAGAGTCGTGTGTGTGTGTGTGTGTGTGTGTGTGTGTGTGTGTGTGTGTGTGTGAGAGAGAGAGAGAGAGAGAGAGAGAGAGAGAGAGAGCATTTTCTGACCTCATCCTTATAATTTAAACCACATTGAGTCTCACCTAACTTAAATGTGTCTACCAGCTGCCTCTCTCTTTCTCTATTTCCCATTGCAGCCATATTTCTTGGAATAAAAGGTTGAAAAGGAACTTTCACTTTCTCACCTTTCTTATTCTTTAGTACCCATTGAAATTCATCCAATAATGTATTTAAAAATATGCCCTGGCAGGGGTGTCTCAAGGTCTCGATGTTAGCATATTGGCCTGCACACTGAAGGATCTCGGGTTTGATTCCTGGCCAAGTGCAAATACCCGCATTCCAAGTTGTATTTCTAGTCCTAGTCAGGGCCAGCGAGCGAGGCAACCAATCACTATGGCTCTCTCTCATATTGATATTTCTTTCTCTTGCTTTCCCTCCCTCTCTTACACTAACTTTATAAAGTAATGGAAAACTTATCCTTGGGTGAGGATTAGCAAAAAAAAAAAAAAAAGAATTTTAAAAAAGTAATTTTAAAAAAATATTAATGGAGCCCACATAATTTACTGTGGACTGAAGATTCCCTGGTGAATAAAGTCAAGTACGATGTCTGTTCCCATAGAACTCTATCTAATAGGGACCGTGGATATTAGATGCATGTTACAAGGAAAAGAATAAGTGTTTTCAACTATAATAGTGTTATTTGATCTATCAGGAATTGAAGAGATGTCATGGAGAAAGAATGCTGAATATAAAAGGAATATGTGAGCAACAGATTTATTTGAAGAAGCAGCTAATGACAAAAATAAACATGGAGTGTACATAGGGAAAAGATGAGGGTGGTGAATGTGGAGAGGCATGGAAACACAGGGTCTATAGTGGTACCAGGCCACACAGTTTGAAGAGTTTTCTCTTATTCCTTAAGAAGCTTTGTTTATATCTTTTAAGGAACCTGGGAGCTTGATTATAGTTTTATTGTGGAGGTGCAACTTGTTCCACACTGTGAAGAAAAATTGGCGGGCTGGGAGCCTTTATTATTGTCTGCAACAGCTCTTGCCTAGGAAGCTGGCTCACTTCTCTTCCTGAAACCCAAAGGAAGTCTTTCACTCCCAATATTATTGGAACACAGTGTTTGTCTTCCTCTTGATTCTCTCCTAGGATAGCTTCCATTGTCATTCTACTCACTCTGTGAAAGCTTTCACTTATCTTGTGCTTCATCTTCCCTTGATGTGCTGATGACTGTGAAAAATACGTCCTCAGAGGAAATGTCCTTCCCAAGCACTTCAAATACAATATGTTCGAAATTGCACCACATCCTTCCCCCTCAATGTCAATGCCTTTTCTGACTTTCCTATCTTTGAATGACTTCATTGTTCACATGAAGTAGAATTATTTTTGAAACCACACTCATCCCACATACCTAATAAATAACCTTTGCCATCCATTCCACTCCCTAATTTGCTCTGAAAGCCTTCCATTTACCCCAGTTTTCGCTGTAAGTAATGTTTGGTCTACCATCACCTTTTCAGTGAACATAACCAGATAACATATTATTCTTTACTGTTACCCCTCTGAAAACTGTGCCACTAGTAGTTGTCATGGAGGACAAAGAGAATCACCATCTCCTCTCTGTTTAAGCATTAGACAACTTCCTCTGAAGAAGAACTTAACTCACCAGAAGGGCCCTTCCTTCCTGACCTCTACAGTCACATCTCTTGGTAAATAGGTCATTTTACTTTGAGAGAAAGAGTCTTTGTTTTGTTTATTTCTTTGCTTGCTTGTTTTAATAGTAAGAAAGTCCTAATGCATTCTGAAAGGAAACATATTTTTTTATTATTTCAAACAGGAAGGGAGAGGGAGAGAGAGAGAGATAGAAAACATCACTGATGTGAGAGAATCATTGGTTGGCTGCCTCCTGCATGCCCCACACTGGGAATCAAGCTCAGAACTGGGGCTGGTGCCCTTGACCAGAATCAAACCCAGGACCCTTCAGTCTGCAGGCCAATTGGTCTTTTTGAGTAAAACCAGCTAGGGCAGGAAACAATAACTTTAGACTGTGTTGTCATACTCTGGAAAGAGGATCCCCTCAATTTCTAAGGGAACTAGCTTCATGCCTCTTTCAATAACTCAGATGATAGTAAACTTTAAAGACCCTAAAAAGACTTTAAAAAGCACGAGTCCAAACCTCTCTTATTATTATTCTATATAATATCCTATCTAATAAAAGCCTAACATGCTAAGTGTCCAGTCATCTGGCTGTCCATTCAACCAATCAAAGAGTAATATGCTAATGATATGCTAAGGCCACTCAACCACTTGCTATAATGTGCACTGGCCACAAAGGTCAGATGCTCCAACCTATAGGTCAGCTTGCTGCTGGGATCCAGCTGATCAAGACTGAATGAGGAAGGCCAGAAATCCCTGGAGACTACCCTTGGTCTCTCCCTGGCTGGCCAACCACCCTGGCCCTGATCAATCATGCACTGGTGGGGTCTTTTGACCTAACTGCACCCTCTTGCAATCCAGGACCCCTCAGGGAATGTCGGAAAACCAGTTTCAGCCCAATCCCTCAGGCCTGGGGAAGGGGCCCCACTGGTGCATGAATTCATGCACCAGGCTTCTAGTGAGAAATAAAAACACTGAGAAGTTAAGCAACTTTGAAATTCTAACAGTAAAGGATTTGGGGGAATGTAATCACTAGCTATTTATCCATATAGTTAAAGTCTTCAAAAACATCAGTAATTTAAATGAAACTGTCAATCCAATAAATGCTAGATGCAGGAGGGGCTTAATTGAATGCCTGCTTGAATTATGTTCAATTATATTGATGTTTCCCTAATATGCACTGCAATGAACACAACAAAATCTTCCCCGAACTTGAACTTTTTCCATGTTGTTAAAAGACCCTGGTTTAATTATCTTTCATTTAAAGTTAGAGTCTAGAACTTCTGCTCATGACTGCACACTGATTTCATCTGCATTAAAGAAATCTGATTACCTTGAATCATTTATATATATTTGTAAATCATAAATGCTGATTTTTATATATGTATTTGGAACTAATTGTTTTCATGAATTCAGATCTCATCAGTATAGAAAGCAAACTTTGGAATGGAACAAACAAATGGTACCAGAAAATATTTTACAGTTCCTTTCATAATCCATTGTGTCCTTCATAATCTAATGCCATTTTAAATTGAGCACTGATGCAGATGGCAATAAAATAATTCTTGGCATTAATCCTAGATAATATAATTTTATTTTGATTCATGTTATTTTAGAGAAATGTATCTGAATATACACATAGATAGAAATGTAACTCCATAATAACATACAAGTTGTCTTATTGTTTTGCCAATCTACCTCAATATTTAAGAAATTGGTCTTAATATTTTTCTTTTGACAAGAGGAGAATGATATCAACAGTGCCATTAGCATTGTTGCTCAGTGAGGAACACTTTAAAAATTGATAACCAAATTGGTGTTGCATTCAAGAAGGTATCCTATATAACAAAAGGCTAATATGCAAATTGTCCCCTTTACCGGGATTTTGACCAGGGGGTGGTTCTGGCCTGCCAACTGCCCATGGGCTCCCCACCTGGCTGGCTAAGCCCAATCAGCCCCTATTGGGGCAAGGCAGCTGGACCCCACCCATGCGTGAATTCATGAACCAGGCCTCTAGTTATATATGAAGAGATTGACACAATGCTGGAAAGGTTATATGAACTCATCAAATGATAATTATTTTTTCTTTACCGATAGAAAGCATGTTTTATGGATGTGAATCAGTAGCATACTTTATGAAAGAGAAGCTGAAATTTCCTGCATTGTCTCATTACATTGCCTCCCTAAAAAAATGTATTAAAAAAGAAAATGAATGGTGTCAATTATGGAGAATATAAGAAATTAAGATTTTTAAATTTAATGAACAAAATTATCTCCTAATGGTTTAATTTATTATTAAAAGTTTTTTTAGAATAATTGGTTTGGACTTATAAAAGTCTTTATTAATATTCTTTTTATTAAACAAGACACAGATGATATCTCTTACACATTCAGCTAGTTGCTACATGAGCTAGAAGGTAGAACCTCTGTCCTGGAATTTGAAAACTAGCTGAACAATAAAATAATGTGCTTGAAGTGATTAATACCGTGAAAAGAAACTATGGCATTAATTGTGTGGTCAGCCTGGAGTTTTGACTGTCTGCCACCACTCTCCTGCAAAAGCAAGGGTGTGGCCACTTCTCACTTGGTACCAACTCAACTTTGGCTATAAAAAGACATTGTGTTTCAAGAAATGGGTGGAGGGGAAAGTAGCAGAGGTTAATTTAGTGCCTTGCCTCTGTTTTCAGAATTTAAAAACATGGCAATCTTCATACTGGGAAACACTTTAGTTTGAACAAGGAGGCATCCCTGAAGCATACCATCTCTTATGCAATGTATATATCTTGCTTATTTAAAGCTTTCCTGCTTTCTCTACTTACAATTCTTCAAAGTATCATTGGCAACAAGACCAGTAGTCACAAATTTACCAAAATCATTGTAATTTTATGGACTTTGGTCTACAGATATGATGAGCAGATCAATTTGGGGTTGTACCCCAAGATTAAGACAAAGAATTTATCTTAGAAAAAGCTAGAAATTAGTAGTTATTATTAAATATCTTTTGAATTACATTTCTTATAGTGTAAATAAACATAGTAATGGAAAGTAGGAATATTTAAACATAATTAGTTATTCCTCTATACTTACAAAATAATATAACAATCATATTATCATTGAACTATTGAAATAATGTCATATGATTATATCCAAATATGTGTGTTTATAGATTTGGATAGATTTTTTATTTATACATAGATGGTGAATACATAAACAAATATTATTTAGAGGATAACTATTTTAAAATAGCTTCATGTGGTACATTATTCTTGAGATGGGTATCTACATAATTTACTTGTGAAATCAGTGTGATCTGTGATTACCATCTAGTGGCCATGTTCTTGAACTGCAAAAACTCAGCACTAATGGAGACTCTCAGGGGGCCTATTTAGTCACATCAACCCATTTTATTGATGCATGTCACATATTAACTACTATGTAACATAAGTGCAAACACATTATCTCGTAAAAAATTTTGCACAAAAATAGGTGGTCTTTGCATGAAGGTGATTGGAATAGGACAATTGGAAAAGACTGTAATTTTCATATGTAATAAAATCAAAATTGGCTGAGAGGAGAACAATATGTTTAAGTTGAATTAAATTGCAAATTATAGGGCATACAAACAGAATAAAGTCCCATGCAAGTATGGCAATACAGTTTTTCAATACTAACATTTATAATTTGACTGGTTGAGAAATAAGTAAAGTCACGTTAATATTTAAAAGTTGGATTGAATACCATTTATTTATGATAAAGATCAAGAGAGATGCATTTTAAATGGTACAAGAATATAATAATGTGGATAGTAGTTAGGTTGAGAACTGTTTGCAATAATTTATGAAATATGAGTACTTGCATTTGAGTGGTCATTGGGGAAATGGAAAGAAAAGGAAATAATTTGCAAACTTTGTCAAGAAAGAGGTATAAGTATGTCATAAATTTGGTGGAAGAGATCAAATAAAGGCATCTTTAAGATTTTGATTATGAAAAACTAAGAAATAATGGTGTCTTTAAAAAATGTTGAGGAAATGAAGAATGATTATTATAGGTTCTTGTAATAGGATATCAATCTCTAAAAAATTGGACAGGATTCTAAGGAATTATCCTAAATTATGACATGTAATCTTCCCAACCATCTCTCCATTTTTAAAATGGGAAGGAATCAAGTCTAAAGATATTATATCATTGTTCCAGGATGTTATAGCTAATAAATGGCATCATTGACATTTGATACTCATACCCATGTGATTTTAAAAATATATATTCTTTTCTCTTCTGTATGAAATGGTTTCAATTGTTTAGCACCTTGACAGACATTCTTTTAACTAAGTTAATGTGAAGGTCCTATAGTATGTCCTTCTATTAAAAATTATATAAAACTGTATAATGAAAGTTTAAACATGTGTAGTCAACTGGTTTGTTTTCTATTTAAAATAGGATATACTTGTCCTGAAAAAGAAACCTTGAAAATGATCAGAATTAAACATATAAAAACATCTATATTTATATGCAGAAATTCTTTTTTTAATTGCACCATTGTGATAACTAAAGGATAGTTTGTTAAAATGTTCAGTGCATGGTAAACATGTGATCCTCTAGCCTATAATTAAACAGACAATTTTACTACATTGATCCAATCTGCCTGGTACTCAAGGGAGAGACAGAGAGAGGCTGCAAACAGACATTGCATAGTGGTCTCACTCAGTTCAATCTAAGCCAGTTTCTGATTCTTCATGTTTAATGCCTTTTATTATTACTTATTTTAGAGTTAAAATAGGCAAACTCCAAAAATATCTTAATAATAACTAGTCTATACTTATTATTAGGTATATTAATATATTAATTAATGATTATTAATGATTAAAGGCATAATTATTATTATACCTTAATTTTAAAAAGTGTCCAATTTGGGACAATAAATTACATTGTCACCATAGACCAGAAGTTTTTAGAGACTGGTGGGCCGATAAAACTTATGGACCTTTTTTAAAATAATGTTTTAAAATGGGTAACATAAAATCATAAAATTATAAGGGGAAGCAAACATATTAAAATAGAGTTACTGAAATCTTTTATTTAAATCAAGGTTGTGATATAGTAATTATTGTGCTCCTTTACTAATTCACTCAGAACCGATATCTAGTTATTGATTTTGCAACTATTATAATTTAAAGAAGGGATGATTAAAGAATATTTCAACATAGCTGCATCAACTTCAACGTGAAATAAAAACATTTGCAATTTTTACTTATGAAGAAATTTCCAGCCCTACTAATTTTGTATTTTATGGCCTAAATTCATTCTTGAATTAAATGCTAAATTTTGGTTCTCCAAATATTGACAAATATTTTATCCTAACCACACACATCTAACTAGTTAGGAACCCCTAGATACACTATTGCTGGAATATAAACCTTTTCCAACCCTAGAATTGAGCTCCTTAAGCTTACAAATTATATTTATTACTGTCTCTTTCATAACAAATATACATGTTTAATAAATGGGTGTAGGAATGCATAAATAATAAAGCCAATGAAAAAAACTGAAGATATGAAAAATTAATCAAGATAATTGCATAATAGCACACAGAGTATTGAAAAGTTTCCAGATGCAGGCCTTACCTAATAATATGATATATCATAATATCACAACAAAAATGAATTTTACATAACCAGAAATTTGTACTGCAGCCCACTTTTGGGAGATAGTTATGGCCTTTTGATATCCTGGGTGACTTAAATGAAGGCAGAGGCTGACCTAGTTCACAGAGTGACATCTTGGGAATCCACAGTATTGTGAGAGTGAGGAAACTGAAGCCAGGTCAAAGGACTGTTCTGACAAAGGGAAGACTATGATTCTTGGTTTTATCTCTTCCATCTTCCAACTTCCAGTACTACCCCCAAATTCAGAAGTGCACTCTGAAGGATTTAGACAATGGAATCTGGGAAGTTACTCTGCCTTTTTGATGATTATTCTTTGCTGGGCTGTCTTTGTTCTAGAGATTTCCTCACATCTTCTCCATAGGAGCTCTCAGCAGCTCTACAGGATGCTTTTGCACCTCCCAAACTTGCCATCATGGATTAAGATGCATTAAAGTGATAAGATATGTACAAAATGCATTTTGCTTCTTGACTACAAATATATGGCTGTCATTGGTATTTCCACAGGTGGGGGTAGGAGAACATCTGGAAATTTATGATATAAAGAGAAAAGAAATTGAGCTGAATTTCTAACAAGAAAACAGTTGCTAAGTGTCCTTTAATGTCTCAGCTTGGTGTGGGTAGAAATACATTCTAATTCTGCCTTGACAAGCCATTGTAAATACTCTAGCCCTCCACAGGGTAGTGGCATTGGTTCAGCTCGTCAACAATGACGATCTGAGAGAACACTGTCCAAATGATGTGAGTGCAGGGAGAGAGTGGGAGAGCACAGAACATAATGAAAGGAGGGCCCAGTGAGGAAAAGACAAGATTCAGTGCTCAAGGTGTTTAATGATAAAACATGTCTCTTTATAATGAACTAGAGGCCTGGTGCATGAATTCCATGCATGGGTAGGGTCCTTAGGCCTGGTGGTGATCAGGGCCTATTAGGTTCCCCACTTCCCTGCCTCCCCATCTCCTCCTTCCCTCACTCCCTCAGCACCCTGCTGCCGCTGCTGTTCACCAGCCATGTTATATGCCCCCTGGTGGTCAGCACACATCATAGCAAGTGATCAAACTCCCATTCTCCTGGTCAAACTCCCAAGGAGATACTTTGCATATTATATATATATATATATATATATATATATATATATATATATATAGTCTCAGCAGGCATTGAGTGATGAATATATTTTCTTTATAACTATACTAATAATTTGAATTTATACAGTTAATACCAGGAAAGAAAGCTATTTTAGTCAGTAATTGGTGATATTATTATTATTATTATT
This sequence comes from Vespertilio murinus, assembly GCA_963924515.1. Classification (NCBI taxonomy): domain Eukaryota; kingdom Metazoa; phylum Chordata; class Mammalia; order Chiroptera; family Vespertilionidae; genus Vespertilio; species Vespertilio murinus. The sequence continues at coordinate 67,454,192 of OZ004708.1, forward strand.
ATTATTATTATCTTTTATTGAATTTATGGGTGACATTGGTTTAATAGAATTACCTAGGTTTCAGGTGTAAAATTCTATAACATATCCTCTGTATAGTGTATTGTTCCTTCACCAATCCAAGTCAAGTCCTTCACCAATTATCGCCCCCTTTACCCTCTTCTAACTCCTCCCATCCCCTTCCCTCTCGTAAACACCGTTATGTTATCTGTGTCTAAGAGCATTTAGTTGTCATTGCTTAATCCCTTCATCTTTTTCACCCAGCCTCCAAAGAAAAACTAAAACAGAGTGAAATGATTGACAGTGACAGGGAGGCTACTTTGGATAAGGTTGGGAGTAAGCAGACATTTTGAATAAGTGACATTTGAAATGAGACTTGAATGATGAGAAAAAGCCATGCTATGAGCAGTGGTTAAAGGAGCATCACAGGCAGAGCGATGGCGGATGTAAAGACGCTGGGACTGGGAGAAACATTGTATGTTTGTGTAACAGAATAGATGTCAGAGCAGACAAAACATGTTTTAGCAAGTGGGAGAATCTTAGCCATGGGGAAAGCCAAAGCATATAGGGTCTCCTAAGCTCTGGTAAGCATTTTTGATTTCACGGTAACTGTAATGAACTAATTCACTAAATGTTTCTAAATAAAAAGTGCATGCTTTGCATTAAGTTTAGAAAAGCCAATTTTGGATCTCTGTGGAGAATGGACATGAGAAGGATAAGTGGGAGCACTGGGGAACCTGCTTGGGACACCATTGTCACTGTCAGGAGAGACCGTGATGGGGTCGAAGGGGGTGGGAGTGCCCTTTTCTGAAAGAGCAAGAGAAAATTGATGTGAGCAAGTGGAAGGAGCTTCCAGATTTCTAATTTTTAAAGCTGATTTTGGCAGCCTTTTCTGATGAGCTTAAGTATTTGCTTCCTGTTCCTAACTAAATCTTTGACCGGAGCCAACACAATACTTATTTCTAAGAAGTTATGTTATGGCTGAGTAACATTCCGTTGTGGATGTGAACCATATCTTCCTTTTTGAGTCCTCTAAGGCAGGACACTTTGGTGGGCTCCCTGTCTTGCTAGAAATACTATTTGCTGCAACATGGATGAATCTTGAAATTACTATCCTAAGTGAAATAAGCCACTTGGGGGAAGCTACAAGCTAAATGATTTTGCTCATATGTGGGATATAAAACTCGTGGACACAAATAACAGTGCAGCAGTTGCCAGGGGGGAGGGTGTGGGGTGGAGGGTGCCTAATAAATGGTGATGAGAAAATACTTGACATTGTGTGGTGGGCACGCAGTGAAACATGCAGATTTTGTATCATAGAAATCTATACCTGAAGCCAATATGCTCCTATTAACCATGTCACCATAATAAATTTAATCTTTTTTTAAATCTATGTTATATAGTTGTTAAACCAAGTTCTGAAGCCAGACTACTGGCATATAAATTCTGGCTCTGCATATTAATAGTGTGTAATCTTGAAATCTTGAATTCTCTGTGCCTCAGTTTCCTCAAATAAAAGAAAGGATACAAATTATGTTGCCTCTAAGAGAGTTTTTAAAGATTAAATAAAGATAAAGCCCTTATAATAGGGGTGGGCACATAGTAAGTGCATGATACACATTCATTTTCTTGTGACTATTCCTAAGCTGCAGTGCTATCTTTTAAAACCCACTGTCTTTAGAATACATATTCATTATAAATTATTTATAGAATTTTCCCCGCATGCTATGTTGTGAAGAGCTCTCTCCAGTTATTAAAGGGGACAATCATTGCCTAACTGAATAAAAGAAGATAGAATGAGAAATCAAGGATTAGTGGGAAGCTATAATTGGACAGCTGAATGATGACAGTTTTGTTCCTTGTGGAATCCTTATTAATAACATTTGGAGGTCATGCAGTGAACTCAAGAACACTACAAAATAAGAACCCTGACCTGTATGTGTTGGAAGTCAAGTTGTTATTGGAAACTCTTATCTTTTTAAAAAATACATATTTTATTGATTTTTTTTTTACAGAGAGGAAGAGAGAGGGACAGAGAGTCAGAAACATGGATGAGAGAGAAACATTGATCAGCTGCCTCCCGCACACCTCCCACTGGGGATGTGCCTGCAACCAAGGTACATGCCCTTAACTGGAATGGAACCTGGGACCTTTCAGTCTGCAAGCCGACACTCTATCCACTGAGCCAAACCAGTCAGGCCAATGCTCCATTAGCTGAGCCAAACTGATTAGGGCTGAAACTCTTATCTTAAGAGGATAATGTCTCCCCACCCTCACCCTCCGCACAGTACATTTAAGGTTATTTTTTAAAGTATTCATTTGTATTTTATTCCTTTTTAATTTACATTTTTAGTAAATATAGTAAATCAACTAGCACTCTACATGTTAAATCACAGAATTATTAGCAGATCTAAAAATTTTAGAATAAAAAAACAACATATAGCCAATATATTATTAAAAATGGCAAGTTCCTAATGCATAACTAAATGAAACAAAACCATTTCAGTCCTGGCTGGTTTTGCTCAGTGGATAGAGCATCAGCCTGCAGTCTGAAGGGTCCCAGGTTTGATTCCAGTCAAAGGCACATGCCAGGTTGCAGGCTCAAGCCCTGGTAGGGGATGTGCAGAAGGCAGCCAATCAGTGATTTTCTCTCATCATTGATGTTTCTATCTCTCTGTCCCTCTTCCTTCCTCTCTGAATCAATAAAATTTTTTTAAAAAATAAAACCCATTTCATTATTAACCTGGAACCATTACCAAAGAAGTCACTAAACAAAGCATATCTGAGATTCAGCAGATCTAGACCTGCTGAACAGGCCTCCTCACAGTTGCACTATTTGGTATTTTTCTAAAAAACACAATGAGAACCTTGATGCTAGGTTGATCATACTCCACAAAGCTCTATTATTTCACCTCTAAAGCCACACAACAAAATTAAAAATTTAAAAACAAAACAGATTTTATAGGTGAGAACATGATGTTTTGGGTGACTGCTTTGACAGAAGTATTGGTTCCAGAACAGGAGAGTAAAATTGACTTTCTGTGATTTGGTTGAATGCTGTCTGACATCACGGCTGAGAATGGTTGTTCTCACAAGGAGACTGAGTAGGATGATAAAGTCGCTAATAATCATGTTAGTATGAGAACTGAAGAGCCATTGCTTTCAGATAATTAAAGGGTTGGGATATAGAAGAAAGGACTTATTCTTTTAGCCTTGAATGAAAATTATAGGAAGACTCATAAAGAAAAGTTTTTTCAAGCATAAATAATTGCTCAAAAAACATGAGAAAGATTAGACTACAGAAAGTTTTAAGTTATTTTTTTCCTTCTTTTTCCTACTTAGTTATACTATCTATCCTAGAAAGGCTACATTACAAGGATGTCTAGTTACAAAAAATAATATTTGCTCAAATGTTTTGAAGTAACTTAATTTTCTTGTCCGTATCTCAAAATTTGCAAATAGTCTCCTAATCTGACATGTTGCAAAACTGCATGTAAATCTTGACCTACGAAATTTCTCAAAGAAGTTAAAGTTTAACTAAGAGATATTTCAGCATTCTGGAAATTGTCTGCAAGCTCAGGTGATATGTCAGTTCATTGAAAGTTTATCTTATTTAATTTCCTAAAACAGCAGTGTGATATAATTTAAGAGATTCTATTTGAACAACTATGCATTCTTACTATCTTTCTAAGGATGGAGGACTATGGTTATTAGTTCAAAAAAGAGAGTAGGGCTAGCAAACCAAACATTTAAAAAATGATGACTTTATTAATTTTAATGCTACATTGTATTGATTCATAACAGGTATGTCGCACAAGGTAAAACAAGGACAAACTAACATCAGCCTTCAATCTTTTAACAAATGATTATTATTGTAACTCAATAAAATAAACATATTCACTCTTTTTTACAGGCATAATAACACAGGATCACAATAAGAAATTGTATTAGCAGGCCTGATTCATTTACTTATTCATGGGTTTAATAAATAGAGGTTCTAGCTTGTTTAATTTTCATTTCATTCAAAGTTATATTTGCCCTTCCACAAGTTTATTTTGCTGAATGCATTTATTCTTCTGGTCAGGTTGACAAAAAGGCTCCTTGGTGCATTAGAATTTTAAATGGTATTGAGTGATGTAGGTAAGTAAAAATAATTAAAATGAATACTTCATCATCATCCAAATGCAAACTAGTACTACCCAGAGAAAGTCAATGCCATCTCGCCCCATCATTTACATCACAGTTATTAATTATATGTATATACATCATAGTAAGGAATGAGAAATGTTGATACCAGTGCTGTGAATTGAAAAGACAAGTATGCACTCCAGCTTATGGGTAGACATGATAATATTAAAAAAATAGTGTCAAAATTCTAAAATCTTGCTAAAAGACTTATTGCTAAAGTAAAATTTATATTTTTATAAGTTTAGATGGTAGAAATGTTGCAAAGAGAATACTGAGTTTTCATAAACCCACACACAGTTTCTCCTATTATAACATCTTACATTAGCGGAATTCAGTTATTGCAATTAATGAAGCAATTGTTATTAGATATATTTTCATTAGCTAAAATCCACACTGTATTAATATTTCCTTAATTTTTACCTCACGTCTTTTTTCTATCCCAGTGTGCAGTTTAGAATACATTGCATTTAGTCATCATGTATCCTTGGGCTCCTCCTGCTGTGACAATTTCTCACACTTCTTTTGTCATTGATGGCCATGACAGTTCTAAGAAGCACTGGTTAGGCATTTTGTAAAATGCCCCTCTATTAAGATTTGTCTGCTGTTATGGATTTTAAGAAAGAAGACCGCTGTGATAAAGTGCCATTCCCGTGACATCATATCAAGGCTATGCAATAACACAATGTGTCATTAATATGAATTTAGACCTTGATCATCGTTCTAGTCAGGTTGATCCACTGTAACATTATCACCTCCTTCCCACGCCCCGTAATACTATACTCTTCAGAACAAAGTCACTCTGCAAATACCTAAGAGATAGTGAGTTATGTTTCACCTACTTACCGTGTGGGTGGGGTACCTATAAAAATAATTGGAAATCATTTAATTTCTCTGAATGTCTGTCTCCTCCAGTTATTTGTTTATTCAGTCATTTACATTTATCATTATGGTCTCATGAACTTTTACTTAATAAATTATGTTATAATCTAATAGTATCTTCTTTGTTTTATTGGCTGAATAGTTCCAGCTTTGGCTATTTGGAAACTCTTTGAGTTGGTTCTTGTGCCCCTTTGAATTATTATCTCCATCATTGTTTGTATTCGTTGTTGATTTTTGCTTGCTTCACGGGTTGGATTATCCACTTATTGATTGATTCATTATTTTATTCATAGGCATTATTCTTTTATGATAGTTTTAGGTGAGCAGCAAAATTGATGGGAAGGCATAGAGATTTCCTACTCTAATAATATCTTTCATTTAATTGGTGTATTCGTATAATTCATACTTACTAGTAAAGTGATTATTACCATGTTTGTAACTTTCTTCTATCTGTCACAGGTTTTTTTCCCCTTTTATTCTACCATCTATAGTTTTATTTTATATAATTCCTTTTGGTTTTTAGATATAAATTCTGCTTCTTTTTACATTTTTTAATTGTCTATAGTTTGAGTTATTAATTTTCAATTTATGTCCACCTTTAGATAACAATATACTGATTTGTATGCCCTACATGATCCTTATAAGAGACTATTCCCAATTCTTCGTTCTTTTCCCTTATGATATTGCTATTAGTTGTTTCAATTATCTATGAGCTATTATATCCAATACATTATTTTTTATTTTAAACCATTATATTTTAGAGCAATAAAGAATAAAAAATAAGCCCTGGTCAGTGTGGCTCAGTTGGTTGAGTGTCATCCCATGCACCAAATGGTCACAGATTCTGTTCCAGGTCAGGACAGATGCCCAGGTTGCAGGCTTCATCCCCAGTAGGTGGCATGAAGAATACAGCTGATGTTCACTTTGTCTCTTCAGACTGTGGTGGGTTTTTTTTTTTTGTTGTTGTTGTTGTTTTATATGTTTGTTTGTTTTTGCCTTTCAGCTTGGCTTATAAAATTTTGTTGAAAGTCAAACATGACGTGTCTATATAATAAAGAGGCAATATGCTAATTGGCCCCAATGCTGTCACAGTCACAGTTACAACCAGGCTATGTACATACAGGAGCTGGTGGGTGGGGATGGGCCAGGGACTTGTGCCACTGGCACATGAAGCTGCCACAGGGGGCAGCCCTCCCAGAGGAAGTGCTCACAGGCCTGCTGCACTGCCCAGCCTGGAGCAAGGGCAACAAGACAGGGACGGGAAGGCCTGGGCAGAGAACTCTCAGCACTTCTACAATGGGGTCTGAAGGCACAGAGAGGAAGGGAGAGCACATGGGCTGTTAGGGGGGTTAGGCCAAGAGGGGAAAGCAGATAGGCAGTTAAGGAGATCAGGCCAGGAGGGGAGAGCAGTTATGGATATCAAACAGGCAGAGGAGCAGTTAAGGGCGTCAGGCAGGCAGGTGAGCGCTTAGAAGCTAGTGGTTCTGGATTGTGAGAGGGATCCCAGATTGGAGAGGGTGCAGGCCAGGCTGAGGGACTATCCCCCCATCCCCATTCACAAACTTCATGTACCGGGCCACTAGTTTGATAATAAGAACTCAGACAAATAGACCTTTCCTATCACCTTTTGTGATAATCTGGCTGTGTTTAATGTTTATGCAGCTGTACATGGCAGAAACTTTAAGTTCCTCTAATGTCTCTGTCTTGCTCTCCTTCTGTCTTTTGGATTTTCTAAGAACTCCTCTTTAGATAGCACCTGTGTCTTCCCATTTTAATCTACTGTTATTAAACATGTGCCCTGTTGATGTGACATTAAGGCAGGGGTGGGCAAACTTTTTGACTCGAGGGCCACAATGGGTTCTTAAACTGGACCGGAGGGCCGGAACAAAAGCAACCTGACCATGCTGGCACTCTCATCTTGGGCTGCTGGTGAAGGAGCGGAGGGGAGAGCAAGAGAACCCTCCGCTCTTTCGGCTCCGTGGGCCGGATAGAACAGCTGAACGGGCCGAATCCGGCCCGTGGGCTGTAGTTTGCCCACGGCTGCATTAAGGTGTAGGGAGGGAAAGAGTTCTATAATTTTATGGTTAAATCCCTACCTTTTAGTTAGCCTTTTCCTGAAATGTGACCTTCACAAGGGTTTCTTCGTTTCCTCCCATCGCCTTAGATTAGCCAGGAAAACTAGAGTAGACTGGAATCCTCAGGGAAATGCCCTTTCCCCAAATTGGATAAGGTTTTGGTAAAAACTTTTCTCCTGGCGTGTAGGCATTTCTTATGGAGAACACTACAGACATATTTTACAAAGGTTACTTTCTTCTCACACTGATAGAACGAGGAGGGGGATCTTCCTTGGTTCTTCACCATGAGGATCCAGAATAGTTCCTGGAGGCAAAACCCAAGAAAGAATGGGCACTCCCTAAGAGTTCCAGGAGTTTCTGATTCTCAAGCCAATCCATTCTCAGCTCCATTTAATTCATCACTATTATCGGTTAATTGCTACCTTTTTATGGGCCATGCTGTTTCTGCTCCAAGTGAAGAGATCTTAGTTATGACTCTGGATTTGTCTGTCTCTCTAGATTTCTGGGCGGTGGTTTCCCAGGCAGCCTCAGGTCTCTGATGAATCCAAGGAAAGTGAATTTTCACTTTGTTAAGCTTTATTTTTATTGTAAAGACAAAAGTGACAATGGAGATGAAAACAGAAATTGCTTATGGTCATTTTTTTACAATAAATTTGTAGAGTAGTTTTGTTAGAAAAAATTTAAAGTCTGATTATTCATAGCATTTGGAAAGACCAGAATGTTCAAGACTTTAAATAAAGTCATCTGTTTTCCTAAGTTCATACGGTTAGTAATTTTTACACTAAATTTTGTTCTGTAATAGTTTGTTATCTTTGGCAAAGTACTAACTTAAAAACCCATGACTGTTAAAATTGAAAAAACGAAAAAACTATTATATTAAAATTGAAAATGTAATTGAATTCTGTGTGTGTGTGTGTACTAGTAAAGTATTAAGTATATATTGATGTACTAGTAAAGTACTAAGTACTATCATGGATATTTTACAAATCTTATCCTCATCTTAAAACTATGTGAGTTAAATTTTATTATTATTCCCATTGTATAGATTAAGAAAGTGAGAAATTTGTGCTCTTAACCACTAGTTATTTTGTTCCTCTAATTAAATATATATTGTCTATCTGTTTTTAAGATATTTCAGATGGTAGAAGATATATGTGAAAGAGTTTAGCTAAAGTTAAGTGTTTAGATTAGGTCACTATGCAATCAAAATTAGTACCTGCAATATGCAGGTATGTCTTGGCCATCTGTCTTTAAATCATAAGGGTAAAAGAGTAACTCTTGATTATAGAAGTAAAATATTTTATTATTTATTTACTCCTTGGCATCAATACTTATTATTAACATAAAATATCTCCTTAATTTGTGCTTTTAAAAACATGAAAGGAAGTAAAGTAGAATAAATTGCATTGCTAGGCAATTGACATCCTTAACATAGATAATACATACTGCATAGATATTTATTTATTTGTGTCATTACCACATGCAGAAAAATCTTTATGAAAAATTAATAATATGCTATTCAAATCTCATGTATATGTTCTGTAAAATAGGGTGTCTTAAACTTAGTTCTAATCTATTTTTTTTACTGAAAACTATAATTATAGTAATCAAAGTTGCTTTCCTGTAAGTAAATTATTTTCAAAACACAGAGTGGATACCAGCAAAACACAGTGGTCTATTGTCTTTCATGTCTACAATTTGTTGACCCAAATAATCTAAATCATGAGCTTAGAAAACATTTTTGCTGGTATATGAAATAATTAGCTGTGAAAGTCACGGTCCGAGACCCTTTTAAGATTTAGATTTTAAGTGCTTTCTTTTCTACTTGTCAAGTCTTGACATTTTATCCTTCTGAATTTAAGAAGTAGAGATTAACCTCCTCCTGACAAACGCAGCAGACAAATTATATTTATGCTAAATAATAAATAGCATTAAAAGCTAGCTGGCTTGGATGGTCAAAGCATTGACCCTTCTGCCCCCAAAAATATGTTTGCTCACCCACATAAGAACAAGATTCTATTTTCAGATGAAATACTATGGTTAAGTAATTTTTAACGTGATATTTTCCAATGGAAAAAAGTATTATAGCTCTTTCTAAGTAGTCTTAGGCACCTTAAATTCAGTATGTTTCAAACTCAACTGACTTTTGCCCCCACTCTTTTCTCCTATAATATTTAAATTAATAAAATAAAAAGACTTCTTTGAAAATACTATTATAGAATTTACTTGTTTATTTTATATTTTTATAACACATTTTTATAATATAAGTTATGTAAGCTCTTCAAGGGTATGAATTTTTCTCTGCATTAGTCACTGATAAATCTCAACTTCCCAGAACAGTGACAGGCACGTAGTAGATGCTCAGCTATAATTGATTCAATGAATAAGTGTCCCCTTCTACTAGAAGGTCCCTAAAGGCTGCAAATTTGTCTGACTGGCAAGTATGTCTCTAGTGTCAGAGTGGACATTGAATAATAAATATCCGTAGGCAGATCAGCTGAATGGTAGGTTGAATACAATTTATACCAGTATTAAAATGCTGATGGTAGAAGCAAAATAGTATGAATACTCTGTGTTCTCTATCTCTGAGCAATATATTTACTTACAATGATCCATCTTATACAAGTTTGCCTGTTATGCTCTAGTACTTGTGAAAATAAACACTTGTTAAATTTTTGATGTCTTTCAATGACTGTTTACCTTTTGACTTGATTTTCCAGAAGACTAAATTAGCTTCAATGATGGCTATTGAGATAGGCAGGCTGAAAAACATTGTTTGAGCTTTTCAGCTATGAAGTTTTGCATATTCAATTATCTTTATCATTTAGAAATTTTCTTTCAGATACACATTTTAAACGATTGCTATAAAAAAAAACACTTAAAATTGCAACAACACTAAAAGTAGAAAAGTCTCCTTGGATGAGATGTTGAGGTCTCATCTACATTTGTATGCATAGAGCTGATGCAATGATGATTGCAGTCATTGTGAAAGTGGTAATGACTACAGCCGACTGAGCATATGTTTGTACAGTGATCTTTGAGGAATTTAAAGCCTATGACTCTGATATGCTGTCTTCTAATCATGACTTAATTATAAACTAATCCCGTATTCTCAGCTGTAATTCTGGGTCCAGGGCTGTTACACGGTTTATTTTGTTAGTAAATATACAAAAGCACCTGGGTGGCTTACAGCTCGGAGAAAGAGCTGGCACTTGATTTGGTTTCTTTATCACTATCACACTCATGACAAAAGATATCTACATTTTCTCTCTAATCCTCATCCCACCTTTCTGTGTTGTGTGTTTCCCTTCAGACATAGCACAGTAAGCTCAGATTAATAAGGACATAGAGTCATATTTTAAGATAAAATTGATTCTGGAGAACAACTGAGGATGCTATGTTTTTTCCCTTGAAGAATTGATAGGGTGGAATTCTAGAGGCACCATATGATGTCCTTCTGAAGAAAGTTCAGAGGGTCAGGAAACCCAGACTTAATACCCACAGGAAACGGCAAGAGTATGGATCTCCATCACCAGGGGGCCAGGTGACACTTGAAGGTTAATATAATATGATTTTCTTGGACATGATTTTTCTTTGCTTTTACATTTTCACAGAAATGCTGTCCACTTCTATACTAAAGTTCCGTTATTGGTTTTTATCTTTCCCTTTAGGAATCACAAAGAGAAGACTTTGAGGGGGGAATACTTCTCAGAAAATGTCATGTTTGTAACATGCTGATCTCCTGGATATTTCTACAAGGTATGCTGCTGCATAGCAATCAAGGATGTGGAGGACACTCCTGCTGAGATAACATGTTTCCATGTGGAAAAAAAGTAAAAATTATAGTAATTTTGAGGGTCAGTAACACAACTCTTCTGCATCATATGCTTGAGTGGAAATAGAGTATGTCAGCTGGATTTAACTACTGCTGGGTTCTTAAACCTATTAAATATCAAGGCGGTTCTTACCAGACACTTGCAGTCAATGGTATTTAATTTAAAAAATTAATAATGATGCACTTTATTTACAAGAGAATAGTTTGCTACTTAATCTCTCTGATTACTTACTAACTGAAGCTTCTGTTTACTGACAATAAATAATGCTGGTTATAATGTTAATGAAATTTATGAAGTAACAATATAGGGGGAAAAAGAGAGTTAAGACAATGTGTGTGTTTTTCTTTCTTTTTTCAGCTACCCAGAGATGTGTTCAACCCAAATAGGGAGGCATCTTCAGAAATTCTTCACAAGCACCCAAGAAATCATAAAATGAAGGACCTATGATCTTTATCTGTGCAAGCAAATTATGCTAAAACAGTTTCAGAAAGATTGGAGTAGAAAGAAAACTCTGTCAGTAGAACTCTGGAATTGTGTGTTCCTTGTATTCCATGGATCTAGTCATTCCAAATAAAATAGTATTATGATAACGTGAGTTTGATAGCAGCCTTTTTTTGTGCAAATAAGTCCCTTAGATAAACGTATAATGAAGGCAACCATTACCATAGGAAAAAATTTTACACTGCAAGCGTGTGGTCAATGTAACTGATTCCTCAGGAACAAAAGATCTGTAATCTGGAATTTGGAGCATTAAGCCACTCAAATGTTTTGTCATTTTTATTATCAAAATAAAAACCGGAGCACTATTTCGTTACTTACCAGAACAAACTTTGCTCATTTTCTCACATTTTCTCACCAATACTCAGTGTTTATATTTAACTAGTTTTAATGATCTCCATAACCACTAATATAAACATAGAGGATAGCCCTGACTGGTTTGGATCAATGGATAGAGCATCAGCTTGCGGACTGAAGGGTCCCAGGTTCAATTCCAGTCAAGAGCATGTACCTTGGTTGCGGGCACATCCCCAGTAGGGGACATGCAGGAAGCAGCTGGTGGATATTTCTCTCTCATTGATGTTTCTAACTCTATATCCCTCTCTTTTCCTCTCTGTAAAAAATCAATAAAATATATTTAAAAAATAATAAAAAATAAACACATAGGGTAAATTTATAAGCTCAGGGTTTTGGTAATGTTAGTCAAATTTACACCAGATAAAAGACAATGTCATCAATTTCTGAGGCAAGCTGAGTGAGGTCATGATTAAGATTGTGGCAGAAGCCTTCCCATTAATTTAGGAATGGTGACTGTAGCCTAGATATCCCAAACACATGATCCTACAATGTATTTTATAAATACTTGCATTTGTTTAAAAATTAAAATCAAGGTATTTTATTTAGCAACCCATATTCTGTTGAAAAATTTTAAATTCTAAAAATAAGAGCTGAAACCCTTTCATACACCCTTCTGCCTGCTTCATATATCTATGTCCTCGGCCCTCCTTCAGATTCCATGTTTGCTACCTTGCTTCCCCGAAAATAAGACATCCTCTGAAAATAAGACCTACTTCATGGAAACATAATACATCCCCTGAAAATAAGACCTAGCGCATCTTTGGGAGCAAAAATTAATATAAGACACTGTCTTATTTTCGGGGAAACAGGGTAGGTCAAGAGGATGGACTGGAGGTTTCAGTGACCAACACCAGCTCAAGGCTTTTTTTTTTTAAATTTTGTTAACAATGGCATGTCTGAGAATTTAAACAGAATGTAAAGAACAAGACAGTTCTATTCACTCAAAAAGGGATTATGTGTTCTAACACTAACTTATCAATACGCTTTGGGAGTATACACAATTACAGAAATGTCTCTGTAGTTTTTCCTGGCTCATTGCATGCTCTCTACTTGGATTTGACCAAAACTGACTTCCACATAACGTTTCATCTATTACTCCAGTTTCAGAGCCTGTAATGTCTCCTTGTTGTTCAGTGGATACAGTCTAAGGTCCTTGTGTGAATTCTTCTTTGGCTTTACCTTGTGTCTTTTGTTTAATTCTTAACATTTTAAAAATGACTTTATAGAGTTTGAATAAATAAACAATGAGAGAATCATGAAAAGTCTCTATATTTGTTTCTTTTTGTAATTCATAAGATGTAAAGGCAGACCAGTTTAGTTCCAATTCTAGTTTTCCACTTACTTTTTATGCGGACTTGAAGACTATTATGTGACCTTAACATTTCTGAACCCTAGTTCATTATTCCAGCTCTTATGAGGATAAATTATGTAAGAATAAATGTCAGTTATCTTTCTTTTTCATTGGTGTCATCATTATGTTTCTTATACAGTAGTGTTCCACTGGTTTAGGACATCTCCTAAATGACTTCAATATAAGAAACATAATCACACCCAATATAAGAATTCACACCCATCCATATATCCTATTAATATATGCTGACATAGAGTTTGGCCTACATAATTAGTTATTTGTTTAATGTATATACATTTTTTCTATAAGTATATTATAACTTTTCAAGGACAATGGCAATAACTCAAATGTATGGATAAAAATAGTGGAGATGATGAAAACAACTGGCATTTATATGTGGCTTTATGATAAGCCAAGGGCTTTTCATACTTTATCTGATTTACTACTCAAAGATCCTTGTGAGGTGTGTAAGGTAGGTCTTATTTTTATTACCCTCATTTCGTATAAGAGTTTACTGAGGAGCTTAGAGGAAATGTAGATTTCCTGCATATGGTTTAAAACCTTAATTTATGTCTTCTGGCCCCGAGGACTTCCACTACATCATATTGTCTTCTAAAGAATAACTATAGAAGCAGGTATCGGGCTGACTGTGAGAATAAGTCCATTGGCTGTTGATTTATAAAACCCAAGAGAGGTTTTAGAATACACACAATCTTTTCTTTATAGAGATTCATACCATGTGTCTTTTCAATGTCATCGTCATCTCTACTAAATACTGCAATGAATAAAATAGCTCTAATTTAGAGGCAAGGGATTTTTTTAGTTACTTGGGATTTTCGGACGGACCCTGAAAGAAGTTTTTAACATGATTTCAACGTTAATAACTGTGGTCGGGTAGTCCAAGAGTGCACCCCCGCTTTCCACCCTTCGTAGCATTTTTCTGAACCCAGGTGTTTGAATTTGATATCTCTGGCAAACACATTGTCTATGAGTAATGTTTTACCCTTGGAAACTTTTTTCTGATGACCCATTCTCAAGTATATTATTTTTCAATAGGCTCTGGGATTCAGCTTTCACTATTACATATGATTTCTACTTAATGGATTCTGTCTCTTCTCTTCCTGATTTTTTTCCAAGTTAATTATTTGTAGTGACATTACAATGAATAAAAAGTCTACAAGGTGAATAATAGAAAGAGTGCTTACAAATAAATGGCTGACCTAATGATGGGTCTGAAATATATGCCTCATGAAGGTAGAATACTCTTTACATTTATTTTACAAGGTCATAGATAATGGTTCTGTGCTACTATAATCATATGGAGGGCACGTGATATAACCCAAGAGAGAAGCAAATAGATCTGGGCACTGGAGATTGCTTATGTGAGAGAAAAGGTCAGAATACTGATGGGTCATTTAATGGATGGTTAAGCTTTCAGAACCAATGTGGTTCTATACAAAGAGACTGGGATTAATTTAGGTTTATTCATCCACCTTTCTGGCAGATACAACTAATTTTATATTAATTCCTTTTTTCCCCATTTAACTTACTGGTTGACCAGGCTTTCACAACCAAGGCAGCTCTATTCAAATGAACTGGGATTATTTACTCACCTGTCCAGTAGGTGCAAAGGTTTCAGACACATCTTATCTTTATTGGTCATCAGCTCTCAATATGAAAAATATTCTTCAGTAGGTGGTGGCACATACTTTGCGAATGAATCCAAAATGTTCTTTTAATATAATAATTGTTATTCCTTTTCATATGAATTAGTGGCTCTCATACTTTAATAAACCTCAGAGTCATATGGAGAGCTGGTTAAAACACAGTTGTCTATGTCTCTTTTCTCTGATTTAACAGGTGTGAGTTTAGACTGGGGAATTGTATTTTTAACAAGATCCCAGGTGACCAAGTCTGCTTGGTTGTGAGTAGTGTTAATTACTTGTCTGGAAGTAATATTTATCTAACTAAGAAGAGATATTAGTGTAGCATATCCTCAGATAGCCTTTATTATTAAGGCACAGTTTCACCTGGCCCCACTCTCTCTGACTTTCAATTTCGAATACCCAGGGACAACCATGCCATTTTTTTTTAACCTTTATTATGTTGTACACTTCCATATTTGCAGATAGCGTGTGTGTGTGTGTGTGTGTGTGTGTGTGTGTATTATTTTTTTCTTGAGTACTTTGTTTTTGTTTTATCTATCATTTTCCTATTATATAAATGTGTATTTAACAATATTACTCTTCTCATTTTATCCACCCTCAGTGTAGTTATAGCAACAATTTTTGTTATCCAATATTTAGGTATGAGTATTCATATCTGAATCCAATAATGTGCTATAATCATCCTTCCCTTTTTGTAGGTTTTATTTCCCACCTTTAGCCTTATTAATAGCCTTACTTTTTATTTACTTGAACTTTTACATACAGGGTGGGGCAAAAGCAGGTTTCCAGTTCATATGGAAAATAATACAATAATTAATAAATAATAATACAAGAATAAACTCTGTTTCCTATACTTAAAACTGTAAATATACTTTTGCCATACCCTGTATATAGCAGTAGTTTATCCTAATATCTTTGGAAGCACTGTAACTTTTCTTTTAATGTGTGTTTGAAAATAAGGATTAAGTTTGGTTTTCTATTTTTGTTTTGTTTTGTTTTGTTTTGTTTTGTTTTTCTTTTATGGAGACATTTGACCTGCTTATTCATTCAGGAGGGGATGATCACTAAACTAGCTGCCCTTTTGCTGCCTCCTTTCAATATTATATTTCTTTTGCCACTGACTCTTTTGTTTCTTATTATTATTTATATATTTTTCTATTTAATTTACTGGATGATCAGGCTTTCAGAACCAAGGTAGTTCTATTCAAATGAACGGGGATTAATTATTTATTCACCTTTCTGGTGGGTGAAAAGCTTGCAAATACATCTAATCTTTATATTGGTCACCAGCCCTCCCTATGAATAAGATAATTCAGTAGGGCCCTACCTAGTTTGAGGCAGTGGATAGAGCATCGGTCTGCAGACTGAAGGGTCCCAGTTTCGATTCCAGTCAAGGGCATGTACCTTGGTTGCAGACACATCCCCAGTAGGGGGTGTGCAGGAGGCAGCTGGTCTGTTTCTCTCTCATCAATGTTTCTAACTCTCTATCCCTCTCCATTCCTCTCTGTAAAAGATCAATAAAATGTATTATTTTTAAAAAGAAAATTCAGTAGGTTTGGCATATACCTTGCAAATGAGTAGGGTTCCTTTGATCTTCAATTTTCAAACTGCCTCTTAATTACTCTATGCATGCTATTCCATTTTCACTTTTCAAGAGCTGTTTCTTTTGCTAAGTGCTCATTTCTTTTTAAATTTCAATTTCTATGAGGAGCTTTTTCTTAAAGTTCTTTGAGAAAATTTAATTTAGATTTGGGGGATAGTTTTCTTCTCTGCCTTACATTGCCTTTGTTTCCTTAAAGTTTATTGTAACTTTTATTTACTTTGGCCTCTGAATTTTACATTAAAAGAGCTATTAAATGTATGATAATCCTTGGCTAGTTGGTCATATTTATGAATGAAATAGTGAAAATTCTACTCTGATGTTCTCTGAGAAGAGGTTTATCATGCAGTTACCAGGTGTATACCTGGGAGCCATCCAATAACTGCATGATAAGAATTCATCTGTCTTTTGTCTAAGGATGGAAGGCAGGCTAGTAGCTTTCAGGAAGCCTAGTGAGAGATGAGAGCTTTGGTTAAATACAGTAATATTTGGTGTATAGACTCCCGTGGAACCCTGTTTTTTAGAATGGTTTGGCACCCTTGTTTTCACTTGTTGCTGGTATTCTAAAAGCATACTTCTCTCATTCAAACTCTAATCCTCTATGAGTAGGGAGCACAGTGGTTGAGTCACAGAAATAAGCTAGTGCAGTGGTTAGCAAATCGTGGCCGTGAGCCACATGAAGCTCTTTGGCCCCTTGAGTGTGGCTCAGCTTTAGAACCATTTCTTCAAAATAGACTCGCTCAGGCCAAAAACCGATTTCTGCGCTCGGACCATGAAGTTCCAATAGCATTGTATGCGTACGCCAGCACATGGTATTTTGTGGAAGAGTCGCACTCAAGATACTGAAGAGCTGCAATGTGGTTCATGAGCCACGGTTTGCTGACCACTGTGATATCCAGATTCCACAAGGCAAAGTAAGGGTGTGGTTACAATGTTCTTGTGGGTTTCGATCCTACTCAATTACATGCACCTGAACTCTATCAAGTCCACATCACTCAGGCATGTGGGGCCACGTGTTCAGACCATAGGTTCAAGCTTACAACTGCAGCTGTTGGCTATAATAGTGTGGGGAGAGCTCTGCCCTCCAAGCTGGGACTTGCACGAGGCAGTGAGAGGACTGTGCTCTCTCATTAGCCTGAGGCTTGAATCTGTCCAAACACTGTAGCCTCTCTCCACATCATTTCACACTATGAGTTGTTCAAGCATGTAGCCTAGAGAGAGGAAGGTGATATTAGACTGAATATGTGACTGGCCCAGTTAAGGCCTCTACACCAGTGTTTGACAAACTTCTCTCAGCTTAGAACACTAGTTAAGTATACAATTTTACCTATATGTTCCCAAAAATTCTAGTTTAGTACTTCTTAGTTGGGATTCAGGAGTCTGTATTTTAACAACTCCACCAGGTGATTCTCATCATGAGAGAAATTTGGGAAACACTGCTCTACACAAAGGTAAAATGGCAGCAGGTGCAGAGATCTACTTATCTCCCAGCTCCCCAAGACAAGCCTGGTAAGTATGTTCCCTTGCTTATTGAACCCGCCACCTAGCAATCTGGAGCGGCCATGCTTCTTGCTTTGGTCTATCCTTTGCCCCGCTGTGTCTGTGTGTTTATGTTGTGGGGAAAGGTTGGGGGAGGCACTGTTTGAACCATCAATTGGTAAGTTAGCCAGTAAATGCAATAAATGGGTCTTTGACCTTTATGTGGGGAGGGGTGGTCTGTTAGTTTGGTGCTTGTGTGCTCCTACATAAGAGAGGGGACACCCTGAAAATGCCAGCTGGTCTAATGTGTATTTGAGGAACTGCATGTAGCTCTCATCAGCAAAGAAGGGAAGCACATGGCGGTGGGAAGTAGGCTTGCCTTGGTTGTGGAC
Source organism: Vespertilio murinus (assembly GCA_963924515.1). Lineage (NCBI taxonomy): Eukaryota > Metazoa > Chordata > Mammalia > Chiroptera > Vespertilionidae > Vespertilio > Vespertilio murinus. Next base: position 67,472,511 of record OZ004708.1, read on the forward strand.
AGTGTTTAGCCGCCCATGCTCACCTAGAGGCTGAAGCTGGAGTGAGAAAGTTGGAGGATGAGCTAAGGTTAGAGAAGGACTTGTGTCTACTGTTCTTCTAGCTTTGGGGCTAAGAAGAAGAGGTAGGAGAGAAGGATAACACATTGAAGACTTTAGTGTGCTATTTTGTAAGGCTAAGAGGGTGCAGCTGCCATAGATTAAAGTCCAAGTGCTTGTGACAAAGCTTGAGTGGGACAGTAAGAGGTAAAATGAGGAGAAGGTGAGGATAACAAAGAGGAGGATGTTGTGGTGGCTGATCATGAAATGAACTTAACCATGGGTACTGTCTGACCCACAATACAAAGGAAACAAAAAATAAAGTAACAACAACCCCGGCCAGTGGTGCAGCCCCTAATCCAGGAAAGGCTCATGTGAGAGAACACACTCCCACAGTTCCTCAGATTTCATTGTTATAAGCATCTGGTGAAAGTAACCCAGAAGCAAACGTGGTTTGACACCAGGGCTTTGTTGGTTGTTCTATGGAAAGCCTTAACCTGGGCAATAATTGTGACTTGCCCTCCCTGCCCCTCCCATTTCTCATGCTCTGTCTGCTCCTGGGAGATACAGTCCTATTGGAGGTGGATACCTCCCACACCTCAGTATAGGATGCAAGACAAAACGTCTCCATGTGAGGGCCAATGAAGGTTATCATTGGCCTCATTTTGAGCTCAATACTCACTGGTCCCCGGAAAGATAAAAAGATGATGGACTGACTGTTCTAGTTGCCAGAACAGATACTGGAGCCAACTGTAGCCTAATACATAGTAACCCTCATTTCTGGCTCCCTCAGTGCCATTGATGTTATGGAGGGAAACAGGAAGGTCCCTTTGACACTGAAGATTAAACATTTCCCCCCAGGAGAAAACAAGGCTTTTCTCTCTCCAATATCAGGGGCAATCTCAGTCATTGACAGCCTACAAGGGCAAACTCTGCAAAACTCTGTGGATAAAATCTGCCTCCAAGTTAGAGTAATGAAGTCAGTATTGATGGATGGGAAATACCAATTGGGAATCAGCAAGTCCGCTGCTCCCACAGAAAGTGGTAATAATAGAACAATATAAATTGCCTGTTGAGGCATAAGGAAATAGGCAAAAATAGCAAATTACTACACCAAGTTTGTATTGTACACCTTGCCTACAGTGTTTTCAGCTGTCCAGTGTGGCTAAAAAAGCCAGATGGCTCATTCAGGATGACTGTGGACTGCCGAGAATTGAACAAGGTAGCGGTCCCTCATTCATGCATCTGTTCCCAACATTGCCACCATCTTAGATTTCTTGGCACCAATCCTAGGAGTGAAACACGCTGTGTTGGACTTAGAAAATGTCCCCCTCCCCCCATATACCCATTTTCTGCTTAGTCACAAGATTAATGTGCCTTCATGTGGGAGAGGGAATAATGGACCTTTCCAGTGCTTCCCCAGGGCTACCTTCACAGCCCCACAATATGTCAGGGATGGTATCCCAAGATCTCTCTGTTCTCCTTTCCCACATCCATAAAATGGGCCTGTTATATTGGTGATAAGCACTAACATGAGAACTGTCTGTACTGCAGGACACTGCAGACTTTGCTGGAATATCTGTGAGGAACAGAGTAGTCAGTGAACCCACAGAAAATTCAAGGCCCAAGCACTTCTGTATATGGGATGGAGACACTGTTCCAAAGCTCCAAAGTGCTAAAGTGTCTATAAAAGCTGGCACCTCTTTCCCATTCTTGGGGGTTGGATAGGTTTGCAACTTATCAACTATAGCTTCTTGGAAAACTCGGGTCTTATTCAACCAATGACTCCCCAAAACTTTACAGTAGTGCCTGGGTCTTGAATTTTTGTGGGTTCACTGACTATCCTGTTCCTCACAGATGTTCCAACAAAGTGTGCAGTGTCCTGCAGTAAAGACAGTTCTCTGGGGGGTGGAGGTGGGGAAAGCACATGTGGAACTTGGGATCAGAGCAACAAGTTGCCTTTGAGAAGGCAAAATACTAATGAAACAGATTAAAGCTCTAAGCATCTTTCAAGTAGAGCTACCATTTGAATTAGATGTGCCTCTGATTTTGGAAGGTATAGGTTGGGCTCTGGGGCAGAGATAACAGAAAGAGAGAGTACCCCTAGGATTGTGGTCCCAATTCTGGAAGGAAGTAGGAACCAAATATACCCCCATATAAAAGCAGCTCCTAAGCAGTGTGCACAATGCTTCTCCAGGTAGAGCCTCTCCCAAAGGAACAGTATATTAAGAACTTCCTTGCCTTTCAAGGGTGGGTTAAGAATATGTTTCACCAGCCCACTTCTGCTGGCTCAGAAATCTCACACTGGCTTAGGTAGCATGCTTGTTTGTAGCAGAGGAGCTCCTTGTCCATCAGGCCATTGTCTCTAGACACTAGACTCATAGAGTATGTAGATATTCCAAATTCTCTACCCATATACCTGTGGTAGCCCCTGTGGCCTGTAGGGAAGAAATGGGAGAAATTCTGGCTGATAGTAGTTTTATTTCCATACTTTCAAAACAAGTGGATATTTTATAAGCTAGGAAGATGGACTGACAGATACTTTTTCATTAGAAAAATAGTTGTTTTGTTTCAAACTAAGATAGTTCTAGTAAGGGCAACTCACCCACAAGGACTGTAGCCTCTAATCAGTCTAACAGGGACACTAGCCTATATAATAAAAACCTATTATGCAAATTGACAACATGGCAGAACAACCCATTGCTATGACTCACACTGACCACCAGAGGGAAGGCACTCAATGCAGGAGCTACCCACAGCCTGCAGGCCCCAGGCCAGCAAGGTGGGTGCCAGTGGGGGCCTCCTGATTGCCCTTCCCATCACCCCTCAAAAAAAGGTGATCAGCAGCAGTGGTGGGGGGTGGGGCCAGTGAGTAGGCAGCACCAGTAAGCTCCCCTTCCCCATTGCCCCACAGGTTTCCCCACCGGCCAGGCCTAGGGACCCTACCCATTCATAAATTTTGTGTACCAAACATCTAGTCTGGATATAAACAGGGATTAACTGAAGCAGGCAATAGGTTGAACTCAAATTGGTTTTGCTGGTGAGCATTTTTTACTCAAAACAGTAAACCTTTGCACTGACAGTTGGGCTGTTTTAAAGGGATTAACCTATGGCTTGGCCAATTGGAAGCCAAGGGGCCTATAATCATGAATAAGCCCTTGTAGGGTCAGGATATGTGGAAAAACATTTGAGTGTGCCTGCAAGGGGCTGAAGCAGTCCTTAGCTCCTTCCAAGTCCAGGCTCATGAGGCACTCAGACCTCTGGCAATCAGGAAGCTGAAATCTTCACTCAAGTATGCACCCTACCACAGGACCCTTCAGGAGATACAGCAGATTTTGTGCACAGGAAGACTGGCCACTGAAGTAGCTGTGGGATGGAATGTGGCCAAGGATGCTGGATTGCCCTTGAAATGCAGTCACAAGGTTAATGTATTAACAGCATGTCTGGTGTGTTGTAAACAGCTCCCAAGACAATTGCCACAGGTGTCTGAGGCCATCCACAAAATTTTCCAGCAGGGCCTGGATTGGCAAATGATTTTATAGGCCCCTTCCTCTGTGTGATGGTTCTAAATATGCCCTATCGTGTGAGAAGACTGTGTCCTAATAAAAGCTTTCCCTATTATTGTATAAAACAGGCTGCTACCATTAGGGGGTAAGAGTAGCTGAGTTCTCTATTTGGATATCCTGGTGTAATAGACAGAGATTGGGGTCTCATTTCAAAGGTCATGATATGGCAGACGGTGCAAAGGAACATGGCATTGAACGGAGATCCCATCTCACCTGTAAGCATCAAGGAACATGTTTGGTAGAAAGGAAAAATGGAATATCAAAGCAGTAGGTTAAATTACTAACAGATAAAACACCTTGGTTGGCTGCTAAAGTGCTATCTCAGGATTTAATACATTCGAATGATCAACCAGCAGGGCCTGTGACCCATGTGCCAGACTGAGGACCCTGCCAATACACCCAACACTTGAAAAGTATGGAAGACAAAGAGAGCCATTGCCTCTCTTATTTGTGGATCAATGAGCTATGCTGCTGTGAACAAAAGCCCCACCTTGCCTGGGGAAAGGCATTGTCTACTGGAATTTGCAATGGGACATCCCACAGAGATGAGTGAGTTACTTTGTACCTCTGGGTGACAGGGAACAACTCAATCCCAATATGTTTGCTACAAACCAGACATTTTAAAATGCACAATACCTGGAGTGAAACATGCACCATTGGAGAGAGAGGTGAAGCTAGGAGTCCTAGTTAGACCCTAATTATTTCTTCACTGAGACAGTGCTCCTTCTCCAGCCAACGTGCATGGTATATACAATCAAGTCAACTTCCTAAAGCTTCTAACCTCCTTCCCCTCAAGGCCAGGTGGGCATATTCTGTTTTCCACCTGTACGATCATTTGGCCATCCTCTTTGTCCAGCCTCTGCCTCGCGGACTTTATATCACAGTAGAGGCCCTGTGTACGAGTTTGTGCACTGGTGGGGACCTGGGCCTGTCCTGAGGGATCAGGTCAAAACTGGCTTTCTGACATCCCCCAAGGGATCTTGGATTGCTAGAGGGTGCAGGGAAGGCAGAGGGACCTGGGGAAAGACTTTGGAGGTTGGCCAGCTGGGGAGGAATTATGGGAGGGCTCCAGGGTGTTTCCAGCCTATCTTGCTCAGTCCCAATCAGCTGAACCTTAGCAGCAAGCCAACATACCAATCGGAGTGTCTGTCCGCTGGTGGTCAGTGCACTTCATAGTGAATGGTTGAGTGCCCTTAGCATATGATTAACATGTATACTTTGGTTGAAAGGATGACCGGGCACTTAGCATTAGACTTTTATTATATAGAAGTCCTTATAGAATTCACCCAGGAAGCCTTGAATAGTAGCCAATAGTCTATCTTTTCTGAATACTGATTTAAATGTCTCTAATGACAAAAGCTGTCCTCCAAAACAGATATCCATGGGCATGAATACTGCCTTGCAAGGAGGCACCTGTATTGTGTTCATACATAATCAGTTTGCTAATGTGTCATCTTTATTAATTCATATGAGGACATAAGTAAATGCCCACAAGTCTACGTGACTTAGTAAAGCAATTATTACAATCATGGGGCTCTTGGTAGAAAAACTTGTTTCTTATTTGGGGAATTATCTTAATCTATGTTTATCTGGCATGTGTCTAAAATCTTGTGGAGGCCTGGGCCTCCACTGCAGTCAGATAGCTGCCAACTGAGCCATCTCAATGCTAATAAAACACCTTGCTGACCACTCAAGGGCAATTGAGGAAGAGGAAGCATGGAAAATTGTAAAAGCCAGTGGAAGAGTGGAATGTTGGAGGGAGCCATTAAGAAGATGTGATGGTTTTCCCATGACCTTGACCTTGGACATTCAGGGGCTCCTCACCCCCTTTCCCTTGACCTTGGACTGTATGCCCTGCCCACCATTCCTACAATGTTTTCAAGGAGGTAGCTTTGAGAGTATGGTTTTGCTGGACCAAATGGACTGAACACCTTATTGAACCAGTTAAAGCCTCTCTATAGGTTAAGATTCTGGCCAGCAGGTGCTGAGACCTACTCATCTCACAGCTCAGACTAAGGCAAGTCTTGTATGTAGGTGCCTTGCTTATTAAACCTGCTGCCTACCAACTTGGAATGGTCTGTGTCTTTTGTCAATCTATCCCTTCCTTCTGTGTAAGGGGGCTGGTGTGCCAACTAATATGTAACCAGACAGAACTTTGCATATTTGGATTTTGCACAACTGTTTCTTCATTTCATCTTAAAACATTTTGAAACTATTTTAATCTGAAAGTGATGTATATAAATTATCTAAATCAATGTGAAAGATTTTCTTATTGCTGAGCACTTACCATTGTAAATGTGTGGCTGAGATAAAATATGCATTTTATATCCTAAAGTTATCTGACTATTTAAAACCAGATTCATAGCTGAGTTTAATTATAAAATCAATATCAATTATGAAAAAATGCATGGCATTTTTTCCTAGTGTTTGCTACTATACCCCAATTGTTTTTCACATTTTCTTCTATTTTTACTTTATTCTTTTCTGTTAATTTTGTCATAGCTTTTCGTTATATCTTCCATTAAAAAACTCTTTTTGTTTTTATACATCCCTCATTTTACATAAACTCATCATTATTCTTGTATGTTTATCTAGACCTGTTTTTTTCTGAACTCACCATCACCACTCTTCTAAACAAATTCCTTTAAATATATAGGGTTTGGATAATCTTTCCTCTGATTTTTAACTCATTGGTTTTCTTTATTAGCTTCATTTCATTCTTTCAAAAGTAAATGGATCCTTACAATCTATAAATATGGACTGAAGGTAAATAATTTTTATAAGCACAATAGTTGCACTATTTCAAACTAATTAAGATACTTCATTTGCCTTGAAAGGCTCATAGAATAAATTTCCTCACTGAAATTATTCTTTAGTTTTACCTAAATGGGAACTTTAAAAAATCTCTCTTTACCTTTTTCTGTAGATATATTACTTATTTCAAACATAAACCAAATAAAAAAGGAAATTATATGTAAATATGAAAACATTTATTTTATATTTTCTTGACTCTTAAGACTGGTGAAAATAACATTTATCTAAACATTTTTTTCTTATTTCCAAAAATAAACACCATAAAATAGTAGCTTTAGCAATATACACAGAAATACTTTTCAAGTTGACATTAGAACATATTGGGTTTTACCAAAGCATAAAACATATGTTGTGACTGCAGTTGTTGAGTGGGTGATAGTTTTCAACTGTAAGCATTGCCTGGTAACATATTTGCCAGAAATCTAGATAGGAGGTATTATTTACTAGTTTTTAAGACCACAATTTTGGTCTTAACAGAATGGGTCCAAATTCTGACTTTGCCACTGTGGTTTAATTCAAGTTATGCCAATTTTCTGGGCCTCAAGTTTAATAGGCAGAAGAAAATGTAGATTTGCAACCAAAGGCTATCATAAAGATTGAACAATCTTCAATTTACAGAGTATTTAACATAGTACCTGGCACATAGTGAGCATTCAAAGAATGGTTGCTAATTTTATTATCAGGCCATTCAAATAAACTTGATCAAAATTGGTGAAACCATACAAATCACAAACAAAATTCCATTTCATGCCAAACTTGGTAGTATAACTTGTATTTACACTTTGGGCAAGTGAAAACAGCTAGGCTTTTATACACATGGAAGGTGATATGCTGAATTATTACTAAAGTCTCTGGATGAAATAAAATAGGAAAGGGTAGAAGTTATGGTTGACACGTGAAACCAGAAACACCAATCAGAAAGGATATATGCACCCCTATATTCATAGCAGTACAATTTACAATAGCTAAGATTTGGAAACAACCTAAGTGCCCATTAGTAGATGAGTGAATTAAAAAACTGTGGTACATCTACCCAATGGAATACTACACTGCTATAAAAAAGGGAACTTTTACCATTTGCAACAGCATGGATGGAACTGGAGAGCATTATGCTAAGTGAAATAAGCCAGTCAGAGAAAGATAAATATCACATGATCTCACTCATGTGGGATACAATGATCAACATAATTTGATGAACAAGAATAGCTCCAGAGACAAATGACAGGAGAGAGGGGGTTAGAAAGCAACCAAAGGACTTGTATGTATGCATATTAGCATAACCAATAGACACAGACACTGAGGTGGTGGGGGCTTAACTGGGGTGGGAATGGCTGGGTGGGGGGAGAGGGTTAAGTGGGGAAAAGGAGACCTGTAAAACTTTAGACAATAAATTAAAAAAGAAAAGAGGCTGAAACAGGCTTTTAAAGTGTATATTAGTCTGGTCACTAGAAATAGCTTTCTTTTCAGTATACATGGAAGAACCACTTATTCAACAAATATTCTTTGATTGCCTATTATGTGCCTGGCTGTGTTTACCTACCATGCAAAAGGAAATACCTCCTTTTTATGCTCTGAATACTTTCCTTTTCCACAGACATTTCCACTGGGCCTGGGAGATGGGCAATTCTATGCATGGACAGATGGTTTGAGAAGAAAAGACTGGCATGACTATGAAAGCATTCAGAAAGAGGCTATGCGCTCAGGTATGGAGTTCAGTGTAAGCCAAAGTGCTACTTCACTTACTGTAGTGTCTCATTTGTCACTGAAAGGATCTCTAATTAGCATTTCTTCTGCACACAGTAAGGTATGTCTCATGGGTCAGAGGTGGAACAACCTCAAATTTCAGAGAGAAAACAAATAATAAATAGCCCTTACAATATTAACTGAAGAAGGCATTAAAGTTTTCAGAAATCTATAGTACTTGATATTACCCAACTGCTTTTGAATAATTTCTTTGGATTTATCAGTGAGACTTGACTTAATAGACATATATCTTGAATTAGATTGACTCATAGGTCAGGTATGCTTAAGTGGCAATACAAAATATTAAAGGTATGGTACCATGTTCTAGACACTGCCAGGGATTGAGGTTGGCAATACTTGGACAAACAGACAGGAAGTTAAACGTAGTCAAGTAGGCCTATACAGAATTCTAGACTTAGGTGAGAGATAGAGGAAATATTTTGCTTGTTGGAAAGCTTAACAGGAAAAAGCAAGATTTTCTAGAAGACTGAAAACTCAGGTTGCTGAAAACAGGGATTCAGGAGGCCATTTAAGTAGAAACTGATGAAAGTGAATAGCACATGGTGGGAAGGCCATATTCTATTATTTGACCAAAGGAGCTCTAGTTTTTTGTGTCTTTTTCATAGTGAGGATGTCACAGAAATAAAGATGTTGTTTGGTAGAGACATCTTGGCAATCCCGAGATGCTGCATCCCAGGTAATTAGCCACAATGTGAGGCCCTACTGGTCGATCTGCCTCCTAGCTCATCCTGTCAGGAAAGCTGGAGTGATGGTATTCAAACAGTTATGAAATTATTCAGGGCTGTGAAATGTTTTGAGCTCTGGGTCAGGGGTGGATGATATAATTAGAGAATGCTTTAATTTTCTTCTTTCATTCCTTTCCCCAAATCATTTCCCTTCAACCTCTCCCTCCCCATTTTCATTTAAGCTGCTCTCTCTTCCCAAGGATGTTCTTCACTTCTCAGAGACTCTTTTGATTCCAGGTTTCATTGTCTTTCCACCTTAGACATGAGCCCATGAACAATCATGAAAGTGTGTTAGTTAGCAGCATCCTTACTTTTGGAGCCCTCTTATTTTTTCTCCTTTTGCTTAATCAGCCCAATATTAATCCAACAATCTGTCCCCCTTACTAACCACAGGATGCTGAAAATTTTTGGAGATGTTTGTATAATCAAACTAACTGAAGTTGCCAAGTATGAATAATAATAATAATAATAATAGAATAAACTAATATTAATTGAATAGATGTTTTGTACTAGTGTTTTACATACAGGTTTCATTTAAAACTCATAATAACTAATAAAAAGATTTTAAGATCTCCAATTAGTTTTAAAAACACAAAGTCTTAAGAATGTATTCATTAAATGTTATCCAAGAGCCAATAATTTGCAGAACTAGATCAAGATCAAGTCTTACCTTGCTCCATTATGTCCTACAGTCCAACCTTGAATAATATTTGGGAAACATGAAGTAATGACAAGGTCACATATGAAAGACACTCTGGGGTCAGATACTGGCTTTTCCATACATGAGTTAGGTTACAAGGCAAATCAACTTTTCTGTTTTATACTCCGCCATCCACAATTGCTGTGAGGATTAAAGATAATCTGCCTTAAGTAATTGGCCAATTATTTGAACATATAAACTCAACTGATGATAGCTGTCATTGTTAATTCATCAAAGTTATTTCACTTGACCTGGTGTGCTTTCCCTTTGCTGTGTTGATGAGTTTTGGATATAAAATTCAGAACATCACATTTATTTCTGCTTCATACTACCCTTTCTGCCTCATGTATGAACATGTCTTTTATATTCTTATTCTCATTTGAGCCAAGGGAAATTGACCTCAAAGAAAATTGTTAATCTAATAAATTTTCTAAAGTGCAAATTTTCTGTAGAATTAAAAATAACTTTAAGTACTAGTACCTTATATGATTCACTGGAAGATACATGACAACTACAATAAACTATAGTTTCTCTTTCTTTAATATTATGAAATAAAGAAGTAAACACACACAAATACACATGCAGGTACAGAGTGAAAATAATCCTCTTTGTTAATAAAAAGGATCATTTTTGCTGTTCTGTTTCCTCCAAATTTTGAAGTTTTTGTTTACTCTTATTTTTCTCTGTAGTATCTTTTTACAGCTACATATTTAGCCCTAAATAAATATGGTTGCATTTTGCCTGTGGTTGAACTTAATCTGAAAATAGATTTATTCTGCATGATTTTCTTTTTTCACTTAAAATTATTTTTGAGATTCATCTATGTCAATATATAGAATTCCAGTTGATTGTTACTGTTACTTTATTTTTTACAATATTCTTCTCTTCATGAATATTTGGGGAGTTCCCAGATTTTGCTTATTCTATATAAGAAACCCTAATATGCAAATCAACCAAATGGCAGAACAACCAGTTTCTATTATGTGCACTGACCACCAGGGTGCAGATACTCAACGCAGGAGCTCAGCTAGAATATGGGCTCATGGCTGGCAAGCATAGCGGAGGTGGGGCCTTTCCCACCTCTGAAGCAACACTGAGGAGCAGCGACCCTGGCTTCTGGCTGAGAGAACTCCCACAGGAGGAGAGCCTCTCAGCCAGAAGCTGGACTCACAGCTGCTGAGCACAGTGGTGCTGATGGCCCCTTGAGGGATGTCTATCAGTCAGCTTAGAGTCCACTGCCCACGGGCTTAAGCCAGCAGGTAGACATCCCCCAAGGAGTCCTTGATTGTGAGAAGACACAGGCCCAGCTGAAGGACCCCTGTGTGCATCAAAGTCATGAACCAGGCCTCTAGTTATATATACACTGAGTGGCCAGATTATTATGACCTCTGAACACATAATAATCTGGCCACTCAGTGTATATTCTATATAATAAAAGGCTAATATGCAAATTGTCCCCTCGACCAGGAGTTCAACAAGCAGGCAGATCAACTAACTGCTCATGTTCCCTCCCACTGGCTAGGCTGGGCGGATCCCACCCATGCACAAATTTATGCACAGGGTCTCTTTTAATATAAATATAAATAAATATATATATATATATTGAGTGGTCAGATTATTATGATCTCTGAACGCATAATAATCTGGCCACTCAGTGTATATATATATCCCCCTTGGGGGATGTCCACCTGCTGGGTTAGGCTCACTAACCCAGGGGGTTCAGGGGGTTCAGGCCTAAGTTGGCAGTCAGATATCCCTCATGAAGTCTGGGGCTCTTGCAGTCTGGGACCTCTAGCTCTTTACCACCCACTGCCACTGAACTCACCAGCTGCAAGCATGGCTTCTGGCTGAGTGGTGCTCCCTCTGTGGGAGCACACTGACCACCAGGAGGCAGCTCCTGCATTAAGTGTCTGTCCCCTGGTGGTCAGTGTGCATCATAACAACCAGTTGTTCTGCTGTTCAATCGATTTGAATATTAAGCTTTTATTATATATGATGTTGTTATAAGTACTCAGGGGCATGTTTCTAGAGTAGAGACAATTTTTTTTCTTAAGGTACATACTAAATAAATTTTGTAAACCTAAGAAATGCATTTTTCAGGTATATCATGTAGTCCATAACACATTGTTTTCCAAAGTTAATATACTGGTTTTATTGTAATCAATAATGGATTGATTTTGAAAAATAACACATTGTTCTATATTTCTGTGAACACTTGATAGTGTCTGATTTTCCCTCTAATTTGCTGCTACAATACAATGTCTCATTGTGACTTAAGTTTTCATTTTATTAATTTTTAATATGGCTGAATTTTTGCGTGCTTCGGAGTTGTTGTTGCCTTCTTTTTGGTAAAATTCCTATTTCTACTTTCAATTTTTGAATTTTTGTATTTTCCTTATTGAGCCACAAAGTGTTCTTAATTTCTTATAAATATTATCCTTTTGTATATGGTGAAAACATCATATAACATATGTAATAGACTGTTTTTTTTTAATCTCTAGAAGTTCTAAATTTTGATGTAGTCAAATTTGGAAATCATTTTCATAAGGACAGGTTATGCTGATGTTCTATATTATTTTTTAAAAGCATGCATATTTTACCTTTTACATTTAGATTTTAAATCCAACTGGTCCTCACTTTTATCTGTTTTAAGCTATTATTTCAATATTTATTTACTTTGCATCTCTTTAGATATTAAAATTTATCTTTTTCTTCCTCACTCGGCAATGTTGACTCTATTATATATTAAGTTTTTATTTTTGAGTTTTTCTCATTCTGTTCTTTAAGTAAAAAAATCTCTGAGCTAATACCACATCTTATATACTATATTTTTATAAAATTACTGATATCTGGTAAAGTTCATTCTATCTTATTTGCTCTTCTTCCTTGAGAATGTACTGCCATTCTTAACATTGTGGATTTCTTTAAATATTTTTATTCAGCTTATCAAATTTTAAGTCATATATCCACTGTTACACCAAATTACTTGAATTTTAGAATTGAATTGTCTTCATAAATTAGGGGGTAAGTGATACTTTTTAGTATTAAACTTCCATTATTTGGTATACATTGTATTTATTTGCTGCTTATTCATTATCATTAGGGATGTTATTTTATTCTCAGACATTTTCAGTGCTATTCCTGGAAAAATAATGTGATGTGGCTATTGTGCATGTTATTGATTTTATTTAAATTCCACATTGTTTGTTGCTAGTTATAGAAATGTTAATTTTAAGTATTGATTTAAATTCAGAAAACTTTCTAAATTCTTCTATGAATTATATTAATTTACCTATAGATTATTTTTGACTATCCATGTAGATATCTACATTGTGACATACAAGTAATAACAGTGTGTTTGTTTGTTTGTTTGTTTTTCATTTGAGACATTATACTTTTAGTTCTTTTTGTTCTGATAGCACTTGCTAAGAACTCCTCTGTAATCTTGAACAGTGGGTATTGGTAGCTACTATAGACTTGTTATTATCCCACAATAGCAAATCAGACACTCTCGTTAGGTTTTATTTAATGAAAATACATTCTACCATGCTTGCTAAGACTTCTGGATGTGGTTTGCTGAAAGTTTATGAGTTTCTATTTTATTAAAGGTTTTTATGTGTTTGCCTTTGTTGAAGTAAAAATGATAAATATTATTTAATTTTTTATTTGAGTAAATTTTATTTATTTTCTAATGCAAACCAAACTTACAATTTTGGATAAAACCTATCTATTCATACTGAATTTGGTTTGCTAATATTCTGTTTGGCATTTTTAATCTTTATTCATGAGTGAATATTGGACATAAATTATTTTTTCTCATGGAGTTTTTGTCAAGTTTTAGTGATAATGCAATGAAAGCTTCATAAAATGACTTTAATAATATTTTCTGTTTTCTACACTTTGCAATTACTTATGTATTATAATTATTTATTAATGATTATGCAAATCTTGTGGGTAAACTCTGTGGGCTTGGACTTTACTTAGGCAAAAGTTTATAACGACTAGTTTTAAATGCTCATATTTATTACTAGATTTAATTATATTATCTTCTTAAATATCTCATAATGTCTATAATGATAACATTGATTTTTTCAAATATAGTTTATTTGAATCATTTTTCATTTTTACAGTATGATACCAGAAAGTTATCAATTTTATTAATCACTTCAAAAATATGTTTATCTTGTTCATTTTACCCATTGTATTTTTCTCATTGTCTCAGTCATATACTGATATTTCTTTACTTTGATTTCACTTTTTCTCCCAAATTTAAAAATTATCTTTCTCTATTCTTATTAATTTTATACTTTTCTATTATAGAATAAGCATTTAGGGCTTCAAATACCCTCCAAGTACCATTTTAACTATATCACACTGCTCTGTGACTCAGTGTTTTATATTCATTTGCTATGTTTTAGTTAGCTTATTTTGAAATGTCTGGCCTCCTTAACACTGAAACTGTCTTAAACATATGAAAATCTAGAAATGACCTTCTGAGGAAATCTCAATAGTCTTTATAAAATTATATTAGCATAATAAGCAGCATGCATTCTATTAAATGTCTTCGTTAAAATTTTTATTGATTAGGTTTTGTTTAGGCAGTTACATCTTTGTACATCCTTGGTAATTTTTGAAATATTAGGAATCTTAAATAACTTTTAAAATATGTAAGTGACATATAGGGAAAGAAGGGGAATGTAAGTAAAGAGGAAAAAAGATATTGCTTCCGCCATTGAGGAAATGGAGATTTATTGAATTAAAATATGGAAAAAGAGCAATTGAAGGTAGGCCCTGGCAACTTAGGTGTAGCATCAGTGTTCATTTCAAATACATCTGTGCCCTTACAGCTACAGTAAATCATTAGGATTATCTTAATTTGTTAAAAGAATTCTAACTAATATTCAAAGAAAACCAGAGTTTTATTATTTTATAATTTTAAACTTCTTTGAAAATTACCATTAACCAAACCAATTTAGCTGTGGAAGAAGTGTGTCCAACATAGCATTTTAGGGTGAGGATGACTTCATGGATGAGGCAAACACATTTTTCAAGGAAAATAGCATGTCCTAATAGTAGAATATGATTTCTATTTTATGCAATTAATTATATGATTTCTCTTTCTCATGACTTGCTATTAAGCTATTCATATTTTAGGCATTTTTCCTACTGTTACATTTTCCTTAGTTAGTTTTCTATCTTTTGAGAGTTTATCAACACTAGATATCAGCTTTTAACATTTTGGTTATCTTTTTGAGTTGTACTGTATCACAATATTGATAATCATTATGCAAATCTCTTATAAAAATTGAATGGAGAGACCTGAAATATAGATTTCTTTGATATAGTATGAAAGATGATGTATAAATTGATATTGACTTGTTGTTCAATATACATTGGGTATTTGTTACATTGAGCAGCTAGAGCTATCCTGCTGACATTTATCTATATATAATTTTTTAAAGTCAATATATTTCTGAAATAAAGATAAACTCTGTGTATTGCATTTTCTGGAACTGTGGATCTAATAACTTGAACTAGATGTTGAGAAGAAAATGCAATTAGTTTAGCAGCTGTGTTTTAACATATGATATTACCTAATTCTTTTTTTAAATTATATTCTATTGATATTTTACAGAGAGTAAGGGAGAGAGATAGAGACCTAGAAAAGTCAATGAGAGAGAAACATTGACCAGCTGCCTCTTGCACACCCCCTACTGGGAATGTGCCCGCAACCAATGTACATGCCCTTGACCAAAATCGAACCTGGGACCTTTCAGTCCGCAGACCGACGCTCTACAACTGAGCCAAATCAATTTTGGCTACCTAATTCTTATAACATAATTTTCTCAGTGGTAAAACTATATCCCTTAAGTCACCCACCTAGAGCAGTACAGATGTGTATCATGTGCACATAGCAATGTGTGATATATGAAATCTTTAAGACCACTGATTTATAGTTATAGGAAGGTCTTTTAGTTTTCAAATTTTTGTTGCTCAGTCTTTCTTTTATTCGAACTCAGAAGATTTCCAGGGTTTATCACTACAATTTTATTTCAATGTCGGTGAACTCAACATGAAAAGAGCTGTTTTCAACTCTTATATTTGATCTATTTCTTTGAAATAGGTTATGTAATTGTATAATTTTATTCAAATCATGCAATCCACTATATGACTCGGGAATCCTCTGAAATTACATCTAATGCTTCACTACTTCCACTAGTCCTGGTTAATCATTCTCATAAATGTGAATATCTATGGTTTTTATTATTTTGTACTTTTAGTCATTCATTTATTCACTCATTCAACAAATACTTTTTTTAAAATATATTTTTATTGATTTTTTTACAGAGAGGAAGAGAGAGGGATAGAGAGTTAGAAACATTGATGAGAGAGAATCATTGATCAGCTGTCTCCTGCACACCCCCTACTGGGGATGTGCCCACAACCAGGGTACATGCCCTTGACCGGAATCGAACCTGGGACCTTTCAGTCCCCGGGCTGACGCTCTATCCACTGAGCCAAAACGGGTTTCGGCAACAAATACTTTTAGTCACTATATTTTAAATACTGCACCAAACTCTGAAAGGGAAAAGAAGTGACAAAAATGAATTACAGTGGCTCATGAAAAACACACAATATAGTTAAAGGAACTTAATTTGTTAATGGCACGATGGCCATTTGGATACAAACCTTTCCTCTTTCTTGTTTAAGGAAATTCAGCAGCCTCCCAATTGGTCTCCTTATCCCATATTTATCTCTTCAAAGAGAAGCCAGAGGGAACTTCTAAACATTAAAAATCAGATCGCTTCACTCCTCTGCTCAATGGCCTACAAAGGATAGTCATCATATTCAAAAATAAATCCAAGCTCTGTCCATGATTATGCAAGCCAACATAGAACTACCCCTGACACATGTATCTGTCCTCAACTCCTACTGATTGATGTGTGGTCTCTCCACCGGCCACATGGTCCCCTTTGTTTGCCCTTCAAGCACGCTAAACATGCCCCAGGACTTTTCACTAATCTGTTCCTGTGGTCCAGAACACTTGTAACCCATATTTTCACAACTCACTCTCCTCTTCATTAAGGTTACCAGACTATCTATATATCACCTGCTTAGCCATGCCTGTCAATCACCATATTATCATACACAGTTATTGCCCCTTTCATTCAGCCTCTATCTCTTTACCCTACTTAGTTTTTATAACAACTATCCTTCTGTCTATATTTACATGCATGTACATTTTTTAATGAGTTTAAAATGTTGAGATTTCCTAAAATGTAATCACTTGCCCAAGGGGCCCAAGTCACACATTATCTTGAAACATTTGCATTGGGCTTTGGAATAAAGACTCTCCTGCATTAGGAAAGTAATATGAAAATCTGCAATATGGTTGCTATTTTTCTCTTCTAGAGATTGCATCCTAGGTCCCCTTTAAACCTCATGCTCTAAGCTACTGCGTGTTCATACTAATTGCTGTGAATTTGCATAGCAAAACATCTAAGGGTGTGAATTAAAATGCTACTTGAGAGGTAAGAATATACTATGTTTTAAAATGATTAATAGTAGGCTTTTCTAAGTTCCTTAAACAGCTTACTTTAGTGCTGATAAGGGACCCATTTTCCTCTTAAATGTCTTTATTCTGCATAATTGAACAAGATTGTCAACCAAACGGAATGGGAAATAGAATTGTGACACATTTGGGAAAGAGTGTAACTGCTTTGCTTTCAAAAAGTGAAAAATGGTAGTTTTGCTATAACGAGAATGGTTCTTGGTCACCTTTTATTGATGTCTCATGTCTCTTAAAAAGAGTACCTGGCATCTTTTTTCATTACTACCAACAATGAGCAGTGTTTACTGTTGGTAGTTTGGTACAATTTATACATCTATGATATTCTCTCCATAAATTTTACAATGAGATTTGTTGGGAAGTGGTCAACTTTGGGATGTACTATCAAAATAACATTCATTATTATTCATTAGATTAAAATTAACTTTTAATGAAATATTCCCTTTGACGGTCATTGTATAATAATGAAAATGTAAAATGGAAGTGAAAAGATTATGAACATTCTGTTAGAGATGTATCATTTATATGTTTAGTAATAAAACAAAATTTAGCTGAACTGCCATGAGTGACAATTACCTAGGGACTAATCCCTTCAGGATTACAATATAAAAAGAGCAATGTTAAAGTATCTCAGGAGATTTATGAAACTGAAATAATTTTTTATTCAAAAGGAAGATAAAGTTGATTTTAAAAGTCAATTTACCATTTCCTGCCAAACTTGGAATACTTCTCTTTAGAAATATCAACTTCCCATGGGCAAGTGGGCATGTGATTAATTAGCCTTATTTTCTTACTAGTAAAATGTTATTTAATGGTAGTACTTATCACGTAGTTATTTTAAGTGTTAAATTATATGATTAAACTATCTGGGCTATAGTGTATGCTCAATAGACAATTATTCGTATAATCTCATGACTATTTCTATGCCTATATGATATACCTATGTGGTAATAACTTGAATATCTATGTGGTTATAACAGGTGTGTCATAATATTTTTTATGCCATCAAATCTAGCCAGTTGACACCAGCTCTCCCAAACATTTTTACCAGGGCGATCATATTTACTTGGACTTCAAATAGAGCTATGTCTTTACTGTAGGATTTATTATTACAAGACAAACATTTTGTTAGCATCAGACTGTAAATTGTTCCCCTCTAAGTATTGCATTTATACTTTGTCCTAAAGCTTTTTACATAGTAGTTGTTGCGATTATTATCAACTCTTTTTCTGTCTATAAATGCTCCACATTTCGGAGGAATCCAATGAACAGATAACTCTTTGATCATGAAAAAATTAATGGGACATGTTCTGTTGAACAAAAAATGATGCCAAAAAGATGATAAACATGTAGTAAAGTAAAGGATTTGAATCTGAATTGATCAAGTAGACTAAGATTAAATTGACTTTATGTCTGCCATTCATTTTCCTGAAGTCTTTTACCCAACTTTATTCTTCCCAGTTTTAACCATTTCATATAAAGATTTTAAGTAAGTGTGAATTATAAATCTATATTTTCTAGCAGCTTGCCACACAGAAAACTCTGATTGCCAGTTTATCTAATATTTATAGCTCAACATTAATGGTAATATTTCTGCTAATAGTAGCTCTGATCTTCAAACAACTTAAAGTTAGATTTGCTAATTTTGCTGTGGCTTTACTTTTTAGTTGGGGTTAAAGCCAGTAGGCTTACAGTTGTGAGTTCACAAAGCAGAGTTTATTCTTACATTAATTTTTAGTACTTAATCATTATATTATTCATTACTATTAACCTATCTTTGCCCACCTCTATATAAGTTTTAGAAGGAAGAGCAGAACTAAAAATGGAAAATACATTTTTGATGACTTGGGACTCTGATGTCACCCTTATGATGTGAACAAAGTTTTTGCCACCTGCGAATGCTGTGATAGTTTCCCATTACCTGGGAGACTGCAATTCACTTGAGCCTGGTTATTGTTAAGGCATTGCATTTTAGTCATGATTTATGGAGATTCATATGATTATTTGAACCTTCTCCAAAATGCATATCCAGGATTGTCACAAATTTACTGGTAATGAGTTCAGGGCAACCCTGGCTCCATTGCCCAATGAGTGGTAGAGAGGAAATGTGTGTGTTTACCCACTAGGGAAGGCGGAGTGCCTGCCATACACTTATGGCAACTCTTCTAGACACTAACTTGAAAACCATAAATGCAAGTTCAGCTTGATGCTCCGTGAGTGAGTCACAGTGGTTTCTGAGCAGCCTCCACTTCCGATGAAAGCAATTGTGTCTTCAGATACTTCGTAGTCGCAGAAACATGATATAGACGGTGTTCAGGAATACTAGAAGCTTAACATGGCTTATTGTAAAAACATATCTGCCCCAAAATATATATATTTGAAACTTGCATTATTTACAAAACATAGACATTATAACAATTGAAAAATAAGATTATCTATAGGAAGAATTTAATGTATTAGAATGTTTGGTTTACTAATGTGAAGTTACCAGAGAGCAAAAGGGAATTAGTATTATCAGGCCTTTAATAATGAGTTGAATTTCCATGGTGACCAACTGAGCCTTAGGGATACAAATTCATTATTGAACTAGAATGACTAAATTAACCTAATATGCATTGACCTAGTTAACAATGTAATAGAATTTGTAGTACAGACTAATTGGAATATATATGTTAGTAGTAGAATCCACTCATGCATATACAGTCTTTTGTTTCAAGGAATAACATTCATTAAGAAATAACTTTTGAAATGATAGCAAATGCATACACAAAGACATTATTAAATTTATAGCTATTTTTAGTTTTAATCCTGTAATAATGGCAATATTTTTGTAACAATAAAATATTTTATAAGCCTCTTACATATGCATTGCAAGAATTTTTAAAATAGAACAAAGGCATTAAATATATTAACCAAATTTGGAAAGTTAGTGACATACTTATGACAAAGACCTAGCATTTTTTACTACAAGTCATATTGTTCTTTATTTATGTCACATCTTCTCTCATTTCATTCTTTCTATACTTTCTATAGACACAGTGGCTTAACATGATTATAGTGATTTTATTGCACATTGTCTCAGTGTTTTTCACAAAAATCCTATAAAGCAAGGACAGTTACATATTATTAATAGTATTTGTATATAGGCTATAAAATAATATGTAAAAGAAAAAAATTAGAAAAGTAATTCGCACGTGTTTGTGATTTTTACACATCCGGATGTGCTTTTTTCATGTGCTTTTTACACATCCGGATGCATATATGATATATATTGCATATATACATACCAAGTGATTATAGATTCACACACAAATATTATGTTCAAATTAACACCATGACCTTAATGAATTCTGGGAAAACTCTGTTTCTACACACTGCTTATGCTTATCCCTTTATTGACTCTTCTCAGACTACTTGCCACATATTACACATGTAACCTGTACTGCCCTGTGCCTCCTCCACCTATGTGTATAACAGAGGCCATATGAATGGTGATGACTCAATTTCTCTGACTTCTGCTCTCTACTATATGCAGACCTTGAGTCTCCTCTTTATAAAATGTAGCCATAATTCTGAGATTCTTGGAGGTCTGCAAGTTTACCAAATACTAATGCCCCTATTACTAGTATTCCTTTATTTTGGCCACTGCATTGACAACTGGTGGTTGACAGCTATTCCAGTTGAGCGTCTCAGTGCCACCAGCACTGGGGTCCTATCTCTAGTGCTCCCAAAGCAGCACATCATCGTGTCCCAATGGCCTTGTCCTGTGGTTTCACAGCCCCCCACCTGACGGTTCCCCGGGGAAGTGGGTGGTGAAAATGCCTCTCTCCTCTACTGCATTGCAGTTTGTCATCTAGGCATTAATACAACTAAATTGTAGTTTACATTCTCCCAGAGGACCTCATACAAAACAGCTCCTTCAAACAGTTCTGTCGAAAGAACTCAGCTAACCAGATGAGAAACCAGTATCAGACACACACCAACTGGCTGTGCTACATACTTGTTTCTCCGTAAACATAGTTACCCTGGGAACAATGAAAATCTGTGAAAACCCTCAAGAAAATAAACTTAAACCAGCATATTCGTCTCGGCTGAGTTAAATCTCAGCACTCAGTCGAACCACACTTGAGCTGGGACTCTGAACCCCAGTAGATGGTAGAGGTAAATATAGGTTACACGATTCTTAATATTTCCCTTTTAAATATGCTCTTGTGTGAAAATGAGCAGCCATGTGTAAAATCTTTGTCAACAATATAAACCATAAGTTGTATTTAACTTATTTAATCAAGATTATAATAGTGTGGCCAGGCCAGCATGCTCAGTGGTTGATCATCGACCTATGAACCAGGAGGTCACAGTTTGATTCCTAGTTAGGTACTCAATCCCTATTGTAGGGTATACAGGAGGCAGCTGATTGTGGTCTCAATCCCTTTTGTAGGGTATACAGGAGGTAGGTGATTGAAGATTCTCTCTCATCATTGATACTTCTATCTCTCACCCTCTCCATTCCTCTCTGAAATCAATAAAAATATACTTTAAAAATTATAATAGTGTGATGTCATTATTAATAAACTAATGTTTGAGGAATATATTTAAGTTCATAAACAATGGAATGGAAAATGTTTCTGTAATTACTTAAAGAAGCAATGCTACCTCTTTCTAGGAGAGACTTATAGTCATTAGACAATGAACAAAATATATTTGACAAAGCACAATGCAATATTTTAAAAAAATGAAATGCACATTGTCCAAAAGGATTTTGACTGTTTAAATATGCTTCAAATAGTTCTAAATAATTCTTTAAATATGATAATGTTTTTTAAAACGTTAATATTCTGAATAATAAAAGCCTAATATTCTAAGTGTCCGGTCATCATTCAACTAATCAAAGCATAATATGCTAATGATATGCTAAGGCCACTCAGCTGCTTTCTATGATGTGCACTGACCACAAGGGGGCAGACAATTTGGTAGGTTAGCTTGCTGCTGGGGTCCAACCTATTACGACTGAGAGAGATGGGCCAGACACACCCTGGAGTCCTCCCACATTCCTCCTCCGCCCCAATCATGCACCAGTGGGGTCCCCTCAGTCTAGCCTGAACCCCCTCACAATCTGGAACTCCTTGGGGGATGTCAGAGAGTGGTTTTGGCCCAACCATACAGGCCAGGCCGAGGGACCCCACTCGTGCACTAATTGGTACAACAGGCCTCTAGTTATTTAATATTTACTTCAAATTTAGTAAGATGCCTTCATATTAAAAGCAATGGACACAGATTATTACAAACACACAGATTATTATTTTAACAATAAACATGAAAGTGCTGAAAAGCAGAAAATACTTTCATAAGCAAACTTCGTGGTCTTTAAGAGATAAAAGTTAGTCAGGTGACATTATAGCATTAGTAACTTTCCAGCATTTGTAGATGCACTGAGAAGTGTTTTTTTTTTCTTTTTCTTTTTCTGCCTAGCATGGAGCTCGCTCCTTTGCATGTTACTCAGCTTCTACTGCTTCTGTTATACCTTTCTGTAATGACAAACTCATAGAATCCCAGGCTAAACTCTCCTAAAAGTGAGGGTGTGACTGTTTACAGCAGTGTCCTCAGTTTAGATTATCCCTCTGATACAAAACATGTATGCCTGCCTTCCTCACATGAGGCAGGAAAACCTGGAGGCAGGTGATTTCATGTGGTTCAAACAGTAAGCCATAGTTGAAAACCCGTGGTCACAGTAAAATAGCAATTTGGTATAAAACACAGCAAGGCTTGCCTTTTGAATCAGTTTTGGTAATTGTTCAGATAATAAACATAGCAGACACACAGAGCATACTGTGTAATCTAGCGAATATTTGTGTTCTTCTGATTATTCTAAATATCAGGTGGCTCTTCTGATGTGAAGAGATGTGGTGGCTAGGATGACGTGATGAAGGCTTGCATTAGGGTTCTCCAGGGAAACAGAGCCAACAGGATGTGTACATATAGAGAAGGAGAGGGATTTATTTTTAAACATTTGACTCACGTAATTGTGGAAACCTGGCAAGTACAATTTTTGCTGGGGAAGGTGGGCTGGCTGGCTGAAGATTCAGGAAAGGATTGCAATTTGAGTCCAAAAGCAGTCGACTGGAAGAATTCCTTCTTGTTTGATGGAGGCTATCTTTGCTCTAGTAAGCCCTTTAACTGATTAGATGAGGCCTACCCACATAGTGATGGGCATATCACAATATCTATATCATCTATATCATCTATCTATCTATCTATCTATCTATCTATCTATCTATCTATCTATAGATAGATGATATAGAAATATATTAGATATGTAGACATACATATACATGTGTTATTTACTTATATATACTAGTACTCTTTGTCTATAAGTATCAAAATCTTTAATTTTACCTTTGCCCCTTAATTATTTCCAAGAGTTTTATCCTAAGGCAGCAGATTTTAAACTATGCTACTTATAACCTCAGTCGTTTTACAGATTATCATTGGACTGCTAGTAAGTTGTATATTAGCCGGAGTTTGGGGCTATAAGCAAGAGATAAGAAATTAACCCTAAAATTTCCACCCATACCCTCATGACCTCCCCTTTGGCAATCATCAGCGTTTGGGGGTATTTGTAGGTATGTTTCTGTTCTTTGTTGTGGGAGATGGTAGTGGTGTTGTTTCACATTTTTTGCACAGGGCAATCTTATTTCTGTTTTGTTTTGTTTATTTTTTCTAGAGTCCACATATAAGTTAAATGATATGATATTTGTCTTTCTCTGACTTATTTTACTTATCATAATACTCTCTATCTCCATTCATGTTGTTGAAAACGGCAAGATACACACACACACACACACACACACACACACACACACACACTCACTAGGGGCCCAGTGCATGAAATTCGTGCACTGGGAAGGGCTCCCTCAGCCCAGCCTGCCCCCTCTCACATACTGGGAGCCCTCAGCGGATGTCCTATTGATGGATTATGCCTGCTCCCTAAGCCACAGTCTGGCCTCCCTTTGCTGGAGGTGACCTGGCTTATCAGGGGAAGGTACTAGTCCCATTATCCTCCTGCTGCAGCCACTGCCAGTCACTGCAGCCACCAGGGTATTTTCATCAACACAGACTCCAGTTCTTTTACCATGAAAAAATAACAACTTTTTAAATATATATTTTATTGATTTTTTTACAGAGAGGAAGAGAGAGGGATAGAGAGTTAGAAACATCGAAGAGAGAGAATCATCAATCAGCTGCCTCTTGCACACCCCCCACTGGGGATGTGCCCGCAACCAAGGTACATGCCCTTGACCTTAATCGAACCTGGGACCTTTCAGTCTGCAGGCTACGCTCTATCCACTGAGTCAAACTGGCTTTGGGAACAACTTTCTTTAGGCATTTTCAAGATGTGTCTTTAAGGATATGACATTTCTTTATTTTTCTTTTTATCTTCACCTGAGCATATGTTATCCTCCACCTGAAGTTTTAGGCTTGGGAAGAGGGCCTATCTGACCCTCTGATGTCCAGCTAGGAGTGACCTGGGTGCCCAGGAGGTTCCCCAGATCCAGATATGTATGCAAATTTACCACCATCTTTGTTGGGTTAATTTGCATACTCACTCTGCTTGGTTGTGGGCGTAGTGGAGGTATGGTCAATTTACATATTTATCTCTTATTAGGTAAGATATATATATATAGCTACCTCAGTTGTTTCTATATAGGCTATTATGTATAATGATGCAATGAATATAGGGGTGCATATATCATTTTGAATTAATGTTTTTTTTCCCTTTGAGTAAATAAATACTGCAAAGGGCTATTACTAGATCATATAACAACTCTATTTTCTAAAATATATTTTATTGATTTTTTACAGTGAGGAAGGGAGATGGATAGAAAGTTAGAAACATTAATGAGAGAGGAACATCCAATCAACTGCCTCCTGCACACCCTCCACTGGGGATGTGCTCGCAACCAAGGTATATGAACTTGAGGGGAATCAAACCTGGGACCCTTGAGTCCACAGGCAGATGCTCTATCCATTGAGCCAAACAGGTTTTGGCACAACTCTATTTTTCATTTTTTTGAGGAATTGTCATACTGGTTTCCTGAGTGTGTGCACCAATTTACAGTCCCACTAAGAGTGTGGGAGTGTTTCCTTTTTTCCACGTTATCACTAGCACTTCTTATTTGCTATTTTTTAATGATAACCATCCTGAGAGGTATCAGGTCATATCTCATTGTGATTTTGATTTGCATTTCCCAGAGGATTAGTGATGTTGAGCATATTTTTCATATGTCTGTTGGCCATCTATATGTCCTGTTCCAAGATATATCTACTCATATCCTCTGCCCATCTTTAACTAGATTGTTTGTGGTGGTTGTGGTTTGTTGTTGGTTTGTTCTTTTGGTGTTACGCTATTTAATTTTTAATATGTTTTCAATATTAACCAACATTAACCTCTTATCAGATATATAATTTGTGAATATCTTCTGTCATTTTGTGGACATTTTTTTCATTTTGTTGATGGTTTCCTTCATGTTTCACGTGCAGAAACATTTTAATTTGACATACTTCCATTTGTTTATTTCTGCTTTCATTGCCTTTGCCTTAGGCAACATATTAAAAAAGGTATTGCTAAGATCAATGTCAAAGACTTTACTGCCTATTTTTTTCCTAGGAATTTTGTGGTTTTAGGTTTTACATTTAATATTTCATTTATTTTGAATTTATTTTTGCATATGGTATAAGAACATGCTCCAATTTCCTTTTTTTACATGTATCTCTCTCATTTCCAACATCATTTATTGAAGAGATTGCC